>CM052543.1:108810955-108826664 GCA_028533065.1 Trachops cirrhosus | reverse complement strand
ATCTGAAATGAAAGCTTTGCTGGATAAAGTAATCTTGGATGTAGGTCCTTGCCTTTCATGACTTGGAATACTTCTTTCTACCCCCTTCTTGCCTGCAAGGTCTCTTTTGAGAAATCAGCTGACAGTCTGATGGGAACTCCTTTGTAGGTAACTATCTCCTTATCTCTTGCTGCTTCTAGAATTCTCTCCTTCAATTTAATCTTGGGTAATGTAATTATGATGTGCCTTGGTGTGTTCCTCCTTGGGTCCAACTTCTTTGGGACTCTCTGAGCATCATGTCACTTTCAAATAATGATAATTTTATTTCTTCCTTTCTAATTTGGATGCCTTTTATTTCTTTTCTTTGATTGCTACGGCTAGGACTTAAATACTATGTTGAATAAAATTGATTACAGTGGACATCCTTGTTTCATTCCTGATTCTAAAGAAAAAGCTTTCAGCCTTTCATAGTTGACTATGATGTTAGCTGTGGGTTTGTCATATATGTATGACCTTTATTATGTTGAGGTATTTTCCTTCTATCCTCACTTTGATGAGACTTTTTATTGTGAGTGGATGTTGATTTTGTAAAATGCTTTTTCTGCATCTATTGATATGATCATATATATTTTTAAAAATTTTAAAACTGTAATTCTTGGTTATATGGAAAAGCAATGCCTGACAAGTGTGATTAAAATCAAACACCATCCAGTGTGATTGTAGTCTTTTCCTCCTTACTGAGCACTTTTATGTGTTCTTTGCTTGATCTCGAGATGAACTCTCTAAAGTGAAAGGGACATGCAAATTCACATTACAACTTTATGGATGATAATACAATACTGAGACATTAGTAACTTAAGGTTTTGTGATGATATTAGACTATTTTATTTTTAATTTTTAAAAATTGTTCAAGTAAAGTTGTCTCCATTTTACCCCACCACTCCCTGCTACCGCAACCATCCCCACTTCCCACCCTTGATCCTACCCCTCCTTGGTTTTGTCCATGTGTCCTTTATAGTTGTTCTTGACATTTCCCCCTTGTTCTCCCCATTATCTCCTCCCACCTCCCTTCATGTTACTGTCAGTTTGTTCTTAATTTCAATGTCTCTGGTTATATTTTGCTTGGTTGTTTGTTTTGTTGATTAGGTTCCACTTATAGGTGAGATCATATGATATTTGTCTTCCATCACCTGGCTTATTTCACTTAGCGTAATGCTCTCCAGTTCCATCCATGTTGTTGCAAAGGGTAGGAGCTCCTTTTTTCTTTCTGCTGTGTACTATTCCATCGTGCAAATGTACCACAGTTTTTATACACTCATTTACTGCTGGGCACTGAGGTGGTTTCCAGCACTTGGCTATTGTAAATTGTGCTGCTATGTGATCATATAATTTTTATCCTTCATTTCGTTTGTGGTGTATCCCATTAATTGATTGCAGATACTGAACCAATCTTGTATTCTCAGTATAAATTCCACTTGATCATGGTATATGATCTATTTTATATATTGCTGAATTCGACTTGCTAATATTTTGTTGAGGATTTTTGCATCTGTGTACATCAAGGATCCTGGCATATAATTTTTCTTTTGTGTAGTATCTTTGTCTGGTTTTGGTTTCAAGGTAGTGCTGACATCATAACATGAGTTTGGAAGCCTTCTATCCTCTTCAGTGTTTTGTAATAGTTTGAGACAGACAGGTATTAACTTTTTTTTGACTATTTGGAAAAATTCATCTTTGATGACATCTAATCCAAGGGTTTCATTTGTTGGGAGATTTTTGCTTATTGATTCAATTTCTTTAGTAATTGTCAGTCTGTTCAGATTTTCTTTCTTGATTTAGCCTTGGAAGATTGCATGCTTTTAGGAACATACCCATTTCTTTCAGGTTGTCCAATTTGTTCATAGTATTTCCTGATAATTCCTTGTATTTCTGTGGTATTGGTTGTCACTTCTCTTTCATTTCTGATTTTATTTATTTAGACTTTCCCTCTTTTTCACTGATGAGTCTGGCTAAAGGCTTATGAATTTTATCTTTTTCAAGAACCAGGTTTTTTGTTTAATTGATGTTTTCTATTGATTTTTTAGACTTGATTTCCACTCTGATTTTTATTCATTCCTTCTTTTTACTCACTTTGGGCTTTGTTTATTGTTTTTGTAGTTCCTTTAGGTGTACGGTTCAACTGTTTGAGATTTTTCTTGCTTCCGAGAGAGGCCTGTATTGCTATGAATTTCCCCTCTTAATACTGCTTTGGCTTTGTCCCTGATTTTTGGATTGTTTTGTTTTCATTTTCAATTGTCTCAAGGTAACTTTTGATTTCTTCCTCAATCTTGTCATTAACCCATTCATAGTTTAATAGTATGTTATTTAGTCTCCACGTGTTTGTATATTTTTAAGTTATCTTGTAACTGGTTTCTATTTTCATACCATTGTGATCAAAGAAGATGTTTTGATATAATTTTAGTCTTCTTGAATTTATTAAGACTTGTGTTGTACATTGGAAAATGTTCCATGTGCACTTTTTTTGTAATAAAACATTTTTCTTTTTTTTTCTTTTAGTTTATTCAGTACAGTTTCTATCCTTTATTCCCATTCCAGCCCGCCCACCCATTCCTCCCCTCCTCCCTCCCCTTTCCAAGCCCCGTAGTTTTGTCCATGTGTCCTCTATATTTGTTCCTATAAACCCTTCCCTTCTCCCCTGAAATTCCTTCCCCTCTCTCCTCTGGTCACTGTGCACTTGAAAAGAATGTATATTCTGTTTGGGGGTGAAATATCCTGAAAATATAAATTAAGTGTATCTGAAAATGTGTCATTTGAGGTCAATTTCCTTGCTGATTTTCTGTCTGAATGATCTATCTATGATGTCAATGGGGTGCTAGGTTCCTCTACTATAACTGTATTACTGTTGATCTCTTCCTTTATGTCCATAAATATTTACTTTACATATTTAGTTGCTCCTACATTGAATGCATAGATCCTTATGAGGGTTATATGCTCTTATAGGAATGATCCTTATCATTTTGAAATGCCTTTCTTTTTCTCTTGTTACAGCCCTTGTCTTAAAGTATTTTGTCTGATATAGGTATTGCTACCCCAGCTTTCTTTTTTTCATTTCTATTTGGATGAAATATCTTTTTCTCTCCCTTTACCTTCAATCTGAGTGCATCTTCTGATCTTAAGTGGGTCTCATTAGGCAGCATATGTATGGGTCTTTAAAAAATAATCCATTCAGCTCTATATGCCTTTTGATTAGAGTACACTAATAGGTATGTAGTTATTGTAATTTTGTTAATTGTTTTCTGATTATTCTGTAGTTCCTCTCTGGTCCTTCCCTGTTCTCTTGCTCACCTCTTGTATGTTGATGACTTCCTGTAGTGTTGTGTTTGGATTGTTTTCTCTTTATTTTTTGTATATTTCTTTTAGATTTTTGGTTTGTGGTTACTGTGACATTCATATATACCAAAGTATGTTAGTAGGAGTCTAAGTTGATGGTCACTTTAGTTCAAATACATTCTAAAAATTACTAGATCCCTGGCCAGCCAGGTGACCCAGCTGGAACATCATCCTATACACCAAAAGATTGCTGGTTCAATCCCTGGTCAGGACACATACCCAGGCTTCAGGTTCCATCCCCAGTTAGCGTGTGTATGGGAGGCAACCAATTAATATTTCTCTCTCACGTTTCTTTCTTTCTACCTTCCTCTCTCTAAGATCAATAAAACATATCATTGGGTGAGGATTAAAAAGAATTTTTAAAAAGTAAAAACCACTAGAATATTTACTCACAGCATCCACATTTTTGTTTCAGTCATTATTTTTTATTTCTTTTGTGTATTTGTGTGTAACTCTTAATTTATTGTTGTGCTTACACATGATCTTCCTATTTTTCCTATTTAACCTTTATATTAGCTCTATATAGTTGGTTCATCCACTGCTTTTACTAAGTGTTTACCTTTGTTGGTGAGAATATTTTTCTTTCCTATATTTTCTTCTTATTTTCTAATTCTCACCTGAGAACATTATTTTTCATTGTCTCTAGAGAGGGAGAGTGGGAGAGAGAAACATTGATGCTAGAGAGAGGAATCGATTGGTTGCCTCCCATACACACCCAGAATGGGTGCTCAGACCAGGGATCACAGGTGTCTGTGCTCTGACTGGGGACCTAGGTATGTACCCTGACCAAGAATCGAACCCACAGCCCTTCAGTTACAGGATGATGCTCAGACCAACTGAGCCACACTGGCCAGGTCTCTTTCCTGTATTTTCTTATTTCTACTTTTGATCTTTTCTTTCTACTTAATGAAGTCCCTTTAACATTTCTTGTAATACTGGTTTAGTGGTGATGTACTCTAGCTTCTTCTTGTCTGGGTAATTCTTTATTTCTCCAATGGTCCTAAATGAAAGCCTTCTGGGTAGAGTAATCTTGGTCGTAGGTCTTTGCTCCTCATTGCTTTAAATATTTCGCGCCTGTTCCTTCAGGTCTGCAAAGTTTCTATTTAAAGGTCAGCTGATAGTCACATAAGACAAATTGCTTTTCTCTTGCAACTTTTAATATTATTTCTTTGTCTTGAATTTTTGACATTTTAATTATGATTTGTCCTGGTTTGGGCTTCTTTGGATTCATCTTGTTTACATCTCTCTGTACTTCTGGCACTTGTATGTCTTTCTCCTTCTCCAGGTAAGGAAAGTTTTCAGTCATTTCTTCAAATAGGTTTTCAATCCCTCACTTTCTCTTCTCCTTCTGGTACCTCTTTATGTGAATGTTGATACACTTGATGGTGGCCCAGAGGTCCCTTAAACTATCCTCATTCATTTGTTTTCTTCTTGGTGTTCCAACTGGGTGTTTTCTGCTACCTTACTTCCAGATCATTGATTCAATTCTCTGCTTCATCTAATCTACTATTGATTTCCTCAAATGTATTCTTCATTTCAATTATATTATTTTTTGACAGGTTGTTTTTTAATAGTTTCTTTTAGTTGAGGTTCTCACTGAGTTCATTTGTTCTTCCCCTAAGGCCATTGAGCATAAACATTGTTTTGGACTTAGTATCTTTCAGATTGCTTGTCTTCATTTATTTATTTTTTTCCTGGAGTTTTGTCCTGTTTTTTCATTTGGGACAATTTCTTTATCTCCTCATTTTGGCTAACTTGCTGTGCTTGTTTCTACGAATTAAGTAGATTTGCTGCATCTCTCATTGTTTACAGAGTGGCCTTATGTAGTACATGTCCTGTGAGACCTGGTGGCACAGTCTTCAGGAGTGTCCGTTTTGTGGGTTGTGTGTGCCCTTCTGTTATTGAGCCTTAACTGACATTGGCATGTCATTGGACGTAACTGACCTTTAGGCCGACTGGCTGTGAGTGCTGGCTATGACTACAACAGACAAGTGATTGTGTATGGACTGACCCCACAGACTGGGAGTTGCTTTTGCAGGGCTCTGGTGCTAGCTGAGTCCACCAGTTGGGTGTGTCATTTCTGGAGCTAATCGGGTTGTACTTTGGAGTGGTCTGAAACCAGCCACTGGTTGTGTTAGTTGTGCAGGCTCTTGAAAGGGGCTATAGTGTCAGCCAAGGTCAGCCTCAATTTGTGTCAGGCTTAGGTTGCCTAGTGAGAACTACAAAGTGATCTGCCATTGTTTGCCACTTGTGCTGAGCTTAGAGGCAGTTGGGAGAGGCTAAGCTGTGAACCAAGGCCAGCTGCCATTAGTGCGATGCTTGGGACTGTTTGCTTGACACCACAATGTGTGCTGAGGCCAGGAGACCTTTATGCAGAATTTGTGGGTGATTAGTTGAAGCTATATTCCAGGCCAGTACTGGCCACAGCTTGTGCCAGGCTTGGAGCCACCTGATAGGAGTTACTATGTAAAATAAGAACAGTTGCTGCTTGTTTCAGGCTTAGAGATGCTTAGCAAGTGGTACAGGGTATGCTCAAACCAATTGCTACTTGTTTGGGGTTTGTGGACCCCTGAGAGATTTTAAGGATGTCTGTAGCACAAGCCAAGGCAATTTGCTTGTGTGCAAAAGCTACTGAAAGTGGCTCAGGCCAGCAGTGTGAGTTGGGTGGGATGAGGTCTCAGAGAATTGCCTGGGTGAAGCAAAGAATGTCAACCAGATTAACGATAACCTCAGATATGGTCTCACCTGTGCCTGTCAACTGGGTGGAAAGAGGATTTAATAAAGGAGTAACAGTGCCTACTAGTGCTTTTGTCCCTGGAGTGATATACCTCAACCTCTGCTTCTCCAGCCCTGACTCTGAGGCCAGGCAAATCAGTTCCTCCCCATACATCCCTGGTATTCTTTGAGCTGCAGTGTCTACCCTGGGGCCCAGAGTGAGTCTGTTCACAGCCTCTCAAGAAGAATGCCTGGATTCCAAAAGCCCTCCATATCACTTGGATGCAGTCCTGGCTGGTTTTCATAGCCAGCTCAGATTGCACTGGTGTGCTGTAATGGGGTACTAAGTGTGGCACTGGGACCCCTCATTTTACAGAAGGGGCCTTCACGGCAGAGATTACCTCTGAATTAGTAAGTGCCACACCAGTGAGTTAGTACCTGCATATTGCACATCTCCACCCCTACTACAAGTCTGTCAAGGCTTCTTTATATCCTTAGTTACAGGACTTTTGTTCATCTGGTCTTCAGGTGGTACTCAATGATGGTTATTCTATCATTCAGTTGTAATTCTGATGTGGGAAGAGGCGAGTACAATGTTTACCTACTCTGCCATCTCGACCAGAAGACACCTTAGTATTCTTAAAGTTTGTAGCATATTACTGTATGAACTGATTTGTCCACTATATTTTAGGATTCTTGATAGAGGATATTTTTACTGTACTACACACTAGCCAAGTTACTCTGCATTCTATTTATTCTTAAAGTCATGGTTTTATTAGTTATTCTTAATGTTATATACTAATCCTCAAGCAAAAGTCTTCATTGTTTACTTACAGAAGATTTAATTGCCAGTGATTTTTGTCCTGGATCAGCACAATTTACTAGCTTAACCAATGAGTAAAGCATAGAAGGTTTGAGACATTGACTCCTTTCTGAGAAGGAGAAAAAGTATTTCCCCCCTAGGAAAATACTATTCTTTTGCTAAGCCACTGACAATTTATGACAAGGTAAGTTCTGAAAATATGACACATTCTTTCATAATATAGTAAACTAGTATTTCAGAATTCAAAAGTATGTTAATTAAATATTTAAACAATGGAAATATTTGATCTGAAAATGTCTCATTTAGAGAAAATCTGTAGTTATAGTAATTAAGAATTGGTATTATTTAATATATTCTATGACTGACAATATTATGTCACCACAAAGAAAGGAACAAAGGTTGGATAATCATGTATTCTTTGGAATTTACTTTTAAGTTATACAAGTAATACAGCCTTGTGTAGATCACTGCAGCTAAGCAAAGCAGTTAGTCTTTGATGTACTTAACATTATGAAAGGTTTAGGATTATATCTTCAGGCAAAGATGCCTAGAGGAAAGAAGGTATAGATCAAAACTGACATCATGACACAATAAATAGAAGATTGGAATGAATATATCTCCTTTAAGTCAAAAAGTAATATAATGTAATGTCTCTCAAGCACAGTGTAGGTAAATAGTTAACTGCAATTTTATATGGGAGAATTAAAAACCTTTTTTGTAGCTTCACTTTAGAAGAATTTTGTTAATAATGAGATATTTTAAGTATAAGAACAAATCTTTACCTTCATCCACATGTTATCTATAGGATACATTTTTCCAATGGTATCATGATTTTATACTAAAACAAAAGAGGCATTTAGGAAGAAGCTAACTTATTTAAAATCAGGATTTTGAATGATTTTTGATGACATGGGAATACCATTGGGTAACAAAAGGCAAGAAAAATATACAAATTTTGGTAAATATATGAGGTCTCTCCAGAAAGTATCCAGCCATGTACTATCAAAGATAGAGATATTTATTGAAGAAGATACAAGAGACATTGTACATAGGGCAATGATACCTCAGTCCCCTTGAAAGTAGGTCTTGGACCTCACACAGTTCTCCCAGTGGCCATCAGCTGCCCCACTGTATTTTCCTGAATTTCATTGATGGTCTGAAATCTCTTCCCTTTCAAAGGTGATTTTAGTTTTGGGAAAAGCCAGAAGTTGCAGAGCACCAAATCTGGGTGATGGGGAGCTGAGTTACCTGGGTGATTTGGTGTTTTGCCAAAAAACTCTGCATTAGACATGATGCATGAGTGAGTATGTTGTTGTGATGAAGCTGCCAATCACCAGTTGCCCATAGCTGTGGCATTCTGAGTCATCTGAATAGTTTCCATGAAGGAATATTCAGGCTTAATGCAAAACTGGATGCAGATTTGTTGCTCTACTCACTCAATCATTTTGAATGTGACGGCCACACAGTACCCATGTTCACTCAAAGGCATCTACCACTCCCACTGACTAGTACAGTGAAACCATCATTGTTCATGCATGTGCATTCCAGTCCACTGTCTTTGGCTGCCAGGTTACACTGATATTCCACAAACTGTTCTTATTATATTAACAACGGCTTCACTTTTTCCAGACAGATCTTGTATGTATAGTAAAAATAGGAAATAAATAGATTAGTATTTTATCTCTGGGTGATATGATGAGTAGTCTTTAATTTTATACTATATTTTTAATATTTTATAGTTCTCCATTAAGCACAAATAAGGTTTATATCAGAATTTAAAAGTATGTTTAAAAGGAGATGTCAATTTATAAAGCTACAGCCTTTTAAAGTAAAAGGCAAAAGATTTATATGATCTGAAGAGAAACCAGAGTATGCACAGCCTTTTTTATAGCATAGTATCTGCAAGATTATATATACAATAAGTGTATTTGGAGTTACAGTGCATTTGGAAGAGTTTCCTAATATGTGGATGTGTAGACAGTCACATGAAGTGCAGCTGGGAATTATCTTTGAATACGGTTTGAAAACTATTTCTTCTACCATTTTGCTTATCTTTTAAATACTGTTCTTAAAATCTCATTATAACAGATGAAATGCTAGCTCCTCCCTCCTGCCAAGTTCCTATTGCTTTTTACAGTGACAGTTATTTTGCTGGGTTTATGCTCACCCCACCAAAGATATTCCCCAGACTTTCATTAAACTTAGTGGTACACTTATGAGCAGGTTTTATAAAATGAGTTATTAGCAGAAGTGATGTGTAACAACTGTAGTGTTCTACCTTGAACAAGAAAAGAGTATGCCTTCCTTTTATTTCTCCTCCTTATAGGTAGGGATGCACAAATATGCAGACGAAGGCTATACCCTAGAGATGACAAAGCAGCATGATGGAAGGGAACCTGGTAATCTGATATCAGCATACCCGACCAGTTGTGGAACGCCTTCCAGGACTATGTGAGAAAGAAATAAAAATATTTCTTTAAATCACTGTGCACTCACTTTGCAGAAGCCTCTACTGTTTCATACCTAATGCACATGTTGCCATTATTCCACCACTAGTACACCATCAGTGCAGCTCATTTAACCCTGGTTACTTTGATTCAAAAGACTATTGGAGGACCTAACCAAAACGATTAGGCAAGAAAACAAAATAAAAGGCGTCCATATTAGAAAGGAAGAAGTAAAATTGTCTCCTTTTACAGATGATATTATATATAGAAAATCATAAAGTCTCCACCAGAAATCTGTAGAATAATTCAATTCAGTCAAGTTGGAGGATATAAAATCAATATAATTATTATTTTTCTATAAACTACTAATGAATTATCAGAAAAATTAATATAATTGCATCAAAAATATTGGGTTGGCTAAAAAGTCTGTTACATGTTTTCCCATATGATGGCTCTAGTAGTGTTTAGTTGTCTTTAACTTCATTGGAGACAATTTTGTTAGATTGCATTGTGACAGCTGTCATATCAGCGTGCATTTGAAAAAACATCAAAATTGGTGAATTTTTGTGCATTTTAATATTGAATATGGAAGATCCACAATATTTTCAGCTTATTCTTTATTATTTGAAGAAACGTAAAAACACAACTGAAATGCAATAAAAAGATTTGTGCAGTGAACAGAGAAGGTGCTGTGACTGATCAAATGTGTTAAAAGTGTTTTGTGGAGTTTATTGGCACTACTGAAATTTTGGCCAAATCTTTGCTGTGGGACTGTCTTACGCATTGGAAGATGTTTAGCAGCAGCACCCCACCTCTACCCAGTAGAGGCCAATAGAGGAAGACAGCCAACATATTCAAAATATCCAACTCAAAGTTATTGGTGAAATGAAATGAAAAACATGTTGTGAATTTTAGGGAAAAAAAATACGAACTTTTTCACCACCCTAGTAATCTAGAAGTGAAAAGATATTTGTGCACTGAAAATGACAAGTCTTTGATAGAAAGTATACATAAATGGAACAATGACCACGTTCATGGGTTGGAAGAATTAATATTGTTAAAATGTCCATACAACCCACCCTGGCCAGGTGGTCAGTTAGTTGGAGTGTTGTCCCTTACATCAAAAGGTTGTGGGTTCAAGCCCTGGTTGGGACATGTAGGGAGGCAACTAATTGATGTTTCTGTCTCTCTCAAATCAAACATATCCTTGGATGAGGATTTTTAAAAAATGCCCACACTATTCAAAGCAGTCTACAGAGTCAGTGCAATCCATATCAAAATTCCAATGGCATTTTTTGCATAAACAGAATAAACAGTCCTAAAATTTTCATGGAACCAAAATAGACCCTGAATTGCCCAACAAATTTTGATAAAGAGGACAAAGATGGAAGCATCATACTTCCTGACTACTATGCTGTTTTTACTTCTGTAGCTTTGTGATAAAATGTGTATTATCATTGAAACGACATAAAGATCAATGGAACAGAATAGAGAGCCCAGAAATAAACCCATACAAATATGGTCAATTAATTTACAACACAGAAGGAGACTTCTGGTCCAATATGGCAGCACAGGAAGACCATAAACTTACCTCCTCCCACAGAAACATCAAATCTACACCCACAGACAGATCATTTTCCTGAGAAGAACTGAGGGTTAACTGAACAGCTTCTACACAAAAAACAAGAGAGAGAGATCACATAGAAACAGGTAGGAGAGACAGAAAGATGGCATCATGGGAACCACTCACCCAACACACTAATCTGCAGTAGGGAACGGATTACTGAAGGAACCACATTCAGACTTGCCCACCCTGGGTACAACAACAAAAAAAAGTAGATTAAAGGGTAGTTAGACTACATCGGAAAGAAACCCATTTGCTAGCCCTAAGTATTTGCCAAATAGGAGGGGAACTTCAGGAACTCTTTGGTGTCAGAGGTACCAGAGAGTGCCATTTGTTGTACTCTCCCCTTACCTTGGTCAAAGAGGTATGAGCATGATATAGGCACTCTAGCCAGCTGGCCAAGGCCATCCTAGTGCACCCAGGTCCACACAAGATCTGTAGCTTGCTTAGGATCAGCTTTAATTACAGCTTTAGGCCTCAGCTTGTTTAGGACAAGCTATAATTATAGCTCTGCCCGGGTATTCCTGTGGACTGCTCCAGCTATAGCTTTTAGCTGGTCCACCAAGGTGTTTTCAGCTCAGCTTGTCCTCAGGACTCCCCATAGCTCATACACACTCCAGCTAAAGCTCTGGGCCTATACATGGCTTGATTTTGTGAGTCTGTGTGGCCTGAGCCTGTTCCACTACAGCTCCAGATAGCTTGCCAAGATAGCCCAAATCTGTTTTAAACACAAGACTCCCCACAGCCAACCTCAGTTCCAACAACATCCTTGGCTTGCCCTTGGATATCCCGTGGCCCATGCCTGCTACAGCTCCTGGTCCATCTAGCCTGCCAAAAAGACCTGGCTCACAAAGTCTACAAAGGGGAAGCTCCTAAACAAGAGCACCTGCCCTTCAAGGCTGAGAGATGTTGCTTTTCCACCAAATTCATAGAAAGAGACATTTTAAATGAGATGAATAGTTTACAAACTAAATAATAGCATAAAACACTACAAACTAAATAATAGCATAAAACACTAGAAAAAGAACTGAATGAAACGGACACAATCTACCAAGTAAAGAGTTGGTTATAAAGATGCTCAATGAACTCAGGAGAAGAATGGAGGAACTTTATGAAAACTTCAAAACAGAGATTGAAACATACAGACCAAATCAGAACTGAAAAACACTATAACTGAAATGAAAAATAATTGGATGGAATCAACTGTACAACAGATATGCAGAACTAGTAAGTGAATTAGAAAACAGGTAGTGGAAATCACTAAATTGGAACAGCAAAAAGAAAAAAATTAAAAATGAAAATAGTTTATGGAACCTCTGAGACAACATCAAGCATACCAACATTTGAAACATAGGTGTCACAGAAGGAGAAGAGAATGAGACAGAAAACCTATTTAAAAGAATGTATTGCTTCTCGGCCTTTTGGCTAAGATCAAGTGTAAGAATAATGGCTGAAAACTTTCCTAACCTGATGAAAGGAGCAGACATCCATATCCAGGAAACACAGAGTTCCAAACAAACCCAAACAGGCTCACACCGAGACATATAATTACAATGGAGAAAGTTAAAGAATATTAAAATCAAGAAAAAAGCCTCTATGTACAAGGGATCCTGCATAAGACACTCAGCTGAATTTTTCACATAAACTTCGCAAACCAAAAAGAATTGTTTGATATATCCAAAGTGATTAAAGCAAAAACTTCATCCAAAAATACACAAGATTATTAGCATTTAGAATTGAAGGACACAGTTTCTCAGGCAAGGAAAGGAAAAGGAGTTCATCACCACTAAACCAGCAATACAAGAAATGTTAAACAAGATTATTTTAGCAGAAAAGAAAGGCCAAAGGTAAAAAGACAAGAAAAAGCTAAAGGAGTTCATCATTACCAAACCATTATTATATGAAATGTTAAAGGGACTTATTTAAGAAAAAGAAGATCAAAACTATGAACAATAAAATAGCAATAAATACATACCCATCAACATTTTTAATCTAAAAGACAAACTAAGCAAACAAGAACAATAGAGGCAGAATCATGGATACTTAGAGCATTTTGATGGTTGTCAGATCGGAGGGGGTTGTGGGGGAATGGGTGAAGAGGTTAGGGGATTAAGAAGTATAAATAGGTAGTTACAGAATAGCCTTGGGGATATAAGTACAGTACAGGAAATAGAGTAGCCAAAGAATTTATATGTGTGACCCAGGGACATGAACAATGGTGTGGGGATTGCCTGAGGGGGTAGGGGTTCCTGGGTGAAGGGGGTAAAAGGGGAAAAAATCAGGACAACTGTAAGAGCACAGTCAATAAAAATATAATTAAAAAAATAGAAATGTTAACTCAAAATGGATTAAAGACTTGAATATAAAACCAGAAAAAATAAAATACATAGAAAATAAATACTAAACTTATGGACCTGGGTCTCAGAGTGATTTTAGAATTTGACCACAAAGGCAAGGGAACTAAAAGCAAAAATAAATGAATGGGACTACATCAAACTAAAAAGCTTCTTCACAGCAAAGGAAACCATTAACAAATCAAAAAGGTCATCGATCAAATAGGAGAGGGGATTTATAAACAATACCTCAAATAAAGAGGCTAATATTCAAAATATATAAAGAACCCATAGCCAACTCAATCTAGAGAGAGGAGAATGAAGTTGGAGTTACCATGCTCTCTGATCTCAAACTACAGTGATTATAGTGATCAAAACAGTCTGATATTGGCACAAAAAGAGACACATAGAACAATGGAATAGAATAAAGAACCTCCTCCAAAACATGTTTATATTATCAATCTACAACAATGGAGGCACAGATATACAATTGGGTAAAGACAGTTTCTTCAATACATGGTGTTGGGAAAATTGGACAGATGCATGGAAAAAATAAAATTGAACCA
The DNA here is from genome assembly GCA_028533065.1 of Trachops cirrhosus. Taxonomy (NCBI): domain Eukaryota; kingdom Metazoa; phylum Chordata; class Mammalia; order Chiroptera; family Phyllostomidae; genus Trachops; species Trachops cirrhosus. The sequence continues at coordinate 108,812,787 of CM052543.1, read as the reverse complement.
CTTGTTACACCATATACAAAAATAAAGTCAGAATGGGTTAAAGACTTAAATGTAAGACCTGAAACCATAAAACTCCTAGAAAATACAGGCAGTAAACTCTTTGACACTGACCTTCAAAATATTTTTTGTTGGATATGTTTCCTTAGGCAAAGGCTACATAAACAAACAAAGAAATGGGGCTACATCACACAAAAGCTTTTGCACAGCGAAGGCAATCATCAAGATGAAAAGGCAACCTACTGAATAGGATAATATATTTGCAAATGATCTATCTGATAAGAGGTTAATATTCAAACTATATAAAGAATTCATACAATTCAAAATCAAAAAACCCAATTAAGTGGGCACAAGATATGAATAGATACTTTTCCAAAGAAGACATACAGATGATCAATCACTGCATGAAAAGATGTTCAACATCACTAATCAACAGGGAAATGCCAAGAAGTCCAAGCCAGAGGGATCACATGAGAGAAAGAATTAAAAGGCATCCAAATTGGAAATCAAGAAGTAAAACTGTCACTTTTTGAGGTGAGATAATTTGTTATACAGAAAACCTAAAGACTCAACACCAAGAAAACTATTAGAAGTAATAAACAAATACAGTAAAGCTGTGAGACACAAAAATCAATGTACAAAAATCCACTACTTTCCTGAATATTAACAATGAAATTTCAGAAAATGAAATAAAAAAAACAGATGACTTGCGGCCAAGATGGAGGCATAGGTAGACACACTGTGCCTCCTTGCACAACCAAAAGAAGGACAACAACAATTTAAAAACAAAAACAACCAGAACTAACAGAAAATTGAATTGTATGGAAGTCCAACAACCAAGGAGTTAAAGAAGACATTCATCCAGACCAGTAGGAGGGGTGGAGTCTGGCAGCCAGGGTGGACAGGACTCAGGGCAAAGCAAGAGCTGGTGGACCCAGTGAGGCAGTTGATTGTGGAACAGGGTGCGGCTGGGCGGTCCCACATTTGCACTCAGATAAACCAGGTAAAACTGGGTAGCAGGACAGACCGCACAACCCAGGGTCCCAGCACTGGGAAATAAAGCCTCAAACCACTGATTGAAACCACCTGTGGGGGTTTAGGTGCTGGGAGAAACTCCCAGCCTCACAGGAGAGTTCACTGGAGAGACCCACAGGGTCCTAGAATGTACACAAACCCACCCACCTGGGAATCAGCACCAGAAAGTCCCAATTTGCTTGCAGAAAGCAGGGGAAATGACTGAAATCTGGCAGAGAGCAGAGCAAGTGCCATTATTCCCTCTCAGACCCCTTCCCCACATACAGTCTCACAACCCAGCAACGTGGATTACCCCACCCAGGTGAATACCTAAGGCTCTGCCCCTCACTACGTAACAGGTGTGTTAACACACACAAAAAAATGGCCCAAACAACAGATCAGAGCTCCAGAACAAATACAACTAACTGACAAAGAGATAGCCAACCTATCAGATGCACAGTTCAAAACAATGATAATTAGGATGATCACAGCTTTGGTTGAATTTGATCGCAAATTAGATGAAAAAATGAAGGCTACACTAAGTGAAATAAAGGAAAATGCGCAGGGAACCAATAATGATGGGAAGGAAACTGGGACTCAAATCAATGGAGTGGACCAGAAGGAAGAAACATCCAATCAGAAAAAAATAAAGATTTCAAAAAAATGGGAGGCTTAGGAACCTCCAGGACATCTTTAAACATTCCAATATCTGAATTATAGGGGTACCAGAAGGAGAAGAGGTAGAACAACAAGTGGAAAAGTTATTTGAAAAAATAATAAAGGAGAACTTCCCCAATCTGGCAAAGGAAACAGACTTCCAG
>CM052543.1:108776889-108810455 GCA_028533065.1 Trachops cirrhosus | reverse complement strand
GAGAGGGAAGCCTGACATTTGGTGCTGCTTTTGCTGTTCAAAGTACTTGCCAATTTGTAATTGGCGGCCAAGAAGCTGAGAAACTTAGCAGAAAGTGGTGTTTGAGAAGTTGAGGAACTACACGGAGTTTTAGGTGAGTCATTGGGCTGAGGGTACAAAGCTAAACTTCAGGGCCTATGGAGGAGGCAGGGCTTTCAACTGGGATTTCCGAGGGGTGACAATATTGTTATAAGTATCAGGTAGAAACCAGCTCTCTGGCTGAAACTCAGGTTCAAATAAACTCAATCCTAGAATGTGTTCTTTAACTCTTGCCCTAACTCTCTGCCAGAGCAAAAGTAAATTCTTTCTGGAGGTAAAATAATATCATATACAGCCTGAAATTATCCCCCTTTTTAAATGTTCCATCCAACATTCAATTTACAAAATGAGCAAAACAAAAACAGACTCATAGAAACAGAGATCAAAGGGATGGTTGCCAGAGGGGAGGGTGAGAGGGAGATGGGTGGAAAGGCTGAAGGGGAATACAGTCAGCAGTACCGTGGTCAGTTTGCATGGTAACAGATGATTACTAGAATTAGTGGGCTGCTCATACTGTAAGGTATAAAAATGTCAAATAATTGTATGTATATCTGAAAATACTATAACAAAAATACAATATTGTTATGCCAAATATACTTAAAATAAATAAACACACACACACACACACACACTTTAAAAGAGCAAAGAAATAAGACCCAAGGACCTCAACCAACCACAACAACAACATAATTACCCACCAAAAGGACATTAGCCAACAGAAAACAATTATAGGAGGTTTCTGTTCTAAGATGATAGCACAGGAAGACCCTAAAGTCACCTACTTCTAGAAACACATTGAATTCACACCTACAGACAGAACAGTTCTCCCTGAAGAAGAACTGAGGCTGAACTGAACAGCTTCTGCACAACAGAGAGACCACACAGAAACAGGTCTGCCTGTAGCCCGCTCTAGCTCCAGCTTCGAGCTGTGGGACTTGACCTCCCCACCCAGTTACAACTCCTGCCCAGGTGTGGCTTGTCCCTGGGACTTCCTGTAGACCATACTGGCTTCAGCTACAGCACCAGAATCTTACCTCTGGAAATTCCTAAAGCTTGCACCTTTTTATAGCTTCATCTCCAGGTCTAAGTGTGGCTTGCCCTGGGGACTACCCAAGGCCTGAACCCAATCCAGCTACAACTCCAACTGGCCTGCCAAGGTGGTCTCAGTGTGGCTTGCTCCCAGCCCTTCCCTTGGCCTGACCCACTGCAGATACAGCTCCAGGCCCTGGTAAAGCTTGCTGCTCCCACTCCTTGTGGCCCAACCATGCTCCAGCTCTAGCTGGCCTGCCAAAGACACTTGGCACATGCAGTCTAACAAAAAGGTAGCTTCTATTCAAGGTCACTCCTTCAAGACCAGGAGAGGTTGTTGTTTTGCCTAATTCATAGAAACAAACACAGAGAAACAGCCGAAGTGAGGAGACAGAAATATGTCCTAAATGAAATACCAGGAAAAAAAAACAGAAAAAGAACTAAATGAAACAGAGACAAGTAATCTGTCAGATAAATAGTTCAAACAATGGGAATAAGAATGCTCAAAGATCTCAGGGAGCACTTCAACAAACAGATAAGAAACATTAAAAAGGAGATAGAAAACATAAAAAACAAACCAGTCAGAAATGAAGAATACATTAACTGAAATAAAAGGTATATTAGATGGAATCAACAGCAGATTAGATGGAGCAATGGATCCAATCAAAATTTGGAAGACAAGATAGTGGAAAACATTCAATAAGAACAGAAAAAAAAGAATTATAAAGATGAGGATAATTTCAGGGACCTCTGGAACAACATCCATCAAGCATATCAACATTGTCACCATGGGTGTGTTAGAAGGAGAGACAGAGAGAAAGGGACAGAAAACCTATTTAAAGAAATAATGGCTGAAAAGTTCCCCAGCCTGGTGAAAGAAATAGACATCCAGGTCCAGGAAACAGAGAGAGTCCCAAGCAAGATGAATCTAAAGAGGCCCACACCAAGACATATCATATTTTAAAAAGTTACATTGACAAGGATTTTTTAAAAAGATTTTATTTATTTATTTTTAGAGAGGGGAAGGGAGGGAGAAGGGGAGAGAGAGAAACATCAATGTGTGGTTGCCTCTCATGTGGTCCCCAATGGGGACCTGGCCTGCAACCCAGGCATGTGCCCTGACTGGGAATTGAACCTCCGATGCTTTGATTCGCAGCCCACGCTCAATCCACTGAGCTACACCAGCCAGGGATGACAAGGATTTTTTTTAAATCCAAAGTTGGAAGCAGCAAACTGAAACAAACTTAACTATATACCAAATGATAACCATCATATTTTTAAAAAAAGTGGGGAAAAAATCCAAGTAATTTTTACCTATAGTACTTTTACTTCCCTCAAGGAAGATAAAAGGACCAAAACAACTGCAAAGGAACCTTAAATTCAATTTAATAGGTTAGTAGATTTATTGTTAATAGTAGTATGGTTCAGTGATCCTAAAACAAGTTTTTGTATATTGTAGAATTGAGCAAAGGAGTAAATATACTGATTTTGCGGGGAGCCAGACTTCTTACGGTGAAAGACAGGAACTGAGCTACAAATACAAAATGTTGAAAGACAACAATAATGTGAAATGGCTATTTTCCCCAGTCTATCCACTGAAAGGACATGAGTAAAAACGCCTCAGGGGCGATAAGCACACCTAGATTCCAGATCTCAAGTTCGGGTATCACTCCCCACTAAAAGAACCAGGGGTCCTTAGCAAAATGACTGAGTCCAGGGATGGGGCTGGGAAAGTAAGCCTGGATCATCTTTTTTTTTAAAGATTTTATTTACTTTTTTAATTATTTATTTTTAGAGAAAGGAGAAGGAAGGGAGAAAGAGGGGGAGAGAAACATCGATGTAAGTGAGAAACATCAATCAGTTGCCTCTCATACACACCCCCACCAGGGACCAAACCCACAACCTAGACATGTGCCCTGGTGGGTAAATGAACCAGTGACCTTTCACTTTGTGCAACAACATCCAACCAACTAAGCCACACCAGTCAGGGCTTATTTCTTTTAGAGAGAGCGGAAGGGAGGGTGAAGGGGAGGAAAGGAAATATCAATTGGTTTCCCCTTGCTCATGCCCCAACTGGGGACTGAACCCACAAGCCAGGCATGTGGGTTCCCAACCAGGAATCCACTGACAACACCTTGCCCTGTGGTACAATGCCCAACCAAATGAGCCACGTTGGTCAGGGCAAGCCTGGACCATCTTGTGCCAGAAGTAAGAATGTGCTCAAGGAATGAAAGGCATGGACGCCAGCTGAAGGAGCTCCCACAGCCAAATATGGGACAATCTGAACATCAAAATAAGTAATAATATTAATGGATGATAACCCATTGAATATAATCAGAACCCATGGATCCATATTGACAGAGGTAAATAAATACGGGAGAAAGAAAGACCATTACAGTAAAATGTTGGTTAACTAATAAATACAGAAGGAATGACAGAATTTAAAAATCACTATTTGGCCATCATCCTAGTAATTTGATTCAGTCAAGAGCTATCAATGTCTTATAAGGAACAGGATATTCACATAAGTTCAAATAATCTCCCCACAGTTTATATATTACAAAGGGGAAAACAATAACTTTGTAGTAGAGAGACTTGAGGACATGTCCAGGACTTTGTGATTGAAGTTAATATCACCAATGTGGGAACAAGTCACAGTCATCTGCCACTTGATAGGATCAATGAGAAGAACAGTGTCACTTCTGAGGCATTCCTGCCACTTATGCATAACCTGAATCTGATGACATATCAGAGGAACCCAAATAGAGAGACATACTACAAAACAACTGGCCCTATCTCCTCACAATGTCAAAGCTGAGAGGACAAAGAAAAGTTAAGACTCACTTAAGACTAAAGAGACCTGACAACTGAAATAGAACAGGTGATCTTGGATTGGATCCTCTACTGGAAAAATTCTTACTAAAGAGGGTAAGTAAGACTATGGGTGAAATGTGAATAAAATCTGTGTGTTAAATTTTAAAAATTATAGTAAAAGACATAACTAATAAGCTAGTAAGAGGGAACATAGAATAATATAGTTGATACAGAAAAGGGCAAGGATGGTTAGATAAAAGGACAGAACAGGTGGTACTCTATGAGGTTAGGACAAACACAATTGTACTATCACTTGTGCTATACTTTAATCAAATAATCCAATTAAAAAACAAAAATTGTGAGAGTTGATTAAAAATACCCAACTCTATATTGCTTAAGAGATACAACTTAATTATAGGGAAACATGCATATATCATATATGAAGGAGATATGAAACATGCAAACTAAAATAAAGTTGGTGTAAGTATAGTTTATTTTATTTTTTAAATATTCATTTATTAGAGAGAGGGGAAAGGAGAGAGAAAGGGAGAGAGGCATCCATTGGTTGCCTCTTGTACACGCACTGACTGGGAAATGAACTGGCGAACTTTTGCTTTGTGGGATGAGGCCCAACCAGCTGAGCCAGGCCGGTCAGGGCAGTGTAGGTACACTTTAAAAGTTTCAAGTGAAGGAGGTTTTAAGGCAAGAGCATTGCTAGAAAATAGAAGAATGTTTCATAATGATAAGGACTCCATATACCAAGAAAAGATAACAGTTCTAAATTGGCATGTACCTAATTAAACAGCCATAAAAACAAATAAAACAACAAAAAAGACAAAAGATAGGCCCACAATCACAATACACTAGTGTCAGCGAAGATACAGAAGAACTGAACAGTGTGACTAACAAACTTGATTTGATATAGAACACTGCTCCTGACAACTGTAAACTGCAGAGTATACATTCTTCTTAGTGCACACTGAAATTTTACCATTGACCATATAACAAGCCATAAAGGAAGTTTCAACACATTTCAAATGGTTACTATAATACAGAACAAGTTAAGGTGTATGTGTGTGTCTGTGTGTTCCTAGAAAACGTTTGTTGTAATTAGGAAATGTATTTTTAAGAAACCATGGTCACAGATATCACAACAGAAGTGTTAGAAGTAGTTTGAGCTCAATAATAATAGAAACATATAAAACGTATTTTTAAAAACATAAAAAATGTCAGGACACAGTCAAAGGTATGCATGAGTGGAAATTATACCCTTGAATGCATATGTTGGAAAATAAGGGCTGATGGACATGGACAACAGTGTTTTGGTTGCCAGGGGGTAAGGGGTGAAGGAAAGTGGAGGAGGGCATAGGGGAGATAAATGGTGATAGAAAGAGACTTGACTTAGGGGTGATGCACAAACAATACAGTGTACTGATGATGTGGTGTAGAATTGTGCACCTGAAACTTACGTAATTTTGTTAACCAGTGTCACCCTAATAAATTCAATAAAGAAAGAAAAGACTGAAAAATTCGCGATTTAAGCACCTATCACAAGAAGTTAGAATAAGAACACCTTTAAACAAAGTTTGAAGGCTTACACCACTGGACATATTTATAAAGTGCAGTAATTAAGACATTTTGGTACTGGTGCAAAGACACAGTCTAATAGTAGACACGCATGTGCTTATGTGGGCACCTGATTTATGACAAAGGTGGTCCTGCAAAGTAGTAAGCAAAGGACAGTCTTATCAACATATGTTCATAGATCAACTGAATGTACAAGTTAGGAAAAAAGTGGATTTACACGTGGAAAATAATACAATAATTAACAAATAATACAAGGATTAACTCTGTTTCCTGTACTCACAACTGTAAACCTACATTTGCTCCACCCTCTGTATATGATAGAAATTAATTTTGAGCCATACCTTCAAAATCAATAAAAGTGAGTTGTAGGCTTCAATGTTAACATTAAAATAACAAAACTTCCAGATAATAAAAAGGAGACTATTTTCAAGAACTTGGGGTAGAAGAAGATTTTAAAAACAGGACATAAAGAGCATTAACCACCATGCCAGCCACCATTTTACTCTATTACCATATTAGCTTTTTCCTTTTTAAGATTACAAATATAACTGGTACCATACAGCATTTGTCTTTCTCTATCTGACTTATTTCACTTAGCACAATGCCCTCCAGGTTCATTCATATTGTAGCAAATAGCAATACTTCCTCCAGTTTTATGGCTGAGTAATATTCTATTGTGTGTGTGTATGTGTATCACATTTTCTTTATTCATTCATCTGTCAACAGACACTTCAGTTGTTTCCATGTCTTGTATTGTGAATAATGCTTCATTGGACACAGGAATTAAGCTATACCTTTGAGATACTGATTTCGTTTCTTTCAGATATATACTGAGAAGTGGGATTGCTAGATCACATGGTAGTTCTATTTTTAATTTTTTTAGTAAACCTCCATACTATCTTCCATAGTGGCCATACCAATTTATATGTCCACCAACAGTGGACAAAGGTTCCCTTTTTCCACATCCTTGCCAACATTTGTAACCTCTTGTCTTTTTTAATAAAATTCTCACAACAGTTGTGAGGTGATATCTCATTGTGGTTTGACTTTCATTTCCCTGATGATTAGTGATGTTGAGCACCTTTTCATGGACATGTTGATTTGCAGATATTTTCCCTCATTTCATATATTGTCTTTTAATCTTATCAGTTGTTTCCTTTGCTGTGCAAAAGTCCCACTTACTTATTTTAGCTTTTGCTGCCTATGCTTTTGGTGTCTTAGCCAAACATCATTGCTAATACCAAAGTGAAGGAGCTTTTCAGTGTTTCCCTCCAGGAGTTTTATGGTTTCAGGTCTTACATTTAAGTCGTTAATCCATTTGGAGTTAATTTTTGTGAGTGGTATAAGACATGGGTCTAATTTCACTCTTTTGCATGTGTATATCCAATTTTCCCACCATTTATTTTAGAGACTGTCCTCTCCCAATTGTGTGTTATTGACACCCTTGTCAAAGAATAGTTGACCATATATGCACAAATTTATTTCTGGGCTCTCTATACTGTTCCATTGGTCTGTATTTCTGTTTTTAATTCCAGTACAACCCATAGAATGAATATAATGTAAAGATTAAATTAATGATATAGATCTACAATTTCTTGATATGGGAAACTGTCTATGATGTCACACTGTTGAATAAAAAATCAAGTTAAAATGAAAAAGTATGGTGTATGTTTATATTCACATGGAGAGGAATTTTAAAGGATGTTAATTTCTGGATAGGAAGATTTCAAGTGATTTTTACTTTGTTCTTTATACTTCATGACACTGTTTTCTTTTTATTATAGTATATACGTTTATAATCAAAATATTTTATTTTTATCTAAGGGCTTGCTGAATGATATTTATTTCACTTACAAAATATCCTCTCCTTTACATTTGTGTAATCCATGCTCTTTTTCAGGTTTTCATTATTCATGCAATAGCCATGTAATAATATCAGTTGCCCTGTCTTAAGAGTAATAGCACATGATATCTGTACAGTACTTCCTAATTTACAAAGTACTTTCAATAAATACATTATCCTGCTGAGACTCCAAAACAACCTTATGAGTAGGTACATTATTATTATCATCTTTTACATTAAAAAAACTCCAAAGTTACTGACTTTGAAGGGAACTTCTAACCCAAATTTTATGTATTTCCCATTACTCCTGGCTGATTTAGAGTAAGAATAACCCTAAACTCCTTAACATAAGAAGGATACAGGATATTTCCCAGAACTTAAGGAAGGATGATGTAGCTGGAAACCAGCCAGCTGAGACTAGAGAGGCCTTAGATGATATACTAAGGAGTTAGAATTTATCTCAAAGGCAATGGGAAGCTGCTAAAGGGCCATAAAAAGAGGAATGAAATAAATTATCATTGTTTTGACCAGGGGTCTGCAAACTTTTCAAGTAACAAGCCAGATAGCAAATATTTCAGGATTTATGAGCCATATGGTTTCTTGCAACTATTCAACTCTGCCACTGTGGAGCAAAAGGATAAAGAATGCAGCATCTGAAATAAATAATACACTGGAAGGAATAAACAATAGGTTAGATGAAGCAGAGGGTTGAATCAGTGATTTGGAAGACAAGGTAAAAAGAAAAAAAGCACCCAGAGCAGCAAAAAGAAAAACGAACTAAAAAAAATGAGAACTTAAGAAACATTTTGGATAAAATGAAGCATAGCAATATCCGCATCATGGAAATACCTGAAGGAGTAGAGGGTGAGCAGGGAATCGAGAACCTATTTGAAGAAATAATGAGCAAAAACTTTCCTAATCTGGCAAAGGAAAAAGACAGACAAGTCCAGGAAGCTCAGAGCCCCAAACAAGTTGGATCCAAAAAGGCCTACACCAAGACACACCATAATTAAAATGACAAGATGTAAAGACAAGGAGAAAATCCTAAGCTGTAAGAGAAAAGCAGGTAGTTACATGCAAGGAAGCATCAATTAGACTGTCACCTGATTTTTCAACAGAAACATTTCAGGCTAGAAGGTAGTGGCGTGAAATATTCAAGGTGATGAAAAGCAATGACCTACAACCAAGGCTACTTTACCCAGCAAGGCTATCATTTAAAACTGAAGGAAAAATAAGGAACTTCACAGACAAAAAGCTAAAGGAGTTTGTTAACCCCAAACCAGTTAACAACAAATGTTAAAGGACTTGCTTTAAGAAAAAGAAGAAAATAGTCTAACAATAAAAGGGTACTAAATACATATCTATCAATAATCATCTTAAATGTAAATGGCTTAAATAGTCCAACCAAAAGACACAGAGTAGCTGAATAGATACAAAAACAAAACCCATGTATATGTTGCCTCCAAGAGACCCATTTCAGATTGAAAGATATACATGGACTAAAAGTAAAGGGATAGACAAAGATATTTCATGCAACTGGAAAGGAAAAAAAAGCTGGGGTAGCAATACTTATTTCTGACAAAATACACTTTAAAACCAAGGCTATAGTGATAAAGGGAAAAATCCAACAAGGAGATATGACCCTAGTAAACACTTATATACCCAACATTGGAGCACCAACTATGTAAAGCAAATCTTGATGGAAATAAAGGGAGAGATGGGCATAAAGGGAGAGAAGGACAGAAATACAGTCAGTCATAGGTGGGGATTTTAACACTCCACTGACTTCAATGGATAGATCTTCCAGACAGAAAATCAACAAGGAGACAACAGCCTTAAACAGCACATAAGTTCAAATGGATTTAATTGATATCTTCAGAGCATTTCACACCAAAGCAGCAGAAAATACACACATTTCAAATGCACATGTAATGTTTTCTGGGATGGACCACATGTTAGGACACAAAACTAGTCTCAATACATTTAAGAAGACTGAAATTATATCAAGCATCTTTTCTAACCACAATGTTATGAAACTAGAAATCAATCACAAGAACACTGAAGAACATGCAAAGACATGGAAGCTAAATAACATGTTATTAAACAATGAACAGGTCAACAACGAGATCAAGGAAGAAATCAAAAGATACTTTGAAACAAATGAAATGAGGACACAACAATCCAAAATCTGTGGGACACTGGGGAAGCGATCCTAAAAGGAAAATTCATAGCATTACAGGCCTATTTCAAAAAACAAGAAAAAGCTCAAATAAATAATCTAACATCACACTTAAAGGAACTTGAAAAAGAACAACAAACAAAGCCCAAAGTGAGTTGCAGGAAGGAAATAATAAAGGTCAGAACAGAAATAAATAAAATAGAGTCTAAAAAATGATACAAAAGATCAATGAATCCAAGAACTGTTTCTTTGAAAAGATAAACAAGATTGACAAACCTTTAACCAGACTCATCAAGAAAAAAAGAAACAGGACCCAAATGAAGAAAATCAGAAACAAAAGAGGGGAAATATCAAAAAATACCAAATAAATAAAAAGGACTGTAAGAAAATATTATGAACAACTATACGTCAACAAACTGGACAAGGTGGACAACATGGATAGATTCCTAGAAACATACAATCTTCCAAAACTAAATCAGAGAATCTGAATAGACAGATTACAACTAGTGAAATTGAAACTAATCAAAAAACTCCCAACAAAGAAAAGCCCTGGACTGGATGGCTTCACAGGTGAATTTTACCCAACATTCTGAGAAATAACACCCCTCCTTCTCAAACTATTTCATAAAACTCAAGAGGAGGGAAGGCTCCCAAACTCATTTTATGAAGCCAGCATTATCCTAATGCCAAAACCAGATAGAGACACTACAAGGAAAGAAAATCACAGGCCAATATCCCTGATGAACATAGACACTAAAATCCTCATCAAAATATTAGCAAACAGAATACAACACTGCATCAAAAAGATCATACACCATGATCAAGTGGGATTTATTCTGGGAATGCAAGGTTGGTACATTCACAAATCAATAAATATGATTCATCACATGTAAAAGATGAAGGATAAAAACCACATGATCACATTAATAGATGCAGAAAATAATTTGATAAAATTCAGCACCCACTTATGATAAAAACTCTAGTGAAGTAGGACTAGAAGGAACATACCTAAACATAAAGGCCATGTATGACAAACTTACCACCAGCATCATACTCAATGGGAAAAAACTACAAGCATTCCCCTTAAGGCGGGGAACAAGACAGGGATGTTCTCTTTACCTCTCTTATTCATTGTAGTACTGGAAGTAATAGCCATGGCAATCAGACAAGAAGAAGAAATAGAAGGCATCTGAACTGGACAGTAAAACTGTCATTATTTGCAGATGGCATGATACTGTACATAGAAGACCCCAAACATTCCACCAAGAAACCACTAGAACTGATAAATTAATTCAGCAAAATAAAAATATCCAGAAATCAGTTGCATTTTTATGTCAATAATGGACTAACAGAAAGGGAAATTAGAAAACAGTCACATTCTCAATTGCTACAAAAAGAATAAAATACCTAGGAATAAACCTAAGCAAGGATGTAAAAGACCTGTACTTGGAAAATGATAGGACACTGAAGAAAGAAGTATGAGAAGATACAAATAAGGAGAAACACATACTGTGTTCATGGATAGGAAGAATTAACATCATTAAAATATTTTTCTTTTTTGCCATTTTGAAGCCTGTGGAGCCTGCCAGGAACAGAACTTCTACAACAACAAATATGTCTGGAAGGCTGTGGTCCAAGGCCATTTTTGCTGGCTATAATCGGGGTCTCTGGAACCAGAGGGCGCACACAGCTCTTCTTCAAATTGAAGGTGTTTAAGCTTGAGATGAAACTGGATTCTATCCAGGCAAGAGATGTGCTTATGTGTCCAAAGCAAAGAACAACACAGTGACTCCTGGTGGTAAACCAAACAAAACCAGAGTCACCTGGGGAAAGGTAACTTGTGCTCATGGAAACAGTGGTATGGTTCATGCTAAATTTGAAGCTTCCTGCTAAGGTCACTGGACACAGAATCTGTGTAATGCTGTACCACTCAAGGATTTAAGCTTATTGGTAAATAACAACCCTGACTGTGTGGCTCAGTTGGGGGCCCTATGGCAAAGTGAAGGATTCTGGGTTGGGGGACATGGTTGGATTGCAGGTTTAGCTCCTGGTCAAGATGCAAAGGAGAGCCAACTGATGAATGTTTTTCACACACATCGATGGTTCTCATCTTCTTTTTCTCCCTTCTTCCCCTCTCAAATAAGTAAATAAAATCTATTTTAAAGAGTAAACTAAAAGTAAATAAGATAAAATGAAATATTGATGCTACCCAAAGCAATCTATAGATTCGACACAATTCATATCAAGATTCTAATGATGATTATGACAGAACTAGAAAAAATATTTAAAAAATTTATATGGGGCCTTGGCTGGAGTGGCTCAGTGGTTTGAGCATGGGCTGTGAAACAAAGGGTCGCCAGTTCAATTCCCAGTCAGGGCACATGCCTGGGTTGCAGGCCAGGTCTTCAGTGGGGGCCACGTGAGAGGCAACCACACATTGATGTTTTTCACCCTCTCTTTCTCCCTCTCTCTCCCTCTCTAAAAATAAATAAATAAAACCTTTAAAAAAATTATACAGAACCACAAGAGGCCCTGCACAGCAACAGCGACCCTAAGAAAGAAGAACATAATTAGAAGAATCACACTACCTAATATCAAACTATACTATAAGGTCACAGTAATCAAACAGCATGGTACTGGCATAAAAACAGACACATAGATCAATGGCACATACTAGAGAGCCCAGAAATAAACCCACACCTTTACAATCAATTAATATCCACAGAGGAAGCAAGCACATACAATGGACTAAAGATAGTTTATTCAATAAATGCTGTTGGGAAAACTGAACAGACACATGCGGAAAAATGAAACTAGGCCACCTTGTCACACCACACACAGTAATAAAATAAAAAATGTATCAAAGATTTAAATGGTAGATTGAAACCATAAAAACTGTAGAAGAAAACATAGGCAGCAAAATCTCGGACATTGCTAAAAGCAATTTTTTTATTGGGTATATCTCCCCAGGCAAGGGAAACAAAAGAAAAAATAAACAAATAGGACTACATCAAACTAATTTTTTTTGCACAGTAAAGGAAACCATCAACAAAATAAAAAGACAACCCATAGAATGGGAGAACATATTTGCCGATACCTCTGAAATATCTAAAATTTATAAAGAACTTAGAAAACTCAACACCAAAAACAAATAAACAATCCAATTAAAAAATGGGCAAAGGACCTGAACAGACACTTCTCCAAAGAGGACATACAGATGGCCAATAGACATAAGAAAAGAAGCTCAATGTTACTAATCATCAGAGAAATGCAAATTAAAACCACAATGAGATACCATCTCACACCTGTCAGAATGGCTATCACGAATAAACCAGCAAACAAGAAGTGCTGGGGAGGATGTGGAGAAAGGGGGGACCTTTTTGCACTGTTGGTGGGAATACAGTTTGGTGCAGCCACTGTGGAAAGCAGTATGGAGATACCTCAAAAAATTAAAAATGGATCTGCCTTTTGACTCAGCTATCCTGCTTCTGAGAATCTATTTCATGAAACCCAAAACACTAATTCAAAGAAACATAAGCATCCCTATATTCACTGCAGCATTATTTACTATTGCCAGGATATGGAAGCAGCCCAAGTGTCCATTAGCAGATAAATGTATAAAACAAGTATGGGACATTTACACAATATAATACTACTCAGCTGTAAAAAAGAAAATTTTACCCTTTGAGACAGCATGGATGGACCTAGAGGACATTATGCTAAGTGAAACAAGCCTTTTAGAGAAAGACAAATGCCATATGATTTCACTTATATGTGGAATCTAATGAACAAACTGAACTAACAAGAAAAATAGGGACAGATTCATAAGTGGAGAGCAGGATGACAGCTAATAGGGGGAAGGGAAGGGTATGGAGGGATTTAGCAAAAAGGAAGAAGGACTCATGGACAAAGACAATAGTGTGGTGATTGCTGGGGGGAGGGGCTTATACTGGGACTAAATGGTAATAAAAACAATAAAGATTAAAAATAAATGGTAATAAAATTATAGGATGGCTTTGATGATTATATATTAATCTTCAAAGCAACAGAAATTATAAAATATCATAAACTGAATAAGTATGCTAGACACTAT
Organism: Trachops cirrhosus; assembly: GCA_028533065.1. Classification (NCBI taxonomy): domain Eukaryota; kingdom Metazoa; phylum Chordata; class Mammalia; order Chiroptera; family Phyllostomidae; genus Trachops; species Trachops cirrhosus. Next base: position 108,796,832 of record CM052543.1, on the reverse strand, counting down.
ACATTTAAATATTCAATCTTTCAGTTCTTATCTTGATTAGAGAAAGACTAGGACTATAGATATTAAAAAAATAAAGACAAGATGAAAATCTACCTTTATGAGGGTTAGTATTGCCAAAGGTGAGAAAATGGAGATAAAGAGGAAAATCAATAGGATCAGAAAAATCTAAAAATTTTTCTAATTAAATTTCTGACACTGACATTAGCATGTATAGGTTTTGGTGAAAATAATAAAACCTTCCCTCAAGATACTAATATGGCTACTCAGTTTGACATAACAAAATACAGATGACAACAGAAGGTTCATACTTTTGCAATAATTAGAAAGATGTTTTTCATGACCAATGAAAGCCCAATTTAACTGAATGATGCAAAGTTAGAATTGAAGTAACAAACTCAGTCTGAAGACAAGTGATCTAATGTCATGAATCCCTATTAACAAAGCTTAAACTACAAAATGTCTTCATTGTGCAGAACATTCAGGTAAAAGAGCTTTCCATTTTTTTGTTGTTTGCACGAAGTTTTTGTTTTATTGTTTCTTTGACAACAATGAAATCTCTGTGGAGCAGAAAGCACTGGGAAATTAGGAAAGGAACACCACCTTTTGTTCATCTGATCTCACTGTGACATTGTGGTGAAAGATCTTATAAAACAAGAACCTGCTACAGAACACAAGAATCTATAAGAAACTGGTCAGTTTTACTGTTCATAGCTTATAAATAGGAGGACTGAAGTATATGTGAATTTATAACCTCTTTGGTTTACTTTACATTGTGGTTACTTTAAAAATAGAAGTAAGAATATTCAAATTTGTCACTTTGCCCTAAAATCTCTTTAGTCTGCTCAGACAGACTGAGCATATTCAAGATGTTTGGGATACGTTTTGCCCTATATCCCTGGCTCTGTAGCTGTATTTCTTCAGAGAATAGATTAGAAAGACATTTAAGCTTATTAGGTAGAAAGGTGTCATCCCCTCACATCAAAGTACATAAAGATAAAAGTTCAAGAATTATAAATTCTTAGAAAACATAAAAAAAATCCTTTTGGACCTAGCAAGGAAAATGTCAACAAGTCCGAAGAAACTAGATGGCTATTGACCAGTTTCACGAAGGCAAAGCTGCAAGCCAAGATGGAATAATGCTTTCCCACCAAGCGACTAAGGCACAGATGACACTAATCCTTTTTAATGGTCACAAAAGCTGACAACTTACTCAGCCTTAGAACTGAAGGCACAAAATCATCTCTGGGAATGACTCACCATAAACAGGTCTCGAGCACCAATGTCAACAGCTAACAAAAATGCCTTTTCAAATCTCTGGTACCTGTAAGGAAGAAATATTATGTATTAGTGCAAACAAAACTATATAAAAGCAGAGAGCTGTTTGTTTAATGTATTTATGTTTTTGGTCTTCTGATGGCAAAAATATTTTCCAACAGCAGAGCCTTTGTCCACTGGAACCTTTTGTGTGTGAAGTGTTACTGTACTTAGAAGGAGCTGAGGCACAGTGCCCGTGGAGGCCCTTCAGTACCACTTTCCAGGAGAGGCATAGCCCAGAGTAGGTGCTGATGAAAAGAGGGAAAGGATAGCTTAGGAAATATGTTTTTCAAAACTTTTTACTTTATTGTGTTTTGGAAGAGAAAAGTATGGGGACCTGGAGAGTATAGCAAGATAAAAGTAATTAACATTTTAATTATAGTTTTGTGTTTCCTAGGTAAAAGTTGACAAGTCAAATGTTGATTACAGAAGTCTCACTTGTGAGTTTTTGAAAAAATTAATCTTAGACTGCTATAAAATGACAAGTAAATGGTTTCTAAATATTTTTAAGATAATAGTTTTCTACTCTTTTTTTCAATCATTCTCTTTCCCAAAAGTAAAATTTTGAGAACATCTGTGTGCAAGAGAAACATTGATCAGTTGCCTCTCACATGCCCCCAGTTGGCGACCTGGCCCACAACCCAGGCATGTGCCCTGACTGGTAAACAAACCAGCAACGTTTTGGTTCACAGGGTGATGCTCAACCCACTGAGCCACACCAACCAGGTCCTGCATTTTGAATGCCCCAGTTGCTGTATTTTGAAACATATCATTCATTGTGTTTTCATGTTAAAGCTACACTTTTCACAAGCTTCTCAAGGAAATGACTGAGAGCAGTACATTTACTATGGCAGTCTTGTTTCTGGATTACATGGGATTCTTCAGTTGGGCAATATTGGTTTGAAGCCTCTTGATAGTCTTTTTGAACTTTCCTTAGAACTGCTCTGTGGTGTGTTGGGAGTTGGGATGGAGGTAGTTGTGGAAGGGTGATGCTTACTAAGTAGACAAGGAACAGGCTGATTACTACTAAGTTGTATTTATATCCTGAGAAAGCATTATGAGACACTGAGTACTCTTTGCAAACAGTTAATAGTGAGTGTGACAGCCAGAGAGCCACTTTGGTAGCTTCCAGAGGTCCTTACCTTCTGCATTTGAAGGGCAAACACAACTGACAGGAGGGAGACATAAGTCACAGAACTCAAGAGATGTATCCCCAAGGCAGGTCTGCTTTGCTGAAGTCAAGATCCTGCTTAAAAACACCTGGGATCCTGCTATCCAGGTTGGTTACATCTGGATGGATGTCCTTGAAGATGTTGACAGAGCAGATCCTCTGAATTTGAGCTCACCACAGTGCTTGATCAAGTCCACTGTGCTAGAGGATTCTGTAGAGACCTCTTCCACAATGCAACAGATACTCCTTCCCCTCAGGTAATGGCCCAACTTCTCTCCGGGCCCCAGGCTGATAACTAGGGTTAAATCTCAGCACAAACCAAGTAGAAACATGCTGACTTGATAAGCTAGGAGACCACACACTTGAAAGAGTAGCAAGGATTAGCCAACACATGCCAGCAGAAACAGTATAAATAAGAATGCAAGAATTAATATGGAGGGCACCTTTTCAAGATGCAGAATTTAGCATCCTATCAAGGACCCAATGGAATGGGTCAATCACTGATGGAATGGCTCTTAGAAGCCTGAAAAAGCAATGGCCAATATTTAATGAAGTAGAAATGCTCAAGTGCCATGGCAAACAGTGCAATAAATAAAGTGGATCATGAATGAGGAAGAAGATAAGTATTGTTTGCCACCATGTGAACTGCAGAGACAATGGATGCAGTTTATCTCACTAACCTCCCTCACATGCACTCCAAACAGTATCTATGGAACGGTTGCTCTCTGAACCCATGTGGAAAAATAGATCTATACAGCCAAGGAGTGCATGTTGGTAATCCTAAGAATGCACCTCTCAGATCTATGACTTTGGGGAACAAGATGATCAACAACCCCAGCTGCTTGAATCAGAAATGGGTCTTTGTGTCTACACTGAGGCTACCTTCCCGACAGGGTGTTCCCAGCCAATGAATGATGCAGAAGGGGTTCTCCGGGAGGTCCACTCTTGGAAAACATGGGCTTGTCCTTTGCCTAGCCTCGTGGAGTCTTACGGCATAGCATTCAGCTGAAGATTCAAGGTGACCTTTATGCAGATTTCTGTGGTTGTTTCTCTGCACAGCACCTGCCTCTCAGTATACAAACCCACAAAGTCCAGCTTTCTCAACTTTGCTGTACTCTGACTAACTCAACAAGCTGCCACGCTCTGTTTGGCTTACCCCTCCCTGCTCTCTGGTATAGAAACTACTCCCCATCCGAAAAGTGGGAGATTGTAAAATTGACCTTATTGGTTTTTCACTCTCTGGGATCAGTGTCCTACACTGTCAATAATTTAATCTCTAAAAACAAATTTTAAGAACATTTGTTTCTAGTTTAATAGCTGTCTATGGTGATAGGTCAGTCTGTTACCAGTTAATCATCATAGCTGGCAGCAGGAAGTCTCAGAAATAATATCTTCAATAAATATTTTAACCTCAGAAGGAGAGAAGATGGAGGCCAAGTGGGTGGAAGCTGAGTCCACCTGTTTTTGCCACCAACTCAGATACTGGGCTGATCTTCTGAAAAATAAACTGAACATTCAACACAATTTTAGCTGATACGAAGTTTGGAAGCCAAGGAATACAAAAAAATACTTCACAAAGGGTGGTAAGAAGATTTTATAGGTTGAAGAGGAAATACCCCGTGCATGGAGCCTGCAGTTGTGGAGAACCTAGGCAGAAACCACAGCTTTGCAGCTCCCTCCCCTCCCAGGGCAGAGTACTCCCAAACTGGACCAGGAGTGACTTGGATATACAAAGTGGGAGAGATCCAGGCTACAAAGACACACACAGTGAGCAGCACACCCACAGCTGCAGTGGCAAATGCCGAATAGGAGAAGGCCAGAGAGAGAGGGATTCTACCCGCACCTGGGTCAGGCGGAGGCAGACCGCAGCCAGTTGTGACCATGAGAGGCTTTTGGTTCTTTAAGAGGTGTTGTGTATGGAAAGTTGGACAGTGACTCAATGTTGCAGTGGGAGTGCCCCGAGAGACTTTTTAAAAGGGGAGCTGAGGTGTGCTGGGCAGGGACCCTGTGTGCAGCTGCCCTTCCAACAAGGGGAAAGAACTGTGGGTGTGGCTTGCTCCCACTGAGTGCAGCTGGGCAGAGAGATCAGAAAGGTGCATAGCAAAGGGATTTCTCGGCTCCAGCCCAGCACAGCTGGCAGGCTGGAGGCCATGCAGAGTGGAAAGTTTGTGACTCTGTCTGCTGTGAGAGTAGGGGGCTGGGAACTGGACAGGTAGGAGTTGAGCACCTGACATAATTTATAGCCAGACAGATCCCCCTTCCCTGGCAATCAAACATGTGGGAAGGGGAGGATGCACCCAGCCCCTACCTCCTGTAGGACTGCAAGCACCACCAACGGAGAAGCTGTGTAAAACAGGCAGGTCATGCTCAAGAACCCCCTGCAGGATTCATATCCACAAGATTAATACAGAAAGAGAAGTGCCTAAAGAGCTCATTTTGAACTTTTCTCATGGAGACAAAATATACTGGTTCCTAGGGACCTATTCCACTGAGGCCAGAAAAGCAGGGAGATCAGAAATCGGTGCAGCAAGGGGGAATCAGGGCCCCATCCAGCCTTAGCTTGCACACAGAGTTGCCATTGACACCAAGCAAGAAATTGCTGACCCCCTTACACAGATTGGCTGCTCCCTTGAAATGGACAGCTAATTCATCAGACACTATACATTATTGGAAATAAGCTGGGACTTAACAAGACAGGTGGTACAGGAGCAGGGACAACAAAACCACAATTTTCCCAGAAGACTAGTGCCTCCTAGGGGAGTCCCAGGGGTCCCACCCTCTTGATCACAATAGAAGCCCCCTCTAGAGGCAGGAGAAGGTGATACAGGTGGTGCTGCCAGAAGTTGGACAACCCACCCCGGGACCTTGAGCTCATAAAAAGCCAGAAGCAAATTCAGAAGAAGACAGAAGGGAAACACCAAACTCTGCTGAGACGAATTCCACCTCATTCTTCTACAGAATTTGTTTCTTTCACATAGCCTTTCAATACTTCTTTTGCTTTGATTGTATTACAACTAATTCACTATTCTTTGTCCTTTTTTACTCTTTTTATTTAGATTTTTAGATTATTTTATAATTTTGAATCTCACATTGTACCCTTCCCTTGTCTTACTCCATTTTGCCTTCTTCCTGCCCTTTCTTATTTTCATTGTAAATTTTATTTTCTCCCACACAACACCTTGTTCCTATCCCTTACTCCACAGGTGGCAAACGCAAGGCTCACGAACCAAATCCGGCCCTCTGCCTTGTTTTATCCAGCCGGCACCTTGTTTTTACCAGGCAGCAGCACCAAGCTCCTTGCTTCTAGTTAAGGAGTAGTTACATTTACACAGTCCTAAAATTACATTCGGCCCTTTGAAGGCAACTGCGAGGCTGTGTGGCCCCCAGTGAAAATAAATTTGATGCCCCTGCGCCTTACTCTTATTTCTCCTCCCTCTATCCTCTCAAAATTGTTCTTCCTTTCTTTACTCAGCTCACATTATTTTTTTCCCTCCTTATAATATTCTTATTTTCTTCCCACCTTTATAAGTTGTAGCTTGCTTGGTATGGATATTACAGTTACTGCTGTTCTTCAACTGTATTACTATTTGTTCACTAATTTTTAAATTTCAAATCCCATAGGTTACTCTCCTCTGTCTTACTCAATTTTGCCTTCCTCTTTCCCTTGCTAATTTGAATTTGGACTTTTATTTTTTCCCTTTCTTAGGCTGGATTCTATTGCTTACTCTTATTATTTTTCCTCCTTCTATCATCTCAAAGTCATTTTCCTGTACTGTAGACATCTCATATTCTCTTTTTCGTATAATATTCTTATTTTTCCACCTTTATTTACATTTGCTCAGCTGTCATTGTTATTGACTCTGTTGTGGTTTTTCTGCAATTTTGTTTCCTTTGGTTCACTACTGTTTAAATTTTATTTCAAACCTCATATTATAGTCTTCCCTTGTCTTACTCCATTTTGCCATTGTGCTTCCCTGTTTTACTTATGTTTTAAATTTTATTTTCTCCCTATTTTCACTTTGTTTGTATTCCCTACTCTTATTATTTCTCCTCCCTCTTCCTGCTCAAAATCATTTTTCTCTCCGTAGTCATCTCATATTCCCCTTTTCCTATCTGATAATATTCTTAATCTCTCTCCACCTTTATTAATCTTTGCTCAATTGATGTTGATATTGCTGATGTGGTAGGGAGGTATTTTTGCTGGCATGGGTTTGGTTTTCTGGGTAGTATTGCTTTGTTAACCAGCACCTGCAGAATAGCATACAAGACATGGCAGGTATTGTGATTTGCAGTCAGCTAACTGGAAGGGTGAAACAATCAATGAATGAGCCATCGATAATCAAAGCCAAAGTACAACATGAGAGCCCACATAAACTGAACAAAGAGCAACCCTAGAGCATCCAGATCAGGAAATCAAAGAGACTGCAAACTGAGTCCCACAGAACTCCTACCATAGAAGTCCACCCCATGATGACAGGCAGGCAAAGCAGAGCAACCAGAGATGCAGAAACAAACAAAAAGTCACCTAAAATGGGGAGACAAAGAAATAACCCTCAATCAAAAGGAAAGGAGTAATGCCCAGAAAAAGAGCTAAATGAATTTGAGGCAAGCAATCTATCAGACACAGAATTCAAAATAATGGTTATAAGGATGCTCAAGGAACTCAGTGAGAATTACAAGGAACTTTATGGGAGCTATAAGGAACTTAGTGGGAACTATAGCAGCATTAGAAAGGACACAGAAACTATGAATAAGAATGAGGAAGAAATGACAAATACAATATCTGAAATGAAAAATACACTAGAAGGAATTAAAACCAGGCTAGATGAAGCAGAGGACTAAATAAGCGAGCTGAAAGCCAAGGTAGAAAGAAATACCCAGTCAGAACAATAAAACAAAAAATGACTCACAAAAGAATGAGTTTAGTTTAAGGGAGCTTCAGGACAACATGAAATGTAACAACATTCACATCACAGGAATATCAGAAGGGAAAGAAAAGGAGCAAGGGATAGAAAACCTGTTGGAAAAAATGACAGAAAACTTCCATAATTTGGTGAGGGAAAAAGTTACACACATTCAGGATGCACAGAGAGTCCCAATCAAGGTGAACCCAAAAAGGCCTACTCCAAGACAAATCATAATTAAAATGGCAGATTTTAAAGACAAAGAGAGAATCTTAAAGACAGCAAAGAAGAAACAGCTAGTAACATACAAGGGAGCTCTGATAAGGCTAGCAGCTGACTTCTCAACAGAAACACTACAGGCCAGAAGGGACTGGCATGAAATATTCAAGGTAATGAAAAGCAAGGACCTAAAACCAAGATTACTCTATCCAGCAAGGCTCTCATTTAAAATGGAAGACAAAATCAACAGCTTCCCAGAAAAAGAAGGCTAAAATAGTACATCTCCACCAAGCCAGTACTGCAAGAGATGCTAAAGGGACTGCTATAAAAAGGGGAAGAGAGACAAGAGAAGAGAGAAAGAAAGAAACAAACACACAGGTAAGAACAAAATGGCAATGTATAAGTACCTATCAAGAATAACCTTAAATGCAAATGGATTAAATGCTCTAATCAAAAAGACACAGGGTAGCTGAATGGATAAGAAAATATGACCCACATATATGCTGTCTACAAGAGACCCAACTCAGAACAAAAGATATACACAGGTTGAAAATGAAAGGAAGGAAAAAAATATACCAAGCAAACAGACATGAGTAGAAAGTGGGGTAGCAATACTTATATCAGACAAAATAGACTTCAAAACAAAAGACATAAAAAGGGACAAAGAAAGACACTACATAATACTTAGGGAAGTAGTTCCACAGGAGGATATAACTCTTATAAACATCTGCATCCAACAGAGGAGCATGTAAATATATAAAGAAAATCCTGGAAGACTTGAAGAAAGATACTGACAATAACACATTCATCATAGAGGATTTTAACACTCCCCATCAACAATGGATAAATATTCCAAACAAAGAATCAACAGGGATATTGTGGCACTGAATGGCAATCTAGATCAAATAGCCTTAATTGATACATACAGAATGTTTCACCTCAAAGAAGCAAAATATACATTCTTTTAAAATGCACATGGAGCTTTTCAAAGATAGACTCCATGGTAGGACACAAAACAAGCCTCAACAAATTCAAGAAAACTGAAATCATATCAAGCATCTTTTCAGACCACAATGTCTTAAAACTAGAAAGCAACCTCAAGGAAAATAATAAAAAACATTCAAATACATGGAGACTTTATAACATGCTATTAAATAATGAATGGGTCAATAATGAGATCAAGGAAGAAATCAAAAAGTATCTGGAAACAATTGACAATGAACACAACACAACCCCAAACCTATGGGACACAGAAAAAACAGTAATGGGAGGGAAGTTCATAGCAATATAGGCCTACCTAAAAAAGACAGAAAAATCTCAAACAAACAACCTAACCCTACATCTACAAGAACTATAGGAACAACAACAAACATCCCAGAGTGTGGAAAAGGTAGGAAATGATCAAGACCAAAGCAGAATTAAATGACATAGAGACTAAAAGAACAATTTAAAGGATCAATGGATCCAGGAGTTGGTTCTTTGAAAAGATAAACAAAATTGACAAACCTTTAGCTGGACTCATCAAGAAAAAAGAGAGAGGACGAAACTAAATAAAATCAGAAATGAAAGAGAAGTTACATCTGATACCACAGAAATACCAAGGATTGTAAGAAATTACTATGAACAACTATATGCCAATAAATCGGACAACTTGGGTGAAAGGGACAAATTTCTAGAAATATACAATCTTCCAAAACGGAATCAAGAAGAAGTAGAAAGCCTGAATAACAACTAGTAAAACTGAAGTAGTAATCAAAAAACTCCCAGCACAAAAAAGCCAAATGCCTTCACAAGTGAATTTTATCAAACATTTAAGGATGAACTAACTGCTATCCTTCTCAAACTATTCCAAAAACTTCAAGAAAAGGGAAGACTCCCAAACTCTTTTTATGAGGCCAATATCATCCTAATTCCAAAACCAGGTAAAGACACAAAAAAGAAAGAAAACTATAGGCCAATATTGCTGATGAACATAGAATCTAAAATCCTCAACAAGATTGGCAGTCTGGATTCAGCAACACATTAAAAAGATCAAACACCATGATCAAGTGGGATTCATCCCAGGGATCAAGGATGGTAGAATATTCACATATCAATAAACATAATACACCACATAAACAAAACGAAGAACAAAAATCACTTGATGATGTCAACAGATGCCGAAAGAGCATTTGATAAAATCCTTATCTATTTATGATAAAAATACACCGCATAAACAAAACAAAGGACAAAAATCACATGATCATATCAATAGATGCTGAAAGAGCATTTGATAAAACTCACATCTATTTATGATAAAAAACACTCAGCAAAGTGGGAACAGAGGGAGCAAACCTCAACATAATAAAAGCCATATATGAGACAACTACAGCCAACAATATACTCAATGGACAAAAACTATAAGTTTTCACCTTAAGATCAGGAACAAGACATGGGTGTCCACTTTCACCATTCTTATTCAACACAGTACTGGAATATCTAGGCACAGTGATCAGAAAGAAAAAGAAAGTTATCCAAATTGGAAAGGAGGAAGTAAAATTGTCATTATTCCCAGATGACATGATAGTGTACATAGAAAACCTGTCAGTCTCCATCAAAAAACTACTTGACCTAATAAGTGAATTTGGCAAAACATGGGATACAGAGTCAATATTCAGAAATTGATGGCATTTATACACCAACAATGAAATATCAGAAAGAGAAACTAGGGGGGAAAATCCCATTTTTTACTATAGCAACAAGAAAAACAAAGTACTTAGGAATAAATTCGACCAAGGATGTAAAAGATCTGTACTTGGAAAACTATAGAACACTGAAGAAAGAAATTAAAGAAGATACAAATAAATGGAAGCATATACTGTGTTCATGGATTGGAAGGAGTAACATCATTAAAATATTCATACTATCCAAAGCAATCTTTAAGTTCAATTAAATTCCTATTAAAATATCAATGGCATATTTCACAGATCAAGAACAAGTATTTCAAAAATTTAATGGAACCAAAAAAGACCTTGAATAGACTCAGCAATCTTGAGCAAGAAGAACAAAGCAGGGGTAGAAATGGGAGGGAGGAGGGGAGGGCTGGGTGGGTGGGCTGGGATGGGAGTAAAAGATAGAAAATTGTACTTCTACAACAATTAAAATAAAATTAAAAAAAAAAAGAACCTATCAGGAGGGATCACAATACCCAACATCAAACCATGCTACAAGGCCACTGCAATTAAAACAGTGTGGTACTGTCATAAGAACAGATACACAGATCAATAGAAAATAAAGAGCCCAGAAATAAACCCATGCCTCTATGGTCGATTAATATTTGACAAAGAGGGCATGAGTATACAATGGAGTAAAAATCATCTCTTCAATAAATGGTGTTAGGAGAACTGGACTTGTACATGCAAAAAAAAATGAAACTAGACCACCAACTTACACCATATACCAGAATAAACTCAAAATGGATAAAAGACTTAAAGATAAGTCATGACATCGTCAAAGTCCTAGAGGAAAACATAGACAGGAAAGTCAGATACCCCACAGCAATATTTTTGCTGATATATCTCCTAGGGCAAGGGAAATAAAGAAAAAAAATGGTATGGCTTCACACTAAAAAACTTCTGCATGGCTAAAGAAACCATCATCAAAATGAACAGGGAACAAGACTGTACCCTTTTGATATATTGATACAATGATACATTTGACAAGGGTTTGATCTCCAAAATATATAAAGAACTCATATGACTCAACACCAGGAAGATAAACAATCCAACCAAAAAATGGCCAAAAGACTTGAATAGACACTTCTCCAGGGAGGACAAGCAAATGGCCCATGGACATGTGAGAGGATGCTAAACATCACTGGCCATCAAAGAGATGCAAATTGAAACTACAATGATATGTCACCTCATGCTTGTTGGAGTGGCTATCATGAATGAATCAACTAGCAGTTGGTGCTGGTGAGGTTGTGGAGAAGCGGGAGCCCTGGTGCACTGTTGGTATAATGTGGACTGGTGTAGCTACTGTGGAAAGCAGCATGAAGTTTCTGCAAAAAACTAAAAATGGAACTACCTTTTGATCCAGTGATTCTGCCACTGGGAATATACCCTAAGAATCCTGAATCACCAATTCCAGAGAACTTATGCACCCCTATGTTCATAGCAGTGCTATTTACAATAGCCAAGTGCTGGAAACAGCCTAAGTGCCCATCAGGAAATGGTGGGTTCAAAAAACTGTGGTACATTTACACAATGGAATACTACACAGCAGAAGAAAGAACCCCTACTTTTTGTGACAGCATGGATGGAACTCAGGAATATTACGCTAAGTGAAATAAGAGAGTCAGTGAAAGACAAATACCATATGATCTCACCTATAAGAGGAATCTAATGAACAAAATAAAGTAATGAACAAAATAGAACCACAGACATGGAAACATGGAACAGACTGACAGTGACCAGAGGAGTTTGGGGAGGAGAATAATGGTGGAAAGAAGTAGAAGGGACCAGTCAAAAAACACGTATAAATGACCCACTGACATGGACAACAATGTGGGAATTGACTGAAGGAGTGGGGGTGGGATGGGCAGAGGAGAGCAAAGGGAGAAAATTTGGAAAACTGTAATAGAATAACAAAAAAGTATTAGAAACATTATAACCCCATAAGCAATACCCCAAGTAACAATAACAAGTATCATTTATTGAGATCTTCTCTGTATTAGTTACTAGTCTAATACTTTATTTGTATTAACTCAAATAATGCTTACATCAACCCTGTCAGGTTGGTACTATTATAATACCCAATTAATCTATGAGAAAATTCAAGCATAGAGATTAATAAGTAAAAATTGCCAAATAAAATACAGAACACTCAGTTAAATTTGAATTTCACATAAATATTGCATAATTCATGAGTGTAAGTATATCCCACACAATATTTGGGACATACTTATACTAGATAGTTCTGTATTATCTGAAATTCATCTTTAACCAGGCATCCCTTATTTTTATTTGCCAAATTAATCTGACAACACTAAGCTTGCCCAAGGTCCCATAGCCAGTCACCTGTATAGCAAACTTGGAACTGGGTAGTCTGGCTTCAAAACTTGCACCCTCTACCATAGTGCTCATCTAATGCTACTAGAATGAACTATGTGCTGTAGGTTTATAGGTCCTTCTTCTTCAGGTCAGGTTTCTAGTTGTTGGGTTTTCTGAATTCAAGATGAGAAATGCCATGTTGCATTCATTAAAAATGAAAGATCAAATTGCTTCATGTTTGGCTCTAAACCAGAGAGGAGATGAGCCAGCTCCCTCTTTGGCTGCTACAGTATGTTAGGAATCCAAAATTCCATCACTTTGAACTCTACAAGTTTTAAAACTAGTATCATTCGAATGTTATCATCAAATACACTGTCAACTACAAGTACATTTACTTTTATAGGGTACTTACAAAATACCTCTAATGCTTGAGGTCCTGTGTTAGGACTCAAAGGGTTAGAAAACCTTTCACATTAGTCCTTGACCTTAAGCAACTCACAGTCTAGTAAGAGAGACAGCCATAAACAATCATGATCACTATTACTTATTAAGTATTTAATACATGCTAGTTGCTTCTACTTGTTAATTATTTATAATTTTGACAATGACGTTTAAGGTTGGTAAACTCCTCTTCTGTACAATGGAAATAATAAGAGCTTAAGCAACTTGCCCAAAGTTATACATCTAATTATGAAGCTAGGATTCAAACTTAGTTCTGTTTGACTCCAAAGCTTGGACTTTTCAAATTTTTTTTCAAGCTATTTCCATAACTGACTAAAATCTCAGGCTATAATAGAGCTGTGAATTAAGACTTAAGGGAGCATTTATAACTAGTGCATGCTCCACAGTACTTAATAGAGGGGTAATTCATAGTTGCTGTTGATGATTATTGAGATGATACATAGTAATGAATCAGTCTGCTGGTGTTATAATACTTATTAAAGACATTATTTCTGAGACCTTCTGTCAGTGATGATGAGTAACTGGTAACAGACTATCACCATAAACATAATGGTAGAAATCATTCATGGCTCTCATGTGGATGTTGACAAAAGAGTATGTTGTGACATGACTACTGACATTGTTATATATAAAAAATACTACGTTGAAGAATAATTCTATGCTAGTATATTAATTCAAAATAAATTAAAATACAAACCTCTGAATTAATGGCAGTGAGTATATTTAAAATATAAGAATACAAATCAAACATAGGGCCTGACAAAGGAGTTTCAAGAGTACTACTCAACCAACGATACTTCTCTAGAGAATTATTCAATTAGGTATTCTGAGAACAACAAGTATATCAACATACTCTTCTAACACCATCAAGATTTTTCCTAATAGTTGAGTTGATGAATTACCAGTATTATGGAAGCCCTGTAAAACAAACTGAGAGAAGAAGATGAATAGAGTAGATATTGAGAAATGTTTTTCAGAGTCACTTCTTAGAAACTTCAGCTTACTTTGTCTCGTTTCTTCTGCTGAATAAGGAGGACAAGTCTGTATGCCTCTATGTTGAGTATAGGAATGACAAATTGTGATTAATAAATGTTACAAATTTATATGCACTGGTTGTACATGTTAAATTTCATCTGTGAAGTATGGATAGAGGTAACAATCTAACTCAAAGCACCCAATTTATTCTGGAACCTTCAGTTTCCAGAAGTCCCTGGTTCTTTTCTAAAATTATAACTGATGGTTTTTATATAGGGTATAAATTTCAAAAGTAAAATAATTTAAATCTTGGCTCAAATGTACATATTACTTTTAAGCTATAGAGTACTAAAAATGTATTTTCCTATAATTTTATTATGTTAGTTATTTTGAAACCCAGCTAAAATTTCCCTCTAGTTTGTGTTGTGCCAAATTAACCTCTGTATATAACTATTTTCTACCTATATCATTTTCTCTATATAGAGATTTCTCTATATACAAGTAAATAAATATATACAGATTATTTTTAAAAATAAACTATTTCTGATTTATTGTTATAATACAAAATAAGATAGCAAAGTGAAAGTTTTATTAGCATTTTTTCATAAATCAATACATACTGAATTATACTTAGAAGCCTGTGGAAAGAAAACTTGGAAGTTAGTTCTCTCCTTTTACTTCCCATATAAAATGTATATACATGTACATTAAAAGGACACATATGAAGTCATTTGGCTGTGGAATAAACAGTCATATTTTCATCTTTTGAAGGGGAAAAGTACATTTGGAAAGGAAGAGGCTCACGAAAACTGTGACTGATTAGACCACTTGTGTGCCCTGGGGTTGCTCACGCAGAGGTGCTCCTGTGCTAAACAACAGCAGGGTCACTGCTTCGGAGCAGCAGCCTCTCCCAGATCACAATTCAGGGAATAGGCTAGATCCCAGCCATTCTTTTTCAAAAGGCTGAGATGGGGGAATTTATAAGGTAGAGGATTCCCTCCCCTTAACACTGTGTGCTTCTCTTTCACCCATGCCCCGTTTCTCACAGCTATGTTAGCCACTGCCCCTCATCAGCACCTGGTAGTATGTGTTTAAGGCTGACACTGGGAGTGACTCCTCTGAGGTCTAAGTCCCTTTCTTTGCAGAGCACAGTACAGAGTATGTTGAAGAGGAGGGGCTGTGCAGAGTGGGTACAGTTCTGCCTGCCTGCTTCATTCTGGCCCTACATTGGACTCTTGCTTTATGTAGGGATTTATGTAAGTTAAGGCTTTAGAAATCTCTTGGCAATTCACCGCCATTTTTGAGGTCCAGTAAGGTAGGTTTTAAGCTTCTATGATGCTGTTTATGTATACAAATCCACATAGCCAGTTAATATACTTTTTTAGGCCTTTCCTCTCTTTCCTTTTCCTAAACACAAAATATGGTTAAGTAATAAAAACTATTTTGAAATCATGGAAAATGTTAAGTATCTTTATTTAGTTTTAAAAATGTTAGAACAGTGTTAAATATTTAACACTTTCCTGTGCTTCCTATTTCTTACAGATAAAAACAATGTAATTTCTTCTAACCAGTTTTATAGGATTATAGTGCTAAATAAGTTAATATATGGAAATAAATATGCTTCAGGAATTACTATGAAGCCATTTTCAATGTCTATAGCTAATATCTTTTAACAGTATTATAACTTGCTGGTAAAACAATATATAACCTGAGTAGATATTTAATTATATCATTGAGTGAATAAATTTGAGGATACACAGAAAGCTATAATTGAAAATACAACAGCTGGAAGTCAGAATACCATTCAATGTTCTGAATTAATCTGGGCCCAAACGCAAAGAAGAAAAGAAGCCTGGAACCAGTGTCTCCTACAGTGGACAGAAGGCTGTTGAGCACCTGACCTGTGCTATTGTTTGAATACTTGTCCTCCCTTCCCCCAGTCATGTTTAAAAACTAATTCCTAACATGATATTATTAGGACCATTAGGTGGGGCCTTTGGAAGGTTATTAGGTCATGAAAGCAGAGACTGGTGAATGGGATTAATGCCCTCATACTTTCCCCTGGTTGAAGACACGGTGAGAAGGCACATGAACCAGGAAGCGGGCCCTCACCAGAATGTGACCTTGCTGGTGCCTCGATCCTGGACTTCCCAACCACCAGAACTGTGAGATAAATTTCTGTGGTATAAGTCACCCAATCTGTGGTATTTTGTTATAGCAGCCAAAATGAACTAAGACAACCTCTGAGTGCCAGACCCTTTCCCTAGCCTCTAGTAAGCCCAGGGTCACACATACAGAAGTGACATGTCCAACTTAAGGGTGCTAGCTCTGTGCCTTGGAAGCTTGAGTTCTCTCCTTACAAATTAGGCAAATCCGACATGAATTTACTGATTCCTGCTATGTCCTAGTGTACTAGCTATTTTTAATGAAAACTGACAAAGTACTCCCCTTTGAAAAAGTCATTTAAAGCATTTAGTTAATATTTCAGTCCTGCTCCTATTTTCCATGGTTTTAAAAATTAACAATCACAGTTTTTATTTGTAGAATACTTTACAGATGTAAAAATGTTTCCTAGTAATTGTTTTATGGAATACAACACTCCTGAGATATGAGAGGCAGATGATTTCATTTCCAGTTTTACACATAAAGAGCTTGTCAAACATCTTTTAGTCTTTGGTAGAACTGGAGTAAAAAGTTAATCCCTTTACTCCAATTCTCTTTCAACTCTACCACAGATGGTTAGCTTAGACACAATGTGAGGAAAGTTAAGTTCTTCTCCACTTTGTAGGTTACGACTCATTTCAAAAATCCTAAAAACTTCTATATGGTCTACATCAGTCTCCACCTCCCACTAGTCCTGGAGGTACTTTCTAGAACCTGAGAAAAGCCCTTGTTCCTAGAGTGCACTTAGCTTTAACATATTTTATCTTCTACCTTAGAGTTACTATATCTCATATTCCCCTTCTCCACTCCTCCTATTATCTCTATCTATCCCTTCTCTTCTTTCCTGCCCCAATACTTACTCTAGTCCCCCTCTCCCTTCTTCTTTCCATTCTCCATCTCTCCTCTCCCTCTTTTTTCTCCTTCTCCCTCCCTTTTACATTTATATCTCAATACCATCTCCCCAGTGTTTGAATCTTAGCATAATCTGAGAACTTCATTTTGGCTTCCACATCTACACTTAAACATCAACAATGCCATCAAATGGTCTTGCAGTTTTTCTCTCATGCTTATGAAATACAAATTTGCATTACCAAAGCACATCCATAAACTTTTATAAAGTATATTTTCACACAGTTAGAAAATTAGAAAATAGACACAGGATATGAAAAGATACTTACTGCACCAGAGCATAAACAGATGGAAAATAAACACATGAAAAGATCCTCAACATCAATGGCCATCAGGAAAATGCAAATTAAAACCACAGTGAAATACCACCGCACATCTATTATAATAGCTAAAATTGAAAATAGTAACAGTGCTGGCAAGGATGAGGAGACCCTGGATCTTTCATACATTGCTTATGGGAATGTGAAATGACACAGCCACTAGGAAAATAGTACAGCAGCTTCCTATAGAACTAAACTCACACCACCTGGCATATGACTTAGCAAACGCACTCCTGGGCTTATCAGAGATAAGTGAAAACTCTTAACTACATGAAAATGTGTCCATGAATGATCACAGAAGCTTTATTTGTAACAGCCCCAACCAAACAACCAAAATGCTCCTTGACAGGTAAATTTCATGATTTTTAAAATTATACTTTATAGAATAACATTTCTATGTAGAGTCAGATTGGTAGCTTTATATATATGTGAAAAGGTGGTGTCCATTAAACATATTCCCCCGAATAATGTAAAATAAACCAAATGTTAGCTCTGCATTAGACTAAGGACCAAACAGTAGAAGTCTGTCTCTTGGTATAATTTCACAGTTATGAACTAGTTATCTGGAGAAATTTAAGCACCTGCTATTTTGTGGTCAGAATCTCAACTATGAGATTAGTAAACAATTTTCTATCCAACAAAAGATAATCAAGAAAACTACTTTTATTTCCTTGCTCAAATCCTTAACTTGCATTTTTCATTTTCTAAATTCTTTTCACTTTTACAAGAAAAATGCCAAAATTGCCACAATACCTATGACAAACTTACAAATTTTTGTTTTTTATTCTTTAATTATAAACTTAATACACAAATATCTTCTTTTCAAAATTCAACAATGGAGATAAAGCAAAAATCCCTTCAGAACCACCTCCAACTCCCAAACTCAGGTATAAGCAGAGGTGAACACATTTATTGTTATGGATTATGTTTTTTCATACCTTTCACTTATATAATAAGTATCAAAATAAAGGGTTTAAACATATAACAGTTTTAACAGGGATTTCCCTTAGATATCTATATCCAGTGAGTGCACCTCCATTATTCCTTCCTCTCAAGGAAAACCTTTATGTTTTACTAGCCTCTTACTATTTAGCTGCTTCTCAATAGCCTGTGTTTATCTCTGAACACAGGCATGGTGGAGCATTCTCAGCAAAGTGCTTCGGGCTAAAAACAGATGCTAATTAAAAATGCTGATAACCACCCAGGCACCTGTTGTTTCACAGTCCTTTTGCTCAAGCCCCAGTCTGCCAAATCCTATCCTTTATTTCAGGAGTTCTCTTACAGCCTGTCTTCCATTCCACCCATAGGTCCTTCACTATAGCGATCATTTACACTTAACAGGAAAGCCAAGTTTTACTGAGCAAACCTATCAGGATGACTACACACAGTTCAGGGAACCAAATGTCACAGCTCTGATTAAGAATGAACTACATTCTAATGATGCATGTCACTTCTCTGGGTGTGATATACCGACAATTTTACTATGGGAACATGAACTTAATAAATTAGTTAAATTTATGTCCCTCTTCCATTTCTCTTGCAGATCTCAACAGAGTGTGCTCATGGAGGAGATGATGATGAAAAGGAAGGGAATATATCTAGCACTGAGAGAGACCAGGTCAGATTACAGTGACCTTAATCACCTAGACGTGTAGTCAGAAAAAATTAAGGTTCTTGAAGTGTAACTACAGAACTGGCCAGGAGGCTCAGCTGGTGAGAGTATCATACTGATATGCCAAGGTTGTAGGTTTGATCTCCAATCAGAGCACATATAAAAAGCAACCAATGAATGCTTAAATAAGTGGAACAACAAATCAACACTCTCTGTCTCTCTCTCTTTCTCTCTCTCCCTCTCTCCTCCCTACCCTCTTCTTCCTCCCTCCCTTCCTCTCTTTCTAAAATCAATAAATAAAAACATTTAAAACAGACTAACTACAGGTAAGTCACTGAAAAGGAAATAAACTATATAAAAGTGAAGGACTAGGTGAGAATACATCAGAAAGATTTACACAGTGGATCATAATAAAGCAATCAAGACTAAACAAGTAATATTGTGGCCAAAATAGTAGTGAGATAATAAATGTATAAATTGGAATATCCTAAAAACTGATCACTGACCCTAAATTATATTATACATGGGGTTACGTCCTCAGCAGATACAACAAGATAGAACTTTGAACGTTACTCTGCACTCCTGACAAAGTGGGTAGCATATAGTAAATACATATTTGTTGAGTGAATGACAGGTTTTCCTCTTAATTTTTTTATCGTTGCTCAATTACAGTTGTCCCCATTTTCCCCCTATTGCTTTCCCCTGCCCTGCCCACCCACCCTCTCCCACATTCAATCCTCTCTCTCATTGTCCTTGTCCTTAGGCCCTTGATATATGTTCCTTGACTTGACCCTTCCCCTTCTTTCTTCCATTACCCCCCTTCTCTCTTCACTCTGGTCACAGTCAATTTGTTCTTTATTTCCA
>CM052543.1:108762752-108776789 GCA_028533065.1 Trachops cirrhosus | reverse complement strand
TAGTATAATCCCAGCAGTGGAATTGCCAGGTCAAAAGGCAGTTCCATTTTAAGTTTTTTGAGGAAATTCCATACTGTGTTCCTCAGTGGCTGCACCAGTCTGCATTCCCACCAACAGTGCACTAGGGTTCCTTTTTCTCCACAACCTCACTAGTAGTTGTTGCTTATTGATTTGTTTATGATGGCCATTCTGACCAGTGTTAAGTAATATCTCATTGTGGTTTAAATTTGCATGTCTCTGGTGGCTAGTGATACTGAGCATCCTTTCATATGTCTTTGAGCCTTCTGTATGTCCTTCTTGGAGAAATGTCTGTTCAGACTCTTTGCTCATTTTTAATTGGATTGTTTGTCTCAGAGTGGAGTCATATGAGTTCTTTACATATTTTGAAGATCAAACCCTTGTCCGAGGTATCATTGGCAAATATATTTTCCCATGTGGTTGGTTCCCTTTTCATTTTGCTGGCCTGCAGTTTTCTTTCTTTGTTGTGTCTTTATCTGGTTTTTGGATTAGGATGATGCTGGACTCATTAAAAGGGTTTGGCATTTTCCCTCTTCTTGGATTTTTTGGAACAGTTTGAAAAGAATAGGGGTTAGCTCTTCCCTAAATGTTTTGTAAAATTCCACTATGAAAGCAAAATATTAGAACCTTCATAAATTGCTAATGGGAATGTAAAATGATGCAGCCACTTTGCAAAAACAATCTGGCAGATCCTCAAATGGTTAAACATTGAGTACCATATGACCTAGCAATTCCACTCTTATTTATACCCAAGAGAATTGCAAACATGTTCATATAAAAACTTTTACATGAATGTTCATAGCATCGCTATACCTAATAGCAAAAAATGGAAACAACTCACATGTTCACCAACTGATGAATGGATAAACAAAACCTAGTATATCCATATGATGGAAAATTCTAACAAATGAAGTACTGTTACATACTACAACATAAATTAACACTGAAAATATTAGGCTAAGTGAAAGAACATGTGACATAAAAGTTCAAATATTGTACAATTCCATTTATAAAAAGCATCCAGAATAGGCACATTCATGGAGGCAGAAAGTAGATTAATGATTTCCAGGAGCTAGAGAGAAGGAGGATTGAGGATTGACTGCTTAATGTACAAGGAGTTTCTCTTTGGAATAATGAAAATGTTCCAAATGGTGGTGATATAATAAAAAGCACTGAATTGTACTCAATATGGTTACAATGGTGAATTTTTATGTTATGTTAATTTCATCTCAATTAAAAAATTAACATAAAAAACAATCAAGGTAAACAAAAATTGGATTCTAAAAGAAATTCAAGCAATACACATGAAGGCAAGACAAAGAAAACAGTGAAAAAGAAGAGAGAGCAAAAGGAAAACAAAACAAATCAACAAATATCAAGTGCTGGTGAGGTTGTGGAGAAAAGGGAACCCTAGTGCACTGTTGGCAGGAATGTAGATTGGTGCAGCCACCTTGGAAAACAGTATGGAATTTCTGTTCAGTATGGAAAACAGTATGGAAAAAAATAAAAATGAAACTGCCTTCTGATCCACTGATTCCACTGCTGGGATTATGTGCTAAGAATCCTGAAACACCATCCCCCCAAAAATACCTGTGCACCCCAATGTTCATAGTAGTGCTATTTACAATAGCCAAGTTCTGGAAACAGCCTAAGTGCCCATCAGTAAATGAGTAGATCAAAGAACTGTGGTATAAGGGTGTCCAACCTTTTGGTGTCTCTGGGTCACACTGGAAGAAGAAGAGTTGTCTTGGGCCACACATTAAATACACTGCAACATGTAATCACAAAAAAATCTCATAATATTTTAAGTAAATTTATAATTTTGTGTTAGGCTGCATTCACAGCCATAGTGGGTTGCACGCAGTCCATGGGCCACAGGTTGGACACTCCGGATATACAATGGAATACTGAGCATCAGAAAGAAAGAAGGAGCTCCTACCCTTCATGACAGCATGGATGGAACTGGAGAGTATTATGCTAAGTGAAATAAGACAGGCAACGAAAGACAAACACTGTATGATCTCACCCATAAATGGAACCTAATCAATAAAATAAACAAACAAGCAAAATATAACCAGAGACATGGAAATAAACAACAAACTAACAGTGACCAGGGGGTGGGGTGGGAGGGGGATAATGGCGGAAAGAAGGGAAAGGGGCAAGTCAAGGAACATGTATGGAGGATCCAGGGACAGAGACAAAGGGGTGGGGATGGACAATGGGAGTGGGAAGAGCAATGGGGAAAAATGTTGGACAACTGAAATTGAACAACAATAATAATAAATAAATAAATGGGTAGATTTAAGCCCTAACATATCAATATATTAAATGAAAATAGTCTAAAAACACCAACTAAAATAAAGAGACTGGCAGAATCGATTAAAAAAGATGACCTGCCAATATGCTGTCTTCAAGAAACTCAATTAAGATATAACAATATAAGCAGGTTAAAACTTAAGAATGGAAAATATAACTTATGCAAACAAATAAAGTGTAAGTGGCTATATTAATATCAGATAAAAACTACTTAAGACCAAAGAAAATTACCAGAGACAGAAGAACATGACAGAAGGGTCAAGGCATATCAGAAAGATATAGCAAACCTAAATGTGTATGCATCAAACATCAGAACAGAAAAAAATGTGAAGAAAAACCTGATAAAACTGAAAAGAAAAATAGACAAATCCACAATTACTGTTGGAGACTTCAACACCCTTCTCTCAAAATGGACAGAACAACTAGACAGAATATCAGCAAAGACATGGCAGAGCTCAGTAACATCATGGACCAGCTGCATCTATTGACATTTTAAAAACACTCTACCCAACAACATCAGAGCATACAGTCTTACTTAGATAGCCTACTCATACAACACAGCTTAACAAATGTAAAAGAACTGAAATCAAATAGTGTGTTCTGTGACAACAATGGAATCAAACTAGAAATCAGTAACAGAAAGATAACAGGAAAATCTCCACTTAGCAACAATACACTTCTAAGTAATCAATGGGTCAAAGAAGAAGTCTTATGGGGAAAAATACATTTAACCAAATGAAAATGAAAATATAACATATCAAAATGTATGAAACAGTTAAAGTAGTAATTAGAGGGAAATTCACAGCATTAAAATATTCATCGGAAAAGAGGAAAAATCTCAAGTTACTAATCTGAGCTGTCATTTCAAGAAAATAGGTAGAAAAAAAGAGCAAAATAAACCCAAAGCAAGAAGGATAAAAATAGCAAAGATAAGAATAGAAATCAGTGAAGTTGAAAAAAATGTAGCAAAAAAAAATCAATGAAACAAAGGACTGCTTCTTCAAAAAAATCAATAAAGTTGATGAACTTCTACTAAGACTGACAAATAAAAAAAGAAGACACATATCCTAGGAACCCTGAAACACCAATCCAAAAGAATCTATGCACCCCAATGTTCATAGCAGTACAATTTACAATAGCCAAGTGCTAGAAGCCAAGTGCTAAAGCACATTTACTAAGTGCCCATCAGTAAATGAATGGATCAAAAAACTATGGTACATTTATACAATGGAATTCTATGTAGCAGAAAGAAAGAAGATGCTCCTACCCTTTGTTACAGCATGGATGGAACAGGAGAGAATTATGCTAAAACCAGGCGGTGAAAGACAAATACCATATAATCTCACCTTCAACAGGAACCTAATCAACAAAACAAACAAGCAAGCAAAGCATAGCCAAAGACATTGAAATTGAGAACAGGCTGACAGTGACCAGAGGGGAGAGGGTAGGGGATAATGGGGGAAAAGGGTGAAGGGTTTACAGGAACAATTACAAAGGACATATGGACAATAACAAGGCGGAGTGGAGGTGGGGAGAAAAGGCAGAAAACTACTTGAACAACAATAAAAAAATGTATACTATATAAAAAAAGAAGACACAAATTACCAATATTAAGAATAAAACAGGGATTATTACTAGAAACCCTGAATACATCAAAAGGATAATAAGGAATATTACAAGCAACATATACACACAAATTTGACATTTTACATTGCAATATAAAATGTATCATCTGAATAGTCCTATAAAAGAAATTCAATCCATAAATTTAAAAACCCTGAAAGAAGAAATCTCTAGGCCTAGAGTGTTTACTTGAGAATTCTTTCAACTGTTTAAAGAATTACTAGAAATTCTACACAATCTCTTCCAGATAGCTGAAGCAGAGGGAGTACCTCACAATTCATGCAATGAAGCTAGTATTACCCTGATATTAAAATCAAACAAACACAGCATACTAAAAAAGAAAACTACTGATCAATGCCTCATCAGAATAAATGTAAAAATTTCCCCACTACCCACAAGCAAATTGGGCCCTTCTGGTACTGATTCAAGCCAGTCAAGAGCCAAGCACGTGGCATTGTTCCCTCTCTGACCCCTCTCCCACATATAGCACCAAAAGGCTGCCATCTGTGTTGCCCCACCCTGTCGAATACCTAAGACTCCACCCCTTACACCATAACAGGTATGCTGAGACAAAGAAATGTTGCCCAAATGAAAAAAGAGATGAAAGCTCCAAAAACAGAACTAAATGATGGAGAGCCAACCTGTCACACACAAAGTTCAAAACACTGGTAATCAAGATGCTCACAGAAATGGTTGAGTATGGTCACAAAATAGAGGAAAAAGTGAAGGCTATGCAAAATGAAATAAAGAAAAATATATAGGGAATTAACAGTAAAGGGAAGAAAACCAGGACTCAAATCAACAGTTCGGAGAAGGAAGAAATGAATATTCAACCAGAACAGAATGAAGAAACAAGAGTTCAAAAAAAATAAGGAGAGGTTTAGGAACCTCCAGGACAACTTTAAACATTCCAACATCTGAATCATAGGGGTGCCAGAAGGAGAATAGGAAGAGCAAGAAACAGAAAATTTATCTGAACAAATAATGAAGGAGAACTTCTCTAATCAGGCAGGCAAAGGAAATAAACTTCCAGGAAATTCAGGAACCTCAGAGAGTCCCAAAGAAGTTGAACTCAAGGTAGCACCCAGCAAGGCACATCATAATTACATTACCCAAGATTAAAGATAAGGAGGGAATCTTAAATGGACCAAGAGAAAAGGAGAGTGTTACCTACAAAGGAGTTCCCATAAGGCTATCAGCTGATTTCTCCAAAGAAACCTTGCAGACAAGAAGGGGCTGGAAAGAAGGATTCAAAGTCATGAAAGGCAAGGACTTACATCCAAGATGACTCTATCCAGCAAAACCATCATTTAGAATAGAAAGGCTGATAAAGTGCTTTCCAGATAAGGTCAAGTTAAAGGAGTTCATCATCACCAAATCCTTATTATATGAAATGTTAGAGGGAGTTATCTAAGAAAAAGATGATCAAAACTATGCTCAGTAAAATAACAAACTCACAACTATCAACAACTGAACCTAAACATCAACAAAAAAAAAACAAACTAAGCAGACAAGTAGAACAGAAACAGAATCACAGAAATGGAGATCACATGGAGGGTCATCAGTGGGGAAAGGTTAGGGAAAGGATGGGGGAAAAGGTACAGGGAATAAGAAGCTAAAATGGTAGGTACAAAATAGACAGGGGAGGTTAAGCATAGTGTAGGAAATGGAGAAAGCAAAGAACTTTTATGTATGACCCATGTTAATGAACTAATGGGGGGAATGCAGGTGGGAGTGGGTGTACAGAGTAGATGGGAATAAAGGGGGGAAAATGAGATAACTGTAATACCACAATCAATAAAATATATTAAAAAAATAAGAACAAAAGAAATTACTATCAAAGAATATGGGCACAGAGGGTATATGGGAAGTCTCAATTTTGTTGTGAATCTGCTTTAAACTGCTCTGAGAAATAAAGCATAGTAATTATAAAATTTTAAAAAATAAGGATTGAATACATAAAAAAATTTAAGCAACAAGATGTCAAATTTCACCTATTTAATTGCCAATGCTTTAAGATACTGATTACTTCAACTTTGGGTGTGAGACGCAATTTCACAAAAATGGTGACAGGGACATTTCACAATATATATCAAGAATCTTATAAATGTAAACAACTTCTGACTTGATAATTCCACTTATAGGAATTTTTCTCAGGAAATAATTAGATAAATGGACAAAGATGTGTATATGATATATATATTTCATCATATATATAATCATCATGTATATGAACATTGTTTATAACAGTAAAAAAACTGGAAATAGTCTATGTCCATAGAGAGGATGGTGGTTGAATACATCCTGGTGGTGCATCCTCAAAATGCATGGTGTGAGTCTATGTTTTTTGACATCAAAAATGGGCAATGATATTACATTGTGGAAAAAGTTATGTATTACACTTCTACAATCTGGAAATTACTTTTATATTGGAAAATTGTAGCTTATAGTTCTAAAAAAGTATGGTGACAATGCACAGTCCTATGGATCAGGAAAAGTTGAATTAATGCGAGGGCTTTAGGTTTAAACAACATTTATTTATAAAACATATGAACTAAAAGACAAATACATATTTCTCACACAGCAATTATCACATGTGATGGGAGTGCTCATCAAAGATTTCACTGAAATAATGTCTTTTTTTCAACTACTTCCACAACACTGAGGCCCACACGTTAGCTTTCCAAAAAAAAAAGCTAATATTTGTTACCTTTGTAAAATTTAAGACAGATCCTCCTTATTTCTCCACATACTGACAAAATCAAGTATCACCTTCTATAAAATGTAATGAAACAGTTAAAAAGGATCAGCATCAACAGCAAGCTGAACATTTTATTATTTGAACATGGTTATCAGTGGGAAAGGAGAGGGAACAGGTGAGAATTTTAAAAAATTGGAACTGAATGTTATTTATTTGCCTTCACTAGAAGGAGATACACAGTGAAAGTACTTACTATAATTAGAAGTGAGTTTACATCACCTGTTTGTAGCTTTTTGAGATGTGTTAAGCTCAAATAAATAATAAAAGAGTGAAGAATGATTAAGGTTATGTCTACACTTTATGAAATATAAAGGAAACAAATATATTTCACATAAGGTAGACATTCTAAAATTTATTGATGTTAATATATTATATATCATGGTCTTTCCTTTAGCTATGAAAGTTACAAATGTAATAAAATCTGCCTAACAAATTGTTGGTTGTATTTTTTCTGCATGTTTCTTTTCAGATATCAGCAGGGTAAAACATCTAACAAAGAAGAATTACTCCTAGACTTTATAAAGAGCTCATGAATGTCAACAGCCAATAATCATCATCTCTCTCAATAGCTGTAATTTGTACATACCATGCATGCCCTTCACTCTATGGTAAGATATCTTTGATTTTTACCACGTTAGTAAAGTCTGTCCTCATCTACAGCTTTACTAAAGCTGTAGCTTTGTAACAGAAAAAGTATTCATGGCCATCTCTAGTACATACCAATTGCTGCTAGGTGATATACTTAAAGGCCATTCATTTAATACAGTGAATGTGAACATGTCCCAGTGTCTTTTAATCCCTCTCATTTGCCAAACTAAAGAGTGTAAAACTTCCCAATAAGAAGCATGAGGAGGCCAAAAGGCATCAACTGAGGCCAGTCTGGGGTGTGAGGACAATAACAGTCTGGATCAGGAGCATTGGGTCTGCAGACGCAGTTCAGTGGCTTTAAATGTGGCCTTTTATCCAGGTTCTAGATTATCACTCACTGAATAAAGTAACAGAGAAGACAGTGGGGAGTTACAAGCAAGAGAAAATGAATGATGAGCAGCTCTGAATAGACAACTCCACTAGAATTTAGGCTGAAAACAAATTTCTACATTACCTATGAAAAGAATAACTAAAGACTAGGGTAAAGAAAAGTCTTAAGATTCATCCATTCAACAGATGCTTAATAAACAGACTATTCCCACTCTTAGCTCCAACCCTACAATGAATTTAGTCTCCTTCTCTCACACTGGACAAAAGAGAGTTCTTAAGTCCATTACAGTAATTCAGCTGGAACAGAATGGTTTTTATGGAGCTCTCAAATAATCATGGTTTTCCTATTAACAATATGGTTTTTATCCATTTTTATTTTTAGATATAATATCCAAGATAGACTGTGAGCAACACAAACAAAATTTAAGGACTCATTTCATTGTTATAGCATCTTCGGACTATGACTTTGTGGGAAAAACATTAATTACTATATTTAATTTCTTTAACAGTAATAGAGCTATTAGATCTTGTATTTCTTCTTCAGTTTTGGTTATATTTATTTTTCTAAGAAATTTTCCATTTCACCTACTTTTTCAAATGTGCTATAATGAAGTTGTTCAGAGTATTATCTTTATTTTAATTTTTAAAAATCTCTACATGATAATCATTGATGTATCTATCACTAGATGTCTTTTACAGCTCTAATACTGTTCACTATCTTTTTGTTTTACTCATCTTGTCAAAGAACAAATGCTTAGCTTTACTAATCCTCTTCTACAATTTTGTTTTCTGTTACATTAATTTCTGAACATATCTTTATATTTCCTTCCATTTTTCTTGGGTTTTACTAATATTTTTTAAATTTCTTAAATCACATGGCTCTTTCATTTTGAGTTTTTCTTCTTTTCCAGCGTAAACATTTAAGGCTATATATTTCCCTTTAAAACTCTGTCTCAGAACTTGGAATTCAGATTCCTCACTCAAACTCAGCATGTCCAAAACCGATCTCCTCACCTCTTCCCACGTGCTTGTTCTTCCTATAGCTTTACTAGTCCTGTCAATGGCAACTCCATTTTTCCAGTTGCTCAGGTCCAAACAATCTAAGTCATCCCTGACTTTTCTTTCCAACATATTCTTTGTCCAATCTGTCACCAAATCCTGTTAGCAAAATATTCAATATGTCCAAAATCCAACCACTTTGTCCTTATTCCTACCTATTTGCTACCTATCTTGCTCTAAGTGGCCATCATTTTCAATTATTAAGTCTCCCAACTGGTCTTCTTGCCACTGACCTTCAAAGGTCTATTCTCAACATAGCATCTGAAGGATCCATTCACTAGTTGTTTCCATATCATCTACTGATTTTCCCTACTATGCAAGAGAAAAATCTCATTTACTTACAATAGCCAACAAAAATCCTCTTATGCCAAGTCACCTGCTACCTCTCTGATCCATTCTGGTATTATTCTGCCTCTCATTCACTGTTCCAGTCAAATTGCTCAGATTTAACTCATACTTCACCTTCTTTTTGTTTGTTGTTTTGTTTAAAAACTGAAACTGTTTATACAAGGTTTGGGTACAATAATTCTCTTTAATTTAAAATAAACTAAAGGAATATATTTGATCTTTCAAATATGAGACTGTATCATGACTGTAATGCTTTGAATTGAAATTCAAATGAAATCTACTATGTAAGTCTAACTGTAAAATTTAGGTGACTTGCAAAGTTTTATTTAAAAACAGCAAATTATACACTTGGCCAGCAGCCTTGAAGTCCCAAAAAGTCCCTGGTAGGTAAAAAATTGATTTCTAAAACAGGGAGGTTTAACCACATCACTCCTTCAATCTGCTGTCTATTGATGCACAATTTCATTTCATTGATGATTTTGAAACGAGGTTTTCTTTCCATATTATCTTCAAAGAAAATATTTTTAAATTATATTTTATTATGTTATTACAGTTGTTGCAATGCTGCCCTTTTGCTCCCCTCCACCCAATACCCCCTTTCCCTCCAGCAATCGCCCCCTTAGTTCATGTTCATGGGTCGTGCATATTGTTCTTTGATTTCTCCATTTCCTATAGTATTCTTAACATACCCCTGTCTATGTTGTACCTACTAGGTATGCTTTTTAATCCCTGTACCTTTTCTCCCATTCTCCTCCTTCCCCCTCCCAGCTGACAACCCTCCAATAGATCTCTCTACCTATGGTTCTGTTCCTGTTCTGGTTGTTCGCTTAGTTTTTTGTTTGTTTCTTTTTTTTTACATTCAGTTGTTGATAGCTGTGAATTTGTTGCCTTTTTAATGTTCATAGTTTTTATCTTTTTCTTAAATAAGTCCCTTTAACATTCATGTAATAATGGCTTGGTGATAATGAACTCCTTTAGCTTTACCTTGTCTGGAAAGCACTTTATCCTTCCATTCTAAATGATAGCTTTGCTGGAAAGAGTCATCTAGATTGTAGGTCCTTGCTTTTCATCACTTTGAATATGTACTCTTTGCCGGTTCCTTCTTGCCTGCAAAGTTTCTTTTGAGAAATCATCTGATAGGTCTTATGGGAACTCCTTTGTAGGTAACTGTCTCCTTTCCTCTTGCTGCTTTTAAGATTCTCTCTTTATCTTTAAGCTTTGGCATTTTAATTATGATGTGTCTTGGTGTGGTCCTCTTTGGCTCCAACTTGTTTGGGACTCTCTGTGCTTCCTAGACTTGTATGTCTATTTCCTTTGCCAGATTGGGGAAGTTTTCTTTCATTATTTTTTCATGTAAGTTTTCAATTTCTTGTTCTTCCTCTTCTCCTGGCATCCCTATGATTCGGATATTGGCACATTTGAATATGTCTCAGAGTCTTCTTATATTATCCTCATTTTTTTTTGAACTCTTATTTCTTCTTTCTGTTCTGGTTGAATGTTTATTTCTTCCTTCTCCAAATCATTTCTCTGAGTCCCTTCTTCCTTCCCTTCACTGTAGATATTTTTTATTTCACTTAGTGTAATCTCCCATTTCTTCCTTTATTTTGTTGCCGTACTCAATGAGATCTCTAAGCATCCTGATCACCAATGTTTTGAACTCTGCATCTGTTAGGTTGGCTATCTCCATTTCATTTAGTTCTTTTTCTGGGTGCTGTTCTGTTCTTTCATTTGGGCCATATCTTTTTGTCTCCACAATTTGTCAACTTCTCCGTGTTTTTTTCTGTGTATTAGGCAGAGCTGCTTTGGCTCCCTGTAAAAGGCACCTGTAAATTGTATGGGGCAGAGCCTTGGGCAATCACCAGGGTGAGGCAACCCACTTCCCTGCTTTATTGCTCTGTGTTGGGGGAGGGCTTGGCAAGGGGCCTGTGCTGCTGTCTGGCTTCTGAGGGTTTGCTGGGCACTCATCCCAGTTACTTCACCCACTCCCTATATGCAACTGGTGCCCTTGTCGCATTGTTGTCCTGGTGTTGAATCCCGGAGTGGGTAGGTTTGTGTATGTTTTAAGACCACGTGAGCTCTTTAAGTGGAGTTTTCTGAAAATCCACTTGTTTCTTCTACCACTCCAACCACCACTGGTTTTTATGGCTAGAAGTTATGGGGATTTATCTTCCTGGCCTGGAACCCTCAGCTCTGTGGTCTGGCCTATGGCTTGAATCACTTGCTTCCAAGGTATCCCATCCAGTTTTTCCTACCACACATGAATATGGGACCAACCATGCCCATTCTACTGCCACTGCCTCTCTGCACCACACGGCATCTCCTCACCTCTCCACCCAGTATCTGTGTCTCCACCCCTCTTACTGATCTAAATGCATGTGGCTTTTTCAAATCCTTAGTTGTCAAACTTCTAAACAGTTCGATTTTCTGACAGTTTCTGGGTGTTGTTTTGAGATTTAGTTGTAATTCTTTCTGTGGTTGTGCAGGAAGTGAAGCATGTCTATCTACATGTCCATCTTTCCGGAAGTCTCATACTTCCGCTTCTTAG
Source organism: Trachops cirrhosus (assembly GCA_028533065.1). Lineage (NCBI taxonomy): Eukaryota > Metazoa > Chordata > Mammalia > Chiroptera > Phyllostomidae > Trachops > Trachops cirrhosus. Next base: position 108,765,141 of record CM052543.1, on the reverse strand, counting down.
GCCTTGCTAGACAACCTTATTTTAAAATGCAGTCTACTCACTACACCACTCAGTACTCCCTGGCCTCTGTTCCTGCTGTGTTCTCCTTCATGTCACATAACATTATCTAACATTGTTTGGTTTATTTATTTATATATTGTTTCCTTCACTAGAATGTAAACTTTATGATGCCATAGATTTGTGCGTCTGTTTTGTTTATTGCTGTATTCCTGGTTCTAACAATAGTGCCTGGCATGTGGCATTCAGTAATAAATTGTTGAGTAAATATAACTGTTCCTTTAACATTTTGACAGGACTTTATGGCCTAGAACATGTTCAGTTTTTAAAAATGGTTTTGTTGGATCCTGAAGAAAGTATAGTCTCCAGTTGTTTTATATAGTACTCTATGCATGTCCATGAAAGCAAGGTTTTTAATGATACTGCTCAAATTTTATATTTCCTTATTTTTTTGTTTACTTTATCAGCTACCACATGAAGGGTACTAAAATCCCGGACCATGGCAGTGGACTTGTCAATTTTTATTTTACTTGTACTTAAGCTATGTTATACACATTTAGAATTGTTATTTCTTCCTTGTAGATTGATTGTTCTGTTAATACTGATCTCTAGTAATCACTACTAATAATTTTGCTTTAGACTATTTGTATAACATTATTAGCTCCCTGTTGGGTATTGACCTAGTATACTTTTTCCCCCATTCTCTAGTTTTAACACTTTCTACATTTTAGATGTCTCTTGCAAAAACTTAGGAAAAAATCTATTTCAATGATCTTTGCCAATGAAAATTTTAGCCCAATTACATTGACAATTATTGACTTTTAAAACTGACTTTACTGGAGTGACACTGGTTAATAAAATTCTATGTATTTCAGGTGTACAATTCTATAACATATCATCTGTATATTGTATTGTATGTTCATTACCCAAAATCAAGTCCCCTTCCATCACCATTTATTCCCCCTTCAACCTCTACTACCCCCCTTTCCAACTCCCCTTTCCCTGTGCCAATGAGTTTTCTTCTTTGCTTAATCCCTTTACCTTTTTCACCCAGGCCCCAACCCACCTCCACTTTGACAGCTGTCAGTCTGTTCTCTGTATTTATGAGTCTGTTTCTATTTTGTTAGTTAGATTCCACATACAAAAGAAACCATATGGTACTTCTCTCTCTGTGATTGGCTTATTTCACTTAGCATAATGTTCTCCAGGTCCATCCATGCTGTCCCAAAGGGTAAAATTTTCTTCTTTTTTATGGCCAAGTAGTATCCCATTGTGTAAATGTACCACAGCTTTTTCATCTACTTATCTGCCAATGGGCACTTGGGCTGTTTCCAAATCTTGGCTATTGTAAATAATGCTGCAATGAACATAGGGGTGCATATATTCTTTTGTATTAGTGTTTTCAGTTTCTTTGGATATATTTCCAGAAGTTGAACTGGGTCTTAAGGCATTTATTTCTATTTTTATTTTTTTGAGGAAACTCCATACAGCTTTCCACAGTGGATGCACCAGTCTGCATTCCCAGAACAGTGTAGAAGGGTTCCTTCTTCTCCATATCCTCACTAACACTTGTTTTTTGTCAATTTATTGATGACAGCCATTCTAACTGTGAGCTGTGAGGTGATATCTCATTGTGGTTTTAATTTGCATCTCTCTGATGATTAGTGACATTGAACATCTTTTCATACGTGTATTGGCCATGTGTACTCTTTGAAGAAGTGTCCATTCAGGCCCTTTGTCCATTTTTTTTAAATAGGAGTGATTTTTTAAAAGATTTTATTTATTTATTCTTTAGAGAGAGGGGAAGGGAAGGAGAAAGAGAAGGAGAGAAACATCAATGTGTGGTTGCCCTGTATATTCCCCCAACTGGGGACCTGGTTTGCAGCCCGGGTATGTGCCTTGACTGGGAATCAAACCAGCAACCACTTGGTTTACAAGCCTGTGCTCAATCCACTGAGCTACACCACCCAGGGCTGCCCATATTTTAATTGAATTTTTTTTATGTTGAGTTGTATACAATTTAAAAATTTTTTAAACTATTTTTTATTGATTATGCTATTACAGTTTTCCCAATTTTTCCCCTTTATCCCCCTCTCCACCTTGCCCTACTAGCCCTCCAGCATTCCCCACCCCCCTTAGTTCATGTCCATGGGTTGTACATATAAGTTCTTTCAGTCCTCTGTTTCCTATACCATTTTTTTTAAAGATTTTATTTATTTATCTTTAGAGGGAAAGGGAAGGAGAGAGGGAGAGAAATATCAATGTATGGTTGCTTCCTGTGCATTCCCTACTGGGAACTGGCCTGCAACCCAGGCATGTGCCCTGACTGGGAATCGAACCGTGATCTCTTGGTTCACAGGCCCGCGCTTAATCCACTAAGCTACACCAGCCA
>CM052543.1:108751077-108762652 GCA_028533065.1 Trachops cirrhosus | reverse complement strand
ATACCATTTTTTATCTTTCCCCATTATTTTATGCCTACTAATTATGCTTCTTCTTCCCTGTAACTTTTCCCCCTATTCCTCCCTTCCCCCTCCCCAATGAACTCCCTCTGTGTGATCTCCATTTCTCTGGTTCCGTTCCTGTTCTGGTTGTTTGCTTAGTTTTTGCTTTCATTGTTTTTCTTCTCTTTTAGGTTCGTTTGTTAATAGTTGTGAGTTTGTTGTCATTTTATTGTTCATATTTTTTACCTTCTTTTTCTTAGATAAGTCCCTTTAACATTTCCTAGAATAAGGGCTTGGTGATGATGAACTCCTTTAACTTGACCTTACCTGGGAAGTATTTTATCTGCCCTTCCATTCTAAATTAAAGCTTTCCTGAATAGAGTGATCTTGGATGTAGGTCCTTGCCTTTCATGACTTCAAATACTTCTTTCCAGCCCCTTCTTGCCTGTAAGGTCTCTTTTGGGAAATCAGCTGATAGCCTTATGGGAACTCCTTTGCAGGTAACTGTCTCCTTTTCTCTTGCTGCTTTTAGGATTTTCTCTTTATCTTTAATCTTGGGTAACTTAATGATGATGTGCCTTTGTGTGTTCCTCTTTGGGTCCAACTTCTTCAGGATTCTCTGGGCTTCCTGGACTTCCTGGAAGTGTATTTCTTTCACCAGATTGGGGAAGTTTTCCTTCATTATTTGTTCAAATAAGTTTTCAATTTCTTGCTGTTGTTCTTCTCCTTCTGGCACCCCTATAATTTGGATATTAGAATGTTTCCAGTTGACCCAGAGAATTCTTAGCCTCTCTTCATTTTTTTGGATTCTTGTTTCCTCATTCTGATCCAGTTGGATGTTTGTTTCTTCCTTTTGTTCCAAATTGTTGTTTTGAATCCTGGTTTCCTTCTTTTCACTGTTGATTCCCTGAATATTTTTATTTCATTTTGGGTATCTTTCATTTGTTCTTTCATTTTTCAACTAAGCTCAATCAGTTCTGTGAGCATTTTGATCACCAGGGCTTTAAATTCTTCATCAGATAGGATGGCAATCTCCTCATTGCTTACTTCTGAGGTTTTGTCGTGTTCTTTAATTTGGGCCATATTTCTTTGTCTTGGGCCATATTTCTTACAGCTGATAAGCTGTAAGGGGCAGGGCCTTAGGTATTCACCTGGAAGGGCAACCCTCTTTGCTGTGCTGCCTGTGGGGGAGGGGCCAGAGAGGGAACAATGCAGCTCACCCGCTCATCTCTAGTGCACTTTCCAATAGACTCTCATGTCAGACTGGAAGTATCCCCAACCCCGGCAACCCCAGCCTTAGCCCACAGTCAGCTGTGAGTCTTAGTTTTCCCCTTAACTCAGCCCCTCCCATGCAGTTCCACTGAGCTGGCAGTCAGACCCGCCCCTCAGATGCCTCATCATGGTTTTTCTGAGTTGGCCTGTGTGGTCTGCCTTACCAGTCTGGTTGATTTTTTCTTTAATTCCTTGGTTGTCGGAGTTCCATGCAGCTTGATTTTCGGGCGCTTTTGGTTGTTCGTTGGTTTTAGATTGGTTGTTGTCCTCCTTTCGGTTGTGTAAGGAAGCAAAGGGTTTCTACCTACGCCTCCATCTTGGCCAGAACTCGAGTTGTATAAATTTTTGATAAATGTTGGATATTAACCCATTAGCAGACATATCATTGGCAAATATGTTCTCCCATTCAGTGGGCTGTCTTTTCATTTTGTTGATGGTTTCTTTTGCTGTGCAAAAACTTTTTAGTCTGAAGTAGTCCCATTTACTTTTTCTTTTGTTTCCCCTGCCTGAGGAGATATATCAGAAAAATACTGTTATAAGAAATGATTGATATTTTACTGCCTATGTTTTCTCCTAGGTTTTTTATGGTTTCTAATTTAATATTTAGGTATTTAATCCATTTGAGTTTATTCTTGTGCATAATGTAAGAAGGTTGTCTAGTTTCATTTTTTGCATGTATCTCTCCAATTTGGTTTTTAAAATTAATTTCTACAAACTTGTTGGGTGTTATGTTTTCCACCTTTTTTTCTATGTTCTTCCCCCTGCATGCTGCATTCTCCCCCAGTTCTTGACTTCTTTTGGGTTGCATGTTTTTCATCCAACATTTTTGCTCTGTTTAAAAATTATATTTTAAACTCTATTTCTATTCTTTCAGTGATTACCCTAGAAATTCTATCATGTATATTTTATGTAATAAACACTGGTATTAATAGAAATCTCTAGCTTCTTCTTAAAAAGTACAAAGAACTTGGAGTTTTTTTAACTTCTTCACTCTTTTTCTGATTTGTGTTGTTATTGTCCAGGATTTTGTCTTAATGTTTAACATTGTCAGTTAGATATTAGTGTTTATTTTTATATAATCAATTCCCACTAGTGTAACATTATTTTTTGCTTGATATTCCTTCTTGCATCTCCTGCCTTCCTTCTAGTTCTCTCGGAGAAGACACTGTCCATAAAGGGTTGTGGATTGATTTGGGGAACCTCTGATCCAATCTCCTAGTCTGCTTAAGCCTAAAGCTTTGTCTTTGACTCTCTGAGTAAACAGCCTTTGTAAACCAAGCACCTCATAGCCAGCAGATAGATGCCTTCAAGGCAAACTTTGAATTTGCTCACTCTTATGGAATCAAGCATCCTTGTCATTTCAATCTTTGAGTATTTACCTTAGTTTCCTGCCAGGTCAACCATGCTTTAAACAAGTATTTTAAATATTATCCAGCATTTGTAGATAATCTAACCAGGAACTTTTTTCTCTGGATATTCTGTCTTATTCCCTAAATATTCTTAGGCAATTATTTTAGTATTCACCTTCTTTGAATTCATTTCATATAATTGTTTTATTTACTGTGTGTGATCCACTAGTGAAAAGTATAACTGAAAAAGCCAAAGTTTGATTTCTTTGATTAGAAATCAAACTTGTTAATAACATTTTTAGTTATTAAAAATTACTTTTGCCTGTCATATTATATTTTGCATAAGCTAAGAGCCATTTCCAAAAGACGAACCATCCTCCCTGAATTCTAAGTGTAATTATTGACTGAACATAATATATATATTTTCCCCCATATCTTATAATAACAATTTTCAAATATCCAAGAAAGATGAATGGGTGTATATTTATGATACAGATTCTATCACTGTTACTTTACAATATTGTTTTATCACATATCTATCAATCTCAGTATCCATCAATTCATCTTACTTTCTTGTTTCACTCCAAAGGAACATGAAGACATCAATACATTTCCCCACAAATATTTCATAAACATAAGTATTTTATTCTTAGGTAATAAAACTTCCTTTCACAACATTTTGCTTACTCTTTTATAAGCATTTAAATTGCATGTCTCTCAGAGGATTCCAAGATGGCTGTAGAGTAGGTGGAAGCTCTACTTACCTCCTCCTGGCTCCAAACTGGATTTACAGCTAAATTATAGAGCAATCAACCAGAATAACCAACTGAGGGTAGTGGAACTGAAGGATTATAACCAAGAATTTATAGAAGAATCCACATAGAGACTGATAAGAAAGGCAGAGAGGCAGAAAGGGCTGACCATACACACATGGTGTGCTGGCTGAGAAGCCATAGGTATATCTCAGCTGCAAAACTCCCTCCTGCCAGAAGAGTGGATTCTCAGCCCCCTGCAGTCACCCCAAAGCCAGAGCAGTAGAGGACAAGAAGAGCCACATAGCATCTGATAGTGAAAATCAGTGGGAATTCAGTCTACATGGGAGAGAAGGGAGTCTGCAGGAGACTCAGATGCCATCTTCTCAGGGTCAAGCACTTCTATTATTACAGCACCAGCCTGAGGAATACATTTCCCAGTCCTCCAACTGTTGGCAACACAACTCTGCCCTGTTCAAATCCTGCAGAGGGGTCTGTTGGCTGCACCCAGTGGGGACCTTTGGGACACTCTTTTCTGGAGAAGCTTTTTCAGAGACTTTGATAGTGATTGAACTGTGTAGTTTGGGAAACGGGACCATTTTTCCCCACCTGGAGTGTACAGGTGCACCCCTTCCCCCCCTTCTTTGAATCACTTAGCCTGCCCTTTCACATCCCCTGGTGCTTCCCTGCTGAGTTCGGTCCTGCAGGGGATCTGAGTGCTGTACAGAGCTGGGACCTTCAGAACTGTCTCCTTGGAGGCTCTTGTTTGAGAAGACGAAGTGCCTGCTCCACTCTTACAGGCTTGCCAGCACCACCTCCAAAGGGAGACTATCTGAATCTGCCCTCCCAAATCTCGGAGACCCTGCCCTGCTGAACTCAGCTCCACAGAGGTAAGGGAGTGCTACTTGGGGCTGGGACCTTTGGAGTGTATCTCCCTGAGAATTTTGTCCAGGAACAAGAATGGTGGGTCTTGAGTTGTGTGGCTACATTGCAGAGGGGGTGGGAGGTGGCAATCCTGTCTCCAATTCAAGCTAAGCCTATTCCCCTAGCAGGAGACCCATTTGACCTGTCTTTCCAACAGCCAGGAGACCCACCCTGCTCAGCTCAGTCCCTCAGTGGGAGCAAAGAGTGCTGGGAGCTGAGACCTTTGGACTGTGTCTTCTTCAAAGACTCTTGCCCAGGAAGGGGAAGAATGCCTGACTCCCTTCTATAGGCTTGCTGGCACCACCCTCAGTGGGAAATTGTCTGGATCTGTCATCCTAAATCCCAGTGGTGCTGCCCTGCTGGGCTCAGCTCCACAGGGGGAAGGGAGTGCCACTTGGAGATGAGACCTTTGGAGTGCATCTCCTTTGGAGGCTCTTTTCTGTGACAGGCACTGGGTTTTCTGGCTGGCTGTGGAGCAGGGGAGAGGTGAAGTTCTTGCCTCTATCCTGTGGATTCAGCCAGCTCAACCCCAATGGAGACTGTTTCAATCTGTCCTGTTGAGCCCCAGTAGCTCTGCTCTGATGAGCTTGTTCCTGCCGAGGGTTGGCTGGTTGCACCCAACTTGAACCTACAGCATGCTCTTCCTGGGGGAGCTCAGGTTGGAGATTCTGGCAGAGACTGAGTGGTATCGCTTTGGAGTAGGGGCCACTTTTCCTTCACTGAGTGCCTGACTGTGCAACCCCAAATAGGAAACCTGCTAGCCACATCCTCCTGACACCACTTGCCCCACCCTACTGAGCTTGCAACCTGTGGAAGGGTCTGTGGGCCAAGGCCAGCCTGGTCCCCCTCTACAGTCTTTCTTCAGAAGGCTCTAGAGGAAGACCAGGCCACCTCAGGGGGAGGCAGAGTAGCTGACAGAGGAAGGCAGAGTAGCTGACAGGTGGAAGCATATCTTAGGGAACTTCCTTTTATGGATATGCTCCAAGCTCTAAAACAGAGGAAGTTGACCCCTACACACAGCTTGGGCCCTCCTATGACCATCCAGGCCCACCTAGACACAACCACAAACAGTGAATAGCCTGGTAGCTCCAAACATGAAGCCCAAAGCCAATTACATACATCTGACCTTGACCTGTACTGGAACCTTGCCCAAGTGGACCCAGAATCAACATAACCAGTGGTGGACTTCAGAGCACACTACAGCACAACCCAACTAGCCACACAAGCAGCACACCAAAGGGGGATCCTGACAGGCATTAGGTCCTGCTGGATACAACTCCACATCAAGGGGCAGCCCCTGCACTGCAACTCATATACAGTGATTGAGGTTTATCCTTATACTCAGCTACCCAGAGGGGTTAACTCAACCCATAAATGGGCCAACAGCATTCAAGACTCAACTACAATATGAGAGTGCACATAACCCACTAGAAACATTCCTACAACACTGAGCTCAAGAGATCTAGAAGATTACACCACTGAGCCCAACAAGATAGTTACATCCTAACAAGTTTGAGAATCATAGCAGAACTACCTAATAAACATAGATACACACAAGTAGGCAGACAAAATGTGGACACAAAGGAATATGCGCCAAACAAAAGGACAAGGGCAATGCCCAGGTAAATAATTAAATGAAATGGAAGCAACCAAAATACCAGATGCAAAGTTTAAAATAATGGTTATAAGGATGCTCAAAGACCTCAGGGGAAAAGTGGATGATATCAGTGAGAACTTAAACTGATAGTAAGCATTAAGAAGGACAACGAAGCCATAAAAAAGAACCAGTCTGAAATGAAGAATACACTAAAAGGAAAATAACAGCAGATTAGATGAAGCAGAGGACCGAATTAGCAATTTAGAGGGCAAGATAACAGTAAGCACTCAAGTTGAGCAATAAAATAGAAAGATAATTTTTAAAAATGAGGAAAGTCTAAGGAACCTCCAGAAAAACATCAAGTGTAACAATATCTGTATCATAGGAATACCAACAAGAAGAGAGAGAGTAATGGATTGAGAACCTGTTTGAAGAAATAATGGCTGAAAATTTCCCTAAGCTGATGAAGGAAAAAGTCACACAAGTTCAGAAAGCACGGAGAGTACCAATCAAGATGAAAACAAACAGGTCCACACCAAGACACACCATAATTAAAATGGAAAAGGTTAAAGACAAAAAGAAATCCTTAAAGCTGAAAAAGAGAGGTAGCTAGTTACCTACAAAGGAGCTCCCATAAAAGTGTCAGATGATTTCTCAACAGAAACTTTCAAGGCCAGAAGGGACTGGCATGAAATATTCAAAGTAATGAAAAGCAAGGACCTGCAGCCAAGACTGCTCTATCCAGCAAGGCTGTCATGTAAAATTGAAGGTGAAATAAGGAGTTTCACAGACAAAAAAGAGAAAAAGAAAAAAGGGTTAAAGGAGTTATTTACCACCAAACCAGTATTGCAAGAAATATTAAAGGGACTGCTTTAAGAAGAAAAAAAAATAAAAAGAAATAGAGAGAGGGAAAAATGAATAAAGAAAAATGGCAATAAATAAGTACCTATCAAAAATAACCTTAAAAGTGAATGGATTAAATACTCAAAACACATAGTATAGCTGAATGGATAAGAAAATATGAACAATACATATGATGTCTACAAGAGACCCAGCTCAGAACAAAAGATACACACAGACTGAAAGTGAAGGGAAGGAAAAAGATATTCCATGCAAATAGAAATGAAAGCAAAAAAGCTGGGTTGCAATACTTCAGCAGACAAAAGAGGCTTCAAAACAAAGGCCATAACAAGAGACAAAGAAGAACATTACATAATAATAAAAGGACCAATCCAACAAGAGGATATAACCCTTGTAAACATACATGTACCCAACATTAGAGCACCTAAATATATGAAGAAAATTGTTATCGACATAAAGGAAGAGATCGATAGTAATACAATTATAGTACGGAATTTCAACATCCCATTGACATCAATGGATAGATCTTTCAGACAAAAAATGAACAAGGCAACTTTCAGACAAAAAATGAACAAGGCAACAGTAATCTTAAACAACATACTGGATTGGATGGATTTATTTGATATTTACAGGTCATTTCATCCCAAAGCAGCAGAATATACATTTTTCTCAAGTTCACATGGAACATTCTCAAAGACAGGCCACATGTTAGTTCACAAAATAGTCTTAATATATTCAAGAAGACTGAAATCATATGAAGCATCTTCATCAATGGTATGACACTAGAAATCAATTACAATCAGAAAAATTAAAAACACTCAAGCACGTGGAGGCTAAAAAGTTATTAAACAATGAATAAGTTACCAATGAGGTGAAGAAGGAAATCGAAAGGTACCTGGAAACAAGTGAAAACAAACACAAAACAACCCAAAATCTACAGGACAAAGTCAAAGCAGTCCCAAGAGGGAAGTTCATAGCACTATAGACCTACATCAAAAAGCAAGAAAGATCTCAAAGAAATAGTCTACCCCTACAATAAAAGAACTAGAAAAAGAACAACAAATGAAGCCCTGAGTGAGTAGAAGAAAAGAAATAATAAAGAATAGAGCAGATAGAGCCCTGGCTGTTGTAGCTCAGTGGATTGAGCACAGGCCTGCTAACCAAAGGGTTGCCAGTTCGATTCCCAGTCAGAGAACATGCCTGTGTTGTGGGCCAGGTGCCCAGTAGTAGGGGGTGTGCAAGAGGCAACCACACATTGATGTTTCTCTCCCTCTCTCCTTCCTTTTCATTCTCTCTAAAAATAAATAAAATCTTAGTTAAAAAAAGTAGTAAGTGACAGAGACTAAAAGAGCAATACAAAAGATCAATGAAACCAAGAGCTACCTCTTTGAAAAAATAAACAAGACTGACAAACCTTTAACCAGACTCATCAAGAAAAAAAGAGAGAGGACCCAAATTAATTCAGAAGTAAAAGAGAAGTAACAACTGACACCACCAAAAAACAAAGGATTGTAGGAAAGCATGAACAACTATATACCAATAAATAGGACAACCTGAATGAAACGGATAAATTCCTACAGACATATAATCTTCCAAAACTGAATCAGGAATAATCAGAAAATCTGAATAGACTGATTACAATAAATGAAATCAAAGCAGTAATAAAAAAATTCCCAGCACAAAGAGGCCCTAAAAAGGATGGTTTCACAGGTTATTTTTACTAAGCACTCAAAGAAGAACTAACACCCATCGTTCTCAAACTATTCCAAAAAATTCTAAAGGAGGGAAGACTACCAAGTTCATTATATGAGGTCAGCGTTATCCTACTTCCAAAACCAGATAAAGACACTACAAAAAAAGAAATTATAGGCCAGTATCCCTGATGAACACAGATGCTAAAATTCTCAACAAAATATTAGCAAACAGGATCCAGCAACACATTAAAAAGATCATACACCATGATCAAGTGGGATTTATTCCAAGGATGTAAGGTTGGTACAATATTCATAAATCAATAAACATGATACATCACATAAACAAAATGAATGACAAAAATCACATGATCAGCCCTGACTGGTGTGACTCACTGGATTGAGTGCCAGCTTGAGAACTAAAATGTCGCCTGTTCGAATACTGGTAAGGGCACATCCTGGGTTGCAGGCCAGGTCCCCAGCTGGAGGAGTGCAAGAGGCAACTGATCAATGTTCCTCTTCCCACATTGATGTTTCTTTTTCTCTCTCTCTCTGTCTCCCTCCCTTCCCCTCTCTCTGAAAACAAAATACATAATATCTTTTTTAAAAATCACATGTCAATTGATGCAGAAAACTATTTGATAAAATCCAACATCCATTTATGATAAAAACTCTCAGCAAAGTGGAAATAGAGGGATCATACCTGAACATAATAAAGGCCAGATATGACAAACCCACAGCCAAGGTTATGCTCAATGGCCAAAAAATAAAAGTGTTTCCCTTAATGTTGGGAACAAGACAGGGAAGTCCACTTTCACCGCTCTTAAGTAACATAGACTGGAAGTCCTAGCCACATCAATTAAACAAGAAGAAATAAAAGGCTTACCAGTGGGAAAGGAGGAAGTAAAACTCATAAATCACAGATGATACAATATTATATATACAAAACATAAAAGACTCCATCAAACACTACTAGATCAAATAAATAAATACAGCAAAGTAGCAGGATACAAAATTAATATTTGGAAATCAGTGGCATTTTTACACTTCAATAAGTTATCAGAATGAGAAATTAAGAAAACAATCTTGTTTACTATTACATCAACAACAACAAAAAACACCTAGGAACAAATTTAACCAAGGAGGTAAAAGATCTGTACTCAAAAAATTGTAACACCTTGAAGAAAGAAACTGAGAAAGATACAAATAAATGGAAGCATATACTGTGTCCATGAATATGAAAAATTAACATTATTAAAATGCCAACACTGATCAAAGCAATCTACGGATTCAACACAATTCCTTTTAAAATACCAATGGTATACCTCATAGCTCTAGAAAAATATTCTAAAAAATTTATATTTGGCCAGCATATATTCCAGAAAAGATCCTGCATAGCCTCAGCAGTCTTGAGAAAGAAAAACAAAGTAGGAAGGATCACAATACCTGATATCAAACTATACCACAAGGCCACAGCAATCTAAACAGCATGGCAGTGGCACAAGAACAGGCATGTAGATCAATGGAACAGAACAGAGAGCCCTCTGTGCACAGAAATAAACTCATGCCTTTATGGTCAGTTAATATTTGACAAGGGAGGCAAAAACATACAGTGGGATAAAGACAGTCTCTTCAATAAATGGTATTGGGAAAATTGGAGAGGATCATGACACAAAATGAAACCAGACCATCAACTTACATCATACACAAAACTAAACTCAAAATGGATTATATATTTAAATGTAAGTCACGAAAGCATGAAAACCCTAGAAGAAAACAAAGGAAATAAAATCTCAGATATTTCTTGAAGCAATATTGTTGCCAATATATCTCCTCAGGCAGGAAACAAAGGAAAAAATAAATAAATGAGACTACATCAAACTAAAAAGCTTTTGCATAGAAAGAAACCACAACAAAAAAGAGGACTCACTGAATGGAAGACCATGTTTGTCAATGATTATATCTAATAATGATGGGTTAATTTCCCAAATATATATAAAAACGTATACAACTCAACACCAAGAAAACAAACAACCCAAATAAAAAATATGCAAAGGATCTGAATAGGCACACTCTAAAGAGTATACAGATGGCCAGTAGACATATGAAAAAATGCTCAATATCATTAATCACTGGAGATATACAAATTAAAAATACAAGAAGGCATCACTTCATGTCATCTTAATAACTATCATCAATAAATCAACTAACAACAAGTGTTGGTGTTGGTGCACTGTGGAGAAAGGAAACCCCAGTGCACTGTTGGAGAGAATGCAGACTGGTGCAGCCACTATTGAAAACAGTATGGAGTTTCCTCAAAAAATTTAAAATGGAACTGCCTTTTGACCCAGAAATCCCACTTCTGGGAATATACCCAAAGAAGCCCAAAACACGTCCAAAATATATAAAGAACTCATACGACTCAATGCCAGGAAGACAAACAATCCAATTAAAAAGTGGGTAAAGGACCTGAATAGACACTTCTCCAAGGAGGGCATACAGATGGCTCATAGACATATGAAAAAATGCTCAGCACCACTAGCCATCAGAGAGATGCAAATTAAAACCACAATGAGATATCACCTCACACCTGTCAGAATGGCCATCATTAATAAATCAACAAACAAGTGTTGGAGAGGATGTGGAGAAAAGGGAACCCTAGTGAACTGTTGGTGGGATTGCAGACTAGTGCAGCCACTGTGGAAAACAGTGTGGAATTTCCTTAAAAAAATAAAGATGGGACTTCCGGTCAAGATGGAGGCATAGGTAGACACATTGTGCCTCCTCGCACAACCAAGATAGGGACAGCAAAGAAATAGAAACAAAATAACAACCAGAACTGACAGAAAATTGAAGTTTATGGAAGTCGGACACCCAAGGATTTAAAAATACACTTTCATCCAGACCGGTAGGAGGGGCGGAGTCCGGCTGGGTGAGGGACGCAGAGCGGAGAGCTGAGCACCCGGGGCGGTGCGCAAGTCTGCAGCAGGCAGACCCTGGGTGCACAATCAGCAGTGGCTGGTGGGCCCCAGCCAAGGGGTGGTGACCGGCAGACCTAGCAGACCCTGGGCACACAAGCAGAGGTGGCTAGTGGGCCCCGGCCAGGGGGTGGCGACCGGCAGACCCAGC
>CM052543.1:108715809-108750577 GCA_028533065.1 Trachops cirrhosus | reverse complement strand
GTAAAGGGGGGGGATGTGGGTGGGAGAGGGTGTTCAGGGTGGAGGGGAATGAAGTGGGATAATAGGACAACTGTAATAGCATAATCAATAAAATATATTAAAAAAAAATAAAGATGGAACTGCCTTTTCATCCAGCAATTCCACTGCTGGGAATATACCATAAGAATCCTGAATCACCAATTCCAGAGAACTTATGTACCCCTATGTTCATAGCAGTGCTATTTACAATAGCCAAGTGCTGGAAACAGCCTAAGTCCCTATTAGTAGATGAGTGGATCACAACAAAACTGTGGTACATTTACACAATGGAATACTACACAGCAGAAAGAAAGAAGGAACGCCTACCTTTTGTGACAGCACGGATGGAACTGGGGAATATTATGCTAAGTGAAATAAGACAGTCAGTGAAAGACAAATACCATATGATCTCACCTATAAGAGGAATCTAACGAACAAAATAAAGTAATGAACAAAATAAAACAACAGGCATGGAAACATGGAACAGACTGAAAGTGACCAGGGTTGGGCAGGGAGGGTGATAATGGTGCAAAGAAGGGGAAGGGACTAGTTAAAGAATATCTATGAATGACCCATGGATATGGATAACAGTGTGGGAACTAACTGTGGGAGAGGCAGGGTGGGATGGGTGGAGGAGCACAAAGGGGAAAAATTGGGATAACTGTAATAGAATAACAATAAAAAACCTTTAAAAAAACAGAAACCCAAAACACTAATTCAAAAGAATATATGCACCCTTATGTTCACTGCAGCATTACTTACAATAGCCAAGATCTAGAAACAGCACAAGTGACCAAGTGAGCAGATGAAAAAGCTACGGTACATTTACACAATGGAATATTACTTGGATGCAAAAAATAAAAAGGAAACCTTGCCTTTTGTGACAGTATGGATGGGCCTGGTTATTATTATGCTACATGAAATAAGCCGGTGAGAGAAAGACAAATACATCTCACTTATATGTGGATTCTAATGAACAAAATAAACTGACAAAAAAGAGAGGCATGGAAACATAGAACGCACTGATAGATGTCAGAGGCGAGAGGAATTGGAAGATTGGGTGAAAAAGGTGAAGGAATTAAAAATCATTTCATATATGTATAGTCTGTCCAAAGGTATCCAGCCATGTAATATGAAAAATAGAATACAGACATTTTTGAAGAAGACATAAGCTACAAGAAACATTGTATATATGACAACGATGCCTCAGTCCCCTTCATAGTAGGTACCTCAGAACTCCCACAGTTGTCCCAATTGCCATCAACTGCCTCATCATATTTTCCTGAATCTCACTGATGTTCTGAAATCTCTTCCCTTTCAAAAGTGATTTTAGTTTTCGGAAAAGCCAGAAGTCATGGAGTGACAAATCTGGGCTGTAAAGGGGGTTTGGTCACCTGGGTGGTTTTATATTTCACAAAAACCCTAGCATGAGATGTGATGCATGAGTGGGTACGCTGTCATGATGAAGCTACCAGTCACTAGTTGCCCAGAGCTGAGGCCTTCTGAATTATCTGAATAGTTTCCGCAGAGGAATTTCAGAGGAAGTTTAACGCAAGATTTGATGCAGATTCGTTGCTCTACTCAGTCATTTTGATTGCCAAGGCCACAAAGTGCACATGCTCATTCAACAGCGTCTACCACCCCCACTGACTTGTACAGTGAAGTCATCATTTTCACGCATGTGCATTCCAGTCCACTCTCCTTGGTTGCCAGGTTATGTCTATGCTGCACATACCATTCTCATTATATTAACAATGGCTGGACTTTTTCTGGACAGACTATATGTATCTCACATAGACAGAGAGCAGTGTGGAGACAGTCAGAGGAAAAGGGGGTGGGGGTAAGTGGAGGTGAACAAAGTGGGCATAAAAGGAACGTAAACAGACTGCTTTGGATGGTGGGTAGCGCAAGACACAGTGTGCAGATGATGTTTTGTGAATTTGTACACTTGAAACTTATATGGTTCTGTAAACAAATGTTGCCCCAATAAAGTCAATTTAAAAATTATTTAATTAGCAAATATCAATCTATTTGTCTCACCTGTCAATGATATTAAAATGCTTTGATCTTGTGTTAAAATAAATGATTAAATAAGTAAAAATAAAAGAGATGACTCTGTGCCACAATCACATAATACCGTTTGGGTCAGAAAACAAATCTTATATTTAAGAGAGGAAAAAAGTAAAATGAATTAATCAGTAATCCTTTATTATATATTTCCATGTTAGTAAAATAGGCTTCATATGTGGTACATTCATTTGAAATGTTTTTTCAGTATGTAGTTATTCCTATTATAGTTTCTATTTGTTCATAATAAAAGCTCTTGTTAGTATTGCCCTATTTAGTAGTTCTGGAGTACTATTCAATTTCATGGAGACTGAGAGGTGAACAAACACCTTGTGAACTTAATTTAGGCTAAGTTATATTGGCCTTCTATGATATTCTATAGTATACTTCTATAGGAAGAAATATAACTTTGGTATTTGTCTTATTCCTGGCACAGAGCTCCTAATGCCCTTGGAATTTCCTAGATGATAAAGCCAAAGGACATCACCAGATGGCCAATATAAAAATTAAATAGACTACGTTATTAGAAGCAGGAGATGGAAAAGCTGTATTCTTTCTGCCAAACTAAGACCAAGAGCAGATTGTGGTGCTGCCCACAAACTGTTAATATCAAACATAAGAGCAAAGCTAAAGAAAAGCAATAAAAGAATCATGGTGCCAAAATATAATGTAAATAACATTCCTGATGGATTTAAAGTTCACATAAAAAACAGATTTGCACTTCTAAACTTAAGTGATCAAGGACCAGAAGAACAGTGGAAGGACACTAGAAATATATTAGTAAAGAATGTGAAAAGGCAAGAAAAATCAAGATGTATGATAGAAGAAACACTAAAAATTGCCAGACAGGTGAGAGGCAAAAGGTAACAAAAAGAACCCCATGTAGTTTTTCTTTCTTTCTTTTTTTTAATATATTTTTTATTTTAATTGTTTGAGTACAGTTCTCTTTTACTCCCATCCCAGCCCACCCCCCAGTGCTTCCCACCTCCCTCCCATTTCCATCCCTCCTTGTTATTGTCATGTGTCCTTTATACTTGTTCCTGTAAACCCTTCCCCCTTTCCCCTGAAATTCCCTCCCCTCTCCTCTCTGGTCATTGTCAGCCTGTTCTCTATTTCAGTGTCTTTGGTTATATTTTGCTTGTTTGTTTGTCTTGTTTAGGTTCCCAACAGCAGTTTTTCAATGACTATCATGTAGAGATAAAGAGAACTATTACAATAGTCAATGTAAGGAGACCGAAGAGAACAAAACAGAAAAACCAACAGATCTCTGCCAGAAAACTCAAGAAATAATAGGGAAATTCAAACCTAGATTAGGCATGCTGAATGATCACCAAGGAAGCACATTATCTGACCAGGAAAAATAAAGGAAGGGTGGAAACAGTATACTAAAAATCCATACAGAAGAGACAAAGGGATGACAGATACCCTTACAGATGATTCCAATGAGAAAGAACCTGTAATTATAAAGAGCAAAGTGAAAGATGCCCTGAAAGTATTAGGAATAAACAAATCACCAGAGGGAGATGGGATATAGATGGAATTATTTCAAGCCACAGACACTGAATTTGTCAAAATGCTACCAAAAATATGTCAACAAATATGGACAATGAGACAGTGGCCTACAGATTAGAAATGTCCCATATACATCCCAGTTTTCAAGAAGATGCCAACAAGTGCAGACTATAGGACCACCGCTCTAATTTCCCACGCAAGAAAACCAATGTTCAGGGTGATGCAACAAAGGCAACCTTGTATGAAGAAAGAAAGGGATGTTCAAGCTGGACTCAGAAAAAGGAGAGGCACTCAGACCTAACTGTGAGCATTTGCTGGATACTGGATGGCTCCAAAAAGTAGCAGAAGAAGGTCAGTCTATGCTGTATAGGCTACAGTAAAGCCTCTGACTGTTACACCATGCAAAGCCAGTGCTTGCTCTGAAAAAATAAAAGGGGGTGTTCCTCAGCATTTGACTGTCCTGATGTATATAATCTGTACTGTGGACAGGAAGCCACTGCCAGGACAGAATATGGACAGACTAAATGGTTTCCTATAGGCAAAGGTGTTAAACAAGGATATATTTTATCTCCCTGTTTGTTTAATGTGTACACAGAACATATTGTTCAAAAAACTGGACTAGACTCAGAGAAAGGAGAGAAAATTGGTGAAAGAAATATCAATAACCTCAGATATGCAGATGACATCACCTTACCTGCAAGAAGCAGCAATGATTTGAAATGACTTCTGAGGAAACAGAATAAAGTGACAAAGCAGGACTGCAATTGAATATCAAGACAAAACTCATGACTATGGAAGAGTTAACACAACTTTTAACAGAGACAACAAAGGCACTGAAATTATTCAAGATTTTGCTTGCCTTGGTCCAGTAATCAATTTAAATGTAGACTGCAAGGGACATAAAGGAAAGAATAAACAAATGGGACTTCATCAAAATAAAAAGCTTCTGCACAGCTAAAGAAAACAACAGCAAAATCAGAAGAGAATCAACCGTATGGGAAAATATATTTGCAAATGATACCTCGGACAAGGGTTTGATCTCCAAAATATATAAAGAACCCACACAACTACACTCCAGGAAGACAAAAAACCCAGTTAAAAAATTGGGCAAAGGACCTAAACAGACACTTCTCCCAGGAGAGCATACAAAAGGCCCAGAGACATATGAAAGGATGTTCAGCGTCACTAGCCATTAGAGCTGCAAATGAAAATCACAATGAGATACTACTTCACACCAGTCAGAATGGCCATCACAAACAAATCAACAAGTGCTGGCGAGGTTGTGGAAAAAAGGGAACCCTAATACACTGTTGGTGGGAATGTAGACTGGTGCAGTCACTGTGGAACACAGTAGGGAATTTCCTCAAAAAACTAAAAATGGAACTGTCTTTTGACCTGGCAATTCCCCTGCTGGGATTATACCCTAAGAATCCTAAAACACTAATTCAAAAGAACCTATGCACCCCTATGTTCATAGCAGCACAATTTACAATAGCCAAGTGTTGGAAATAGTCTAAATGCCCATCAATAAATGAGTGGACAAAAAAACTGGTACATTTACACAGTGGAATACTACATAGCAGAAAGAAAGGGGCTCATACCCTTTGCAACAGCATGGATGGAACTGGAGAGCATTATGCTAAGTGAAATAAGTCAGGCAGTGAAAAACAAATACCATATGATCTCATTTATAAGTTAAATCTAATCAACAAAAGGAACAAGCACGCAAAATATAACCAGAGACATTGAAATAAAGAACAAACTGACAGTAACCAGAGGGAAGTGGGAGAGGGATAATGGGGAAAAATAGGGGAAGGGCTATCAAGGAACAGGTATAAGGACACGCAGATAAAGACAATGGGGGTAGGTTTGAGGGTGGGAGGAAAATGGAGACAACTGTACTTGAACAACAATAAAAAATTATTAAAAAATAAAATTGCTGTTCCATGTGCAAAATAAATAAATAAATAAATGTAGGCTGCAGCCAAAATATCAAAAGAAGGCTGAGACTCAGAAGGGCAGCAATGGAAGAATTAGTAAAGATCACCAAGAGCAAAGCTGCATCATTAAAGACAAGGCTAAGATCATCCACACCCTTGTATTTTACTATGTACAAATGCAAAAGTTGGACAGTGAAGAAGGCTAATAGGGAAAAAATGGACTCATCTGAAATATGGGGTAGGAAGAGAGCTCCACGGATACTCTGGACTGCCAGAAAGATGAATAAGTAGGTCCCAGAGTAAATTAAGCCCAAAACATTGCTGGAGACAAAAATGACGAAACTGAAATTGTCCTTCTGAAGGTACATCATGAGAAGGGAAGATGTTTTGGAAAAGACAATAATGCTGGGAAAAATAGAAGGCAGTAGGAAAAGAGGAAGACCACATATGAAATGGACTGACACCATAAAGAAAGCCAGAGGAATGAATGTACAGAGCTGGGCAGGGCTGTTAAAGGCAGGACATTGTGAGTATCACTCATTCATAGGCTTGCCAGGAGTGGGAACTGACTCAAAAGCACATAACACACACAGGAGTCAAAAAGGTGAAAGTAAAGTCTTTTGTTTTTCATAACAAGCTCCTTTCAACCACATCTGAGTTTGTATCAATGAGGGAACTTTCTGAAAGTCCCTAAAGATGGGGCTGGTTATCTGGAGAACCAACCACATGATTAGAGGGTTGGAACTTTCAGCTCCACCCTGAGAACACCAGGAAGGGCTGTGGGGGGTGCGGGGCAGGGGGAGACTGGAGTTTGAATGAATCACCAATGGTCAGTGATTTAATCAATCATGTAATGAAGCCTCCATAAACCCCCAGAAGGAGGGAGTTCAGAGAGCTTCTAGGCTGGTGAACACATGGAGGTGCTGGGAGAGTGGCAGGTCTGGAGAGCGCATGGGGGCTCCACGGCCTTTTGCACACAACTTACTCTATGCATCTCTTCATCTAGCTATTCATTTGTATCCTTTGAAATATTGGCAATATTAAGTAAATATTAGTAAGTAAACTGTTTCCTGGATTCTGGGAGTAGCTCTAGCAAATTATTGAACCCGGAAGAGGGGTAGGAGGAACCTCCAATCTGTAGCCACCTGGAGGCAGAAGTTTTGAGTAACCTGGGGACCTGTTACTTGAAAATGGCATTTGAAGTAGGGAAAGTCTTGTGGAACTGAGCCCTTAATATGTAGAATCTATACTAATTCTGGTTAGTGTCAGAATTGAATTGAATTGTAGAACTCCCAGCTGCTGTCAGAGAATTGGTCAGTGTAGAAAAAAACTTCTGGTGTCGAAGAGTTGTGACCAAGAGAGAAAAGGAAAACACTAATTTTTTTTTCTAGACACCTCCCATAGGGAAGAGTCTTCCAATTTAATGGTTTTATGATAGACATCTTTAAAATGTTATTACAGTAAACACTTTATTTAGCTACCACAAGAAGCCTGTACTTCTACCACTTTCTATCTTTAATGTTAGCAGCAATGACGTACATTTATAGGGAGCATTTCTTCATGAAAATTGATCACTTTAAACGCATACAAAAAGGTGTAAGGAAAGGGCAGAAGAAGTAAGCTACAAAGTTTAGTTTCATTCAGATTTGGAGGAAGGCTGTCAGGATAATTTTTTATACTTGCTAAAAACAAAAGGGGTCAAAAACCAAAAAGATGTCCATGGATTCCCTCTAACTGTCAAGATAAAAACAAAGCTGTATGCAAAAAAAATTATTGTAGTAACTCATACAGCATAATGGTCTATCATCACAAATTCACACTATTAATATTCACCCTATTGATATATGAGATTAAAATCAATCTTATATTTATTCTTATTAATCAAAAGAGTCCAATTTAGCCCTTGCTGGTGTAGCTCAGTGGATTGAGCATGGGCCTGTGAACCAAAGGGTCACTAGTTCAACTCCCACTCAGGGCATATGCCTAGGTTGCAGGCCAGGTCTCCAGTGAGGGAACACATGAGAGGCAACCACATATAGATGTTTCTCTCTTTTTCCCTCCCTTCGCTTCTCTCTAAAAATGAATAAATAAAATCTTTAAAAAAAAAAGAGTCCAATCTGGACTTAGGCAGTCTGAGTCATCAGCTTCACCAGTGAGTGATTCTAGGTACATCCCTACTCTGTACGGCACTCCTTTCTTTCATCTTCAATTTAAAACTCCCTATGATGGTGTTTACTGTGTGGGACTTAGTTCATTATGTAATAATTTTTTTAGAGTATTAAAATACTGTTTGGCCAAAGTACAGGGAGTAATGCAATTCTAGCACTTCACAAATACAAAAAAAGTATCTGGCCTGTTTCTCTTCCCTTAAGCAGGAGAACTTCCTGGCAGCAGATTAAACAAAATAATGGTTCCAACTTAAGCTATCTCATTTAATTTCCTCTGAACTTACTTCTGTTTTTCCATAATGCCACATATAGCCTACTGTTAAAAGAACTAATAAACACTCATTATAACTGAAATAGTAGCAAATCATGCATAAAAGGAAACACGAAAAACTCAATATATATCCCAAGGGAAAAACATTCCATTCCAGATGTAACTACACAGAAAAGCTGGAGTCTAATAACAGCAACAATAGTCACCTAATCAAAGCGCATCCAAAAAATAATCAGAATGCTGCATTTGAGAAAAATCAATGAACAAAACAATTGCACAATAGTAGCATATGTGAATATTAGTAGGATCTGAGCATGCTAGGGCCAGTAGCCCTAGAATAATGACATTACCACATTAGGAAATACAATGCTTATGCACAAAGAAATCACTGCATAAAGTCACAGAGGCTAAACACAGTGAGGCCACTAAGACTATGCCTCCAAAACGCCTGTTCCATTCATGTTAATCTGTGCTCTTTAGGCAAGAAGTGAATTCATTAATTTTCCCTAGGAACAGGGAAAACAAAATAATAGTGAGTGCAAAGAACAAAGCCCTCAGTTCAAATAAATGTAATAACAGCCACAGTATTTTTGGCATAGGTTCATAGGTAGAAGACTGCCTCATTCAGGGTGAAAGTTTCTTGGAATATGCTAAAGTCATTCAGATAAAAAAGCAAAATTCAATTACAGATCATAACTCATACAATATATTAACATTTCTCAGCTTCTAAAATGACTGTTTTCCAAAGGCTTCACTGTTGGGTAGAGATCAAAGTGCCACTTCACATGTAGTTTATTTATTTGTCAAATGATAATACCCCCTTAACAGGGTAGTTCTAAGAGAAAAAAGAAGAGACTGTACATGAAATTGCTTTAAAGAGTTAAATAGAATTTTAACAAATGGTATTGTAAGTAAAATTAAAATTCTAAACTCAACTCAATTACTTCCTTTTGGTACATGGAGTTGAACATTTTATTACTCTCTGTTATAAAATATATCACATATACAAGTACATGAAATGTACACATTCAGCTAAAACAATATCAATTTTTAATGGACCCAGATATATAACCCATTCATTTTAAGAAATGGAACATTACTAATACCTTGGAGACTCCTAGAAATCTATTTCTCAATTTCATTAACCCATTGCACACTATCTTAGATTTTGCGCTAATCATTTCCTTGTTTTCATTTATATTATTGACACATTTATATGTATTTCTAAACTAACTATATCTATCTGCCTGTTATCTATCTCTATCAATCCATCTTCCACCCATCCATTTTTTGAACTTTATATAAATGAGATATGCTATATGTACTTGTCCTTCAACTTTTATATTATTTTTCTCACAGTAATTTATTAACATTATCTAATTTTTCATATAACACCTAAGGTTAAAGGAATGTTTATACCCCTTTAAAGCAGAGAAAATGAGGCACAGTAGAACGAGCAACTTGCCATATTATATGAGAGGACAATGGACAAATCTTTTACAGTAATTTTTAAAATAAAGCTAACCAATGACTGTCTCAGAGCTTTTTATATCACATTCATATTTTTAGCTTCAATGAAACTAAAACATTTCTCTAGTGCTAAGAGCACAATTAAATTAATATTTTAAGTTGATTTTACACAGCTAGTATTTTTTGCTTTCATATTAAAGGAGAAGTTATATTAAAGTGTGCTGACAATGTAAAAGCCCTAAATAATATTTAAATATATTAGTTAAAAGGAAAACAAGAATAAATTAAATAAAGGATATCAAGAGATTTGGTTTTCTCTTAGGGTATGGACTATTCGAAAACAGCCATATTATGGAATATTCTAATTACAGAAGATGGCTCCTTAAATAGGCAATTAGTTTAATACTAATTAATCCAAAGACATCATTCACCTGAGCAAGTGGTGGAAGAATCTCCTTGCATATTTGCTGACTTGGTCTCTATATTCCAATACAGTTGTATCCAGGAGTGGTCTTGTTGGAGCATAGAAGGTTCCAAGGCTTGCCTCAAGCTGTGCTGTGGAATTCAAACATAGCAGCACTAAAACAAGTGAAACTCCTTCAATTACAACAGAATACTCATGTTTGCAGTCAGTCAGGTTTTGCAAACTTGGATGAAATGTGAGCTTGTTGCAGGAAAGATGAAATTAAAATATGACAGCTGGTACAAAAACAAACCTGTGTATAAACTTTCACTTAAGGCAAAGCTGACAATGACTCTGAGCAACAAAAAAGCTGTCAAAACTGAAGAAATCCATAATGAATCAACCTCTCACCACAAATGGGTAATTAAAACAGTGACTCATCAAAGTAACACAGTTTGAACTAGTATTTCCAGTAAAATCAACTGTGTACTCAACATTTACTCTCCTCAGTTGAAAGGAGAAAACTAACCTGTCCACATTGGGAACTGAAATCAGTATTACAAATGACTTTTTAAAATAATACAAATACTACAAATAAAATTAGTCTTATTGTTATATCTATACAGATATTAATATCTCTATCACAATTTTAAAGAAATAGTGAAAGTTCTTATGCAGTTCCAAAGTCCTGTCCTAAATAGTAAGATTGTTGCCTTGGTCCAGGTGTGAAAGCTAACACCCCTGGGAGGGACAAAGTGCTAATCTCCTTGGGGTCAACTGACACCTTCCTAGGAAAGAAGGATCAGAGAGTAGGTTTTGATAAATCAGAGCACTATAATTAGGAGAAAGAGGCACGTTTTGCCTACTTCACAATTTTACCAAGACACGCATATGGGGTTGTATTTCCTCCCAGAAATACCTGGAAGTTCTATAATTACCATAATGGTGATAGAATGAGTATATATGACAATACTACAATTCATAGTAAGACTTCACTGATTCTCATGCTACTTACTAGCACTTGGTTGAATAAATAATTTTTTATTTAGTGAAACTTTTTAGTTTTAGGCATATTTAGGTTTGAAAGTATTGAATACCTCATCAGAGTAATTGCTATGGACTTGGCTAAGCTGCAAATAATTTCTTTTTTAATCTCAAATCTAGAGAGTAAAGTAAGATGAACTTTAGGGATATTTTCTTTCAAAGCAGCAGTCAATTTAGATTAAAATTGAATACAGCAATGCTATTGTGAAAACAAGCCAGATTCTCCTGCCATCGCTTGTTTTCTTGACAGCGTGTTTTGTACATCTGAAATGTTCGAGCCCACATGGAACACTCGGAACTCCTAGCACAGTTATAGATTCATTAGATAACCCAGCTTGACGTTTAAGGCAGAAATGAAGATCCGCCACAACACGGCTACAAATAAAAGAGCCCACTGGGTTTCACTAATAAAAGGAAAACAAATTACCATGTCAAATTTGTTAGACTCAGAATAAATCTCAATAGAGAAGAAGTCTGAATGTTTTAGAAGTGTGTTTTGCAGTTACTTGGGGAAAATGCATATACCTACTTAAAATGTACATATTCTGATAACCCAGCATCATACAACCATTTTATTTTTAAAGCCTACTACCATACAAGCATTTTATTTTCAAATGTCCCCAATATTGTTCCTGAAAATATTCTTTATTAAGGCAAAAATCTGGTAATGCCATTTGTGAATCCATAATAATCTTTCTTACTACACAGGAATCTTACAATACAAATTCACTAAGATGTTAGCAATTTCTCAGTGTCCTGAGTCACAGTAAAAATTTATTTTCTCCATATTTCTTTTTTTTTTTTTTTAGATGAGGAAACCTAGGGCAATGCCTTGTCTCTCACCACATATTATTATTATTTTTTAAAGATTTTATTTATTTATCTTCAGAGGGGAAGGGAAGGAGAGAGGGAGAGAAATATCAATGTATGGTTGCTTCCTGTGCATTCCCTGCTGGGAACTGGCCTGCAACCCAGGCATGTGCCCTGACTGGGAATCGAACCGTGATCTCTTGGTTCACAGGCCCGCGCTTAAACCACTAAGCTACACCAGCCAGGGCTATTTTCTCCATATTTCTTCAGTTGTAAATTTAGGATCTCTTGTACAGATTTGTGCAACATAACAGGTTTTCTTTAGGGACTCTGCTGCTATTTTCTTTTCCTCTATTATTTACCCAATCTTGAGAGAGTACCAATACTAAGAAATAATTATTTGAAATAACTATACAGGCAGAAATATGACAGTAACTCCTGGTACCTAAAATTTTGAAGTTACACTCTTTATTTTTAACTAATATTTGAGTACCTACTGTGAGCCAAGCACTGTGCGTGGCATTTTCTCATTGTAGTAATACTGGAATCCCCATAGATGGGTTGGACTACCTCCAAAAAGCACATTTAAGTAACATTAAGTAAATATTTATTGTGGGCCTCCTGTGAGCTGGGCCAAGTCCCATGATGCAGACTTCCTGAAGGAACATGTTCTTATTGATATTCTTCTCTAGAATTACTAAAATGAAGGTTAGATACAGAATTCTATCTAAACAATTTACTTTGGAAACAGAACAAGAAAATCTATAAACCTGCAAAGAAAATAGGGGAAAACAAGCTCTCCAGTTAGCACCTTGTGATATATTTCCTGTTTCTCCTACCTTATAAATTACCCCAAGGACAGTTTCTCATTGGCTACAAATTAATGTCGATGACTTCCTACCATTAATGTTGATGTTTATTGCAAAGACTTGAAATAAAGAAGCAAGTGCAAAAATGTTTAGGTTCATTTTACATTAAGTAAATAAGTAAATCATAATAAATATAACATACTGATAAATGACATAAAAATTAATTTCATTATTGTATGTGGCACATATGTGGTGTTTTTTTTTTTTTTAACAAAATCTTATCTCTCTTTGACAATAAACATCTGAGATCCTACTTACAAGGGGGAAGGTAGGGCAATTCAAGAAGACAGTGGTATCAGAACTAGAAGTTAGAATGAAAACAAGCAGCAGCAGCCTGGGCTGCAATTCTGACAGAAAAATACACACACAATCAGCGGTAAGGACTATTGTCTGGACAAAGGACTTGGGGTATGAGAGAAAGATACTGATGTCTAAAGTGAAGGAGGAATAAGGACCTTTGTTTGGGGCCTTCTGTCTACCAGGCCCTACAAAGTACATAAAATTCTTGATCAAAATTTGAAATCTGAGTATATTCCACATATGAACTTATAATGAACTATACACAATGACTGCACTGTAAGTTCCAAAATAGTATATACAGGAAAGTTGTTATTTATGTTGATAAATACTATATAGTAAATACCATATGGGAGTATTTTTGATATCTAATCTTGTCAATTTTAATAAGGCATTAACACTTTTGTCTTCTAGTCTTTAATAACATAACTCAAAATAACCTTCATAAATAACTAAATAAAATGTACTTCATGTATATGTAAAACCCACTTATGAAATATTTCAGGTCTGACCTTCTCTCTCTGGAGTGAGCTTTTGTCTAAGAAGATGGTTCACAATGGCACTCATGCTGATAAAGCACTGGTGGCCCAGAGTGTCCCAGTTCATACTGCTCAGGATGTTTATCGCCTCGTAGATCTCATCATAGTGAATGTACTGGAAGATGATGTCTACCGGGCCCAGCTGTCCTTGTGTGAAGATACCTGTAACAAAAAATGTAAAACCAAGTAAATCTTCTAAAAATAAAAATTAGAATAAAACAGTTAAGTTTTCATTAGAGGACAAAAAAAAGTAATCATTTCTTGCATACATGCTAGAAATGTGGAATTTGGGGGTTCCAAATTTTGAGTAATATGGATTTGTAGTTAAATTTTCATTTTAAATAATACCTACCAATTCTGTCTAGCTTATTCTTGTCATTTCAGTACATATTAACTAATTTATATTCCATCTAATCAAACTGCTTAAACTACAAGTGAATAAGCATGAGAAAATATTTAGGTAGATGACAATAGCTAACACTTTTTCCCCTTAATTGTTTAGGATTCTGTTATATACATTTAAAGGCAGGATTATGATGTGAACACAATTCTCACAGGCCAGCTTCACTAGTTGTAACTTGCACTTAGTCTTCAGCTCCATGTACTTTGGGGAGAGGGGAGTACAAATGTACAAATGACAAATATAATACGACTATACAAATGCTTTTGAGACTGTTTTTATTAACTGGCACTCTCAACTGATAGTTTTTTCATAGCTACCACATACCAATTTATTTTAAATTGGCATTTCGAGATTATTCTCTTCTACTGAAGTAAGAAATGATCAGTATTAAACCTGCTATTGCTCCCCTTTACAACTAATATTTGCTATAAAGTATTGTAGTAAAATATAAACATATTTGTTTATCCTTTTAAATGAAAGCAAATCCACTTGTAATCTCAGAGGAACTAAAACACAAAACAAATGGAGGAGAATTCAGTTCTAGTTTTATTTTACCAACTTTTTAATCTGGCTTACCTCATTTGAAACTAACAATTCCTGTATAATTAAATAACAGTAAGTAGTAGGGCTTTTAAGCAGGTTATTATTTTTAAAATCTTTTAAAAATGATTGGCAGTAAAAATCTTTTTTTAACATTTCTATAAATTTATTTATTTTTAAATTGTTGTTCAAGTACAGTTGTCTCCATTTTCCCACCACCACTTTCCCCACCCCACCCACCCCCACCTCCCACCCTCAATCCTACCCTCCTTTGGCTTTGTCCATGGGTCCTTTATACATGTTCCTTGACGACCCTTCCCTTTCTTTGCCCCATTTCCTCTCTCCCCCCTCCCCTCTGGTTACTGTCAGTTTGTTCTTTATTTCAAAGCTTCTGGTTATATTTGCTTGCTTGTTTTTATTCAGGCAAAGTTTACAAATTTGAGTGAGTCTACACAAACTTCTCAGTACAAATACTCATAGAGCTAAATGAGAAAATGTACATGAAATTTGTAAGCTGTAAAGTATATAAAATATTACTGCAATTCTTTTCATTACTATCGTCATTTGACTGCAGTGGTTATAGGTTTCAGGATTTTAAAAATATATCAGTTTATGAGAAAAATGCCAAAATTCTTCATATTAACTTCAAGTCACATCAAAAAGAGAACCTGTGCAATATCCAACAGGATTCAACTTGATAAAGAATCTGGAGAATTGCCCTGACTAAGCAATAAAACTTTACTATTCCTTTTGTGTTGGGCGGTTCAATGAATGCTACTATCCAAAAGCCTTCGTGAGCGTGCAGTCAAGCACTGAAAGTCCTCATAAATCAGAGTGGTTCCTTGGAAGTAGACGTTAATGTGGAGGAACTTTGCAGGAAACTGAAAATATCCAAAATCTGTTGACTCTATCTATACCTTATGCAGTATTTTTAGCAAGAGAAAGAACTGAATTTTGAAAAGCTAATATAAAATATAATCATAATCAAATTGTGCAAAAGGTGATAAAGAAAACAACTTTAAAGAGCAACCCAAAAATGGACACATGATGTACAGAGAAGCAAAGATATGAATTGCAAACTTTGCTTCTGAAATTAGGCAAGCCAGAAGACAACAGTAAACTTTTTTAAAATGTTGACAGAAATGAATTAGTCTAAAATTCTATTATCTTTATAATAAAAGGTTGAAAATTCATGAAGAACCGTAACATTTTAAATAAGAGCTCTGACATAACAAAGCAAAAACAGAGGAAAAGAGAAAGAGTCAATTCTATAATTATAGTTGATTTCAGCACTTTTTGTCACTGAAAGAACATATAAACAGAAAACAAACAGAAAAATACTTGAAAAACATTACTGATGATTTTGACCTAACTGGTATTTATAAAACATTTCACACAAGAACAGTAGAGTACACATTCTTTTTAAGTACACAAAGAACATCAGATGGAGCATATTCTGGCTGATGAAACAAGCCTCAGTAAATTTAAATGTTTCGAAGTCACACAGAGTAGGTTCTTTGACCACAACAGAGTTAAATTAGATATCAATACAGAAAGATACCTGGAAAATCTCCAAATATCTAGAAATTAATCAACATTATTCTCAATAACCTATGGCTCAAAGAAGAAATTACAAAGTAAATTAGAAAATATTTTGAAATGAATAAAGTTTTAAAATAACATCAAAATTTGTAAGGTATGGCTATGTCAACTTAGAGGGAAACATAGCTGTTTCAATTAGAAAAGGAAAAAAGGTGTAAAAATAAAAAATCCAAGCTTGCATATTAAGAATCTAGGGAAAGAACAGTAAATTAGACCTAAAGTAAACAAAAAGAATTTATAAAAATAAGAAATAGAAATAAACAAAGACTAGAGAAAATCAGTGAATTAAAAAACTGTTTCTTTGAACCACTGGAAGGTGCCACAGATTTTTTTGTCTAGTTAGGAGTAACTTCTATGAAATAGCCTGGCCAAATTGGAAAGAGAAATTGCACTCGTTTGGCTGCTTTTTTTTCCAAATAAAAACTTAACTTATAGCCATTTTTAGACTGAGAAGCTAAACTGAACAAACATTTCAAATTGTATCTTAAGGAAGTATGATTTTAGGAATGTTTTTCAGTTTTTGAAGTTTAAAACTTCAACTGAAAATGAATTTGTGTAGGAACTGTTAATTGCCATTTGTACCTAGTCCTGTGTGATATGTGTGTACATACAAGTGTGTGTGTATACACATACTATATATGTACGTAATACAGCCTGGCACTGCATGACACTGGTTGCATATTGAGGATTGCAGTAAGGGCTAGTGAGCTGGGGAATACTGTGTAAATTTAATAACTACTTGTTTTTAAATTAATGAATGCTTAGCCTTTCTATGTGCATAATGGCACAAGAGCTTGATACTTAGGAGTCTGACAAACTGAGACGTTTGCTATTCAGTTTCAGACTGGGGAAATAGCCTAGTATTTGTCATTAAGACTGTCAAGACTGGCTAGGTTTGAATCATCATTCTCTTTCCTTCATCCAATGGGGATTTAACAAAAACTATCGAAGCTCATTCAAGAAGGGATAGATAAGCTGAATAACCCTTTATTATTTGGATTTGAATCTGCAGTTATAAAACCTTTACATACACAACACATACACACTCATATTGGAATAGATACACACACATAACCTGCATGTCCAGATGCCTTCATTGGTGAATTCTCTTAAACATTAAAATAAGAAACAATATCAACTCTACAGACCTCAAAATGTAAGAAGAGGGAACACTTCCCAATTCATTTTGCGATGTTAGCATTACACTGATACCAAAAACAACAAAGACATTAAAGGAAAAGGAAAGAACAGTATTTCATATAAATAGATACAAAAAATTAGCAAAGCTACAACACAATTATACAGGATAATCATCATAAACAAGAGAGATTTATCCGACAAATGCAAGGTTGCTGAAACATCTGAAAACTAGTTAATATAATTCGCCACGTGGCTAGACAAAATATGTGACCATTTCAATAGATGTAGAAAAAGCCCTTGAAAAAATTCAACATACACTCAAAATAATACATCTCAGCAGGCAAGTAATGGAAGGGGACTTCTTCGCCCAAATAACATCATACTTAGAGTGAAAGATTAAATGTTTTCACCAAAGATAAGAAACAAGGCTAGGATGTCCCCTCTTGTAACTTCCTAGCTGGTATAGTAAGGGAATGAAACAAACAAAAGGCATACAGGTTGGATAAGAAGATGTAAAACTGTTTTTAATTGCAGTTGTCACGCTGACTGGTATGGCTCAGTGGATTGAAAGCCAGCCTGTGAATCAAAGGGTTGCTACTTCGATTCCCAGTCAGGGCACATGCCTGGGTTGCAGGCCAGGTCCCCAGTAGGGGGCATGCAAGAGGCAACCACACATTAATGTTTCTTCTGCTCTCTTTCTCCCTCCCTTCCTCTCTCTTTAAAATACATAAAATAAAAACTTTTTTAAAAAGGGGAAGGGTTCTCATGGAACTTATATAAAGGGCCCATGGACAAAGCCCAAGGGAAGTAGGATTGAGGGTGGGTGGGGCGGAGGAAAGTTGTGGCAATAAAATGGAGACAATGGTACTTGAACAACAATAAAAAGAAAAAAAATCTTAAAATTGCAGGTGTCATATTCATCTATGTAGAAAATCCTAAGGAACTGACAAAAAAATTACTACTAACAAATGAGTTTAACAGTGTTATAGGATACATGGTCATATTTTAAATCTTTATTTCTGTATAATCCCAATGAACAATTAAAAACTGTAATGAAAAACACTATTTATCACAGCATCCAGAAATATGAACAAAATATGCACATCTCTACACTTAAAATTGCAAAACACTGCTGAGAGAAATCAAAGAAGACCTGAGTAATTGGAGAGAGAGACTGTGTTTATAGATCAGGAGATTCAATATTGTTAAATTGTTATTCTACTCCAATTTGATCTATGGATTCAATATAACCTCAATCAAAATCTAGGAGGTCTTTTTGCAGAAATTGATAAGACAGCTTTAAAATTTATGTAGAAATCTAAAGATCTAGAGTAGCCAAAACAATTTTGAAAAAGTAGAACAAAGTTAGAGGACTAACAGAACCTAATTTTAAGGCTTACTATGAAACCACAGTAATTAAGGCAATGTGGTACTTATGTAAAGACACATAGATCAGTAGGAGCGAAAAGAGTCTATTCATAGGTACACATGCACACGGTCAATGTAATTCAATGAGGAAAGGATAATCTTTCCAACAATTATGCCGACACAATTGAATATTTATATTAAAAATTTAATTTCAACCCATACCTCATACCACATGCAGAAAATTAAGTTGAAATAGACAATAAACCTAACTATGAGAACTAAAACCATAAAACTTATAGAAGAAAACAGGGTTAGACAACAATTCCTTTGATGGGACATAAAAAGTACAAGCCATAAAGCACAGAATTTTAAGAATTGGATTTCCTTAAATTTGAAGACTTCTACCTGAAACACACCATTAGGAAATGAAAAGGTAGCCCTGGCAGGGTGGCTCAGTTTGTGGGTGCATCGTCCTGTACACCAAAAGGTTGTGGATTCAGTTCCTGGTTGGGCCCTTATCTAGGTTGTAGGTGTGATTCCCAGTTAAGGTGCATATGGGAGGCAAACAGTCTCTCTCTCCCCCTTCGCCTTCTTCTCTCTCTAAAATCAATAAACATATCCTCAGATAAGGATAAAAAAGAAAACAAAAGAAAAATGAAAAGGTAAACTACACTGGAAGAAAATATTCACAATACTAGTATCTTACAAAGGACTTGTATTCAGAATATATAAAGTCTTACAAATTAGTAATAAACCATTCAATTAAATGTGGGCAAAAGATTTAAAAATATTTCACTGGAGAAGACATATGGCAAATAAGCACATAAAAAGATGCTCAACTCCAATACTCATCAGGGAAATGCAAATTAGCATCACTACAGATTCACTATGATGACTAAAATTAAAAAGACCATTAATGCCTAGTACGACCGAGGATGTGGAGCTACAAAATAGTTTCTTCTTAAGTTAAACATACACTTAGCATGTGGCCCAGCCTTTCTACTTCTAGGTTTTTCTCAAGAGAAATTAAAATATATGTCTATACAAAGGCTTGTACGTGAAAGTATGTGGCATTTTTAGTGATACTAGCATAAATATTAAAACAATCCAAATGTCCATCAACATGTGAAAAGACACACAAATTGTGGTTTAATCTATATAATGGAATACTACTCAGTAAATGAAAATTTACAGATATACCCACTAATATGGAAGATTCCCACAGGTTAATGTTTGGTGAAAGTAGAAAGCCACAAAAGAGTTACAACTTTTTTAGTTCATTTCTATGAAATTCTAGAAGAAGTAAATCTAATCTGTAACAATGGAAAGTGTACCAATGCTCTTTAGCTTTGAGGGTTGTGAGGACTGACTGCATATGGGCCTGAGAAAATTTTGGGTGGGAGTGATGTAAACATTCTTTATGTTGATTGTGATGGTAATCATGAAGATATATACATTGTTAACACCTACTGATCTGTAAATTTAAAATGGGTACATTTCATTTTATGTAAATTATACTTTAATAAACTTATTTAAAAATCCATCATCACTCTAATTTGAAGAACATAGAATGCTGTCTGGAACAGCAGTCTATTTCAAATGATATGAGATCCAATTTTTAAAGAAGATTTTATTTATTTTTAGAGAGAGGGCAAGGGAAGGAGAACAAGAGGGAGAGAAACACCATGTACAGGAGATACGTTGATCGGTTGCCTGTTGCACACCCCTAACCAGGGACCTGGCCTGCAACCCAGTCATGTGACCTGACCAGGAAGCAAACCAGCTACCTCAGTTTGTAGGACAGTGCTCAGTCCACTGAGCCACACCAGCCAGGGCAAGATCCAAATTTAAGATGCCTAGGGATATAATAAAATATTTGACATTTCCTTCCAGCAATTAATTACCTGGGTAAAGTATAATATTTAAATAATTCACTATAAAATAACTCTTTTGAAGAAGAAATACTTCTTATAAAAGTTCTAAGAAAAAAATCACAGTGCTTGGTTTTTAGAGTAACAGACACATGCACACACACACACTGTGTATGACAGAGAAGTTAGCTTTAATTATTTATTTTTTATTAGCTTTAATTATTTCTTGGTTAACATTATCCCTTGAACATTGAACCTTCCCAACTTTGTAGGCTCTTTGCGAGCATTGTGGGGGCACTGCAGGTAGACAGAATGCCGTCAACACCACTGTGGGAAGGAGGGAGAGTGAGAGCTTGTGCTGTGATTGGGGAGCGACACTAGTGCAGCCCAGCTGGGGAGAAGAAGCCTGAGAGGAAGATGAGGGCTGATCAACCACTGAAGGACTTCAAGCTGGAGAATCCATGACCAAGTCTGCACCGTTAGATTAATTGGGGGCTGGGATGGGAACATTGGTAGGCAGATAATTATAGATGGTCACTGCTTGATCATGGGAAAACAGGAAACAACTAGATTAAGGTGATGACAGCAAGGTTGAATAGAATAATGTGTTTCTGAAAGCATTTAGAAGGCAGAATTGAAATTTGGTCGCTGATTTGATATGGCATTCAGGGTGAGAGAGGATTCCAGGATGACTTGTGACTTGGGAATCCATCTGAATAATTGTAATATCCACCAAAATGGAGAATACAGAAGTAGGTTTGGGGAGAAAGATGATTTCATATCTGTACATTGTAAGTCTGAGGCACTTGTGGATATTTAAGGGGAGGTATCCACTAAGCCAGGTGAATATGTGGATGTGGAGTCAGGTATAGTCTGGGCTAATGTCAGAGATGGGACAGTGAAATTAAAAATAAATTATGAATCTGTATAAAATGGGAGGAGAGCTAAAAATGGAACCTTAGAGAGTCTCAACAATCAAATTCTGAGAAGTCTTCAAGTAAATAAAAGAAATATATGCATCAGTTAGAAAGTAAGAGGGTGACCTTTCCAAGAGCAGTTCCAGGAGAATACTGAATATGGAAGCAAGAATTTGGGGCTGTGAGGAATGAATAAGAAGTGAAGAAGCAGAGAAAGTCAGTGTTCACTGATATTCCACTGAGTCTGACTATAAAAGGAAAGTGAACATTTATTTGATTAATAACACAATGGAAACAATTTTAAGGAAGAGATGTTTTATGGTATGGTTTGGGAACCATAACTGATTTAGGAACAGTGCCCAGGGAGCCTGTATCTGCTGATGTAGCAAGATTTGTGGGAGGAGCGGGGAGGGACACAAAGTAAAGGTGTCAAAGGGAATGTTGTAGGATTCAGAGTAGAAGTAGTGGTGGAACTAGTCTTGGACAAGAGGAAAGGCTCCTCTTCCAGTGAATAGAGGAGGAAGTATTTATGCAAATGTAGATGAGTGGTTGATTGGTTTGCTGGGTGGATGGATAGGTGAGTGGGTGGTAAAAAGCTGATAAACTTAATGAAGAGCCTATTAAAAGGCAAAATTCTATGTTGAGCAGGCAGGGAGCTGATCATGTAAATTTAAAGAGAGGGGTAAGGATTAGAAAAGGTACTGATGAGAATGGAAAAATTTTAATATCTCAGTGGTATAATTAGGGACTCCTTTTTAAAAAATTAATCTCAGTCTAAGAATGTGGACATATGGGATAGTGATTGTATCATAAAAAGAAATTCTGATTGCATACTGCTTTGTATAATATAGTACTTCTTGGCTTCTAAATGGGAGGATGACACCTAGCTCCTTCCTAAGAAAGAAAGAAACTGAAAGAAAGACATGTTCTTTCAATTCTTCTAATAACAGTAGTGATGGCCTTTAAATCCCCAATGCATTTGACCCATGATTATAAGGATTTAGAATGGATGCTCTAGCCTTGGAACAGAGTTTTCTTTCAACATTATACTAACTGACCTATTCTAAGTGTCAAACTCCAAAAATCGTAGCATGCTGGCACCAGCCACTGCCACGTTTACATATGACAGCATTCTATTTTAAACTATGATCTATCTCAGCTTCTTAAATTGTAAGCTACACCTTTCATGTCAAATTTTCCAAAGCCTTGCATAACAAGCATATGAAAAAAATCTCATAAATGCTCCCCAGTAGGGAAACTGCACATGTAACTACCTGTTTATATATGCAGTAACTTGAATTATACATGAAAATTCCACATGGCTGCCCAGAATCAGCGCTGTGTTAATTCAAGAAGTATATTAAAATTTTTGGATGTATTTAGTAGCAGATCCTAAGAAAAATCTGTCCTTTAAACAAGATTTTCTTTTTAAAAAAATTAAAAGATCTGTTAACTGGAATCTACTATTTCAAGGAATCTACTCTTCCCAGAGGAAAAAAAATAATCTGTAATAAACATTAGTTTAATAACAGTTTAAAAATCTTGGGAAACCCCATATTTAGATCTTTTAAAGAGTCTGTAAGGCTGTAAATTTTCCCTGTTCTATAAAATGTTAAGAGTCATACTGAAAATAAAATTTAAATGATAAATGTCAGTTGCAGAAGTTATCACCTTTTCATTTGAATACTTGACTTCTATTGGATAGTTCTTTTCCAAGAGACCTTCTTTGAAAGAGGTGACAGCCAACTCATTGCCTAATTGATTTAGGAACAGTGCCCAAGGAGACAGTCCAATTAAGTTTACAAGCTGGCAATTAGCAGGAAGCCCTCTAAAGCCCTACATTGAGAGCCTGTTTACTTTAGTAAGAAGGCAAATGTGCTAGAGATAGGAATAGAAAGCTGTGCTTTTTGCAAAGCTGTTGTGAGTAGGCCCACAAGGGAGGGCTGAAGAAAAGCTAGGTATATGTGGGCAGACAGCCTTCTGTTTGACAGGTAACTGGGTAATTTATAGGGTATGTGTATGTGTGTGTGTGTCTGTGTGTGTGTTTTAACAGACATGCAAAACATCTAACATCCACTTTAATGAGTGTTGTGTATGAAGACACATAACTGTTAAAAATGCAGTGGGACAAAGTGGAACTGGATTATCTCATAATAAATGAGATTCTAAACATTTTTTCCTTGGACAATGTTAACATTATGAATAGATTTAGTTGCATTTTTATTACGTAGGAAAAAAAAACAGCCCTCACATTATATCCATATCTTTCAGGCTAATCAAGAAATTTTCACTAAATTTATTTCATGTGTTCAATTTCAGAGGCAAAAAGATCCATTAAAAAAACAAAGTAAACTGAGAGCTATTTAATAACCACTACAATATCTTCAAAAACTTAATTTTTTACCACAGAACCAAAGCCTATAAAGGGTTTTTAAATGGATTTACTTTTCTAAGTTTTCAAGTAACAATGTGCCTTAATTAAAATCTGTTTTTTAAAACCTAGGTGAGATTCTATCAAAAAATATGGTAGATTCTATCTACCATACCTGGCTGGTATGGCTTAGTGTACTGAGTGTCAGCCTGAGAACCAAAGGGTCATTGGTTCTATTCCCAGTCAGGACACATGCCTGGGTTGCAGAAAAGGTCCCCAGTAGGAGGCGCACAAGAGGCAACCACACACTGACATTTCTCTCCCTTTTTCTCCCTTCCACTCTCTCTAAAAATAAATAAATAAAACCCTTAAAAACATTTTTAAAATTATACAAGACTACCTAAAGAATATCATATATTCCAGGGTATAGCTGGTAATGCAAACCTACAACAGGCAAATATATCATAATAATGAAATTGTGTTCTACAGTTTCCTGGTTGAAATGAGCTTATGAATATATAACTTTTGCAATATTGATGAATCCTTTTCAATATATTTAGCTAAAAGGGAAACAAAAAAGTTGTAAAAATATCTTTACCAAGTGCTAATTAAACATGCCCTCTCTTCTTTTAAAACACTTGCTTTATACAATTCCAATCTGGGAAGCAATATACACCTATAATCTTAAATAATTTTAATAGAAAACTATTAGGTCCTACAAGAATTCTTTAATGGACATATTAAGTGCTTTTAAAATATTCACATACCAGCACCTCCAGGCAAGATGGAGACGTAGGTAGATACACTTTGCCTACTTGTACAACCAAAAGAAGGGCAATGACAAATTTAATAACAAAAAATAACCAGAACTGCCAGAAAATCAAACTGTATGGCAGTCTGACAACCAAGGAATTAAAGAAGAAGGACTCATTCAGACTGTGCCACAATGCAGCGACATGAGTAGCCCCACCCTGGCAAAAGCTAAGGCTCCACCCCTTACTACATAACAGGTGTGTGAGACAAAGAAATATGGCCTGAATGAAAGAACAGATCAAAACTCCAAAAACAGAACTAAGTGATAGATAGCCAATTTATCATACGCAGAGTTCAAAACACTGGTAATCAAGATGCTCACAGAAATGGTTGAGTATGGTCACAAAAGAGGAAAAAGGGAAGGCTATGCAAAATGAAATAAAGAAAAATATACAGGGAACCAACAGCAAAGGGAAGGAAACTGGGACTCACATCAACAGTTTGGAGCAGAAGGAAGAAATAAACATTCAACCAGAATAGAATGAAGAAACAAGAATTCAGAAAAATAAGGAGAGGCTTAGGAACTTCATGGACAACTTTAAATATTCCAACATCTGAATCATAGGGGTGCCAGAAGGAGAACAGGAAGAGCAAGAAACAGAAAACTTATTTGAACAAACAGTGAAGGAGAACTTCTCTAATCAGGCAAAGGAAATAAACTTCCAGGAAATTCAGGAACCTCAGAGAGTCCCAAAGAAGTTGAACCCAAGGTAGCACCCAGCAAGGCACATCATAATTAAGTTGCCCAAGGTGAAAGATAAGGAGAGAATCTTAAAAGCAGCAAGAGAAAAGGAGACAGTTACCTACAAAGGAGTTCTCATAAGACTATCAGCTGATTTCTCTAAAGAAACCTTGCAGACAAGAAGGGGCTGGAAAGAAGTATTCAAAGTCATGAAAGGCAAGGACCTATACCCCAGATTACTCTATCCAGCAAAGCTTTCATTTAGAATGGAAGGGCAGATAAAGTGCTTCCCAGATAAGGTCAAGTTAAAGGAGTTCATCATCACCAAGCCCTTATTATATGAAATGTTAGAGGGAATTATCTAAGAAAAAGATGATCAAAACTACGTTCAGTAAAATGACAACCAATCCACAACTATCAACAACTGAACATAAAAAACAAAAACAAAAACAAAAAAAACTAAGCAAATAGAATAGGAACAGAATCACAGAAATGGAGATCACATGGAGAGTTATTAGCGGGGAAGGGTGCGATGGTGGAAAAGGTAAAGGGAGTAAAAAGGTACAAAATAGACAGGGGGAGGTTAAGAATAGTATAGAAAATGGTGAAACCAAAGAACTTACATGTACGACCCATGGACATGAACCAAGGTGCAGGGGAGAATGCTGGTGGGGGGTGCAGGGCAGAGGGGAACAAAGGGGAGAAAAATAAATAAAAATAAAATAAAAATATTTACATACATATATTTATTCACATAAAAATAAAATATTCACATACCTATATCTAAAGGAATTTTTTGGTAGACAGTTTATTTTGGAAAGTATCAAATGTGGAAGTTCAGGCTCTTTATTCATCACAATAGACACTTACTACAATTTCCAAATGCATCAATATCATACCCAATGGTATTAAAGAGTGATCCTTGACATTTGGAAAATCATCCACAAAGTATTCTTAAGGAAATGATATGATGTTTGAAAGGCAAGAATATTTATGGGATGACAAATAGGTAATCTACATACCAAAAATAGTTTTAGTGTCTTATTATAGTATCACCGTCATAAACACTTTAATTTACTTACTCACCAACTTCTTTGACTTACCAAGTTTAAACAAAAGTATACCCAAAGGTCCTCTGTCAAACCTGAGGAAGAGGAGATTATAGATGCCCCCAATTTCAGGCTTCTGAGAAACAACCTGAGGAGCTACCCACTGCATTTGAACGAGACTGCTGGAAACATCAAAAAATTTTTTGAACTGTAGAGTCTCCCTGGGTGAGCGGTCTTCAGCCAAGAGCTGGATGTTAATAGGGGATAGAGCCATATCAAAAATTTGCAGCTCTCCTTGGTTGCTGCCAACTAGGAGAATGGTGCCACTTGGGTGGCAGCTTATTAGTGAAGGCAAAAGTTCAGCTTGGGCTAAGAGAGTCACTCTACGGTGATTTTCATAAAGAATTACTGAAGAATCTTCACAGCCCAGAATCAATTTGTCTTCAGTAACATTCCAGCAGCAGCTAATGGCCTTGGATCTTAGTGGTATTCTGGTGACTGAGACACACTGAATTTTGTTCCGAACACATTCATAGATGCAGCTGTCAGCCATGGGCTCTTTGTCTACACCGATGGAGTGCTCCACTGTCAACACCTGGCACGTCTGTCTGGCGCCAAAGCGAACATCCAGTGGGTCCCATTCTGTGCGGACAGAACTCAGAACCTGAAAGAAGTGTATCAAATATGTTCACAAAGAACTTGGCTTTTCTTCAGCTGTCACACATAGGCCTATATACTAATCCAGCATCCTAATGAAGAACATCAGTTATCACCTTAAACATTAGCAATATATAAGTACGGGTGTGTAATCACATAGAACACATATGTAAGTATATATAGAACACACATAGCAGAAATTAAACCCTAAGATTAAGTTGACCACTTTGTTTTAGAAGGTCTATAAATAACTAAAAGACAAATATGTGCCACAGTATATAAAAACAAATAAGGTAGGCTTCTAGTAAAATAATACAGTTAACAGAATATCTAAAACCTTTAGAAGTTTGATTTTTAAAAGGATGAATTAAGAATGTGAAAGAATTTAGCTCATCTCCTTCCCGCCCATTATCCTTCCCAATTCTGAAACTATAGGTAAATTATTTACCAAAAATATATTTCTAATTAGTAGGGCAGCACAGACAAAGGAAAAGACTTTATAACCCTATTAACAGTCTCCTAGAAATACTTTGCTATCAGAAAGGACATGAAAGGTTAAGTATACAAAGGGTTGGGTAGGAAAAATAACAATGTAATGTACTGGTTTTAAAATAAAAAAATTAAGACCTAGTAAGTAATTTGAACTGTCAATGCTTGTTAAGATTTAAAAAGCA
Source organism: Trachops cirrhosus (assembly GCA_028533065.1). NCBI lineage: Eukaryota > Metazoa > Chordata > Mammalia > Chiroptera > Phyllostomidae > Trachops > Trachops cirrhosus. The sequence goes on along the minus strand of CM052543.1, from coordinate 108,723,082 downwards.
TCTTTGGGCCCTGGCTGGTGTGGCTCAGTGGGTTGAGTCCTGGCGTGTGAACTAAAGGGTCACTAGGTTCAATTCCTTGTCAAGGCATATGCCTGGGTTGCCAGCCAGGTCCCCAGTTGGGAGCACATGAAAGGCAACCACACATTGCTGTTTCTCTCCCTCTCTTTCTCCCTCTTTCTAAAAATAAATTAATTAATTAATAAAATTTTAAAACAGCATCTTTGCTGTAGAACAGGTACAAGAAATACCTAGTCAGAAGATTTCTGGTCAAGATAGAGGCATAGGTAATAACACTTTGCCTCCTCACACAAACACAAGAAAAATTACAAATCTCAAAACAAATAATACCCAGAACTGTCAGATAATTGAACCATATGGAAGTCTGACAACTAATGATTTAAAGAAGCCATATTCATCCAGATGGGTTGGAGCGTGGAGATGTAGAGACAGGGCTGGAGGGGTGGGGACACGCTGTGTGGCACAAAGAGAGGGTGGTGGCAGTGGCGGCAGAATGGGCAAGAGCAATCCCACACTCATGTGGTGGATAAAAACTGGGAGGGATACCTTGGAAGTGAACAATCCCATCCCTAGGCCAGATCACACAGCCCAGGGTTCCAGTGGTAGGAAGATAAATCCCTATAACTTCTGGCTATAAAAGACAGGAGGGGTTGGGACAGCAAAAGAAACTGCCAGACAGGAAACTGCTTAAACAGGCCCTTAAACAGCCCCTGTGGTCTTAAAATGTATGAAAACTCACCCACTCTGGGGTTCAACATCAGGGCAAGAACTGGAAGGGTGCTTGTTGCATACAGGGAGTGGGTAAAGTCACTGGAAATGGGGCGAGTGCCAGCAAACCCCTAGAAGCTAGGCAGTGACAAGTCCCCCATCTGAGCCCTTCCCCCACACAGAGCCACAAAGCAGTGAGCCGGGTTGCCCTACCCTGGAGATTGCCTAAGGCTCCACCCCACACAATTTACAGGTGCCTTTTACAGGGAGTCAAAGCAGCTCTACCTAACACACAGAAACAAACACAGGGAGGTCGACAAATTGAGGAGACAAAAATATATGGTCCAAATGAAAGAACAGAACAACACCCCAGAAAGAGAACTAAACAGAACAGAGATGCGGAGTTCAAAACACTGGTGATCAGGATGCTCAAAGAACTCAATGAGTATGGCAAATGCATAAGGGAAGAAATGAAGGTTACACTAAGTGAAATGAAGAAAAATCTACAGGGAATCAACAGTAAAGGGAAGGAAGCCAAGTTTCAAATCAACGATTTGGAGCTGGAGGAAGAAATAAACATTCAACCAGAACAGAATGAAGAAACAAGAGTTCAAAAAAATAAGGAGAGGCTTAGTAATCTCCAGGACAACTTTAAACATTTCAACATCTGAATCATAGGGGTGCCAGAAGGAGAAAAGGAAGAGCAAGAAATTGAAAACTTATTTGAAAAAATAATGAAAGGAAACTTCCCTAATCTGGTAAAAGAAATAGACATGCAAGTCCAGGAAGCACAGAAAGTCCCAAAGAAGCTGGACCCAAAGAGGACCACACTAAGATACATCATAAATAAAATGCCAAAGCTTAAAGATAACATATGCACGACCCATGGACATGAACTAAGGGGGGTTATTGCTGGAAGGAAGGGGTGTACCAGGCAGAGGGTGGCAAAGGGGGAAAAATGGGACAACTGTAATAACATAATCAATAAAATATACTTAAAAAATACCTAGGCAGAAGAATAAAAACATAAAACAATAGGCCATTCAGTTTAGTCATATATAAATGTGGGAGACCATGAACTTCAAGAGTAGTATTAAAGTGGCCTTAAATATTTTCTAACACTCAAAATCTTCAAAATCAGATGAAGAATTATTAAAAAGCACACTTCAACACACATGATAAAAATTCATAGAACTATAAATACACACAACTCACAAAAGTGCATGTTAAATCTGATAAAATCCAACTAAGGCCTGTATCTACATTAATAGTATTGTACCAAGGTCATTTTGCTGAATTTGACAATGTACTGTGGTCATGTATGTAGTATTTGTCCCAAATACTATCATTAGGGCAAACTGGGGGGAAACACATAAGAAGGGAATTAGCTTTTAGCAGTTTTAGTAATTATTTTAGCAGTTTCAGCAATTATTTTAGGAGTAAAATGATTTCAAAATTAAAAGGCTCTTTTTGCTTGTTTTTTTAATCCTCACTCAAGGACACGGTCACTGACTTTAGAGAGGGGAAATGGAGGGAGAGAGGAGAGAAACACTGATGTTTCTCTCACATGTTGCCTCTGGTATTGGGGACCAAATCCCCAACCTAGGCATGTGCCTGGACTGGGAATCAAACCATTAACCTTTCAGTTTATGGGACCATAATCCAACCAACTGAGTTGCACAGGTCAGGGCTGTTTGTTTAAGCACACAAATAATACTGCTAACAGAAGTGAAAGGAGTTGATGCAAATTTTACTAAAAAATCCATCCTAAACATTATCACCAAATGAATCTTCCTCAACTGAAAGTTTTTGCTTCCACTCTCCCTTTTAAACCCATCATTGGCTACCAGTTGACTAATGAATTAAATTTTTATTTCCCTTCCTAGAATGTGAAAGCCTGCAGGACCCACACAGAAACTCCTTTCCTCCCTCACTCTCTCTTTGCTTGTTTTTCTTTTGTGAGTAATAAATATTTGAGTATGAGTTATGTGTCAGGCAATGGTCCTGGGTTCTAAGAATACAGCAGTAAGTGCTCACCCTCAGAGAACACACACTCTAATGGCTGAAGACAAGGCAACAATTCACAAACAAACATCCATAGGATGTTAGTGATCCTATATACATACTTCCTAAATACTATGAAGAAAAATAAAGCAAAGCAAGCAGAATGAGGAGCAGCAGGAGTAGAGAGGGGAGCTTATACAGAGAAGTCAGGAAAGAACTTTCTAATAAAGGTGACCTGAAAGAAGCGAAAGGTGAGCTATGCGGCCATTTGGGAGAAGAGAGCTCTAGGCAGACAGGAAACAAACACCCTGAGGTGGGGCTCTTGGCCTAATAAAGGATCATGGGATAGATCTGGCTGAAAAGTGGGAGCAAGGAAGAAAGTGGTGGGAATTAGGGGAGGGGAACAGATTCTGTAGTAGCTTATAGGCTACTTCTCAGGGACTTTAGCTTTTTCTCCAAATGAGATGAGAAGTCATAAGCAAAGGAGGGGCAGGATCTGACTTGCAAATTCTAGCGTTAACTCCTACAGCTTTCCCTCATTACTCTACTCTGAGTTCAAACTAAAACATTCCCTTCATTTTCCAAGCTCTGTAACTTGCGAAATTAATTAAGCAAGGAGGCCATAGACTGATACAGTTCTAATGCCATGGTGGCCCTCATAAGCAAACCAAAACCTAAGCTTGTAAATATCTCAAAGTTAAAAATCAAAACATGAATGATAACCGATCAGGCTTTAGGCTATAGCCAGTCAAATAATGTCCTTTCTTTGCTTCTGCACTATCTCTATATAAATCTTTCCCCTGGCTCCCATCTGTGGAGTGCTCCTAGTCACTCTGAGTTTGGCACTGTCTGACTGGAACGGATTTTTGCTCAAATAAACTCTTAAAATTTTAATATGTCTCAGTTTGTCTATTAACAACTTCACTCAATTTTTCCTTCCAACTACTCTTACTCTTTTTAGAACAAAACCAGATGTTATCCCAGTTTCTAGATTCCTTCCAGCTAGAGAGCGTCTTTCCTTCCTAGGATCTCATCTTCATACCCACTTCCCCATTCAAATGCCTCTATGGTGACTTTGGCTTTTTATTTCCTGCTAATGTTTCTTCATATGTCCTGTTTTTCACTGAAGTTTAAATCTATTTCCTTTTTTTTTATTGTATCCATGTAGCAGCTAGCCAAAAGCTATGCTGGTAGTAGGTATGCAACAAACTTTTTAAAACTATGAATTAACCAAAAAAAAAAGCAGCAATTTTAATGCCATTAAAATATGCTTACAGAGCCCTGGCTGGTGTGGCTCAATGGATTGAGTGCCAACCTGCAAATCAAAGGTCACCAGTTCAATTCCCAGTCTAGGGCACATGCCTGGGTTGCAGAACAGGTCCCCAGTAGGGGGTGCTCCAGAAGCAACCACACTGATGTTTCTGTCACCCTCTTTCTTCCTCCTTTCCCCTCTCTAAAAATAAATAAATAAAATCTTTAAAAATATATATGCTTACAGAAAACTTAAAGTTTTGTAAAGGAATCCTCAGGGAAGAAAACCGAAAAGGCCAGGTGACTCTGAGTAGGGTCTATACTCATACAGACAGACTCAAAGGAGGAGCCCAGCTATATGGCGGTCTTGGCACAGAAAAAGTTAGGCTCAAGGTCCAGGGAGAGGATGCCAGGCTCCTTCATTTCCAAATGTTAGTGAGACTCTCTCCAATAGGCTCTGTAGTATCACCAAAAGAAATAATTTAAAAAGGGAGTGTAATGTTGTAATTTACAAAAAAAACACTTATGTATTTGGTCATTCAGATGACAAAAATATATTTTTCATACATCTTTGGTCTTTGTCCACAGTTCTTGACTCATAGCTCCCAAAACCTTGGGATCTTTCCTAAGTGTTGAGAGCAACAAAGATATCTTTTGTCATGTTAATGAGGTGACTTTTAGAAAGCAGGTAACAATGGTGGTTGTTGCAATGGAGCCAACCTTGTGATTAGAGGTCTGGAACTTTCAGTCCCACCCCCTGACATCCAGGAAGGGAAAGGGATGGAGACTGAACCAACAGCCAATGACTAATGATTTAATCCACAATGCCTATGTAATGAAGCCTCCATAAAACCCCAAAGAACCTTTAGAGGACATGAAAGCTTTAAACCTTTTTCACGTCTTGCCTTATGCATCTTTTCCATCTGGCTGTTCCTGAGTTATATCCTTTTATAATAAACTGGTGATTGTAGTAAGTAAAATGTTTCTCTGAGTTCTGTGAGCTGCTTTAGCAAATTAATCAAATCCAAGGAGTGGGTCTGGGGAACCTCTTTATAACTAATTGGTCATTACTACAGGTAACACGTGGACTTGTGATTGATGTCCGAAGTTCAAGTAGGAGGTCATGGGAACTGCACATCTCTAGCAGGTGGGTCTGCAAGCCCGTAACATCCTGGGCTTACAAAGTGGGGTCTGAAGTTTGGAGCGGGGCAGTCTTGCAGGACTGAACCTTAACCTGTGGATTCTGATGCTATCTCTCAGTAGATAGTGGCAGAACTGAGTTGAATCATAGGACAACCTGCTGGTGTTCAAGAACTGCAAAGTGGTGTAGGGAAACCACACACACAGGAATTGGTACTAGAGCCAATTTAGGGAGTAAGACCATGGACTCCATGTATGTCTTTTCTCTACCACCTATCCCAGATAACTCTAAAAAGCAAGGGAAGGTCAGAGGATGACTTCCTATCTTTCCAAATAAATGGCTGAAATTCATGTAAGGGAGGGAAAATGTCTTGTATGGCCTAATTAAAGATACCATAAAGGTTTAAAGATTTAAAAAAAACACTGAGTATGCATAAGTTTCAATAAAGAATAACCCCATTGATAATAAAAAAGAAAACAGGGTTCTGTCCTAATCACTTTTCATACAGTAACAGTTACTTGATCATAAACACTGTGATATCTTGATAGTCGATCTGATAACCAAGACAGCTACTGAATGAATGACAAGTGGTGAAGTACTGCAATATATGCTAAACAAAGGGATGATTCACGTCCCAGGCAGGATGGAGTGGGATGGCATGGATTTCATCACGCTCCTCAGAACAGCATGCAATTTAAAACTTTTTAATTTTGTTTATTTCTGGAGCTTTCCATTTACTATTTTCAGATTGCAGTTACCACAGGTAAGTGAAATTGAAGAAAGTAAAATTTTGGATGAGGAGGAACTACTGTACATTCTAGAAATAAAGGAAATAAGGGTCAGAGAGATAGTATAAGTTGCTCTTGGTCCCGAAGTTAACAAGTGACAGCTGCAGCTTGAATCCAGATCTGTCTGACTCTAAAAGCCAAGGTCTCTGCTAGACACACTGCCTCATGAGCACAGGTAATTAATAAGTTTACATGAGTGTACACATTTTTCTCTATGTGAGCAGTCAGGGAATAAGAAGAACCACAAGGCATTAGGAACCTAAAATGTGGTGAGGGGATCCCACAGAGGGAGAGGATGAGAATAAGGTGAAGTGACCAAAGAGACAAATTATGCAACAACGATGGAGCCTGTTAACCGTGGGAATGAGGAAGACACTTGCTCAGAGCTATTTTTGTCAAGTAGCGTATAATATAGGCAACTTTCCTTTGTAAGACTGAGGAAGTTTAAAAGGCAAAGTTCTTAATAAGCTGATTTCTTTTAAAGATCCTTCATTATTAGATTGAGTTGTACTGAAAATAAAGAGCATACTTTGTAAATATAAATGCAAAATATCTCTAAAATGAAACAAATAAAAATTATACCTTTTCCTCACAACATTAATTATATAAATACAAAACATTATTGCTAGTTTTTGCACCTAAAAAGGAAAACTTTAAGTTTGTTTTATGATGTTCCATGGAATCTTTTGAAAGTAGTATACTGTCATGAACAGACAGGGTCAAGCTTACATCTTAAAATATGATAAAGTGACAGTAGCATTAAAATCCAACATATCTTTATGTTTAAAAGTATTAGACAAAACCAGGACTTCCGGCCAAGATGGAGGCATAGGGAAGACGCACTGTGCCTCCTTGAACAACCAAGATAGGGACAACAACGATAAAGAAACAAAATAACAACCAGAACTGACAGAAAATTGAAGTGTATGGAAGTCAGATACCCAAGGATTTAAAAATAGACACGTTCATCCAGACTGGTAGGAGGGGCGGAGTCAGGCTGGGCAAGGGACACAGAGCAGAGAGCTGAACAACCAGGGCGGTGCGCAAGTCCGCAGCAGGCAGACCCTGGGCACTCAAGCGGCAGTGGCTGGTGGGCCCCGGCCAGGGGGTGGCAACCGGCAGACCCAGCCAGGCAGCCATTGTGAAGCAGGGCACTGCACGCAACTCAGGGTCCTAGCACCCAGAAATAGAGCTTTGGGTCGCTAACTGAAAAGGAAGATCCCGCGGGGTGCACAGGCCCACCCACACTGGAATTCATGCCAGAGGGGCCCAGTTAGCTCTAGGAAGGCGGGGGAAGGGTCTGAGGTCCTACAGAGAGCAGAGCAAGCACCATTGTTCCTTCTCGAACCCTGCCCCCACATAC
>CM052543.1:108682082-108715309 GCA_028533065.1 Trachops cirrhosus | reverse complement strand
GTTCAATTCCCAGTCAGGGCACATGCCTGGGTTGCAGGCCAGTTCCCAGCAGGGAATGCACAGGAAGCAACCATACATTGATATTTCTCTCCCTCTCTCCTTCCCTTCCCCTCTGAAGATAAATAAATAAAATCTTTAAAAAAATAAAAAATAATAAAATTTATTGTATCTTTTGAGAAATGCAAATTAAAACCACAATGAGATAATTACCTCACACCTGTCTAAATGACTAATTTCAATAAAAGAACAAACTGTAAGTGCTGGCAAGGATGTGAAGAAAGGGAAACCCATTTGCATTGTTGGTAGGAGCGCAAATTGGTGCAGCCACTACGGAAAACCATATGGAGTTACCTCAAAAAATTAAAAATGGAACTGCCTTATGACCCAGTGATTCCAGTTTTGAAAATTTATCTGAAGAAACCTGAAACACTAATTCGAAAGTACATAAGCACCCCGATGCTCATTACAGTGTTATTTACAATCGCCAAGATACAGAAGCAGCCCAAGTGTCCATCAGTCAATGATCGGATGAAACAACTATGGGACATTTATACAATGGCTGAATACTACTCAGCCATAAAAAAGAAGAAAATTTTACCCTTTGCGATAGCATGGATGAACCTGGAAAACATTATACTAAGTGAAATAAGCCAGTCATACAAAGACAAATACCATTATGATTTCATTTATATGTGGAATCTAAGGAACAAACTGAACTAACAACAAAATAGAGACAGACACATAATATAGAGCAGGCTAACAGTCTCAGGGTGGGGAGGAGTTTGGTGGGTGGAGGGATCAAGCAAAAAAAGAAAAAGGACTCATGGACTGAGACAACCAGGTAGTGATTACGGGAGCGGGAGGACAGAGGTGGGTAGTGTTGGAAAAAGGTATAAGGGGGATAAATGCTAATAGAAAAATACAGTAAAAAAAGTATATTGCATCTTTTATTCTAATATTAGTTCAAGAAGTTTATTGGTCACTAGTGAAAAAATTAAAGACATGCTGAATACTACTTTTATAGGGTTGTGGTTTTAGTTCATGACATGCTAAAAAGATAAAGTGCTACAATTCATAAAGATTATGTCTTCACACTCAAAACAACAATTATTTTCCTAAACATTTTTTCCAAAAGACATTCACCTTTTGCATATAGAAGTTCACAGGAGATTCTGGAAAAGAAATATTTCCAAATTTTTCCTACAGTTTAATTTTCATAGAACGACTGAAAAGGCCAAATTCAACACAAAAACTACTTGCAAAAGAGATGAATTATATATCTTAACATATTAGGATTGACAAAGGGGACATTAACTATGCAATCAGTGGTGAATAATTAAAAATCATGTGCAAGTATCATATACAACTTTATTAAAATCTATTCAAATACTTATACAAAATGAATAATTTTTTCAGAAATACAAAATATGTAAGGTAAAGTAAGGAAAAATAGAATTCCTGAAAAACAACCCTTGAAAAGTAGAACCAGTATGAAAAATCTACCTTTCTTGAAAGACACCATACCCAGGCAGTTCTAGAGGTGAGTTTTACCAAACATTCAAGTATCAGATAATTCCTTTTACTGTTTCAGAGAAGGGGGGCGGGGAACTAGCCAAATCAAGCCATAGGGCTAGAACAACCCTGATGTGAAACTTAGAAATAGTAAAAGAAAGCAAAATTGTGTACTAATCTCATATTTGTGCAAATTGCAAAGCCTCTTTAATCTTCACTCCTTAATGTCTAAGTAGAATCAATTATTACCATTGGCTTCTACTATAGATTATACATACTCTAGCCATAGCACCATCTAACATTTTGAGTGCACTTATACGTTTTCATATTTGACTCTCATTGGTAGAAATAGCAGTAATGTGTATGGGCAGAAGGTGGGAAATAATGAGGCAGTGAGTAAACCATTTGGCTAGAACACAGGTTTGTATAACACTGAAAAGACAAGTCAGAGCCAGCCAAGAATGGGCTTTTCAGTGCTGAGGCAAATTTTAGTTTCAGTATCTACTGAAGGCATTTGAGCAGGCAGTGGCTAAATCAGATGTGTGCTTCAGAATCCTGATGAGCACTTTTTAGAGCTGTCAGGGAACTGGAGGTGAACTATCTGGTTTAAATCCATCATTTTAAAAATTAGAAAACTAGAGTCAGAGACGGTAGGTGACCTACCCAAGGTCTATCAGAGGCTTACAAGGAGTAAATTTGATTAAGTCACACAGTTAGTATATGGTCCAACCAACAGACAAACCCAGGTTTGTCAGCCTGAAGTCCATGATGTAGATGACAGCAAGAGATGAGGTATGCAAACCAGGGGTGCGCCCTTTTAGGACCGTATTAATTTCATGTAACACAGTCATTTAAAATAAAGGTAATGTGTATAATGTATAACTAAAGACTTTTAAGTATTTTTACTTTTATTATGAAACAGAACATTTAATAGAACTATAATTAGCTTTATTGCATTGTCATTTTTTAATTAATTAATTTTTATCCTCACCTGAGGACATTTTTTTCCCCTTGCTTTTATAGAGAGACAGGGAGGAAGAGAGGAAGAGAGAAACATTGATTGGAGAGAAAAACATCGACTGGTTGCCTCCCATACATACCCTAACCACCTAGAATTGGATCTGAAACCCAGGCCTATGCCCAGTAACTGGGATTGTAATGGCAGAGCTAGGAATTGAATCCAGAAGCCTTGCTCTAATCATTATGCTATTCAGGCCAGCCCTTAAATTGTCTTTGTAACCTCTAGGTATGATACTTTTAAGGATCCCATTTCATATTCCTTTTTTTAATATTAGGAAAAATAAATTATAGGTTTAAAAAAGCATTTGCATTTACTTCAAAACAGAAAAAGTAAATAATCCTATTTCATCTGCTCTTCAACAAAATATAGATATTTCTTTTATATTTACCTCCAGTCTTCCTTGAGCATAACCCAGGAGCAGAAGATTGGCTCTGTCCTTCTCAGCAGAAATGGGGGTCCATGGCCAAGCACCATCACTGACCAGTGGCCACCAGCAAACAACTATCTCCTGAGCACGGTTGATAGCTAGACGACGTGCTGTTGTCCTGTTGACTGGGCCAGGTATTTCATGATAGGAAATCTAATGTTTTTTTTTTTAAATAAAAGCACACAGGATCAGTTTTAATGTAAAGTCCTCAAAGTATTGTAATAATTGAAGCATCTGTAAATGTTGATAAATGCAAGTAAATTTGCATGTTATACACGTGCTTAAGGAGGTGTCAGAATTTACCAAATACTTTTGACGTGTATATAAAAAAGACATATGTTCAAAATTCTCTCCGTTTTTAGCAGAGGAAAGAAAAAGGAACAATATGGGTTAGGGAAGAATTGGCTGTGGCAATCTCAATCAATACCAAAATGGACAGTCATGGTTGCCTGACAGCATCGACCTGCACATAAGATTTAAGACCAGCTATGTTAAATGACAAGTTCAGTACTGCTGACCAAGAGTGTCTGAATACTGTTTAAGACATAACATGTTAACAATGACTGACAAAAATCAAAGGAAAAACAACTTGAGGCAAATGCCATTTTAAAGAATATGTGAGACATATACACATATGTTACTGCAAAAAACAATAAGCCACATCATCATGTGTAAAAGTTTATTCAGCTTCTGAGAATTATGCTTTTCTTTCTAAGGAAGAATTTGTAAAAATTTATTATTCAAACTATGTTATTTTGGAACATGGTTATTTGAAAACATAAGCACAGCACCATCTGGGTGACACATGCCAAGGAAATATAGATTGCACCGTATTTCTGCTTAAGGAATTAATGGAAGGTTGATAGCTTGGAGGAAAAAAAAAACTATCTTGCCATTGCTGGTCAGCAATAATCGAACCACTTTCTGGGGATTAAGCGCATGGCTAAGCCTACTGGACCAGACACTAGCAAAGGGCAGGGGGTCTTCTTATCAGAGAAATGCTTCTGGAGCCAGTCTCACTACATGACAGATTGCTTTCATATTCCTGTCTGCAAGGCAACAAAGGATGGCAGTAATGCGATAATGCCAGAGTGCAATGGGTGTTAAGAACCCGTTGCATTTATGTATTGTATTTAGTAAATAATCAGGCTCATCCAAATTGTGATCTCACCACTCAACCAAGGCCATTAAAATCAAGGTTAATGCTTTAATAATCCTCTGCTATTTTTAAAAATATGGTCAAAAGAAACCCTTTTCTATTTGCATGGCCATAATATTATTGACCTCTTCATCCTCTGAATGCACATCAAAAGGAACTGAAATCAAAGTAATTACCAGTGTTGTTCTCGCATGGTAAATATTTAACTCCTTGCACTGTCCCTTCACTGTTAAATAAATTGAATTGGATTTTTTAAATGCAGACAGGAAAACTTGTTAAAAGTCAATAGTTTCATGATATTTACCCTCTAATTTTTTTTTTTTTGCCAAAAACACTTCAATCTACAAGAATTAAATTATGGTATAGCTATAAAGAAAAGAAGAATTATTTTTTAAGCAGAATTATAACACTCTACACTGTTTCCTTGTTTTTCAAATCCAAATGGGCAATGACAGACAACACACATGTACTTTGTACTTGGAAGTGCAAATTTTTATATTTAAGCTCTCAATATCATTAGTTCTCTTGTTTGAGAGAAATACCACAATGGAATTACTAAATCCTTAAAAATACATATATTCTTTTGATGCCCCCTTGCCATGTAAACATACTACTTACAAATTTCTACATGAGGAAATAGAGTTAAACAAGAGACTGACACTTTCAGTCCTCACAGAACACAAATCAAGTATGTTATCTGCAATTTCATGTTTCCTATAAGTTTGAATTGGTATTATATTCTATCTTGATGGCATATACAGCAAGTAAAAAAGAAGTTTCTTAAAATGTCCTTCCAATTGACAAATGGCAGTTTTTACTCAGTATGAAATACTTATAACCAAATATGGAACCAGAATATGAAATCCATGGACTTTCCAAAAGGATTACTTCTCTAATTATAGAAACATGGAGTGCCATATCCTAATTTCTCAAATCCAAAGGCAGAAAGAATAAACAAACAATTCCCTTACTTAAGGTGTAAGGGCCCACATACTTGGTCTATTTTCCACATCTTTTCATAAGAAAAGATGATGTCGTGACAGTTCCTCTCTTCTCTCACTAATGGAGAGCTACTATTGTTTAGCTGAGAAGACTTCATTAAACTATCCATCAATCCTAAGGTGGACAAACTAGTCAAATAACATTTTATATGACAGCATTAGAAGCACTTAAAATAGTTTATGTTAATGCATATTGGTGCATTTTGAAGAACACTAATGGTAAATAAACACCATTTCCAGTAAATCTATAATTAGCCATTCTGGAAAATAACATACCATTAAAAATGTTAATACCAATTTTTTACTAACCAGAATAAATACATGAGTACCACTGATTTCCAGCTAAAGAAAACTGATATCACACAAAGTGTTATAGAAGCTCCATAAAGCTGGTAAGCAAAACGAAACTGCAGTCTATTACCATGATGAAAAACTTACTCATATTGTATCCTATATTAAAAACCTTTTTTATAAGAATAAATGTTTTTGCTAAATAAAATTAGGTTCTCACTCACACCACTACCACCTCAATCACAGAAAGAAATAATCTCAAAGGGAAAAGGGTAAGGTTAAATACTACTTTTTCAAAAACATACACAGATTCAAGCCACAAAGCTGACGTCTAGAAATCTTTGCCTTTGCTATATACTCTAGGTATGGCATAAGTGTGCATCCATTTTAAGGACGCTGTATATCAGCTCTGTTCCCAGTGAACAGTGAACTGTCTCAAATCCACGTCACAGAGGCTGGATCAATCTTGCAAACACAAGTCATTGCTAAAAAGAGGCCCTGAACTGAAACAGCCTGGAAAATGTATTAGATACTCATCCCAGCAGAGAGTATGCCTTCCAAGCAGTTAAAATGTAATGTGGCAAAACTTAAATTAAACACATCATTTAAAATAAAAATCCTGCCTTAACAGATGTAAAGTCCCTGATACAAGGAAACAAATTACTTGGAGTTAGTGAAGGGAGAGATATACTAACATATGAAGATTTCTTTTTGCATTTTCTCCAATTATAGTTGGAGTGGGGGGATCTTCCTACTTCTTGTTTATTACACTTGTTTATTAACTGTTAAAAGTACCTTCTTCCTTCTTTCTCTTCCTTTGAAATAGAAGCCAGAGCAACTATCCTAGCCTAGAAAGATAATATTGGTCCTTATAGAAAAAGAAGAATGGTATATATACTACCACTAGCAACAAGACCATTTTTGAATATGTAACTTGCCTCCATTATCTGTCCCTCACTTCCATTAGAGCTATATAAATTGCTCCAAACATGCCATTGTTAGACCAACCCCATAATGAGAGTAGAAAAGACAACTTAGGATGGCCACTGTTTCTAATAAATCAAGCTTAATCCAGAAATGTTCAAGAATAACAAGCATAACATCAACTCATGTGATACTCAGTATACCTTAATAATTAATAATGAGTATTTAAATTGAAATCTCTACCTTATAATCCAAAGCTGAGAGTTTTTCCAATCTTTTGTTTATATCAGGAGAACCCATCTTCTTGGTAAACTGAATAAAACATAGCTTGTTTTGTGCCAAAAATGAAAAGATGATAAAGCTGTCTGTGAGAAGAGCTTTAGAAAAAGAAAGATTTAATAATACCATCAAATAATAAGCTAAAATAAAGTAATAATGAACTAATAGATTTTTTCCACCAAAATATTACAAAAGGCAATTTTCAAAAGATAAATGTTAATTGAAATAACTAAAGTCTCTTAAGTATCATTATGACATTTTACAAGGATATTAAAGATACTGGAAATAAATGATAATCATCAATCTAATTATGCATGGATTAGATACTTTTCCTTCTTTTCTGAGATCATTTTGATACACTCTGATGTTTGGAGACTACCACCAAATATCATATAGTTGAAACTAGAGCTATAAAAGCATAATATAAAGATCATTTCATACCTGAATACAATGATAAAAACATATACTTTTATTCATGCTTAGCCTTTAATCCTGTGTTTAATCCATCTGAGAATAAATTGGATTTATTAAGGATACAGATCAGTGTTCCCCACCAATCTTATTTTTTTATTTTTAAATTTTCATCAATGAACCTTCTTTTGAGAGTATACAAGCTAATGAAATAAAGCATATTATATCCAATATGTACATTACATAAATTAATATTTTATAAGGAAGATAAGCAAAAATATTTCTATAGCTTTTATTTCTAAAGAATACAAGTAGGTAGATAATTTTTATCAGGTACAGAAAGGGTCATTAATGTTGTATAAAATTATTGATAAAAATAGCTGAGAAATGTTTTATGTTGTTCCTAGCATAAAAAATATCAAATGTTTTATATATTTTTACTTCTACCCCTTCATTGTGCAGTGACCAACGGTAGACCTACACAATTAGAGGAGAACCTGGAGAACTGCCAAGAAATCACTGTTATCACAGTCTCATGAGAATGCATTATTTTGGGTACAAATAAAAGAAACAAGTGAAAAAAGATATCTCAGACATAAATAGTGTTGGAAGTCTCCTTTCAATTCTCATAGAGGTGCATCAGTGTGATAAAATCATCACAGTAACTATTTTATTTGCAGTGTCAACAAAGGGGTCGATTATGAGACATGAAAATGAAACCTCTTCCATAGGGAAGCTTCCTTAGCACCATATTTCTATAAGGAAGAGAAAATGGAACACTTACAATCCTTATTATTATCAGTAATACTGTTAATTATAGCCATCCTGCAGACTGCTTTTCTTTAAGATGATGAAATTGAGTCTGATTTATTCAGAGGTAGTCCTGACCTCTGTCTTTTTCCATTAGACCACACTCTCCTTTGATTATTCAATTTAAGATACTGACCATTTTCAATCTCTAATGAAAATATAATCTGTTTCTTAGAACTTTTACTGTGAATAAAAGAACATAATCTTAAAACTTTAGGAGTCACTATAGTACAGTGCAAAGAAAATAGGTTCTGTAGCTAGAACCTGGGTTCAACTCTTGGCTGTCATTTTCAAGCTGTTCCTTAGTATCTCATTTGTGAGCATGTTCCTAGTATCTCAGCTTCAATTTCCTTATCTATAAGGTGAAAATAACTATACCTTATAAAAGGTTGTTTTTTGAACTAAATAAAATGAGTAGGTTGGCAAAGCATAGAGCCTCTTAGGGCTCAATAAGTGTCAGTATCCTACCTTTTAAATATCTGGCTTAAAATCTTTTTCTTATATGCTTTATAGCAATTATATACTACTATAGTATCACTTAATAGGATCCAGATTTACCTAGCATATTTGGCATTGATTTTTTATATTTAGGAATACTGTTCATTGTGTTGTACATCTGAAACTAATATAATATTGTATGCCAACACTAATTTTTTTAAAAAGAAAGAAATATTGTCTAGACTCTCTCA
This sequence comes from Trachops cirrhosus, assembly GCA_028533065.1. NCBI lineage: Eukaryota > Metazoa > Chordata > Mammalia > Chiroptera > Phyllostomidae > Trachops > Trachops cirrhosus. The sequence goes on along the minus strand of CM052543.1, from coordinate 108,706,785 downwards.
AAAATTAATACTCGTAGACTTAGGTAACAAAGAATCTTCCTAAGAGGCAGAGTGCAGATTTTTTTTACCGAGAGTTGTGTTGACATATTTGGGTTAGTTATTCAAAATTCATTTGAAAATGAAAAATATTTGAAATGTCAACAATGGGAAACTAATTTTGAAAGAACACACCAGAAAAATCCATTTTGAAAATACAACACATTTTTTAAGGAAAGGGTGAAAAATATTCAGGATATGAGCCTAACACTCAACAAAAAGTTTGATATTAAATATTAGTTAAAACTTGTATTGGTCCCATGGGTTCTAACTATGCTATTACAAGCAATTACTAGTGTTTTCAAGTCCTCACTGGTAATAATTAGTCTACCTGTTGACACACTATTTCTCCTGCCCCACTGTTAATTGTAGGCAATTGATTTGCACATAGGGGTAATTACCATCACTGATGGTGTCTGAGATGAGCTTTCCCACCAGGCTTCTGTCAATCACTACTTTCTCCAGCTGCGGCCCAGAAAGGCTTAGGGACACCAGCACACCTGAACCAAAGAGGAGCTAAAACCAGGTAAAAGGGAAAAGGGGGAGGAAGATATACTGAGGATTAGAACCCCTAAAAAAAAATCTCCAAATGTATAACTTATATTTGCACATGTATCTATACCAGGAAATTATAGAGAGTTTTTCTTCATCAGAAAACAATCACTGACAGATACAGGTGGTTAAATGATGCAACACAACAGGTGCACTGATTAAAGCTATATGCAAAAATCATACTTAGTCCATGTTTATGAAAAGACCAATCTTTGATATACTTAGAAAGTACTCATGCAGAAATAACTGCTTTGCACTACATTTAGAAAGGTAATCTGTTCTATTAAAATATTTTGAAAGAGCACTATTTATGTCAAAAATGAAAAGGTTTCTTGATGTTTGAGTAGTCACTGCTACCCATGATAGAAAAGATGTCATTATAACATAAACAGTGAATGTTAACGATTTATTTGGAATCTAAGCCCCACTTTTGCAAATAAAGATTCTGTCCATCTAAAATATTAAAATACATAAGAGCAAAGCAATTATAGTAAAATGTTAAATTCAAAAATTCATAAATAATAGGATCGAGGGTAGGAGATGGGGATGGCTGGGGTGGGTGGGAGAGGTAGCAGGAAAATGGAGACAATTGTACTTAAACAACAACAAAAAAAAGAAAAATGCATTTAAAAAAATTCATAAGTAAGTAATACTTACCAGAAACAATTTCTCAAAAGAGATAAGGAAATGTAGTAAAGTTTCCAGGCTTTATCAATATCAGTGCTCACCCAAACACCCAATAAAAGATGATTTAATATCACCATTATGATTTTATACTGCTCTTTTCCATTTGTGACAGCATAATTCATTCATCTCCAAATGTTTAAAACTTCTGAAGTACTATGCATATGTGAATGCTTGTTATCTATGAGATTATGAAATATCAACATTGGAAGAAATTGTTTCACCTTCAAGGCAACAGACTCAAAGCAGATGAATCATGGAATAGCATATGGTATAAGAGGAAAAAAAAACAATTGTCAGTAAACTTAGCATGAACATGTCAGCCAAACCCAAAGACAACTCTGATTTTAAACAAAATGGGAATTCCCCACCTACCTAGGCATCAAGTCCCAGCTAGAGAGGATGATTCTGTGTCAAGGCATATTGGGACACGTGTGAAAAATAAGCAGCATGAGGTACCAGGGCAACATAAAGAAAGACCACTATTCCCTCACTGCCCAAGAGATTTCAGGCATGTGATCGGAAAAGACACTGAAGGGTCCCTTTGTATTTAACTGTTAGAATGCTTGTCCTAATCACCAGAAACCTTTCTTTAAGTCTTGTGAACATGACTTAACAGACTGTCCACTTCATATTAATGCCACTAAAGAGGGTAGAAGGAGGTAGGACTTAATCTTTATCAGTTTTGGAGAAAGCACATTTGTTCCAAGAATTTCAAATTATTTTCACTACTGAGTTACATCCAGCCCTATACTATACCTTGATGGGAAACACTGGCATTTCCATTTGGGGGAATTTCCCCATAAGAACATAGCATGTGGTCTTCACTCCCTTAATTCTCCCTCCTCAGGAAGCCAATTTTAGGGTCATCTTTCATACCTAGTTCTTCCCCTTATAACAGCTCTTCCCTCCCTTCCCCATTTATTCAAAACATCTCAAAAATAAACAGAAAAAGACATATTTTAATCTACTAAAACTTTATACCTATACCCTTAAGCACCTCTCTTCTTAATTTTCCAGGGACTACTAGCTCCTACGGATACTGGCTAGGCCACTTTTACCTTTTTATCTTCAGTGCCTAGAACAGTGCTAGGCACACAGTATGTGCTAACAATGTTTTGAGAAATAATCATAATTAATTCATGATAGGATCAGATAATTGATAGTTAGAAGGATTCCATTTCCACATGACATGGAAGTTCCTTCTGCAGCATCCCTTCAAGCATCCTTCAAGCATCCAGCCCATGCCTGAATACTGCTGGTGACCAACAGCTCATTATCTTACAAAAAAGCTATCCACCACTGGACAGTTCTAATCAATTTAAAGATCATCCATTCACTTCTTTCATTCAACAAAAATTGAATGTTGAATATATAATATGTCATGCACTAAACTAAATCTAGTGGCTCAAAAGTGAATCAAATATAATCCTTAAAATAGGTTAAACGTAGGTTAGCAGACAGAGCTAGAAATACAAGTACATAAGTATAAGCAAGTGCTATTACTGGTCCTGTTATTATAGAAGTACCTAGTGTACAAAACAAGGGGATTAAGAAAGAGGCAGCGACATTTAAGGTGAAGACTAACACTGCCTTCTTAGGACATCTACAGTAGCCCCAGTTTTCTTCAATAGCATTTTTTTAAATATTAAAATAACATAGTGATTAGAAACATGGACTCTAAAATCAGAATGAAATTAGCACTGGCTCTGCCTCTTACCACCTTTGTGACCTTGCAGGAATTACTCTCCTTCTCTGTAATTTCACTTTTTCATCTAAAAAGAGATAGGACAGTATCTACTTCATAGGATGAGGACTAAATAATTTTTTACAAAAGGTATTTAGAATAATGCCTGGCACATAGTAAATGTTTGTAATTGCTATTCTTACTATTCAACCACTACTCATATAATGTATTCTCACTATATTGTTTGCCATCTCTGAACACATTCTTCTGTCTTTTTAAAAATCTCATGCCCAGATGGGACTCAGTATTAGACATAAAACACTTGGCTCCAGGTGAGTTATAACCAGTACAATCTTTTGTTGCCTTTTGTTTGCTATGATTTCATAAGGATATTGTCTCCAAGGTATTTGCAAGTTCCTTCAAAACTTCAGAATTTAATTTGTCTAAGTCTCAATTTCTTATCCCTCATTTTCTACTCTCACTGCCATTATCATCACTGCCATTACTGCTATGGTAGCCATCAGTCAGAGGGTGGGCCTGGCTGCCCACTTCAGAGGGGCAGACGGCACAGAGGCTATGCAGAGGACAGTGGTGCACTGGGATGCAGGGGTACCCTGCAGACTCTAACTGGTTCCCCAGATGTGCAGGCACATTGTCCAGCACTGAGAGGCAGGCTGAGGGCTGCAGCAACTCTAGGCTTCCTGACGCAGATCCTGCAGGGTTCCCTCAACCCTACTGACCTTGATACCACAGACAGTCAGGGGGCATGGGGAGTCTCCCCCATTGCCCAAGACAGCAGCAAGAGGAGGTTCTTACACTAAGCCACCAAAAGCTAGAAAGATTAATTCACAGAACCCCAGTACTCCAAAAGCTAGCAAGACAATTGGATAGAAAAAAAGGTCCTCCCCTCCCTATCCATACAAGAACTGTGGGCTTGAGCAGGAAAGGGAGATGTTCTTTGAGACGGGAGTCCACCATTGTCCCAGGTCATGAGGCATCTGAATAAAACCTCTTTCCTTTTGTACCAGCACCAGCTTCATGAGTTTGGCTTTCATTGCAGCAGGCAGCTGAACTTGCACTTTTTTGGTTACACATCATGAACTCTCCTCACCTAATAGAAACTGTTTTTTCCATGTATGAACATTTGTTATAAAATTAATTCTAAAAGACTTCTTTTGTGGGATGGACATGGAAAGTGCAACCTGTGAGAGTAGGTAAAAGAGGGAACTTACACTGGAAGGTTTCAAAGGCGGAAGAGTCAAGGTGCAGTAGAAAAGGGTGCAGACATCAATAGGTAACTGATCTATGTGTGGAGATAGTGGCAGTGATTTAGAGACTGTGAATCCTGCCCAGTGAGCTTGGGCATTCCTTCACAATCTTTCTCAAACGAGGTTCATACATTCAACTCATTCATTCCACAAATACATCGTTAGTACTTTCTATAAGTCATGCCCTATTCAAGGTGCTGAGGATACAGCAGAGAACAAAACAGAAAATACCCTTGCCCTTACTCCCCTCAGGGAGCTTGCATTCAAGTGTGGACACAGGAAATGAATAGTTTTAATATAATGCCAGACAGCAATAAGAACTACAAGCCCAGTAAGGATGGGAATTTTAGGAAGATGCTGTTTTAAGAAGGATGATGAAGAAGGGAATAAAAAGGCCTCTCTGAAGAGATGAAATTTGAGTATGGACTCAAGTAAAGTGAAGGAACTAGACATATGGTGTTTTGGAGAAAGGGAGATTGAGTCAGCAAACAGCAAACACAAAAACTCCGAGGTCAGAATGTACCTGGAACGACTGAAGAAAGCTAGGGCAGTGTAGCTGGAGGGAAGTGAGGGTGACACATTCACAGAGAATGAAATCCCAGAGATAGTCAGGGGCCAGTTTAAATTAGACCTTTTCGATGAGAAGCTATTGTGATTTAAGCAGCAGAGAATTATAATCTAATTTATGTTTTAAAGGCAAATTGGGCAAGAGTAGAAGCAAGGCGACATTAGGAGACTGGTCTAGGTGAGGAAAGATGATAATCTGAACCTGAACAGTAATGCTAAAGGAAATGACAGGTTGAAAGATTTAAGATATATTTTAAAGGGGATCAACCAGGGCTTGCTAAAGGATTGAAAGAAGCATACAAGAGAAAAACTCAAAGGTGTTTAGGCTGAGCAACTGGGTTTACTAAGACAGGGAACTGAGGAGGGAACAAATTTAGAGTGGAGGGAATCAAGAGTTTGTTTTTGAACATGTTAAATTTAAGATGCTGATCAACGTAGAAGTAGATATATCAACAGACAATGAGAAATGAGTTTGCAGTTCAGGGTCCACTGAGGGCTGGAGATGTATATTTGGGAGTCATCAGCAATAAATAGGTAGTATTTAAAGTAATAAAACTGGATAAACTCTCTTTTAAAAAAATGAGTGGAGAGGTCATCAAGGTAGGGCCCTAATCCAACCTGACTGCTGCTCTTATTTAAGAGAGAGAGAGACCAGAGAGCTCTCTCTCTGTCCACACACACACAGAGAAAAGGACATTTGACACACAGCAAGAAGACAGGAAGAGAGGTCTCACCAGAAACCAACCCAGGTCTTGAAACTGTGAGAAAATAAATTTTTGTTGTTAAAGAGTGGAAAGACAGAGGTTCAAAGTCTGAGCTCTAGGGCATTCCAATCTTTAAAGATGTTAAAAACTCAGGTTAGTATTCTTATTGCACCTATTTTGGGTACTCATTAGGATCAAGGTATGGCCATCATTTCATATCTCTTGTGGTCTAGAGGTATCCCTGACACAAGATTTTGTAATAAGAATATATAAATAAATTCGTAAGATAATTAATGCATTTTTATTTAAGAAGCCTGTGGAGAAGGATAAAGGTTTCAAGTAGTGGTGCCAAAGATCAGAGATACTTCTGGATGTGATAATGAAGGTAACCAGAATTAGGAAATAATAGTCTGAAACTCAGGAAAAGAATATTCCAGCTCTATCAGGAGAGTACTTCTGCCTGTTTACCCAAAAGGTTAGTTCTTAAGCCTGCCAAAATGGCCTATGTAAGATTTGGCAGGACAAGAAGGAAAAGGGCATTAAGATATTGTCCTATTCCACTGCAGAGGGAGGTGCCCCAAAGCAGATCTGATCTTGAGAAGAGATCCATGGGAGGAATCAATGAGAAGGCTCATGGGATTTCTCACCATTGTTTCAATTTTAATGTTGGGTTTTTATACAGAAGACCACTAATGCAAAATGGAGTTGAAACTTCCTTATGTGTGTAATTATTAACACATCTGGGAGGAAATTAAAAGGTATGCAGAATCAGTACTAAAAATCAACAATGGGTGATAGGTTCAATCCACAATTTGAGAGTTAAGTTATGGACAGGCAGCCAAGACTGATCCCATGAAATCACTAGGAGACATGTGGGAGACAGCAGGTACTGAACACTACAATACACAGAGGCAACAAAGTATTAGGACTCTTGGAATGAATTACAGGGCTGAAGCAAACATTTAAAGTATTATAGAAACACTCTCAGAAGCCAAGTGAATTTGCATCCTGATAGTAACCAACACCTCCCCCAGCCCTGGCCCCCAATCTAAATCATGGGATAAAACTGGTAAAACTCTGAGAACTCTAGATGGTCAAACAATTTTATATTGGGGGAATCTAGAACAAAGAGTAGTCACTGACCATTTCAGAAGATAACCTGCTGGAAGAGAGATAACATGTTTTCTGTAATTTATTCTTTCATTCAGTAAACATTTATTGGGTATAGAGAGAAACCATGCCTGACTAATCCATTAAAGTACAGAGACAAAATTGAATGTAGCTAAGACAAGGATAAAAAATTTAATTGACTCACTATAGGGAATTGACTTAAGAGCAGGAAACAAAAGGACAAAACATGAACAGGTTTTTTTCTGGATAGAGAAACCTAATGTAATTTTAAATGCAGCATATATAATAATATATTCTGTATCTGATACACATATAACTTATGTAATTATATGTATTTAATATTTATGTAATTATTATACATATAATTACATAAAAGTGATCATCCCCAGAAAATACTTATAATCATGGTCAAGTTCACAAAGATAAATCATGTATTTGCCAGTAGTTTTAAAGATCTAAATGGATAAAAGCAGTGGCAGGAAGTGAACAAGAAGACATGCCAGGCAACACATTACCTTTGTACAAAATTTTATAATTTACAGAGGACTTTTATATGCACTTTCTCTATAATGAATGTACAATGCCCACACAATTCTGGAACATAATAAGTACATGAATTATAAAAGCTGTAGTAACAAGGTTAATCCTCACACTAATTCACAATCAGGAGGGTAAAGCAACTAACCAAAGGTCTCATAATTAGTGGGAAAGTAGATTAAGACAGGAAAAATCCTATGTTCTTTCTCCCCGTTGCTGGGGAATTAGTATCAGTAACTCTCACTTCTCAGTCAACTTCATGCAATATCTCATCTGGTTTCCCTCTCTTTAGCTCTTACTGTACTCTATCAGGGGCGTCCTACCTGCAGCCCACAAGCCGCATGTGTCCCAGGATGGCTGTGAATGCAGCCCAACACAAAATCGTAAATTTACTTAAAATATTATGAGATTTTTTTTGTTATCACATGTCACAATGTATTTAATCGGTGGCCCAAGACAACTCTTCTTCCAGTGTGGCCCAGAGATACCAAAAGGTTGGACACCCTAGAGGGAGACTGGTTTAGAGTCTAAAGCAATTTTCCTCTAAACCAGTGGTTCTGAACTTGGAGAGATTTTGGCCTCCAGAGGATATCTGGAGACACTGTGATTGTCACAACCTCTATATGTAGCCACTTCCACAGAGGCTCACCTAAGAGAATGCTTATAAATAAGTTGCTGTAGAAGCAAACAGTGTTTTCCATATCTCCATCAATCAGATTTGAGGACTCCTCAAATTCTAATCAACACTTTTCTCAGATATAGAACAGGTAATGGATGAGGACCTGGTCAGATATCTTAAATGGAATGGTGGGCAGTGCACAGTTAAGATCAGAACCCTGGAGGAAGCCTGTTTCCCATGTCTCCTACCTTGTTCAGGGCTATGGCTCTGATGACTAATGCCAGTTGTCAAGACAGAAGGAGCCCCAAGGCAAGTCAGAGGGCTATGGTAGCTTGATAAAAATATCCTGTAAGAACACCTCCTTGCTTTCCTTTCCAATTCTCGGCTCACCAATCAGCCTTATCTTTAACTTAGTCTCTTGAGTAATTAATTCATCTAACAGTTGGGAATGCCCCAAGCAAATAAGCGGGGTCTGTCATGCCAAATGTATCTCACACTGCAAATTAGTAACCTACCATGAGGTTAATAAATCAGTTGCTTGTGAGTTTAGTTACTGTGACTGTTGTTAGTACAAGAAAACAAATGAAGATAACATAAGAGATAGATAAGTTTAATTAACCAGAAATTTTCTGCCCAAGTCCATGATACACTACTGAAGTGGGGAGGAAATTTTAAAAGCTGCAGACCTATATGAATAGTATCATCCCATTTTATTAGGGAGAAAGCACATGTGGTATGTGCACATATGAGGTCTGTCCAGAAGGCATCCAGGTATGTAATATGAAAAGTAGAGACATTTACTGAAGAAGATACTAGATACAAGAAATATTGTACATGGGATGATGATACCTCAGTCCCCTTCAAAGTAGGCACCTTGGCACTTCACACAATTCTCCCAGTCGCCATCAGCTGCCCCACTGTATTTTCCTGAATCTCATCGACTGTCTGAAATCTCTTCCTCATTAAAGGTGATGTTAGTTTTGGGAAAAGCTGTAAGTCATAGGGTACCAAATTTGGGCTGTAGGGGGGCTGAGTCACCTGGGTGATTTGATGTTTTGCCGAAAAATTGCACGAGACATGATGCATGAGCACGCACTTTGTCGTGATGAAGCTGCCAATGACCAGTTGCCCAGAGCTGTGGCCTTCTGAATCATCCAAATAGTTTCCAGGGAGGAATGTTCAAAGTTAATGCAAAATTTGAGGCAGATTCATTGCTCTACTTGCTCAGTCATTTTGAATATGATGGCCACACAGTACCCATACTCACTCAATGGCATCTACTGCCACCACTGACTAGTACAGTGAAGTCATCACTGTTCACACATACGCATTCCATTCCTCTCCTTGGCTGCCAGGTTACATTGATGTTATGCAAACCACTCTTGTTATATTAACAATAGCTAGACTTTTTCCAGACAGAACTTGTGTTTAATAACTGCTTTTCATTTCATAGTCACTTAAGTAGTGCATTTGCTAACCTAATAGTTTTATTTTTTTAACTTTAGAGTATAAATTACAATTTGGCGAAAGCACTTGATGTGTTTTCTCTATCACCTACACTGGCATATATAACATAATATTCTCAAATATGAATGTAAAGTTTCTGAGTTCCGCACCCAACCTTAGATGCTTTTAGTTTATAAATACATTTCTAACTGGCTCATTCCAACTTGTGCCTATAATACAAAGTTCTAAATTTGAAATGTCATGTTTTAAGTTTTTGTCTAAAAATTCTCTGTAAGCATTCAAATATAATACATTAAAAGTCTTTTCATTAGCTAGCTATAGAAGTAACTACTTTCCCTTTAAAAAACATAAATGTTTGGTATGTGTTTGTTTCTACTGTGTAAGATATATATAAAAATCAACATGAAAGGAACTAGATTATTGAGATTTGAATTCATTTAGCTTTACACACATTTACTATTAACTATAACTGAATATATGAAGGAAATTCATAGTTCTATGCTAGCTTCCTTTAGGGCAAAATTCCTTGAAGTTTCTAAAATATTAGTAGGCATGAATGTCAAGAGTGGAGGTGGGGAATTATGAGTTTCTTTAAAGAAATATTTTAAAATAAAAATAATAAAAGAGAAGAAAAAGATTTATACAAAGAGCAGGAGGGAAATGCTGATTGATGATACAAAGATACACTATTATAAATATTAAAATTTTCTTTGTTCCAAAATTGGGTTCATTTGTTGCTGTATTTTTAAGAGTAAATAATTAATGCATCAAAGAATTATCATAGGTCATCAAGATACAATATAAATTCTGTTTTTCCTGGAAAAACAAGAGTTTTTTTGCCTAAGAAAGAATAATTATCAGGGCATGGTATTAAACCTCCTAGTTGAACATGAAAATTACTCAGGTACAATGTTATGTATGTACAAACATACAGATAAATATTCTTATTTTTAATATAAATTTTTGTGGGTATGATGGCCATGGACACATACCACTCAGAACTCCTTCAGGAGGAATGGAAGCTGGGAACATAGTTGACTGACAGAGGTCACACTTTCCCCTGTGGGCTACTAGACAATGACTGAACATAGTGGGGTATTAGTCCTATGGAGACTCCTCTAATGGGCAAATTTAGCCTAAGAACTCCTTATTTAGCCTGGCTGAAACTTCTTCAGCACCATACTGCAGCTTGAGGCTCTTTATACCCAATCCATTTCTTCTCCTTTCACGGGGTTCAGACCAGCATCTCAGTCAAACAGCTCTCCCCACCTATTCCTGTTCCCTCCTCCACTCCATCTTTCACATCTCCCCCATAAGTCCCTGGCATTCCTAGTACCATCTTGACATCTGTTTCTCAGAAACACTCTGCGAATGTTTTAAAATATTTCAATGAAAGAAATACATATAAATTGTTAAAATATTAGAGAATACTTGAAATCACTGTGTACTGCCTTATCCCACCACAACCTCTCATCCCACTTACAAATGTCACCATTTTCAAGTGTAAGTAGTTTCTTCTGATTCTACCACTGCCTTTCTAAATATGTGTGTCACTTAGAACTGCATTCAGGTGCATGCAACAGAAATCTCAAAAAAATCATTACTGAATGGAATGAGTTTGTTTTTCCTGAGAACAAGAAGTCTGGAGTTTGGCAGTGCATGGTTAAGACATCTCCATGATATCACCAGGTACCAGGGACCTACTCTCCATCCCCTCCCCCTTTATTAAGTGGCTTTTTGTCAACATTACTCCAGCAATTAATTATCCCCATTCCTGTAACAATTTTTCCCTTACCGGATCACGCCTATTAGCATACCAACAGAAATAAATGTTATTTGTCCCATCTAAAAAAGAAATTAAAACCTCATATGACCCCATCTTTCCTTCCCTATATATCCACTTTCCTTCATAACATAACCCTTATGTTGAAAACCCCACAGCTCTCTCCTCCCATTATCTCTTACATGCATTCTAACTGGGCTTCTGCCCACACCATCAACTGAAATTGCTCTCTTCCAAGTCACCCATCACCTCTGTGTCACTTCACTGGATCAATGGTCAATCTCAGACATCTTGTTACTGGTATCTTACATACCAGTTATAGCCGACTTTCTTCTTGAAACTTAATCTCCTGGACACCACATTGCCTTCAGTGTGCTCTACCTCTGGATACTCCTGCTTAGTCTCCTTTCTCCATCTCTCCAATCCCCAAATGCTGGAGGACCCCAGGGTTCAGCCCTCCAGCCTCCTCTAGATCTCTATCTATACTCCCTAGGTGATCTTCAGCAATCTCTTGGCTTTGATACTATCTGCGTGGTTTTCTCCAGAATTTACCTCTCTAGCCCAGACCTTTCTCTCAACTATAGATTCTTATCATCAAAGCTCTATTTGAATGTCTAATAGGCATTTCAAACACTGATGTCCAAAACTTCGCTCCTAATGTGTCCTCAAAATGTCTTTTCTCAATCTTCCCCTTCTAGTGAATGGTAAATCTAGTTGGTCAGAAATTTCTTCTATACCCAACATTTGATCCATCAGCAAAATCTGATGGCTCAACATTTATACTTAGAATTTGGCTACTGCACAACCACTTAACCACCGCCATAAGTCAAAGCCACCATTATGACTTCCCCGAACTATGGAAACCACCTTTAACTGATCTCCCTAACTTGATTTTGTTCCCTGAATCTGTTCCTATCACAATAGCCAGATTGATCCAATTAAAAAGTAAATCAGATCATGTTCCTCCTCTGCTCAAAATTTTGCAAAGCTTTCCCATCACACTTAAGAGTCAAAGGCAAGTCCTTACGAAAGCCTAGAAGGCCTTATATAACTAATGTCTCATTTCCTCTGGTCTCGATCCCTACTACTCTTCTGCTTACCCCTTCTACTCCAATCATATTAACTCTGCTGTTCTGCAAACCTGCCAAGTATACTCCCATCTCTGAGCCTTTGTACCTGCTGTTTCCTTTACCCAAACCCTGTTCTACAGATATCTTCCATGGCTGGCTCCTTCATGTCTTACTCACATAATATTTCAGTGAGGCCTTTCCTGATCACCAAATATCAGGCTCATCGTGCCCACCATCACCCAAATACTTCCTATCTTTCTTTTTCTCCAATAGTTTTCACTTTCTTACATACTCTAAATTTTACTTATCAATCTTTCTCTGACATACCCTATTAAAACATACCCTATTAAAAGATATTGGTCATTTTTGCCTGTTTTATCCACTGGTATCCCCAGCAACTAAGAATACTATCTGGCAAATTGTAGGCACAACAATCTATATAGGCCTTGAGTCAAACATGGGTTCATGTATATCTCAGTCCTATCTCAGATCCAGACTTGAAGAAGGCACAGAGCAGAAGCTGAAAAGGCACATCTCAGGTGAATGTGCCCCTTTGCTAAACTTTCTTGTAAGCCCTATCAGCCACCTCTGCTTACTTTGGCCAGAATTGCTTCATATGGCCACCTCCAGCTTCGAGAGAAATAGGAAAGCTGATTACTTTAAATTGGTCATTTTGCCACTCAGAATATCATGGTCTATTCCTAAGGAAAGGCAGATATTGGGCAAGCAACTAGCAAGGTCTTCCATATATGCTATCTCTTGATTTAGTTATTACTTACTGACTTCCTATTTTCACAAATCAAGATTTAATTCTCTTATGTATTTTATTATCTCATTATTATTAAAATAAGTGATTAATAATAGTAATTATCATTAATTCTCCTATATCAGGTCAGATATATGATCCATCAGTTCCTTTTCTTCCCTCCCTCCAAACTCCCTAGAACCTTCTGTACCCTGCCCCAATTTGGACTAGCTGCACTCTAGACCTAAGGCACGGTTATTATTCTAAGATTTCTCTTCCACACTATGTAAGATCCTTTGTGTTTCCTGGATCCTAAGAATCTCTGTTGCTTTAAGCCAGTATATCTTCCAATAACTTCTTGAGAAAAGTACATGGTAGGTGAATTTTTTTTAGAACGAACAAGTCTGAAAAATGTCCTTATTTGAATGACAGATTAGAAATCTGCATAAAGAATTCTAGGCTAAAAATCACTTCCCTTCAGAATTTTGCAGGCATCATTCCACAGTCTTCTAATTCCTTGCTACTGAGAAGTCTGATTCCTATTCCTTTTCATGTATCTTGTTTTTCTTTTTTACTCTGAAAGCTTTTAGATGTTCTCTTTATCTTTGGTTTTCTAAAATTCACAAAATATGCCTTGATATTTACCTTTTTTCAATCGTTGGATCCTTTCAAATTGGTAACAAGCATACTCTAGTTCCGGAAAAAAAATTTTGCTGCCCTTCTGTTTTCTCTTATTAGTTAAGACAGTAGATCTTCTGGTCTGAAACTCTAATTTTCTTATCTTCTACCATCTGTGTTCACTACTATGTCTTTTTGTGATTCTGTTCTGCACTATAGGGATGTTTCAACTTTATCTTTCAATTCTTCTATTAATTTTTCTGTTTATGCTGTCATATTCACAATTCCCAAAAACTCCTTTCTTTTTCCCTGATTACTCTTTTAAAAAAATAGCATTCTTTCTTCTTTCAAGGATGCAATAGCTACTTATTTCTCTGTGGGGAGCAATTTTAATTCCTCATATTTAAATTATTTCATTGTCCCTGATTCCTTTTTTCAATTTGTTTTAGCCTCAATTCATAGATCTCAGATCCACAGATGGAGAATATCCTCAAAAGTATTGTAATCTCTGGTGCTCTGGTTCTATTTATTTATTTTTAATTATATTTTATTGATTATACTATTACAGTTGTCCCAATTTTTCCTCTTTGCCCTCCCTGTCCGGTACCCCCATTCCCTCCAGCAATTCCCCACCCCCTCAGTTCATGTCCATGAATTGTGCATATAAATTCTTTGGCTTCTCCATTTCCTATACTATTCTTAACATCCCCCCCCATCTATTTTGTACCTACCAATTATGCTTCTTATTCCCTGTACCTTCTTTCCCATTCTCCCTTCTCCCCCTCCCAGCTGATAACCCTCCATGTGACCTCCATTTCTATGATTCTGTTCAGGTTCTAGTTGTTTGCTTAGTTTTTGTTTTTTAGATTCAGTTGCTGATAGTTGTGAGTTTGTCGTCATTATACTGTTCACAGTTTTGAATTTCTTCTTCTTCTTAAATTCCTTTAATGTTTCATGTAATAAGGGCTTGGTGGTGATGAACTCCTTTAGCTTTACCGAGTTTGGGAAGCATTTTATCTGCCCTTCAATTCTAAATGATAGCTTTGCTGGATAGAGTATGGTAACTAAGTTGTATGTCCTTGCTTTTCATCACTTTGAATTTCTTGCCAGTCCCTTCTTGCTTACAAAGTTTTTTTCAGAAATTAGCTGACAGTCTTATGGGAATTCCTTTGTAGGTAATGCTCTTCTTTCTCTTGCTGCTTTTAAGATTCTATCTTTAAGCTTCGGCATTTTAGTTATGATGTATCTTTGTGTTGCCCTCTTTGGGTCTAACTTGTTTGGGACTCTCTGCACTTTCTGGATTTGTATGTCTATTTCCTTTGCTAAATTAGGGAAGTTTTCTTTCGTTATTTTTTCAAGTAAGTTTTAAATTTCTTGCTTTCCTTCTTCTCCTTCTGGTATCCCCATGATTCAGATGTTGGCATATTTGGAGATGTCCCAGAGTCTCCTTATTCTCTCCTTGTTTTTTTAAATTCTTGTTTCTTCATTCTATAGTGGTTGAGTGTTTATTTCTTCCTGCAGGTCCAAATTGTTGATTTGAACCCCAGCTTCCTTCCCTTCACTGTTAGTTTCCTGTAGATTTTTCTTTATGTCACTTAGTGTAGCCTTCATTTCTTCTCTTATGCATTTGCCATCTCAGTGAGATCTTCAAGCATCCTTATCACCAGTGTTTTGAACTCTGCATCTGATAGGTTGGCAATCTCTATTTCACTTAGTTCTTTTTCTGGAGTTTTGATCTCTTATTTCACTTGGGCCATATTTCTTTTGCCTTCAATTTGGCAGCCTCCCTGTATTTGTTTCTATGTATTGGGTAGAGCTGATTTGACTTTGTCTTGGCACACTTGTTACATTGTAAAGGGTGGAAGTCTTATGTATTTGCTAGGGTGGGGTAACCCACGTCACTGCTCTGTGGTGCTGTATATGGGAGAGGGGTCTGACAGGGAACAATGCTGCTTGCTCAGGTCTTGCCCCATTTCTAGTTACTTCCCCCACTTCCCAGATGTGAGTGGTGCCCTTCTAGCTGCTGTCCTGGTGCTGAATCCCAGAGTGGGTGGGTTTGCCTACATTCTAGAGCCATGTGGCTGCTTTAAACAGACTCTCCTTAGAGACCGGCAGTTTCTTCTGCTACTGCAACCCCCACTGGTTTTTACAGTCAGAAATTATAAGGTTTGATTTCCCCAGTGCTGGAACCATGGACTGCATGGTCTGGCCTGGGGCTGAGATGGCTAGCTCCCCAGGTGTCCCTCTCAGTTTTTATCTATCACAGGTAAATATGGGACCACTCATTCTTGGGGTCACTGCTGCCACTGCCTCGCTGCCACCATCTTGCAGCCGCCACACCACGTCCCCTCCATCCCCACTCCCATCTCTGCCCCTCCTACCTGTCTGGATGAATATTTCTTCTTTAAATCCTTGGTTGTCAGACTTCCATACCAGTCTATTTTCTGGCAGCTTTAGTTGTATTTTGTTTTGAAATTAGTTGTGATCCTTCTTATCGTTGTGTGAGGAAGTGAAGAGTGTCTATCTACACCTCCATCTTGGCCAGAAGTCCTCTCTGGTTATACTTAAATGTGAATCTCTGAAAAATTGACTGGGAGCTTGGTGTGAATCAGCAGGTCTGTTACCTTGGGCTTCACTGTACAGAAGTTGATTGGCACATCTACCTTCTCAAAGGGAACTACCAAATATATCAATATCTATAGGCTTTGCTCTGGAGGGAATAATTTTTTTTTCAGAGAAGTGTCCTCTAAACAAGCTACATAGAAACATAAGCCTCTCTGCTGGAGTGAGGAAAGAGTTGAGAAAGATCTCACCACTGCAGATACAGACTCTCAGTTAATCCCTTTATTTTCAGTCTAACTGCCTACCTTCTATTCTATATTGAACTTATCTTTAAGTCCAGAAAACCTACAGTTTGGTGTTTTCAGAAAATATTTATCCCATATCAATTGTTCTTTACACAAACTGCCTCTGGTTTTCAAGTTTTATCCTACATCCCACTGCCAGACTAATCTCTATACTATACTCTTACTATCTTTTTACTCAGTGTCATACAAGTCAGCACTCATTAATGTCCTAGTGATTGTATGAGTTTGTTTTCCTTGACTAGATCTGCTGGGGACTCAACTCACACCTTATACTTCCTTAGTACTTCCCACAACAATAGCAGTCAATGAAGTCTGTGTGAACAGTTCTGTACAAGTGACATAAAATAATAATTATAACTTTAAAACCACAATTGTCAATTATTATTTTATAAGGAAATCAAATGGATTTTCACACAATTTGACGAAAGAAAGGATCAGGTAATGATGCTATCCATTCTACAACAGAGAAGGTTATGATAAAAGATTTCATAGGTCACAATTTATCTGTGACAGGCTTCGAAAACAATTTACATTTTTACATAGCCTTTTAAATAATTTATTACAAGAATTTTAAAAAATATATATCTTTTCCTGGTATTTTAAACTTGTACCTGGAAACATAAAATTGTTATAAAAAGGAAATCAGAGTACAGCTGACTATATTATGTACTTTTATTGTTAAATGTACATATATAATTCAAATAATTTATTCTAAAATCAATATAGGTGAGGTTACATCTATCTTAATGATAATATTGCTTTTTAACTGTCTGCAAATATGAGGGTGACTTAAGGTGGTATAAATTTAATAGTGTCATAATGCTGAAACTATTACTCCCTGAGAATAGTTTGTTAAATGGTTTAAGAAATTCAAAGCAGGAAATTATTAAATGCTTTTTCATAATGAAATCATTATAGGAGGCTAAAAAACAATGAGAAATATATTTGATTACCATTAAAACTAAACTTTAAATTACACTTCACACTTTTAAACTAGGAATAGGCATAGTCCAAAAAACCAACTTCAAAAGACAATTTTCATTCAAAACATATGTACAGATAAGTCTTCAGGGGTGTCCAACCTGTGGCCCACAGGCCACATGCGGCCCAACCAAAACCATAAATTAAAGTCTTTTTTTGTTCACAAGTTTTCATTAGGGTTTATGTATTTAATGTGTGGCCCAAGACAACAATTCTCCCAGTGTGAACCAGAGACACCAAAAGGTTGGATACCCATCTTGAATGTTCTAAATTCATAAGCGGAGAGAATTATTTTTAAAGTATTACAATTTATAGGTCATTAGGTCAACAACATGAGCTAAGCTCTAGTAATGATGCCAATCTATAAAAACTCATTATTCAACAGAGGGAAAAATCCAAGCTGCATATTCTGAAATCCTTTATGTTGTTGCAGTTGCCTTCCTGATTTCTAAACCACAGACTTTCTGGAGAAATAAGGATGCCTCAAGAAGACATCAATAGAAATTCCATAAATCCTAAATTTGCCATGGCTCTGGTGGCAGGGGTTGGGGGGAGATAAGAGATTTAGGGGGAGATAAGGAGGAGTCACAATCAAAGACTGAGGTTCAACTAAGCACCAATACTGAGAAACTTTTTGTACTTCTTTTCTAAAGGATAGAGAACATTATATTATAGTTAACTGGTACCATTTTAGGGCTAAATATATGAGGGAAATTACTAATAGAAATTTAGACACATGTATTTTTAGAGTCACCATGCTGGGTGATGCACAAAAGAGGGACGGTAAGAGAGCTTTGTGGAAGTGGTTTACTAATTTTGCAACTCAGAAAGGGTTAAGGGAATGCTTCTAAACATTTAGCTTGTGCACCAAATTTTTAATTTACTGTGACATTAGAGATGTCTGTAGGAAAAGACATATACACATATTTTTAGAAGACCTAGCTAACAGTCCTGTCTAGAAACTGAGGAAGCGGATGGATCATGTTAAGTGGTCTCTCCAAGGCCCTAAAGATGTGGGGACTAACCTGGACCTGTGGGCAGGCTGGAGGTAGAGTTAGCTTGTTAAAATATATCACATCAAGAATGTGCTGGTAGTAAAAGATCTATTTTAGGAATATCTTATCAATCATAGAAATAAAGCACAAAATATGACAGAATATAAAAAATGCTAAGTTACACTGGAAATTAAAAGCAGACTTATTTGTATAACAGCCTAAGAAAACAGTATTGTCAGGTCACTGTATATTACAAAAGTAATTTTGTATATATTTTATCATGCAAATTCCTTTTTTGCATTGAATTAATTCACTAGTGACAGACATTGCTCTCCTTGCTCCTCCACCTCCCCTACATATATATACACACAAAATTGCTCATTAAATTAAAATGTAATAAAGTCTACTTAAAAAAGATTGCCTTTTGGGGTGCTCCACTACATATTTTAAGATGTTTGACATGTTCCAACTTACCCAGTGTGATCATGAGGGTGGAGGCCTGAGACACACCTTATACTATAGGTGGTAGGCATGCCCTCCAGTCAAATAATTCTGTGCCTGCTTTTAAGGTGAGTAATGGTATTGAGAAGTACAATTTGAGTTACACTAACTTTAAAACTTTCTGGAGCAAATATGTATTCAAGTTTTAAAGTCTGATTATAACTTTTATGAAAACAAATTATGAATTTTTAAATAATGCCATTCTCTTAAATAGTATCCTAAGTTGAATTTAACAAGGATTGTGGTTCTAAAAATATTAAACAGTCTCTGGAAAGTAATAATTTATGACAGTTGAGGAGGTAACTAAATAGTTACCTTCATGAATAAAGGTAGACGAGTTTAAACAAAAAACAAGGAAAAACAAGAGTCCACTAAATGATAGACTTAAAAAAGTCACATTATAAACACGTAAGAATTTAAACTGACACAGGATATTCAATTTCATAAATGTTATAATTAGTAGGACTGATGTAAATTCAATTACATGTATCAGTAGAACATAACTAATGATTCCTTCTGTCACAAGCAAGTAAATTTTTCTAGGCAAATAGTATTTTTTAAGTCTATCAGCAAAGCTAAGGCATTTGTCCATTATTTTGTGATCAGTGGACACTAATTCTTATGATTATGTCCTGAATCTAGTTTCATTCAACAAATAACTCCTTGTCTAGACCCTAATACTGCTGTGCAATATAAATTTCTGTGATGGAAATGTTCTGTGTTCATGTGACTACTGAACACTACAAATGTGGGTAGTACAACTGAGGAACTGAATTTTTTATTTTATTTAATTTTAATTAATTTAATTTACATTTAAATATAGCCACAGGTAACCAGTGGCTACCACATTAAGCAGCACAGCTAAAACAAGCTTCAAAGAGTAAGAGCAAATGTCATTATGTTAGGTCTAACTCTAGAATGTTTGTTGATTTCCATAAGCATGGCATTCACAAATGTTTGAGTGGTATGTCAGAAAACCTTTTGTTCTATGGCTTTGTCTTCATTCAAAAATATGATTAAATCTATGCCAGTGTATATCTAATACAACATCCAGACAACTCCAAACTAAAAATACCATCTGAAAACATTTTTATTAATGCTTATAGTGTGTCAGTATAACCACACTGATTAATGAGGCAGCCTGGTGGCCTATGTCAATCTGTCTAATGTTAGTTCTAGAATGACTAGAATTCAAACTATGAAATATCCACTCTTAAGAAGTTTTTGTCCATTACCTATCATAACACAAGAATACCAATTACTGCATAGTTTTCAGCTCCATTGGTTAAACACTGCGAAAGCCCGTCAAACCATTTTACCTGACAGACATATTTGTTCTTCCATTTGCTCAGCACACACTGACTGTTTTGCATCACCTCCTGAAGGAAACATAAAAAGAGAGAGTGCAGTTGGCTCTACACATTGTTGTTATCAGTTAAAGTGCCTCTGATTTGCAAGCAAAAAAAAAAAATCAGCATGCCACACAAAGATGCAACTGTTTTGAAACTCCTCACTGGACAAAAGCAAAGCTATCATCACCAGGAGAGTTGATCCTTTATGAAAATTAAAGCTGTTGAAAGATGTTTTAAAACAGATTTGTTTGTTGCCATTTTTGAAACTTTTGGAAAGATACCTCCAACTCCTTCAGTGAATCTCGAAGTTTTTCTGGGCGTCTGTTTTTGAGAGTCCATGGATAATCTCGTGCTGGCAAATAAAACACGTACTACAGTTAGTTAAACAAGACTTAAAAAGGAAGCTCTTCTTAGTAGTGTGCCTAAGGAAGATTAAAATAAAACACCTCCTTAATTGAGAGGAAGTGGGCTTCATTTCTATCATTGAATGACAGCATTTTGAAAGGCTTTGTCATTGGAACAGAATTTTTACCACAAAACAATCTCCCTGATCGTAATTTTATGATGACAACCAACAAGTCTCAGAGAATCCCTGGGAGAGTTTCCTAGGCCTGTGAACCTAATATTTAAAGGTAAATGATCCACTCTATAATAAAAAATAACATTTTCATGTAAATAATTAAATGTTTAATTATCAAAAAAAATTTCCAAAATCCACAAGTAGCCTTCTCAGACCTGAAAATTCCTAATGAGTAAATAAATATAGTGAGGAAAGAACTAAAATACAAAAACTGATACACAGAAAAATAAACTTTAAATGAAACAATACAGTATTATCACATATTAAGACTAAGGGAAAAATTGGGGAAAAGCCAAGTTTTAATAAGTTATGCACCAATAGTGCTCCTTTTTTTATGTAAAATAATACTCTTTAAAATCTACATCACAATTCAATACTGATAAAACTTTGTTGTTTTAAATACTTTTAATTAAAAAATAAAATTATTTAGTAGAGTCTCAACGTTAGCCTAAGTCAAACTAATTTTGTTTAAAAAATTAACAAAACGTTAAATTGATTATATCTATTTCATCACAAATCTTTGAATTCACCTAAATAATAATTTAAATGAGTTCTATATATGTGTGTTTTCTATGTGTATACATATAATATATAGACATTAAAATTCTATAGTATAATTGTTATATATCTTACTTCAGCAAATTAATTTTATTTTAGAAAATTTATGATGTATAGAGCATATGTATAAATTTTAAAACCTATATTACAGCTACTAATACAGTATTTTAAAAAAATGAAATGTCAGCTTGACCATGTAAAATGAGAACAAGTAGGATTTTTCAGCTTTATCTATATTCCAAACAAAATGTAAATTATATTTAAACCATTAAGTATATATATGTTAAAATATATTTCTGTTCTAAAATATATAAATATGTTAATGTGATATATATATCTTATTTGTAGCAATATCACATTAACATATTTATATATTTTAAAACAGAAGACTAAAGAGAATAAAATGCTAATACTGATCATTACAAATCTTATTTTCTTAAAATGGGTAAAACAATGATTTAGTCATAGGACAAATAATAAAATGTTATCAGAACTTAAGCATGATATACTTATTTTAAATACATTAAATAATATTAATATTCATTAAGAAAGTTTATGCTTACATAAGCATATAAAAACTGAATAGAGATTTCAACAGTCTAAATTAGAAGTGCCTAACAAATATGATTCTTACTCATAAGTATATATATACCTAAAAAATGGAAATTAATAATTATAAAAAATTTACAAGGAATAACATTTCCTATTTGTGCAGAAAGTTTAAAATATTTTAAAAATTGAATCTTTAAGGCTTTTAAAATTCCAGTTTTATAATAATTCCATAAAATATATAAAGTAAGCTTACATTCTGCCAGTTTCTGCTTTTCTTCTAAGTTACCATGCTCTGTTGCTGATATTGTGGTAGAGAGTTTGAAAGAAGAAAAAAAGTAGAAATTATTTTTTGTTATAATATAGTATTTTTATATGCACATATATAATGTATTATTACACACATCGTTGAGATTAATAAATTATGCTAAACCTTTTAAAAGGCAATTGAAAAAAGGCCATAATTTGGATGTTTTAATTTCACAGAGTTATTTCCTAAATTTGCAGTGAAAAGGCTTATGTAGCCCAACAGGTGGGCCAATATCCTGAGTTTGCAGTCTCATCAGATATGGAAGGGGCCTGCAACTGAGCCCAGAACAGAAGCTGTTTCAGTCTGTCATCAGAACCATGAAGTCAGCCTATGAACCAACAAGCTAAGCACACAAGATGCCCACACAATCCCCACTTCAACAGAGACCAAAACAGGAAGTAACTCTAGCTAGAAAGACCTTTTGGCCCATCAAAAACTTATGGGATTAACAGGATTAATCAGATAAAGAAAATTGATCATTCACTCAGAAATGCCTATTTCAGATATCAGGTGAGGATCCAGCACAACCCACGCATTAACAATGCCCTCTACTGGGATGCTGATAAATAAACGTGAATAGTCTGTCTAGCTATCAGTCTGATCGGCAGTAAAATGAAAATTTTCATGTTCTTCTCCAGCATTTTATCAATATTGCTTTATTTTATATAGAATAGATATCAACTTTAGCATTTTTCTAAAGAACCAAAGTGACTTTTCTTAATTTTATAATTTATTAATGGTCGGTACCTTAGAGTTTGGAGTATTTAGTTTATAAAAATTAGCTGAGCAGAACAGATACTTTACCTGGTTGATCATTCTTGTCATAATACTGGTATATCCCAATATCTCTATCTATGGAAAGGAAGAAATAGCATTAGATTATGGTAAAAAGTTCTGGAGATTAAGAAGCCAAACCAGATTATATGACAGTGTGGGAGTACAGGCAGGGAGGAGGACAAAAACTGTCTCTTTATGTTACTAGAAATAAAATGGTTTAAAAATATCTAGACATGGGTTTGTGTATTATAGGGATACTGGAAGCCTTATCAATCTAATTAGAAAAGATTTACACAAAACTATAATGGCATGAGTAAAGGAATAGTAAAGAACTGAAATCAACGGAAGACTACCTTTTCTCTTTCACACTTCCTCTGATATTTTTCCCAGGGTGCTACCAAAAGGGAATTGCCACTAAGCAATGCCAAATGAAATCAGTGGGTGGAAGAAAATGCCCTAACTGTTGAATTCTGAGCTGTGGCTTTCTTTTCTCTTGTTTAGCTCAAGTCTGGTAGGGTGTTTGATGGGGAATCTGTAGGAAAGAAAGAGAGGATTAGAGTAAGGTATGGATAAATTATTTGAAGCTGTTTAGACTAAGAAAACCTTCCAAACCCATTCAAAGTCTGATGCTCTGACGGGACTAAAAAAGAAGCAAAGCTAGGATTCCTAGATGTTGAGAGTGATTTAATCAAGGGATCTGTTCTTACAATTTAATTACAGGATAACAAAAAAACTGTGTCCGTTTTCTTCCTGTCTGTGGATAGTGAAATATTTCTCTTTGAAGTAACATTTGTTTCCTTCCATGCAAAGTTAACTCCAGTTACTAACAAAAGGATATAAGTGGAAGCAGTACAGGCTGCCCCCTAGTGACTGACTGCTTCAAACTTTCTCAAACTGAATGATGAAACTCCAAAATGTATTATACCTAAAATTAACTTGTTAAGTATAGTTTTCAAAAGAATCAATCATGTATACTTAACTGAAGCTCTATTTTATTCATTATGCTATTAACTGGAAATATATTTATAAAGAATGCATTTTATTTTTATTAGACCAAAAATACCTAATAAGGAGTGATTGGGAAAGGTCATGAGTAGGGATCCTAAGATACTATTAATATTTCATTTCTTCACCTGGGTGATAATTTTGTCTGTTCACTTCTGACATGTTCGAAAACATGTCATTATAATTTTTACACTTTTCAATACATGTTACACTTTTATAATACTCCATCATTCTATGCATCCAAATATTTACAACTCTGTATTAGCACTTTGAAGAACATAAGGGGCCCTGAATTCTGTGCACAAGTCTGACCTGGAGTGGGGGTGTCAAAATCTGTGCAGAATAAGGAGGGTATCCACATACGGAGACTTACCCCACATGGGGTGTTAGAGCCTAAGCTGGATGAGAAAGTGTGCATGCAGAAAGTTGGCCTGACATGGTGTGTTAGAACACTAGCAGGGTGAGAAGGATATTCACATGGGACAGTGGCCTAGTGTGGGGTGTTACAGGCTGAACAAAGTGAAGAGAACATCCGTAAGTGGGGGCAGCCCAACATGGTGTGACAGAATCCACGTGGATGAGGGCATCCATTCAGCAGAGGGAGTGGCCAGAGACAGGAGATTGATTAGGTTAAGTCAATAAAGATACGGGAGCTCCAGCTCTCCCACTGTCTGCAAAGAGAGTACAAATACAGAAAGGGAGAAAATTAGAACGAACACTGTTTAGACTAGAATTGGAGGTAACAATGTGAATTCATGGG
>CM052543.1:108630090-108681582 GCA_028533065.1 Trachops cirrhosus | reverse complement strand
GATGAGAGGGGGGGAAAGGTATGAAGAATAAGTAGCAATGAAGGTAGACAGAAAATAGACAGGGGGAAGGTAAGAATATTAGGGGAAATGTAGAAGCTAAAGAACTTATGACACATGGACTGAAGTAAAGGGGGGGAATGTGGGTGGGAGAGGGTGTTCAGGGTGGAGGGGAATGAAGGGGGGACAATAGGACAACTGTAATAGCATAATCAATAAAATATATTAAAAAATAAAAAAATAAAAAAAATAAAAGTGTTCCCCTTAATGTCAGGAACAAGACAGGGATGTCCTCTTTCACCTCTCTTATTCAACACAGTACTGGAATCCTAGCCACAGCAATCAGACAAGAAAGAGAAATAAAAGCATCCAAATTGAAAAGGAAGAAGTAAAACTGTCTTTATTTGTAGATGACATGATACTGTACATAGAGAACCCTAGAGATTCCAGCAAGAATCTATTAGAACTGATAAATGAATTCGGCAAAGTAGCAGGATACAAAATTAATATCCAGAAATCAGTTGCATTTTTTATGTGCCAATAACGAACTAACAGAAAGCAATATTAAGAAAATAATCCCATTCATGACTGCTACAAAAAGAATAAAATACCTAGGAATAAATCTAATCAAGGATGTAAAAGACCTGTACTTGGAAAATTATAAGACACTGAAGAAAGAACTATGAGAAGATACAAATAAGTGGAAGCATGTTCATGGATAGGAAGAATTAACATCATTAAAAAGTCCATATTACCCAAAGCAATCTATAGAATCAATTAAATTCTTATCATGATTCCAATGACATATTTCACATAGAACAAACATTTTAAAAATTTATATGGAACCACAAAAAAACCCTGCATAGTAAAAGTGATCCTGAGAAAGCACAACAAAATTGAAGTAATCACACTGTACTATATTATAAGGCCACAGTAATCAAAACAGCATGGCAATAAAAACAGACACACAGATCAATGGAACAGAATAGAAACTCCAGAAATAAACCCACACCTTTAGAGTCAATTAATATTCAACAGAGGAAGCAAGCACATACAATAGGCTAAAGATAATCTATTCAATAAGTGGTATTGGGAAAATTGGTACATGCAGAAAAATGAAACCAGACCACCTTCTTACATCACACACAAGAATTCAAAATGGATCAAAGACTTAAATGTTAGACCCGAAACTATAAAAATCTTACAAGAAAACATAGGTAGCACAATCTGGACATTGCTCATAGCAATATTTTATCAGATGTATCTTCCCAGGCAAGGGAAACAAAAGGAAAAGTAAACAAATGGGCCTACATCAAACTAAAAAGTTCTTGCACAGCAAAGGAAACCATCAACAAAATAAAAAGACAACCCACAGGATGGAAGAAAGGGGTTAATATCCAAATTTTATAAAGAACTTACAAAACTCAACACCAAGAAAAACAAACAACCCAATTAAAAAATTGGCAGAAGACCTGAATATACACTTCTCCAAAAAGGACATACAGATGGGCAATAGACACAGGAAAAGATACTCAATACTCAATGTCACTAATCATCAGAGAAATGCAAATTAAAACCACAATGAGGTATCATCTCACACCTATCAGAATGGCTATCATCAATACATCAACAAACAACAAGTGCTGGTGAGGATGTGGAGAAAAGGGAACCCTTTTGCACTGTTGGTGGGAATGCAGATTGGTGCAGCTACTGTGGAAAGCTGTATGGAAATTCAAAAGAACAGAAGCACCCCTACTGTCATTGAGCATTATTTACAATCACCAAGACATGGAAGCAATCCAATTGTTCATCGGTAGATGAGTGGATAAAACAACTATGGGGCATTTACACAATGGAATACTACTCAGCTGTTAAAAAAAAGAAGAAGAAGGAAAAAGAAAAGAAAAATTTTACACTCTGCAACAGTATGGATAGATCTGGAGAACATTATGCTAAATGAAATAAGCCAGCCAGAGAAAGACAAATACCATATGATTTCACTCATATGTGGAATTTAATGACCAACTGCACAAGGAAATGGGGATGGATTCACAGATGCACAGCAGGATGACAGCTAGGGGCGGGGGTTAGGTTAGAGGGTGAAGGGATTGAGCAGAAAGGAAAAAGGACTCATAGTCATGGACAATAGTGGGGTGGTTGCTGGGGGAAGGGGGTTTAAGGGGATCAGGTGGAAAAAGAATACAATAATTTTTTTTAAAAGCACACCTAACAAGTATTAGGTATGGCAAGTCAGAAGAAAATGGCAATGTCCATTAATGATTGGGCTTGTTTATGAACATGTGACAACTCCTATGGACTCCACAAAATATGTAAAATTAAGGAGAAGGCTTTGCAGGGGTTATGCATGATCAGGGGCAAAAGATAATCAAATGTGGGTTATTCATCCTTCTCTTCCCATGAACTTCAAATATCTGCTAGTAAGGCCATATAAAATTAAAGAGAATTGATAGAGTAAATAAAACAAATTTGTAAAAATCTAAAATAATAACTAGATGGATATGGTGGGAGGAGACAAAATCAATATCCTTATTTTTTTTTCTTGTTTCAATGCTGCCTTGCAACTCTATGACAACAGCTCTTCTGACTTCCTGCACAGCCCCTCCCCCAAAGCTTGTGCAGCACATGCCCTCCCTCTATGCCCCTCACATGATGCCCCCTGCAGCACACAGGTTCCCTTCACGCAGTCGCACCCACCCAGCAGGCTCCTATGCCCCCATACCCATTACCTCTGCCCACGTGGCCAGGTTGCTGTGGTGGAGGCAATTGATCCTGGCCAGGACTAGTTTCATCTGACCAAGTCCTACCCTCTCCACCTCCTCAGTAGCCAGCCCTGCCCGTCCCCACCCCATGGCAGGATTAACTGTCTTGGAGAGGTTGCAAAGTTTTAGGAATATAGGATAACTTGCAGAGACAGCCAATTTTTATGACCCAGCAAGAGGCTAAGCTAGTACAATATCATGAATAAATCATCTAGTAGTAACAATGGTGAGGACCCAGGCCACTTAAATCAGAGCTCCACTCTTTTGCAAATATTTCCCTGGATGAGACCATAGCCTACTGTCCTTCCCAAATGCTAGACCTGGAAAAGGAATTCCTTTTTAACTTTTATTGACCAGAAATAGAAGAATCAAGGTTTTCCATGCCCTAGCCCTCATCAAGAGACAGGTCAACATTTGGTTTCAGAACAGTACAAGGAAATGGGTAAAGGACAGCAACAAAGACAAATTCCTGGTTTCCCAACAGGAAGTGAAGGATGGGAAAGCTAAAAAAGAAGCCCAAGAACTGGAGGAAGAAAGAACTGAAGGCCCATCAAATTAAATTCTACCTTTAAAATTGTATTATATACTTTTAAAGTTAATGATCAACATAAGCTGGTGTACACCATCTATTTTCTTTGTTTCAAGGACTTTACCTGTATTTCAAGCTACCTTCATATCACTGCTCTTGAGGTCTCTGTGTTTTGAGAGAGATTTGGGTGTTAAAAAATAGTTTCTAAAAAAAAATTCTAATATTGCAGAGAAGCACTACTTGAGCTGTTCTAGTAAGGGCAATTTGACACTGACTTGTAGTGATGTTTTTATAATGGTAGCTTTTAATGTCTAAGCTGGTGATTTTGCTCAACAATGTAAACTTACTAATAATTACCACTAAATAATTGAATATAAAAGACTTTATAAATCAAATAAGTATACTTGAAAAATTTAAATCTTTGATTTATAATAAGTTTAAATAACTCTATTAATATTTTTAAGTTATGCCTGTAGAATATTTACTTTATTTGATTAAAATGTATTATTTACATATTTTTCTCTCTGCTTTTATAATAATGGTACCAGTGCCTTTTGTTTACTCCTAAAATGTTTCTTGATTTTGTAAATGTAGTATCTGTGGGAAATGTCTGAGCCAAATATTTGAAAAACACATGTTAACTGAAGGGTGTGCGTATAATCCAGACTCTGCAGCTTCTTTCAGTTTGGGGAAAATATTTGGCCAGTGATGAAAGATTCAGGGCAATGTCAAAGTTGACATTCAATCATTGTTCTGTAGTCTATACAAACTTACAGCAATTTAATCATTAGAGTGAATTAAAAGCCAGTTATAACATTTTCCTTCATTTACTTTTTTACTCTGGTAAGTTACTTTGTGGAATCATTCTCCTTTCTAAACTTGCTTTTCTTTACAATTGCATTTGGTATCAACTGAAATTCCTAGGTCCCAATATGGTGGTCACTACTGTGATTCCATTTTTTTTTTGGTCATTCTTACTTTTGAGAGTGAAAACAGCATCAGGTGTTAGACTCCTGGAGTTAGACCAGACATTGGTTTAACAACTTCGGTACTTAAATTCTGGCTAAGAAAGAATTCAGAGCCAAGACTCAAACTATAACAGAAAGTTTATTTAGAAAGCCACAGAGGTGGAAAGAAAGAAGTGAGCTATTGAAGAAATGGGCTCAGGAAACAAGTTACAGAGGCAAAAGAAGGGCCGTTAGAGCTTAGGGGAAAGAGAGATGCAAGGCAAACAGGCCTGGTATAAGGGGGAGTTGGGGAAAGGAGAAAGTGTGCTCCACAGAGAAAGCCACTCAACTTCCTTTTTAGTTCTCAAAATATCTTGCTGTCTCCACAGTGCACCGTTTCTTTCTAAAAAATGCAGACCTCTAAACATCGTGCATTTTACTCAAGAATGCCAACAGTTGAAAAGAATTTCCTTGTTTGAAAAATCTGCCTGGAAGAAGTAGTCAAGACTGAACTCGTATTATTCAAATACTGTATTAGTGCATTAAATAGTTGTTTCAAAATGGGGAAAAAAGAATTTAAGAAGAATGCTGGATTCTGCATATTGGGAGAAGGGTGTGTAAAGCTGAAAAATGCTGCCCCACTCAGTGCCCTTGAGTATTTCTCTGGGGATAAAACCCAATGCACTTGGACTTAGAACTAAAACAAAATATTTATATAGGGGGAAAATGAATGGAAGAATGAATTAGTAAAAACAAATACAGCAAATTGTCTTAATATTGAATACTGAATAGGAAAAAGAATTATCCAAAGGAAAAGAATAGCAGATGGAAGAACCTAAACAAAAATTAACCATAATTTTTTATTTATTTTAAAATATTTTTTTTAACTTTACAACTTTATAATATTTTCATTTTATAAGGTAGTTGATGACAGTCTCAGATGTCTCCAAAGGCCATTCTAAATCCAAACTTCAATCTCCAAGCAAGAATAAGAAGCATAATTTAAATTGAGCTTGACCTAAATCTAGATTTTTTTATTGTGTGTGTAGGGGATGGGCACACAATCTATGAGAGCCCAAATTTTCAGGACACAGAGATAAGAGGATTATGGAGAGTTCATTAAAATAAATTAATATTTATTTGCCTTAAGAATAATTGTTACCATATAAACTAAATTTTAAGAAAGTAACATGCAAAACAGAAACAGCTGCACTAAGATGCTGTGACTTGTTATACTTTTCATAATCTTTTTAAAAATAAAAACTATGTTTTAGACATAAAAATTACCTTGCCACTAAATAATTCTGCAAAATATTTGCCTTTGCTGATTTCTAAAGTCAGCTATTTTGACTGCTTTGGGAAGAACAGGAAACTTCAGAAGAAATTAGACCTTAATGTAAAACATGGTGGGAAATAAAGAACAAAGAGAAGACACTGGTGCAGTTTAACAAAGGTAAATGATGTCATGGCACCAAGGCATTTAAGATGAAGGTACATTAGCAAAATACCTCAAATAGCCTAAGGGAATATCCTGGGCATGAACTTAGGACATATACTTGCTATTTATTATCAAGAGATGTTCTGAAGACATTTATTCATCAATCCAAAATGAATAAAAATAAAGGTAACCGAAGAGCATGAACTTAAGTTAAACCCCAGGTTAGTTGTATTAGGTGTATTAGTCACTCATGTTGTCTGTGGAAATAGGCTCTTGTGGTGTCATCAGAAAAGCATTTCAGGGACCTCACATGGGAGGATGAGGTGTAGTGGTAAGATTTAATGAAGCTGGAGCAAACATAAAGGACAGTCCCCAGGTGCCTGGAGTCTGTGTCTCAACAACAGCTGGGTGGTTCAGCCCTGTCCCATTATGGAAGAAGTCCAGCCTTGTCTTCACCAAGCCCAGAGGAAGGGCCAGGGTCCAGAAATTCTGTGCCACTGGTTCAATCCATGCCAAAGTTTAATCCAGTTTAGTCTCTGTCCCCATTTGGCTACTTAGTCTCTGTTGCTGGTTGTGCTCCAACTGGCACTGTGTGGCTGTACCCAGGCTGGTGCTTGGACCCACACAGCTGCTGGGCCTGCATGGCTGCTCCAGGAAGAGAAAGCACACACGAACAAATGTATGCTACAGAGACAGGCCTCTGTAAAGCTTTGATTATATTACCTTGATCTTGGGAAAGACCAGGTGCTCTTTCAAACTAATCAATCTATTTTCCAATCCTCTGAGGGCTTGTGCTAGGCCCTCCCCCTAACCAACAGGGCCTTTTCCCAGATTAGACACCTCCCCTCTGGTCATGGTTGTCATCATGGCTCCCACTGCACACACCTCAAAGTAGAAAGACCTCCTCCTGCACCATCGTGACTTCTGCAGCACAGGTACCCAGCAGAGGAATTTCCCTTACTGTTTTTATTCCTCCCTTGGTAATCCAGGCTAATTACTGGTAACCAATACTTCCTACCTTCTTTGGAGATTAGGTCCCAAGGGCGGAGGATGTGTCAGTCCCTTTGGGAGCCTATGACTGCTGTGGCTCCCTAGTGAATAAGGCTTAATGCCTGATTCCCTTTGCTCACTTCCTTTATTTATAACTAAGTAGCTACCTATGCTAACAATTACTGGGTATTTTCAATTCATAAAACACAGTATATTCCCTCCATAATCTCTTATCAAATTGCATCAACACAGAATTACATTAATACCAGTAAAGCATATGCATGAACATATTTAATCAATGTCATGTTATCAGGACAAAAATGTAGAGATGACCTTCAGTTCAACATTAAACAAAACTATTAAGTAATTATAAAGTTATGTAAAGGATAGAGGAGTCTCAAAATAAAGAAACCTCAAGCTAGGATTGAACTTACTGTAACAGAAGACTAGAGTATTAGGAACACTGGGTCATTTGGACCTGAGAGAGTCCTATGGTATATAAATATTAATTAAATATCATAAATATTTTGAGCACTTTAGGTATATAACATTTTACCACAAGTCATAGATATAAAGATTCACAAAGCAGAGTCTTTACTATCAAATACCTATAATCTATTGTAGCGATAAAATAGACACAAAAACAACCATATGGAGTTTGTGGTTAATTTAGCAACATAAACAAAGGGCTATGGTGTTTGGTAGATGTTCTAGTTTGAAAATAAAGAAATTGTCTTAGAAAGTAGAGGGCATTTGAGGATTGTTAGATTTTGATAGGGGAGAGATAAAAACAAGGGAACAACATACAAAAACCTAAATGAGACAAAAAGATGCAAGGATTATTTAGGAAAAAATAAGCAATTGGTCTTGTGCACAAATAGAAGAGATAAATCGGGGCCACACTAGGGAAGTCTCTGAATGACAAACTTAGGAATTAAGACTTTATTATCTGTTAGGTAGCTTGTTGAAGAGTAATGAAAACTTTCTGCTCTGGTAAAGTATTTTAGGAAGGGTAATCAACAGCTCAGAATTTTTGTTGGAAGATTAACTGTGTAGGTGGGAATATTAGAGTGGAGGAAGAATATGTGATACAAGTGACCTGTTAGAAATGGAATAAAGTAACAGATAATATCAATATACCATAACAAAGACTTGAATTGGGGTGGTAGCAGATGGAATGTAAATAAAGAAACAGATTCAAGTGATCTTGTGAAGAAAGAATCAACAGCATATGAGGACTGACAGATTGTGGAAGTGAGGGAGAAGGAAGAATCTGGGATAACCACCAAGGGATGGGGATCTGATTACAGCACAGAGAGTGACCCTTGCATTGAACATGGCTCCACTGAGTAGGCACATCTCCATCACCACGTGCCAGGTAAAAGGGTTCTAGTGCATTCTGTTAACAGTGATTGCCTCGTTTATTCAACCCACACACCTCAATTTTCCTAGCACCTGACCTGACTACTAAGTCTCCTGTTAGATTTTAGCCTTGCCCCTCGGTTGTAACTCTGGCTTTTCCTCTTCCTTAGACTATGCTTCAGCTTCTTCACCCTGTAAAAGCAGTCAAAAACACCATTTTTCTTGGCCACACCTGGTTTTCAGGAACCTCTTACCTATATCTGTTCACACCTGGTGTATCCTAGTTTCAATGGCAGCACTTGAATTAAAACACACATAGAAATAGGTTAATCTAGAAGTGGAACAAGTTTTGCTCATGTCAATAAATTGAATTTTAGAATCAGTGGGAGACCATTTTTCTTGGCCACACCTGGTTCCCAGGAACCTCTTACCCTTATCTGTTTCTACCTGGTATATCCTAGTTTCGAGGACATTTGAATTAAAACATATATAAAATAGGTTAGTCTGGAAGAGGACCAAGTTTTGCCATTGTCATTAAGCTGAATTTTAGAAACAATGGGAGCTTAAGGTATAGCAGTAGATGGCGGTAGAAATGTCTAGCTGACAGACAGAAATACAGGAAAAGGGTCCTGGACCATATAAAAACTATTGTGGGACTTTATATATATAGAAAGGAAACTTAAAACCACTGAATAAGATCCCAGAAGAACAATTAAGTCAAGGGTAGATATTTTTGTGATTTTCCAACAAAGAGAAAATGAAAAAGACACACTAAGACAATATAGTGTCAAGAAAGCCATGGAAGAGAAAATGGCATGTGTGTGTTTTTAAGTGGCCATATAGGGATCAAATTCATTGTTAATGAATTTTGATGTAGAGATGACCTCAATATGGTTTAATGAGAGGTAAGGCTTTATTGAGGACACAGAGATTAAGTCTTCTAAAGAAGGTGTGGTTCTACCACTCTGAATGTTGGACTCTGAGCCAAAAATGTCTTAATTCTAATCCTGCTGTGTGTGACAAATTTACTCCAAATCATTTAACCACTCTGCCTCAATTTCCCCACCTGCAAAAGGGATAATAATATTGGCCTACATCTGTAAGAGTGTTGTAAGTATTAATTAATGTATAATGCTTTGAAGAAAAAAAGTGCTGAACATCATTAGTGGGTATTACACAACTAATTGTCTATAATGCTGAAAACTTTATCCTTTAATTTTATTCAAACAACAGTTATCAAATAAGTGTCCTATCTTCCTTAGTGCCATTTATCTTCAAATATTACTTTTTGCAAAAGTAGATTTACACTTGTGAGTACACAAAACAGTTTATTATTGTATTATTTATTACTTATTATATTATTTTCCATACAAACAACTGTATATGGATTTTTTCTATATTACATCATAGCATATAAACTTCTAGATCAGTTCGGAAGTCTAGATACCTTTCAACCTAAATGTTAAGTGTTAATATTCAGGAAATATTTATTTGATAATTATCACCCATTGCAAGTATTCAATAAATGCTAAAAGGTAATACTTTAACTTACAAAAATTTTAGATTTAACAAATAATACTCAGCAATTAAATGGTAGAAGCAAAATACAAAAGCACAAAGCATATGTTAAAAGCACTATCATGTCCTTATTTTTAAAAGAAGCTATAGGGCCCTCACCAGTGTGGCTCAGTGGGTTGGGCATCGTCCCACAAAGCAAAAGGTTGCTGGTTCAATTTCTCTTCAGGGCAGGTCAGGGCACATGCTTGGGTTGCAGGCCAGGTCCCCAGTATGCATGAGGCAACTGTTAGAGAGGCAACTGTCAGATGTGTCTCTCACACACTGATATTTTTCTCCCTCTCTTTCTCCCTCCCTCCCCCTCTCTCTAAAAATAAATAAATAAAATTTAAAAAAATAAAAGAAATGATAAAACCTAACAGTGCATTAAAAATGAAGAGAGAAATTTTTAAATCTATCAGACACTCTGTCTGGTCTTTTGTTTCTTCTTGGGTTTTAAAATTATAATAGCAATGCACACTTTTTGTTTAAAAAATGCAAAAAATATGGAAGTCTTTAATATTAAAATAACAGACTGCCCTCCCTACTCTGAAGGGAGCCACTGCACAGCAAGACATGTGGCCTTCCAGACTTTCTTGATGCATCGAGAGTATGTCCACACCCACACTGACTTGTTTTTTATTTTTGTAAAAACAGGATTTTACTATACATAGCATTTGCTTCTTTTCATTGAACACCATAGCATGGATATCTCCCTGCTAGCATATACAGATTTACCTCATTGTGTTTTAATAACTGCAAGATGTGCCCCTGGATAGTGATTGTGATCATAATTTAATTCACTGTTCCCTTAATGGAAAACATTCTGTTTCTACTTTTTGCCTTACAATAATACTACTACTATGAAAATATATGCATATACCTTATGTTTTGATAGGTACTGCTAAAATGGCCTCCAAGATTGTACCAATTTACAGATCCATCAATAACATGACTGCCCATTTCCCTGTGACCTCGGTAAGACAGATTATTATCAAGTTTTAACTTTTGCCAATCTGTTAGGTAAAATATGGATTCTGTTAGTATTGTTCCATTTTCCATTCATTAAAGAAGTCAAACATCTTTTTATATACGTTTTAACAATTTGTTTCTAAGAATTACCTTTTCTTAGCTTTTGCCCATCTTTTCATTGAGTTCTTTTTCAATTTCTTTGTGTCTCAATATTAATCTTTTGTTATATACATTGGACATATTCCTTTATAAGTTTTTTCATCAACTTTATAAATGCAGAAAACAAGGGAATGTAGAATTCACATTTTTAAAAATACCAGGTATAACGTAAGAGAAAGTTCTTTGAACTCAATTCAGTGAATGTTGTGCAAAAGTGCCATAGCCAGAGGATGGTTCTTCACAGCTGCTAAATATTGGTCAGGTGACACTATTTCTAGAGGAAGCAAAAGGCAATTGATTTCCATGTTCCAAGAAAACCTGCCCATCATTCTTATTAAAAGGGATTAGAAGAAATTCCATGCCTAGACAAAATAGTGGTCCCTTCACTTTCCCAAGATAAATTATGGCAAAGTATTTATAAATCTGTTGTTGTACTTAAATTTGGAAAATATTTCTCTAGGGCATTGTACAAACTATTTAATTCACTTAGTTAAATAGATCTTGTCAATTTAACATTTTCTGTATTGTAAGCAGTTGTGACATTTAGACAATTTGTCAATAGCTTCTTCATTGTAGCCTGCTACCTCTTCTTCGTTCTACTCATTACATGCAACAAATTAAATTTCACTAATATTTAAAGATCAGTGTTGACCTTTGCATAGCCATTTTCTAGGTTCCTATTAATACGAACATCTTGTTTGCTGATGCTCATTTTAAATGTTTTGCTGCACAAACTTTCCATTATTCCAAAGAGACTTGTATGTAGTTGATGTGCCTTTTTCCATGACCTTGCAAAATAATTGCAATGGCTTATATCAGGCATTTTAGAAAGGAGAAAAAAGGTATGCTTGAATAAGCTAATAATATTAACAACAATAAAATAATCTTTGCTTACCACCACCTTCAACATATGTACCTACCTCTCTGATCTTAAAATATATAAACTTAATTCTTATTTTTAGGATGTACCTAAATCACAACAATAAAAAAACAAGGAAAAGAGAAAAGTTGGCTATGTGATCATGATAATTCTAGATTATAATTCCATAAATACAGTTTTATGCTACACTTGAATAGATCAAAAGTAATGTGATTTTGAAGAAAAAAATAAACCGAATTTCAAGAATCATTCCTAAAAGGCTGAGTTACAGACAAGAGAACACTGAAATGCTCTTATCTAAACCAATGCTAACTGCCAAAATAATTTGTCAATTTAGAGTTACTGTTTTAAGAATCATATAAATCAAAGGCTGTTGCAAAGTGAGTAAGTATAAGAAAGATAGAGATCCTTTCTCTTCAAATAGGAAAGACAGTGAAAAATTTTGAAGTAGCCTGCAGCTATACCACCTCAACCTTGTCAGATTTCACTTGTCAACACTTTGATGACAGATTGGCACCCCCCTCTAAAAAACAAACCCTAGTAACTGTTGAAAGAAATGGCTTCTTATAAAAAGGGGAATATCTCATGCAACTTGATAGTTATATACTTTAAAATCCTTTCTTCCCAAATGAGACTTGAAAAACGTTTTTCTGTGGCTTTTTATCAAAACTCAGAAGCTAAAGACCCTTCTCACTCTAGCAAAGGGGGGATAACATTTTTCAAATCCTACTAAATGTTCTTTATATTCATTCTTTCATTTAATCTTTACAGTAACCTTCTGAAATTATACACTAAATTTCATGGGTACTTACGTGCATATGCAGTGGATGTGTGTGTGTGTGTGTGTGCATAAAAGTATTTTTTCTGAGCAGGGAATAGCAGTCTCTCCAAGGAGCCCCTTTGCCTCCCCTCTCTCCATCCCCAAGTGAATGAACCTTGATAGACTCTAAACATCTTAATTTACAGATATGAAAACTGAGGTCCAGGGAATAAAGCAATTTGAACAAGTTCAGCAGCTTGTTAGGGGGAACAGTTAGGACTAGAATTCCTGTCCACAGATTATCTATCTGTGCAGTGCTCTTTCTACTCTCCCTCCCTCTGTCTAAATGCTGTGCTAAATAGAGCCTTCTAGTTAAGCTTCTGCTTCAGCACCTGAGACAAGTGTTAGTTTAGACTTGTATAATTAATCCATGGCAAAAGATATAAATGAAAACTGTTTTCTGGCTAAATTTATTTTGCTTAGAAAGCCCTTGGAGGAAGTTACATGAATGACTATTTAAACATTATTTTTAATTAATATAACAATAGTTTATAAACTGGTGTATCTAAAACTTCTGATTAAAATTGGCATTTCTTAAGTACTAAAGAATCTTCACACTATTTGATTAGCAAACTTCATGTAATATAAAAATAAGCTGCAACATGAATTATTGTTTATGGCTGATTGTTAGATAAGTTAATGTCTTCAAGTTACTATAATGTATCAGAGAAGGTTTATTTCAATTTTGACTTCCCTTATTTTATAGTGGCTCTCACTAAGTTCTCAGTCCTGCAGTCTCTATGACAAGCCCTTAATGAAATGTAAACAAGCCCTAAATACTCAGTTTATAAGAATTTTGCAGTGAATCCTATTATATTGTGATCAGATCTTCCTTCATACTCTTTCTTCCCTATTTTTTTCACCATTACTAAAGGTAGTAACAGTATTACTACCTTTGTCACAGCGTTATCACTTATATAATACTTTAATTATTTTGTTTCAGTAGTTGAATGGAGAACCAAAGTAGGTAACTCAGGAAAAAACAGCCTTTTCTTATAGAAATAAAGGCTTGTGAATAACCACTAAGGTCCCTTGAGAAGGGATCAATTTCACCTTAATACATTTAACACAGGCATACATCATCGCAGCTTAAAATGTTAATAATTCCCTAGCGCAGTAGGAAATCATTACCTGATATTTAAAAATCAGTAGACTAAAACAAGAAAGATTCTAGATTATGATCATTTTTTATCCTAAGGCCCACACAATAGGATTAATAAAAAAGTTTCCTATGCTTTTAAAACTGCACTCTATATTAAGCTACTGAGTAAAAGGGATAATGTATTTGAAAATACGTGGCAAATAATAATTATTCAATAAATGTCAGCTTCCTTTTCTTGATTATTCAATAACCATAAAAGAGTCTAATTTCAGTAACATAAAAGAAAAAATATCCTAATTATTTTAGCATTTCACTGGGTATCATTTCATCTTCTGATTATTTTTAGTTTGGTTCAACCTACATTTGCTAAGGATCTACAAAGGGCCAACCCCACTGAGCCAGGCATTCAGGGATATTTAAGAAAAGAAAAAACAAGTAGTACTTGCACTCGAGCAGGTCATAACTTAGTGGGGAATGTGGGTAAGAGGAGAAAAACAAATACAATTATATCAGAGTATGGAAAATAAAATAGAACCCTGTCAAGGAAGAAAGTACAGAAAAAAGAGTTATTAATTCTAGCATCTGACACAATTTCAATCACAAAAACAGAAATTACATACAATCATGTATCAGTTAACAATGGGGATACACTCTGAGAAATGTATCCTTAGGCAATTTCATCAATGTGGGGATATCACTGAGTGCACTTACACAAACCTCAATGGTAATATAGTACAGCCTGTTGCTCCTAGGCTACAAACCTGTACGTAATGTTACTGTACTGAATACTACAGGCAATTGTAACACAATGATATTTGTGTATCTAAATGTAGAAAAGGTATGGTAAAAATATTATATAAAATATTTAAAATGTTACACCTGTATAGGGCACTTACCACAAATGGAGTTTGCAGGACTGGAAGTTGCTCTGGGTGAGTCGGTGAGTGAGTGGTAAGGGGATGTGAAGGTCTACACTACTGTAGACTTTATAAACATTATATGCTTATTCTACACTAAATTTAATAAGCAGTTCTTTCTTCAACAATAAATTAACCTTAGCACAACGTCTGACTTTATAAACTTTAACTTTTAAATTTTTTGACTCTTTTGCAATAACACTTAGCTTAAAACATATTTTACAACTGTACAAAAGTGTTTTTCTTTTTAAAAATTATTTATTTAATATTTACTTTAGAGAGAGAGGAAGAGAGAGAAAGAGAGAAGAAAAACATCGATGTCAGAAAGAAACATCTGAGGCAACAGGGATGTTTCCTGAGCACACCCTGACCAAGGACCGAACCTGCAACCCAGGCACGTGCCCTGACCGGGAATCAAACCAGTAACCTTTTGCCTTGCAGGATGATGCCCAACCAACCAACTGAACCACACCAGTAACAGCAAAAAAATTTTTCTTTTTATACTTACTCTATAAGCTTGTTTTTATTTAAATTATTTTTTATGTTAAACAATTTTTTAATTAAAAACTAAGAACATACACACATATTAGCCTAGGCCTATACACAGTCAAGGTAATCAATATCACTATCTTCTATCTCCACATCTTGACCCAAGGGAAGGTCTTTGGGGTGATAACACGCAGGGAGTTGTCTTCTCCTACGATAATGATAACAATGCGTTCTTCCCGATTACCTCCTGAAGGACCTGCCTGAGGCTCTTCTTGAGATGTCACTCTTTTTAGAGAGGTGTCCATGGTGGTTTGGTCTGTTTCTTTTTTTTTATCAAAGATTTGCTTTAAGCAGATAATGCACTATAAACATCCCTCTCTATTAATAAAAATCTTTTAGTGTGGGGGTCCATATTTTCAAACTTTTTAAGGAGCTTGTTGAGGTCTCCAAAAGCTTCTGCTAAACCCTACACTGTGTATTTTCTTGCTGGTTCTTCTTTTTCTTTCACAGTTTCCTTTTCTTTTTTAAAGATTTTATTTATTTTTAGAGAGAAGGGAAGGGAGGAAGAAAGAGAGAAAGAGAAACATAGATCAGTTGCCTCCTGCACACCCCCAACTGGGAACCTGGCCCACAACCCAGGCACGTGCCCTGACAGGGAATCAAACTGACATCTCTTGATTTCACAGGCCAGCGCTCATTCCACTGAGTCACACCAGTCAGGGCTGCAGTTTCCTCATCTCTTGCCTCTTCTTCAGCTATGAGTTCCTGTTCCAGATCCAACAAGTCCATATTAGTCAATTCCACAGGAATCACCTCTAGTAGTTGTTCAATGTCATTCTCACTCACAACCTAGTTAAAGTTGTTTGCCATGTCAGCCATAGCCTGTTAATTTTTGCCACCTCCTCATTCTTGGCAAATCCTTTGAAGCCATGGACAAATCTCATGTTCTTTCAGTTGCTATACATACAGTGCTTAGTGACACCACCCCAAGCCCAAGCAATGTTCATGATGCAGTTACAGATGTTGTAATCCTTCCAGAATTGCATCAGTATTTTTCTCAGTGTCTTCCTAAGTTGCAGCAATAGCCTGAACAAAAATCTTCCTTAGGTGGTAGGTCTCAAAAACTGTTATAACTCCTTGACCTACTGGTAGAATCAAAGATGTGGTATCTGAGGAGAAACACCACTTTGATATGCGGATAAAGATCACCAATAACAGAAAGATGTCTGAGAGCACTACCAACAATAAGCAAAATCTTGAAAGGCACATTATTCTTCAAATAGCATTTGCCCATTTAGCTGGCACAGCAATTCAGGAGGGCAATTTGGAAGAGCACTAGGTCATCCATGACTTCTTATTGCTCTTGTAGTATCCTGGCAGTAGGTGCATTGTTCATATGCTTAAAGGCTCTGGGGCTCTAACTGTGCCAGCTCACAAAGGGTTTCAATTTATAGCATGCAACACTGCCCATAAGCAACACTGTTATCCTGTCCTTAAAACCTTGAAACTTGACATTGACTTGACCTCCATATGGATGAAGTCCTTTTAGGCATCTGTTTCCAGAATAGGGAAGTTTCATCCATATTGAATATTTGGTCTAGCAAGTAATTTTCCTCTGCAATCAGCTTGTCTGGAGTGTCCAAAAATTCTTCAGCTGCCTTCACATCAGCATTCGAACACAGACTCACCACTCACTTTCACATTCTGTAATGAATGACGATCCTTGACTCATTTAAACCACCTAGAACTAGCAGTAAATTCAACATTGTAGTTGGGTCCAGCCTTTTCTTTGAACACCCCAATTTTTCCCCCCTTTGTCCATGACTGTCATGGTGTAGAGAGATATATGCTTCTATGTTTGGTCTTTTAAAAAAACAAAAAGAACTAAGCAAACAACTAGAACAGGAATAGATTCACAGAAATGGAGATCACATGGAGGGTTATCAGAGGGAAGGGGAAGGGGGGAGAATGTGGGGAAAAGGTACAGGGAATAAGAAGCATAAATGATAGGTATAAAATAGACAGGGGGAGGTTAAGAATAGTATGGGAAATGGAGAAGCCAAAGAACTTATGTGTACAACCCATGGACATGAACTAAGGCAGGGGAATGCTGGTGGGAGGGTGGGTACAGGGCAGAGTGGAATAAAAGGGAGAAAAAAAATAGGACAACTGTAATAGCATAATCAATAAAATATATTTAAAAATTTGAGAAGGGCCTATGTCAGACAAAAAAAAGTTTCTCAACAAACGCACAACTATCAACAACTGAAACTAAAAATCAAAAACAACCTTCTCGAATTTCTGATAGTCTCATTGACTTCGATGAAGCAGAAACTTTAACAGCTTCTGTCACTTTGTTCTTGTAATTCACATCATAGCCACGGTAGAATGCAACATGTCTGACTGGCAATCAATAATCATCACTGATTTTCCACCTTCGAGGTCCTTCATCACTTTTAATTTCATTTCCCGGTCTGTCACTAGATACAGCTAACTGACAACATTAGCAGTAGACTTTGTATGCTTAGGAGCAATGATAAATGAAACAACACGAGACTAAATGAAGCACAAGAGAAAATGATGCAATCGAGAAATAAGGTAAACAGGAGAGGCTATACGAGACTGCTGCTGGCATAACATGGCATACTGTTTTATAGCAAATGTTTTTTGTAACTAGAAAGAGTACATTCTGAAATAATGATAAAAAGTACAGTGTACTAAGTACTTAAACCAGTAAGGTAGTTTGTTATCAAGTATTATGTATCATACATAATTGTGTGTGCTGTACTTTTATACGACTGACAGCACAGTAGGTTTGTTTACACCGACATCACCACAAATATGTGAGTAATGATAGCTACAACATCACTAAGCAATATAAAATTTTCAGCTCTATTTTAATCTTATGGAACCACCATCATACATTCAGTTCGTCATTGACCGAAGCATTGATATGCAGGACATGACTATAGAGGAAATATCATAAAAATGACGTGAAGACTAACAGAAGAGATTCTCTATAACTGAGGACATAAAGAAAAAGCCACATGAGGATGGCTAACAGGGGCAAAGATGTGATCTAGTCAGGACCCACACCCCTAGTGCGGCATGCTAAGAGGAAGGAATATCACAAACACTGAGGTCCCTCCTAAAGAGCAAGAGGCCAAAAACCCACATTGGGCTCCCCAGAAGGAACTCTAGAGATGAGGATGGAGTGGCACAATATATGCAACAGGATAAAATCTATAATCCTGAATACTCTAACAGGCCAGGTTATCACTCAGAATTGAAGGAGAGATCAAGTTTCCTAGACAAGCAAAAGCTAAAAAGAATTCATTCACCACTAAGCCAGCATTACAAGGCATAATAAAAGGGACTTCTTTAAACAACAAAAAAGGCCAAAGCTAGAAATAAGAAAATATATGAAAAAAATGTCATTAGTAAAGGCAAGCATACAGGAAAGGTACTGGATCAAACACTTATAAAACTTACATGAAGGTTAAAAGAAAAAAAATTATGAAATCATCTGTATCTACAATAAGTTAATGAATACACACACAAATACATGCATACTCACAAAGATATAAAATATGATGTCAAAAAAACATAAAACATTGGAGGGGAGAAGTCTTAGAATGCTTTTAAACTTAAGTGAGCATTAACTTAAAACAGAATGCTGTATATGAGGTCTGTCCAGAAAAAATCCAGCCATTGTTAATACAACAAGAAAGGTTTAC
The DNA here is from genome assembly GCA_028533065.1 of Trachops cirrhosus. Taxonomy (NCBI): domain Eukaryota; kingdom Metazoa; phylum Chordata; class Mammalia; order Chiroptera; family Phyllostomidae; genus Trachops; species Trachops cirrhosus. Next base: position 108,662,909 of record CM052543.1, on the reverse strand, counting down.
ACAACATCAATGTAACCTGGCAGCCAAGGAGAGTGGACTGGAATGTGCATGCGTGAACAATGACAACTTCACTGTACTAGTCAGTGGGAGTCGTAGATGCCATTGAGTGAGCATGTGTACTGTGTGGCCATTGCATGCAAAATGACTGAACAAGGATGTGAGGGCGATCTGGCTGCAATATCTGTCCCCCATTGATTGCCAGGGTTGATTCAGCTGATCTGGCTGGCTATGTGGGTGTTCCTTTCCTCCCTCACTGATCCGTGTGTGTCCCTCCCAAAGCTGTGCACTTGATCTAAGAGGACAACCTTCCCACTAGAGGAGAGGACCAGTTTTCAGTCAAGGGTGTACGAGTAGCTGCACTCCCCTGCTAGAACCTCCAAATGAGCTCTCAAAATGACTGAGCAAGTAAAGCAACGAATCTGCATCAAATTTTGCATTAAGCTTGAACATTCCTCCCCAGAAACTATTCAGATGATTCAGAAGGGCACAGCTATGGGCAACTGGTGATTGGCAGCTTCTACATAACAACGTGCCTGCTCATGCATCTCGTGCAGAGTTTTTTGGCAAAACATCAAATCACCCAGGTGACTCACCCCCCTTCATCCCAGATTTGGCGCCCTGTGACTTCTGACTTCTCCCCAAACTAAAATCACCTTTGAAAGGGAAGAGATTTCAGACTGCTGATGAGATTCAGGAAAATATGATGGGACAGCAGATGGCAATTGGAAGAACTGTGTGAGGTCCCAAGGTGCCTACTTTGAAGGGTACTGAGGCATCATTGTCCTATGTACAATGTTTCTTGTATCTTCTTTAATAAATGTCTCTATTTTTCATAGTATATGGCTGGATACCTTCTGGACAGACCTCATACATAAGGATGTCACATATAAATCTCATAGTAACCACAAGTCAAAACCTATAATAGATATACAAAAAAATAAAAAGAAAAGAACACAAACATAACACTAAAAAAGTCATAAAACTACAAATGAAGAAAACAAGAAGAAACAGAGAACTATAAAAACAACCAGAAAACAATGAACAAAATGGCAATAAGTACATACTTATCCATAATTACCTTAAATATCAATAGACTAAATGCTCCAATCAAAAGACAGAGGGTGGCTGAGTGGATAAAATAGCATCCATACATATGTTGCCTACAAAAGAGTTATTTTATATTTAAAGACACACACAGATTGAAAACGAAAGGATGGAAAAAAATACTCTGTGCAAATAGAAATGAAAAGTAATGGTTATAAGTATGCTCACTGAACTCAGAGTCAATAATTGGTTTTGTTGCCATCTCAGGCTACAGCTGTGTGTCTGTAAACAGCACAGTTCAGGATGTGGGACAGATGGTGCCAGCCAATGAGAAGGCACCTAGGTATTCAAAACAGGGTTTGCTATTTTTTTAGTAGTTAGTAAATATTATAGGTCAGTTATTTTCTAATAAAGAAAATTAGATTATAAACATATTTTAACTATAGAATGTTTTTATTTATAGCTCAGTACATATGAGTGCATGGTGAATCTGGAATGAGCAATAGTTACTATGCATCCTCTTTTCATGAACATTCCAATTTACACTTATGTAAAGTATCTAATTTATGAAATTGATGTTTGAACTGATTTACTTCAAAACACAAGTTACTTCAAACACAAGTTCTATGGCATAACTTTTTTGCAAATTTTTCAGTATGCAGCCCACTCAAAAGTACTTTCCATTAAAGATAATCAATAAAAGGTTTAATACTGTTATAGAGCAACAGTCAGTTCCTGAAAACTACATTTGTTTTGAGTGTTGTTAAACCTCCTATATCTAAATCACTGATTATGCCAATAAGGAAATACAATTTGCCTTTAGAAATTGCATTTACTTATTTCTAAACCTCAGCAAATTTGGAAAATCTCCAAGTTTTTAGTGTTACTCATTTTATGTCGGATCAAAAAGAGAAAAGCAAGTTCTCTTCTCAGCTAAATAGGAAACATCTAGTGCATGGTGAGTGCTTATACGCATTTTATCATTTAGACTTTACAACAACCATATGCAGCAGTACTTACCTATTTTATAAAGCAGAAAAGTAATGGAACTGAACTTTTAACACAAATTTGTCTAATCCCAAAACTCATCATTGTGTTACTATTGTAGGGTATTTAAATCAATTTTTCAAAAAGTTCTGACTGCTCCACCCATGTTCTAATTGCTATATCCTTCCATGAGCCTCGAAGACTTCCCTCAAAGATGCCTGTCACTCCCATGCCAAAGGGAGAGGGCACAGCCAGCCACCAGGTTGTGAAGACACTCAGCCTGTGGAGCAGACCACATTTGGGGAGGGGAGCTGGCCTCTCACAGATGCCCCCTTGCTAACCATGTGCATGAGCCTCCTGGGGCTTAGATCCACTAGCTCCAGGCCAGTTTTCAGAGGACTGCGACCTCGTGACAGATCCTGTGCCAGAGCTGCCCGTCTAGGCCGCTCTCCAATATCTGATGTACAGAAACTATGAATATTAAAAAAATGTTTATTTTTTAGAGTTTTGATATTTTTCATTAGATTAAATATATGAGTAATTCATTTTGAATGTGGGCAACCTTTCCAGTTCTTATCACCAGCTCCTTCCCCCTTTCTAACGATATGGAGTACACTATAGCTACACAGAAATGTTCACTGTTTTACTGAAAGGGAAGGAGAGGAGAGAGAAAGAAAAAGGGACAGGTAGAAGAAGAAAAAACAAAAACACTCCCTTTCAAGTCTTTCCCATTATCTGTCACCACCCTCATGTCCTCCTTCTTAGCTCTGCTTCTTCTTAAATATTATATATCCCAATCTTTCTACTTCTTGCCATCTCCATTATTACCACTCTAGTTTGATCCAACATCTTATCTTGCCTGGAGTACTTGAATAGCCTTCTAACTGGTCTCCCATTTCCATCTTTCAATCTCCATTATCCATTTCCCATAAAACATAAAAATATAGTAATATACATGCACAATATAGTATATATTATTTAATATGCTATTTAATGTATTATATAATGGTGTATTATATAATAACATATTATTTAATATTATATTATTTAATATATTAATAATGTATAATATGAAATATACAAATTAGATCATTTTATTTATTTGTCTAAAAGTCTTTGAAAAGCTTCTCCTTGCATATATCTCAAAAGTCCTTATACTGGCATAATACCCCTATGTGAGTTGGCCCCTACCTCCTTCTACATAATCTCCCTTCACCTCCCCACAGAAATACAACTTGGGGTAACACTGTAAAGAGCCTTAAATAAAATGCAACAAGTCTGAACTTTATCCCATATGTCAATAGTTTTCAAACTTTTCCTAGCAGAACACTTTTTCCTTCAATAAGACACTGTATATAACTCCAATATATAATATATGTAAAAATAGAGATATTTTGGTTGAGCATGGTCCAGGGGCCCACTCCAACCATTAATATAAACAGTTCCCTAATGCCAAATGGTTAGTAGTCGGGTGGGCGATGAGGGCGGGGCATTCTTTAGTTGTCAATTTTTAGTTGTAATGCATTGCCTGGATTGACCTGCTGTGGCTCCCCTTCTCTCTCATATTTTGCCTTTTAATTTTAACTTAGACTATTTCTTTAATTTTGTCTCTCAGACTGTAGTTAGGAAATTCAGATCTATTATATCGCTTTGCTCCTCGTGTGTGTGTATAGGTCTTTTTTTTAGTTTTAACAATTATATTTTTAATTTCAAAGATCTATCATTTGTTCATTTGAATAATGGTCTTTTATTGTTCCATTATCTTCTGGAATCTCTCAAAGATTATTGATTAGGATATATTTTATATGCTCTTCTGTTGAGTTCAGTGTTTATTCAAAGCAGGTGTCTGTTCACCTTGGCTCTTCTTTTTCCTGCTATTGGTTTTCTTAAGTGTCTGATGATCCTTGGCCATCCATTCATATTTTCAAATGATCTATATCAATGTGTATATATAGCTGGCTCAGGTTTTCTCTAAAGCCACAGGCCTTTGTTTCCCTGTCTGGTCTTTTTCGTGTACAGGAGGGCTAACCGCTAGTATATAAGTGGCAATAGCCACATTAAGATGTACAGGCTAACCCACAGAGGCAAGGTGAGGAAGATCCAACTGTCAAAAACAATACACTAATGTATTTCTCTCCTGGGCAGGACTGCATTTCTTTTTCATTTTTCCTTCCACCTATGTCTGTAATATAGATAAGTACTCCCGTCACTTCATTTTCTACACTGGAAACCTTTCCCTGATAGGTAGTTTGCCCTATGTATGACTTCTGATTTTCATAATTTTGCAAATGCCACTGCTGTCTGCTGTTGCTAATGTGTGTGTCTATACCTGTGCATATGTTTCTGTGTGAAAGAGTGAGAGAGAGAAAATATGCACATATGTATGCATGATTTGAGGTAAGAGGAAGAACTGGGTAAGGAGAAATACTAGACCTCCTATTTAAGAAATACTAGCTCTCTGGAAATGAAAACCTCCTCTTTACCCTGTCCCTTTCACCAGCTGACAAGCAGAGTTGATTTTTTGTCTGATTTATATTGATATTCTTTCTCTCCATCACTATGGTTGGATTTGGTCCAGGCTTTCTACTGCTTTCCTGGGCTAGCTCAATAATCTATCTAAAGAGCTTCACTAGAATTCCGGTCATAATGGAAGTATAGGTAAACATGGCTTGCCTCCTCATACAACCACATCAAAATTACAACTAAACTACAGAACCACCATCACTCAGAACCATCAGAAATAGAGTTGAATGGAAATCTCACAACTACAGAATTAAAGAAACCATATCCATTCAGAATGGTAGGAGGGGAGGAGACACAGAACAGGCTGCTCCCACACCTGCATGTGGCAGATGAAAATTCAGCAGGAATATGTCAGCAGTGAGGAGTCCCAGCCCCCACCCAGGGTTCCAGTGCCAGGAAGATAAGTCCCCATAACTTCTGGCTGCAAAAACCAGTGGAGATTTAGTCAGTGGAAGAAACTTCTGGAGTCCCAAGCAGTTCTTCATAAAGAGCCCAGACCCAGACTTAATGAGCCTTACTCCCTCTGAGTTCCAGCACCGGTGTAGCAGCTTGAAAGGCAGCAGTGGCATACAGGGAAGAACTAAAGTGTCTGGCATCAAGGCCAGAGCTAGGGAACAGCTTTCTCCTAGGCAGAAAAGCAGACACAGGCCATTGTCCCTTTTCTGAACTGTCCTCCTACACAGCCACAGAGCCAGCAGGCTGGTACCATATCTGAGACCCCATCAACCTGGCAAACACTGTTTGCCCTGCCCTGGAGATCATCTGAAGCTCCATCCCACCCAACTTACGGGCCCACTGAGGCTGTTAACACTGTTCTTTTCCATATGAATGGTTGGTTTTGGCTTATGCTTCACTACTTTCTAAATCCTCCCAAACAAGCAACAGCTGGCCTCAGAGAGCCCCCAGCCCCCTTATCTCTTCCTAAGTGGCCCTAGGCCTGGTATTAGCAACAGCCAGCCCAGGTTCACAGATTGGCTTCACCTGGGAACCTCCAAGTCCAGCATAAGTTCCAACCACCTGCAGATTGCTTTATAGCTCATATGGGTAGCCCCAGGAAGAACAAGGATGGGGGCTGACCTTGGCCTGCACCACCTGGGAAACCCCAAGCCCAGCACACCCAATGGACAGCTACAGATCACACTGGAGCACCACCACCCTATCCCTGCAGAGCTGATCCTCCACAAAAGGTGGAGGTTGGTGGTCAGTGGTCACAGCCAGTCCTTGCAGCTGACTGGTCAGAGTAAATCCCTCCCATTGACCTGCCAACAATAATCAAGGTTCAACAACAAGAGGACAGTGTACTCAGCCCATACAAAGGACACACCTCGGGAACCTAGCCAAGGTAATAGGTAGGGGAGGCTGTATCACTGAACCCTACAAGACACCTACTACATTAGGCCATGCAACCAAGACAAGCAGCTCTACTTAGCACATAGAAACAAACATAGGAAGGCTGCCAAAATAAGGAGACAAAAAAAGATGGCCCAAATGAAAGAACAGATCAAAACCACAGGGGAAAAAAAAACAAACAAAAAGGAGATAAGCAATCTATCAGATGTGGAGTTCAAAACACTGGTTATAAGGATGCTCAAGGAAATTAGTGAGGACCTCAAGAGCACAAAAAGATCTAGTCACAAATGAAGGCTACACTAATTGAAATAAAGAATAATCTACAGGAAAACAACAGTAGAGTGGATGAAGCTGAGAATCAAATCAATGATTTGCTACATAAGAAAAAAAACAACCAATCTGGACAACAAGAAAAAGAATCCACCCTCCAAAAAGAGGATAATATAAGGAGCCTCTGGGGCAACTTCAACCATTCTAACATTCACATCATAGGGTTCCAGAAGGAGAAGACAAAAAGCAAGAAATTGGAGATCTATTTGAAAAAAATAATGAAAGAAAACTTCCCTAATTTGGTGAAGGAAATAAGACATGCAAGTCCAGGAAGCACAGACAGTCCAAAATGAGGTGTATGCAAAGAGGCCCACTTCAAGACACATAATAATTAAAATGCTAAAGGTTAAAGATAAAGAGAGAATCTTAAAAGCGGTAAGAGAAAAGCAGCTAGTTACCTATAGGGGAGTTCCCATAAGACTATCAGCTGATTTCTCAAAAGAAACTTTGCAGGCTTGAAGGGATGGGCAAGAAATATTCAAAGTCATGAAAAGCAGGGACCTACAGTCAAGATTGCTCTACTCAGCAAAGCTATCATGTAGAATCAAAGGGCAGATAAAGAGTTTCCCAGACAAGAAAAAACTAAAGGAGTTCATCATCACCAAACCATTATTATATGAAATGTTAAAGGGACTTATTTAAGAAGAAAAAGATCAAAACTATGAACAATAAAATCACAATAAGTACACATATATCAACAGTTGAATCTAAAAAACAAACTAAGCAAACAAGAACAGAGACAGAATCATGGATATGGAGCATTTTGATGGTTGGCAGATGAGAGGCAAGTATGGGGGAATAGGTGAAGAGGTGAGGGGATTAAGAAGTCCTAATAGGTGGTTACAGAATAGCCATGGGGATGTAAAGTACAGTAGAGGAAATGGAGTAGCCAAAGCACTTATACACATGACCCATGCACATGAACAATGGTGTGCAGATTGCCTGAGGGAGTGGGGGTTGCTGGGTGGAGGGAGACAAAGGGGGAAAAATTGGGACAACTGTAATAGCATAATCAATAAAATATAATTAAAAAAATAATAAAGAGCCTCTCTGTCCCAACCTGATAAAATATCTTTTCAAAGAACAAATTTCATCATATCATTCCTTTATTTACTGAAATTAAACTAATGGCATTATCATTTGAATCTTTTAAAATTGTGAAATATATCATACAAAGTACAAAACATATGAGTACTATTTAATGAGTAATAAAGGAATGCCCTATACTCACGATCCAGTGTAAGAAATAGATCACTATTGGTACCTTAAAATCTTATGTCCTCTCTCTAATTGTATCCCTTCCATTCCCTCCTCCAGAGGTGATGAGCACCTTAAATTTTGGGTTACTCCTTCCTTTCCCCTTCCCTAACCAAAATAGATTACTATTAGATTAAATGGATTATTTAGGTTAAATAGATTGGATTAAATAGATTAAATAGATGAAATAGGTTATTTATCCCTAAAAAATGTATTACTGGTAAATGGATAAATAAGATGTGGTATGTCCTTACAATAAAACAGTATTCAGCCTTAAAAGGAATGAAATAATTCCTCTATTTAAAAGCCTCCTATGGCTTCCTACTGTCAAGAGCACAGAGCTTTAGCATGGCAATCAAGGCCTTCATAATTGTTTATCATTACCTCTTTAGTCCTACCTCTATTAAAAACCCTAGAACTGTCACCAACTGACACAGAACTTGTCACCTCCATAGCCTTATACTTTCCTGCCTTTTACTATACAGCCCCTCTACCTGGAATACATTTTCCACCATTCAGCAGCTTCTTTAAGCTTTCCAGATGCCACCTCTACCATGAAGCATTCCTGTTCCCCCTCGTCAAACAAAATCTTTTCTTCATCTGAAATCACACAGCCCTTTATCCCGATTTCCCATATAGTGTTCACTTTCTACTGTAATTACATTTCTACTCTGACTTCTGATACCTTTTTAATCACTTTCATCCTTTGGTTTCAGTGACACTGTACTCTCATTTTCTTCCTACCTCTCTCTAGCTGCTTCTTCTTAGTATTTTTCTTCTTCCTCTTAGTATTTTCTTTTTCCCTAGTATGGCTCTTTTTCCTCTCCATGTCTTAAACATGGGATCCCTTGGGGTCCTATTCAGGATCGTTCTCTCTTCTCTTTATATCCTTCCTCTAAACACCTTACCTACTCCAAGTACTACCTGCATGCTGATGACTCTTAGTCACTCATCCCCATTTATCTCCTGAGCTTTATATATCCAACTTCTACTGGTCGTCTCCATTCAGTTATTTCACATTGATTTTAAGTTCACAATTTCTAAAACTGAATTCATATTCTTTCCTTTCCATTTCCTTACATAGTTCCAATCACATTGAATGGAAGCCTCATCCACCTAGCTACTCAAGTTAGAAACATGAGTATCACTGTCAATACTATTTCTTCCACAAACCTTAACATCTTGTCAAATACCAATTCTGTTACTGTTACTACCTAAATATTTTATAAATTCATCTACTTCTCTCCACCTCTATTGCTATCAAAACAGTTTATGATTCCAACACATCTCAAACAATCACTCAGAAAGTTCTTACTTTGTACCCCAGCCTAAAATCTGACTCCTTCCACTCCATTCTCTACTGCCAGCACATTCTTTCCAAACAGCAACGATAATCATGTCACTTTTCTGAAAAGCCTTAACAACTTCCCACTACATGAAGGATGAAAATATGATGTGCAAGATTATGCATGAATGATCAACAGTCACTCACAGCTCCAGTTTTATTTCTGAACACTAAAGCCTTGGAGCCCCACGAGTCATGCCATGTTCTATAGACTCCTCTTTGACTTTGCACATATTAATTTATGGTAGATGAATGTAACTATCCCCACTTCCCTCTCCCTTCCAATCCTTTATCTAAGTAACACTTACAAATCCTAAGTATCAAGCTGGTTATCCATAACTTTCTCCAGGAAGCTTTCTCCAATACCAGGCCCTACCAAGATTTGGTTAGATGGCCAAATCTAATTCCACCATGTGTACTTTCAGAATACCATGAGCTGTTCCAATCATAAGCACTCATCAACTTACATAATTATTAATTACTTATTTGTCTGTCTCCTCCACAAGACCATAAGCAACTTGAGCCATGACAGGTAACATACTCACTCTTACAGAACACACCAAATGTTTTACAAATATTTGTTGCCAAATGAATGAATGAATGATACTTATTTCTGCTAAACAAGAACACACGTCCCCTCAATGGCAAAATCCTACTCATAAATTATAAAATTACAGCTCAAAATGCTAGGAAAGAAACCGCAAGAGCCATATAGTCCAGGGCCCTGCCTTTAGACAAGTAAAATATAATCAATGCCTCAATTATATATAAACACATATTTATAAATTGTTAGCAATATTATTTAAAATAACATGTCAAATTACAAAATTAAATGAATAGATTCCCAAATAAGGTGTTAAAATAAAACTGACTCAATACATATGTATTTTCATTAATATGCTAATATAGGAAAATAAAAAACATTGACAATGTGACTACCCTATAGAATTAGGATGCTGTAACCTACATAAAGTTTTTATCACTTAAAAATACTTTAAAACATTACTTCAAAACAAAAGATTTGCTTTTGAAAAATTGCTTTAGATATTCAAAGGGAAAGAAATTCACATAAGCAAGATTGTCCAGCTAAAAAAATACTTCAACAATTTTAGCATACATGACATAAGTATGCTTTAAACATACAATATCACCTAGTATATTTTCTTTATATTTTCATATCGGCCAACAAAATCACTAGTGTCAACACCTGTTTTAAAAACACTCGCTGATATATCATTCAAGGTAAATATTTTTAAAACATATATTATTTTGACGTGTATTTTCAAGCTGACAAAAACTCCACAATTACAAGGGCTTACATTTTTTAAAGTAATAAAGCTAGCAGAAAAGATGAAACTAGACTGACAGAATTTCAGTGCATAATGGTTCTGAGAGTCAGAATTCTAACACTTCTAATGAAGTAATAACATTTAAGAAAATTATTAGGAACAACTATAAAGGACACATGGACAAAAACTAGGGGGGTGGAAATGGGAGGGAGGTGGGGAAGGAAGGGTGGGTGGGCTGGGATGGGAGTAAAGGACAGAAAACTGTACTTGAACAATGATAAACATAAAATTTAAAAACAAGAAAAGTAAATTATTTATGGAAACCAGTCACTTTTACTTTGTTCTAAAAAATCACATGAGGTGAAATGCAAAATAACTCTGTGGTTAGTGCAGATATTTTCAAAATAATACAGTGCTAGTCACTGGAATCATGGGCTGGTGTTTATTTATCAGACCTTTCTCAATTTTCTGGTTTTTCAAATCTTGAACCCAAATCTGCTAGAACTCTAATAAACTGCTAAAGAATACTGTGTCAATATCTGGTACTAAAATATTTAAAGGAAACCTATTTTAGCAATAATAGTATTTGATAAAAAGTAAAATTTCCCCCCAATATGCAATTAATTTTTAAAAATTTATATTTTCTTCTGAGACATTTAATCCACAATTTACACATACAGAAAACTATTATCTCATTGCAATCTGGCTAATTTTTTGGCAGCTAAACCCTCCCTTTTCATTACAAGTCAAAATTGTACATACATTACAAGGTGAAAGCAAACAGAATTCTTTCACATTGCCAAAGCTTCTGTAACACACAGTCTGAGTAAAAGAAGTAGCCGAGTAAGGTCTGCTCCACAAATGATGGTTTAAAAAAAAGTCTGGTAAAACTTTGACTTCTCCAAATATTACCAAATTAAATAGTATATTTCTTTCTAATAGCTGAACTATTATGTATATAGGCAATCAGAGAACCTATAATAGTAATAAGCATTTTCATTTGTTTGTAGATAATAGATGATAAGTCATTTCTTGAGTGACCCAGAACATGTTTTATATTTTTTATTTCTTAAATAGTCTAACAATTTCATCATTTTCATTGGTATTCTAAATAGAAGCAAGGTATTCGAGAAAAAGATTCTGTCCCAGGAGTTTTGTAATGAGTATTATTTTTAAAAAATTAAATACTAGACTTTTAAAAACTATATAGAAACTTTTCTGTATCACTATTTAAAGGTGGCTTAAAGATGGTCTGAACAATTCTATACAAGACAGAAATAAGTTGTTATGTTAAGAAACAATATTTAATTTACAAATTATTTTTATAAACAATAGGCATAAGTATTTATTTGGCCTCTGTTAATATCCTTATAAACCATCAAAATATGTTTTTCTTTTATAATGAGTTTAAATTCCTATAAAGTCAGAGTATTCACAGCAAATGCAAACAAATTAATCTAATGAATTAAAAGCTATGGAATTCAGAAAACTCACTACATAAGATTTTTACTTTCAGAGCAGATAATTATGTAGAGAGAGCAGCTTATTGGTATACCCCTCTTATAGCTGGCTAAGGAATGGACTTTGTGCTTGCAAGAGATACCTCTAACCATTTAGAAACAAAGAAATGTTAATGGTGGACCAGAAAGCATGTGAGTTTATTTTGTATTATACATGATAGTAATGTCTCTATATATGATTGCTTATGTTAAATACAAAATGCAAAAAAGCAGCAAGCTAGAACTCCATCTATTACATATTTTCCTAATTAAAATATAACTATCCCCTAGGGCAAGGGACATAAAGAAAAGAATAAACAAATGGAACTTCATCAAAATAAAAAGCTTCTGCATGGCTAAAGAAAACTATTAAAATGAAAAGAGCACCAACCATATGGGAAAATATATTTGCCAATGATAACCTCAGACAAGGGTTTGATCTCCAAAATATATAAAGAACTCACACAACTCCACTCGAAGAAGACAAGCAACCCAATTAAAAAATGGGCAAAGGACTTGAACAGACACTTCTCTAAGGACATACAGAGGGTCCAGAGACATATGAAAAGATGCTCAGTATCACTAGTTATCACAGAGATACAAAGTAAAACCACAATGAGATACCACCTCACACCGTTGAGAATGACTATCATAAACAAAGCAACAAACAACAAGTGCTGGTGAAGTTGTGAAGAAAAGGGACCCTAGTACACTGCTGGTGGGATTGCAGACTGGTACAACCACTATGGAAAACAGTATAGAATTTCCTCAAAAAACTAAAAATGGAACTGCTTTTGACCCAGCAATTCCAGTGCTAGGATTATAACCTAAGAACCCCAAAACACCAATCCTAAAAAACCTATGTAACCCAATGTTCATAGCAGTACAATTTACAATAGCCAAGTGCTAGAAGCAACCTAAGTGCCCATCAGTAAATGAATGGATCAAAAAACAATGGTACATTTACACAATGGAATTCTATGCAGCAAAAAGAAAGAAGGAGCTCCTACCCTTTGCAACAGCATGGATGGAACTGGAAAGCATATGATAAGCAAAATCAGCCAGGTGGTGAAAAACAAATACCATATGATCTCACCTTTAACAGGAACCTAATCAACAAATGAACAAGTAAGCAAAATATAACCAAAGACACTGAAATTGAGAACAGGCTGACAGTGACCAGAAGGGAGAGGGGAGGGGATTATAGGGGAAAAGGGTGAAGGGTTTGCAGGAACAATTATAAAGAACACACAGACAATAACAGGGGAAGGTGGAAACAGGGGAAGGAGGTGAGGAGGGCTGGGGTGGTGGGGAGGGGTGGGGGGAAAAGGTAGAAAACTGTACTTGAACAACAATAAAAAAATTATTAAAAAAACAAAAATCACAACTAAATTCTGTATTTCAGTTTTTAATTGGACTCGTTTTCTTTTAAAAAGCATTTTGACCTAAATAGTTTATGATTTTTTTAAAAACTGCACAGTTTTTACTGTCAGGATTTATAATTCAATACAGTATACTAAAGTAAGTTATAATCTTACTTTCTAATTCATAATTCATAATTCTTACTTCATAATTCTTTATTACTTGTGTAATGTTAAAAACGACTTCAGATTACTTCCATACATTTTTTAAGATGACTTTATTTATTTATTTAATTTTTTAGAGAGAGGAGAAGAGTGGGGAGAGCATCGATGTGAGAGAGAAACACCGACTGGCTGCCTCTTGTATGCACCCTAACCTGGGATGTAACCAGCAAACCAGTCATGTGCCCTGACCAGGAATCAAACCAGCAACCTTTCTCTTTGCAGGATGACACCCAACCAACTTAGCCACATCGGTCTGGGCTAATTAATATTTTTACCATAACATTTTCTCTTGTTTTTTTCAAAATCATTTAACATTATGAAAACAGAGAAACAGATATTAAAATATATAGCAAATATTTTCCTTTCACCTCACTTGGTATTCAGGAAGCAAATGTTGGGTTTCTGCCCTTTTCTCTGCCCTCCCCATCCATTTTCTGATCAATAAATATATTACTAAATATTTAAAAGTAAGGGTACAAGAATTACGTAAAAGCCAAACCAGTTAGTAACTTCTAACTAATGATACCACAGAACACCTGGCCTTTTTTGATATCACTTTTAGATCCCTTTGGGCTAAATTTTTGGGCAGCATGTAACCATCAGCCATAGCAATCCCTTTACCGTAATGAGTATTCTACGTGTAGCTCCCCATGCATCAAAAATAGGGCTTGCACAGTTTATCTTTTAAATATCTAAATAAATATGTACATATATAGAACAAAGTCAAAATTCTTTATAAAACCTTAGCAAACTTATGTAATATATACAGATATACATGTGTATACATCAATAATAGATAACACACACCCCCACACACATATGCACACATGCCTATACCTCCACACTCTGGCAGTCTTCTACACAGCTAAGAAGTTGACTCTCAGTCATTAAAAGGATTATTCAAAATAAGTGCCTGCATAGCAATATCTTGGTGGAGGTCTGAATGAGCTATATATTTAACAGAGCGTGTCAAATGTGAGAATTCCCATTCTTAAGACTATATGTATTACCTAAATGAAACTGTTTGAAGCCTGAACATCTCATTCAAATACTATATGCCTGGGAAGGAAGCATTTTTTTTTCTTCCTGAAGGGAATATGATGCTTCTGAAAGTCTGGCATATTTGAAAGAAAAAGTATAGTTCTAAACTAAATTAAGTGTTCACAGAACAAACACTGTAGCTGCAAGAGCAATTCAAATTTTCTGTCACCAATGTTTCAATCCTTTTTTAAAAGAGTGATTTTCTGGGGTCATAGGCTACTCCCATTTTCATGGCTATTCAGCCCCCTGGCTAATGTAGCTAACATGGGTGCCATTAAATAGTGGCAATTGTGAAAATGGATATATCTGCAAAAGCAGCAAGTCATTTTATAAAGGCTGCCAACTATGATAAAAACAGTAATTTTTCAATTCCCCAAATTGTTTCCATATCCTTTTATATAAAACTACCTTGCAAGATTCAAATACTATATTTTTTCAATAAAATATTAATTACATGCTACATTCCGAAGTTTCAAAGGGAACTGAAAATAAATTTAAAATAAAAATATATGTCATCAAATAAGCCACAAGCAATGGCCTGCATGCTCTTAGAGTAATCCCAAACCATCTCTGATGCATGTGTTTCTGTGAGTCTGTGCACACATATACCCCTGTTTCACAAACAGAAGGGAAATGACTCTTCCCTTCATATCTCTTCTGCTAATTACTGATAATAATCTACTGGTATTATACATTATAAAGAAGCTTGAATATATTCTGAAATAAATGTGTAATATATATAATTTATTCATGAGTAATAAAACAATATTACCTCAAAATAGAAATACCAAAGATGCAAAAGAAAAATACTAAATAGTCTTGAAGAGAAGTAATACAACATTAGAAGAAAAGAATTTTATAAAACAAGCCTAAACTTCTAAAAATGTAATAGTCATTTGTACAGGGAAAATAAGTTTTTAAAATAATAAAGTCCTATGTTGTTTCACTATATTAATAAAATGTAAAATCAAATTTGTTTAACTTTGTGTCTGATAGAGCATATATGATTCACAGTTAGAAAAATAACATAGAAATACACTTCTAGTTTGTATAATTCTGTCAGTTATGACAGCCTACTTAAGTACCTAAACTGATTCTGATTTTTCTGTGATTATGAGTGAATACTTTAAATGATACAATAGCTTCATTTTGTGCTCCCAAATATCAAGACATTTAAACACAAATGTAACTGAAATGACACAATTCACCAAATTGCTGGGAAACATGACTTTCTTTCAATTCCAAGAAGAACTGTATCTCAAATTGGAAAAGATTTTAGAAGGGAAAAAAAACTTTCAAAAAAACTTCAAAATTAAGAATTATAGCTTTAAATAATTATCTGCAAGTAAATTAACAATAATTATTTTTCATTTTAGAAATTAAATCTTCAATTTAATAATTTAATGACTTGGACTTACATACGAATGCAAAGGTTATTTTTTTAATGGATGAAAGAAGACAAAACATGCCAAAAGAAAAGCTACTTTTCAAGTTTCAACTGATAAACAATCACTTGATAAGATAAAATACATGATATTATGGATAACTGCTCAAATCCTATGGCATTGTAGACTGATCTGACCTAGTGGAGGGTAATCCTGTTTAACTGTAGTCACAGAGCAAGTCAATATTTAAATACTTATAGAAAACCAAACTGAATCAATTTTCTGTTTTTTGTGTTTTTTTCTGTAGTTAGTTGAGCTTAAAATGCAATATAAATATACAAACTTTGAGACTTTTGTCTAACTCATTCATTTTAATATTTTAGGAATTCTTATTTACAAAGAATCTCTGCAACCAGAATGTTAATGTCATTCTCCTGCCTTCCAAAAAAAAAAAAAAAAAAAAAAAACCCTCCACACACTTCACAACATGCTCCTTGCACAATTGCACCACCTAGTGTTTACTAGGCAATAATCCTAAAACTTTGGTAAAGCCTCTCAGTATTTAAAACAAAAACTACCATCATCATCATGATACTACCACACTACACCTACCATCCAAACCTTAACTTGTTATCTTTGTTCCACTTATAAAAGTTTAATAATTTTAGATGTATTAAAATTTTAGGTTTTAATTGTGATCTATTTAAATATTCCACTTGAACCCTGATATAGGCTCTCAACTCTGAAAATACCTATTTCCAATGTGCTCACACTAATTACTTATTATTTCAAAAGAAACACATTTTTTAATGTAGAATGTGTTTAAATGCCCAAATTTAAAGAAAAATGGGAATCGTGGGGTGGCCTCTTCAATGACGTACCTTCACTGCAAGGGCAATGACATACCTTTTCCTCTCTTAACTCTTTTGGCTTCCTGGGGGCAACAGGGCAGGCTCTGGTTCTTGTTCTCCATCCACCATCACATTTTAAAGTCTATTTAGTTGTGTATAAGGAAGACATACTACTCTAGTTTCCTTAGTAAATAACTATTAGATTTTGTAAAATTAATGCACCTATTATAGTGTTCAGCAATAACTTCTTTAAATGTTCATCCATGATCAAATTAAATTTACAATGTTAACCTGACAGTTAATAATGTACATGATAAATAGAAGTCACTATTACTGTCCTACATGGCAATCAAGCATAAGCGATAAACAGTTCACATGAATTACCATATTTTTCAGACCATAAGACGCACCTAGGTTTTAGAGGAAAATAGGAAATTTTTGAAGCAAAAAATGTAGTAAAATGTTTAATAACATAAATAACATAATATTTCACCAATGTAAATGTAAACAAAACTCAACAGCAGCATTAACAACCACTATTCCTCCCAAATTTGGATGGGGGGGTCGGGGATGTCTTATAGTCTGAAAAATACAGTACTATAACCAACATTGTCTTTCTGTACAGTTAAAACTAAGCATTATTAAGGTAAACTGGAGGGAAGAGTAAGGTACTCTAAGGCCCTTCCAAAGACATTATATATATTATCTATACTTGAGAGAGCAAATCCTATTCTTTTTCTAGCAGCAGGGAACCATGGTTTAGATTACAGAATTCCCTGGCTGGTAAGTATACCAGTTCTCCAACTTGCCAACCTGCAGTATTGGGAGCCAAGAGAGCCAAATACACTTTGGCTTAGAATAGTAGTCAGTGTTGAAGTATATTAAAGTGTGAGTGTTTGTGTGTGTGTGTGTGTGTGTGTGTGTGTGTGTGTGTGTGTGTGACAGAGAGAAAGAGAGACAGAAAAAGAGAGAGAGAGAGACAGAAACATATGAAAATGAAGGGTTTCAATCCAAACTGAAAACTAGTCCAGGTTCCCCAGTTAAACAGCAGAGGTATGCATGCAATCAAATCATCTTTAGATAGTGTCTATTTCTGTTCTCCAGCACTAGGCCTCTATTACCATGCTGTTTCTAATCTCAAGTGCCATGTGTGATAATCCTGCCCTTTCTTTTGTCTTTGGACATTTCATTTTTCACCTTATCCCTTATTGACAGGTACTATTTATGTCACTTATTTGTCCAATGCTGAACACAGAAACAATCCAAGTGATATCCTTCGTGCCACAATATCAAGTAGAGCCCAGATCTACCTAAAAATATTCAACTGTTTACGAACACCTATATTCTCTACAGCACAGGTGTCAAACTCATTTTCACCAGGGGCCACGTCAGCCTCATGGTTGCCTTCAAAGGGCTGAATGTAATTTTGGGAATGTATAAATGTAACTACTCCTTAACAGTTAAGCGAGAACTTGGCACTGCCGCTGGGTAGAAACAAGGTGCAGGGCCGGAATCAGCCCACAGGCCTTGTGTTTGCCACCTGTGCTCTAGAGTCTGAATATAACATGGCAAAAAATGGACAGTGGTCTGCAAAGGTTTGCTTTGCTAGCACCTCTAGTTGTTTGTGACTTATGCATTAGATTACTATTGTCATGAGACTGGGCTCTATCATCATATGTGGAACTCAAATAAGAAGTACTGTAAAATGTGGCTATAATCCCAAAACTTTTTCTGACTTTAATAAAACTTACTAAAAACTTCATTTTTGCTATTCTGGTCCGGAGATCCAATAATCCTAGAGGTAAACTCTAATAATAAAGTCTCCTAAGATTGTGAGAGCCATAGCTCTCAGGATCCTAACCCTAGCCTAGAACCCCAAGGCACCAACTACAATGATGTGGGATACTATGATCAGTGAAACAGAAGGATGAGAGAGTAGGCCTCTGAGAAGCATAGCCTGTAATTACAACAGCTTAGCAAAAAGAATATATGAGGGTGACATTTGTTCCTGTTTTGCCTGTAGAATAAAATGACACTAAAGAATGCTAATATAGATAGAATAGATAGATAGATAGATAGATAGATAGATAGATAGCATAAGCTATGTGGTAATAGATAACTCAGAGCCTTAAATGTGAAATCAGAGCAAAACTGTAATGTAGCTTTTAAATTTGAGAGGAAAAAAGACTTTTAAATTCAAGAGGAAAAAAGACAGTCTAGACCTTCCAAAGTTAGGGAATCTAAGACACAACTCTCTCTACTACAAAGCTTGAGCCCTTAAGTGCTACATTCTCTATGTGAAAATGAAGCAGAAACAAACCCACACAACCTCCTCTATCCCTAGAGGACTCCAAAGAAGGTTGCCCTCTCACTGAATAAGGTCAAAGGATACTTACTGTTCCTAAGAAATCACAGCCAAAAGTCAGGCATTACACAGAATTGCAGTCCAAATTATCTTGCAGTCCAAAGGGAGTGGTGTCTAAAGTACTTTAAGTTTTGAATTTAGCTCACGGTGGTGCCAAATTAAGTGACTTCAAAAGCAGACCACAATCCACTTGGAGGAATAAATGTAGGCATACCTTGTTTTATTGTGCTACACAGATATTTTGTTTTTTACAAAGTGAAGACCCTCTACCAGCAAAAAGATTACAACCCGCTAAAGTCTCAGATAATGGTTAGCATATTTCAACAAATATTTCTAATCAGGCATATATGTTGCTTTTTAGACATAATGGCTATCGCACATTTAATAGACTGAAATACAGTGTAAACATAACTTTTTATATGCATTGGGAAACCAAAAAATTTCATGACTTGCTTTATTGTGATACTTGTTTTATCGTGGTAGTCTGGAACCAAACCTGGGATATCTCCAAAGTATGCCTGTATATACTTCATTCCAGACCCTAAAGACTTTCTTATATTAATTTTCAAGCTAAAAATGTCAATGATACAAGTTATGATGAGCAAGAACTAGTAAAAGCAATAGAAAGAAGAAATAAGCTCAGAGTTAGTATGTTGAAATTATGAGGCATGGATTATAAAATAACTATGATTATAGTTAAAAAATAAACTTAAGGTTAAAAATGCTGCAGAGAAACTCCTATAAATAAGTAAAACTCCTAGAAATGAAAAACATAACCAAAATTAAAAACTCAAAAAAATTAGCGGATTTAAAAGAGCTGGAAAAGGTGAAATTATTAGTTTGAGAGTTAGTTTAAAATACTTAGAGTAGTTTAGGAAACTTAGGAGTACAAGGAAGAAATTCTATAGTATGTCTGATTCTTGTTCAAGAACAGAGATTGTGGTAGAGGCAAAATTGGAAGATATATTAAGAAATTTCCCACATTGATGAAAAACAATAATTGACATATTCAAGAAGCTCAACAAATCCAAAGCAGTATTTAAAAAGAAAAAAAAATCACAATGCAACTACTTGCATAAGGCCAAAAATAAAGCCAAGATCTTAAAAGCAGCTGGATTGGCGTCAATGAAATAAGTTAAATGACTGACTTCAATGGCCACAAGAAAAACCATGTGCTAAAAGAAAATAAATATGAATCTAGAAATTTATACTCCGTAATAACATCTTTCAAGAATTAGGGCAAAATGAGGGCATTTTCAGACAGAAAAACTAAAGCTAAAAGAGTCTGGTACCAGTAAACTTTGAGTGAACAAAACTCTATGAATATACAGCACTTAAGGCAGAAAAAAAATAATACCAGATGGGGATCTGAGACTAGTGGACATTCGGTCCTGTCCAAACCATCCACATTTAGAAAATGGCCCTAGGTTTAAATAGCCCATAATGTTTATTTCTACTTTTGGCTGATATGATTAATATACTTAGTGCATAAGATAGTACATAAAATATACTATCGTGTTTTATTGATCTGATAATTGAGTTGTAGCTGTATTGCCAATAATAATCCTTTTTGCCTCAGTGACCTAGCTGGTAGTGGCACACAGGTCATAGGTAGGTTGGGTTGGGTTTCGAATCTTATAGAAAAGTGGGATATATTAACTATGGACCAAATGTCTCTGCAGACATTTTGCACAAGACCACATTTCAAGGACCTTTTTGGATGGACCAAATGTCTCCATGGACTCTTTGGAGATGAAAAAATGGAAAAAAGAAAAGCAAGAAACACAAGTATAAAAGCCTGCATTAAGCTCATAATAATAATTTTCCTTGAGGTCTCAAAAAAAGAGAATTGAGCCCTGGCTAGTGTAGCTCAGTGAATTGCATGCAGGCCTGTGAACCAAAGGCCCCCGGTTCAATTCCCAGTCAGGGCACATGCCTGGGTTGCGGGCCAGGTCCCCAGTAGGGGGCATGTGAGAGGCAACCACAGATTGATATTTCTCTCCCTCTCTTTAAAAAAAAAAGAGAGAGAGAGAGTTGAAATACAATGGGGGGCAGAGCATGGGTCCCCTGAAAGTAGAGGAACAACTTCCACAATCCTTGACAGGGGAAGGGACACTAGCGGATGGTACAGTGTTTAAGGTACATTGCATAATAAGAGGCAAGTTAATAGCCTTGCCTTCCTGAAGGGAAAAGAGATGTCGCCCAGGACGAATTGTGTGTGTGACTCAGAGCATGCAGTGACTTGTGACATGGTGGAGGGGGCCCAGGGTAGAGCTCATACTGCACCTGCTCGAGAAGCAGGGGGCAGGTGCCATCCCCCACATGCCCCTGTGTCACTGGGAACTCTTGCCCTGACTGAAGATGGCAGTCAAAAGAGGGTAAAAGACACTGAGGAACCGGCAAAAATGGTGGACACTAAGGCACCAGAGAACAGGCTGGATGTGAGATGACACAGAAAAATCCGAGACGGGAGTTGAAATTAGGGTGGGCTGGAGGTTAGGAAGAGAGAAAGCCATGAAGTCTGCAGTGAGAAAGGAGATCCACTTTTAGGTCTGAGGAGTTGGGGCATCTGCCATGAGGAGGCTGTCCTGAAAGTCTGACTGGAGGAGACAGCAGCAGAGCTGATGGAGCTGCAGGGACCTGCCTGGCCACTGGATTCATGAGAGACCCTGGGAGCTGAACTGTGACTGGAAATGCTGATCTGCAGACTTCTGCTTTTCTGGAAGATGGTATCTCTGAGTGGAGCACCCTGAAACTGGCCTGGTTTGGCAAAGGAGGCATGACTGTGTTGTTGGGTGGTTTTAAAGGGAGTGGGACTTAACAGCAGAAATTTGCCATTATTCTAAATCTGTATAACCTCTAAATAAACAACCTCTTTCCTTTTTCACCAAACTTTTGCATGGGGAGTCACACTTCTTGGAGGTAGGTAATCAAATTCCACAGCTGTTCCAGAACAGCACTGGTGGGGTTATGTGACAACAATACAAATCACCTATAACATACAAGTCATGAGGTAGGCAAAAGTAATTAAAGAATTCTAAGGTCCTTTTATTATCTGTGAAGAAAATAGAGGTATTAATTAGCCTTATATCTTTAAAAGTTAAATACAATATGTTTAATTTTTAGGGTAAGCACTACAGGAACAGAAATGAGTAACTTCCAAACTAGTGGAAGGGGAAAATGGAATGATAAGAAAATACCAATCCAACAATGAGATATTACTACACACCTATTAGAAGATCCAAAATACTGACAACACCAAATATTAATGAAACAAGGACTTTCATTCATTGATGGTGGAAATACCACCTCTCTGGAAGACAGTTTAGCAGTTTCTTACAAAACAAAATATACTCTTACCATAACCCAGCAATCACATTCCTTGTTTACCCAAACAAAATTAAAACACTTGTTGACACACAAAAACCTACACACAGATGTTTGTAAAAGCTTTGCTCATAATTGCCAAAACTTGGAGGCAACCAAGATATCCAGTAGGTGAGTGGATAAATAAACCACAGTATGTACAGACAATGGAACAGTATTTAGTACTAAAAAGAAATGAGCTATCAAGCCATGCAAAGACATAAAGGAACCTTATATGTATACTACTAAGTAAACGAAATTAATTTGAGCCCTGGCTGGTGTGGCTCAGTGGACTGAGTGCTGGCCTGCAAACCGAAGGGTCGCCAGATTGATTCCCAGTCAAGGTACATGCCTGGGTTGCAGTAAGGGGCACGTGAGAGACAACCACACATTGATGTTTCTCTCCCTCTCTTTCTCCCTCCCTTGTCCTCTCTCTAAAAATAAATAAATAAAATCTTTAGGAAAAAAAAAGAAATCAATTTGAAAAGGCTACATACATAATGATTCCAACTATATGGCATTCTGGAAAAGGACATAATAGAAAAGATCAGTGGTTGTTGTGGGTTAGGGTGAGGAAGAGATAATTAATAGGCAAAGCACAGAGGATTTTTAGGACAGTGAAACTATTCTGCACTATACTTCAACAGTAGATAAGTATCATTATACATTTGTCAAAAGTCATGGAGTGTACAAGACCAAGAGTTAATCCTAGTGTAAACTTTGGATGATGAAATGTCAGTGTAGGTTCATCAACTGTAACCAATGTACCATTCTGATCAGGGAGGCTGTGTGTGTCGGGGAGGGGGGACAATAGAATTATGAGAACTCTGTACCTTCTGTTCAGTTTCTGTGGCCTAAAACTGCTCTAAAAAAATAAAGTCTTTTTTTAAAGTTTAAAGTTTTAAAAAAGCAATACAAAAGAAGGCAAGAAAGGAGAGGAAAAAGAAATATAAAATAAGAACAAGTAAAATTCACAAAATAAAATGGTAACTATAAACCTGAAAATATAAGTAATTCCATCAAATGTAAACAGAATAAATAATCCAGCTAAAATAAGAGATTGTTGAACTAGATTTAAAAAAAAAACAAATGAAAAGCAGACATGTGACATTTAAAAGAAGATACATCTAAAATATAAGGATACACAAAAATTCAAAGAAAAAGGAAAAAAGATTTATCACAAAAGTACTAACTAAAAGTTGCCTGGTGCAGTTATATGAATATTAAGACCTCCCCCCATAAAAAGATTTTAAGATTAAACAGCATTTCTAGAGAGAGTGTCAATTTATGACAATGGAGTTTTAGTTCACCATGAAAAATAATTTATAATGGGTATGCAACCAATAACACAACCTCAAAATATATAAAACAAAAATTAACAGAAGTAAAAAAATAAATAAAGAAATCTACTGTTTCTGACTGAATAATCAGGAAAAAAATCAAAGAATAAATAGAGATTAAAAAACACCAATAACAAACTTGGCTGAATGGGCATACAGAGAATACCACACTCAGAAATTGCAGAATAGACACTCTTTTCTAACTCAATTTGGAAATTAAAAAATCAAATAGGACAAAACAAGTTTTAACAAATATGAGATAATACAAAACAAATTCTCTGACTACTTAAACTTGAAATTAACAACAAAAATAGAGCTGAAATAAATTATAATATGTGAAAAATCAGGAAACATACTCCTAAATAATCATAAGTGAAAGAAAAAAACTTAAGATCCAGAGTTCCAGCCAAGATGGAGGCGTAGGTAGAAACCCTTCACTTCCTAGCACAACCAAAAGGAGGATAACAACCAATCTAAAATCAATAAACAACCAGAAGCACCAGAAAACGAAACTGCATGGAACTCCAACAACCAAGGAATTAAAGAAAAAATCAACCAGAACAACCAGACTGGTAAGGCGAACAACACAGGCCAACTCAGAAAACTCTTCAACTCAGGTGGCTGAAGGGTGAGGCTGACTGCCCAGCTCTGCAGAGCTGCAAGGGAGGGACTGACTGAAGGGAAAAACTGAGACTCACAGCTGACTGTGGGCTAAGGCTGGGGTTGCCACAGTGGGTGATACTTCCAGTCTGACATGAGAGTCTGTTGGAAAGTGTGATAGAGACAAGAAAGCGAGCTGTATTGCTCATTCTCTGGCCCCGCCCCCACAGGCAGCTCAGCAAAGAGGGTTGCCCTTCTGGGTGAATACCTAAGGTCCTGCCCCTTACAACTTATCAGGTGCACCAAGACAAAGAAATATGGCCCAAATGAAAGAACACAGCAAAACCTCAGAACTAAACAATGAGGAGATTGCCAACCTATCTGATGGAGAATTTAAAGCCCTGGTAATCAAAATGCTCACAGATCTGATTGATCTGGGTCAAAAATTGAAAGATACCCAAAATGAAATAAAGCAAAATATTCAGGGAACCAACAGTGACAAGAAGGAAACCAGGACTCAAAGCAACGATTTGGAACAAAAGGAAGAAATAAACATCCAACTGGATCAGAATGAGGAACAAGAATCCAAAAAAATGAAGAGAGGCTGAGAATTCTCTGGGACAACTGGAAACATTCCAACATCCAAGTTATAGGGGTGCCAGAAGGGGAAGACCAGCAGCAAGAAATTGAAAATTTATTTGAACAAATAATAAAGGAAAACTTCCCCAATTTGGCGAAGGAAATACACTTCCAGGAAGTCCAGGAAGCCCAGAGAGTCCTGAAGAAGTTGGACCCAAAGAGGAACACACCAAGGCACATCATCATTAAGTTACCCAAGATTAAAGACAAAGAGAAAATACTAAAAGCAGCAAGAGAAAAGGAGACAGTTACCTGCAAAGGAGTTCCCATAAGGCTATCAGCTGATTTCTCAAAAGAAACATTGCAGGCAAGAAAGGGCTGGAAACAAGTATTCCAAGTCATGAAAGGCAAAGACCTACATCCAAGATTGCTCTATCCAGCAAAGCTTTCATTTAGAATGGAAGGGCAGATAAAGTACTTCCCAGGTAAGGTCAAGTTAAAAGGTGTTCATCATCAACAAGCCCTTATTCTAGGAAATGTTAAAGGGACATATCTAAGAAAAAGAAGGTCAAAAATATGAACAATAAAATGACAACAAATTCACAACTATTAACAAATGAACCTAAAGGAAAAGAAAAACAATGAAAACAAAAACTAAGCAAACAACCAGAACAGGAACAGAATCAGAGAAATGGACATCACACAGAGGGAATTCATTGGGGAGGGGGAAGGGAGGAATAGGGGGGAAAGGTACAGGGAAGAAGAAGCATAATTAGTAGGCATAAAATAGATGGGGAAAGAAAAAAATGGTATAGGAAACAGAGGACTGAAAGAACTTATATGTACAACCCATGGACATGAACTAAGGGGGAAGGAAATGCTGGAGGGTTGGGGAGGGCAGGGTGGAGGGAGGATAAAGGGGGAAAAATTGGGAAAACTGTAATAGCATAATCAATAAAAATACTTTTAAAAAACAATAGTAAAAATGTTAAGTATTTTGAACTAAACAATAATAAAAATATAATTTGTGCTTAATATCCACTTAAAGAATTTAAAAATAAAAGGATGGCAAAGTAACATTATCCACAATAGCCAAGACCTTAGTGTCCATAGGTACATGAATGGGTAAAGAAAATGTGAAATATATACACACAATGGAATATTATTCAGTTTCAAAAAAGAAAAGTCTGCCATTTTTAACAACATGGATGACCCTTCAGGACATTATGCTGAAGTAAAATAAGCCAGAAACAAAGACAAATATCACAGGACCTCACTTATATGTGGAACCTAAAAAAAATTCAGACTCATAAACAAAAAGTAAAATGGTGTTTACTGGAGACTGAGGAGTAGGGGAAAAGGAGATATATTAACCATCCCCTCTTTCTGGAAAGATTCTTTTCCCCTGTGCTCTCCAGACTAGTTTATTTCCTAGCCCTCTGACCACTCTTTCTTAAATGCCATATTTTTTTTCCAAGTTATACTTAGTATTCCTAAGAATTCTGTCCCGGGTCCTCTTTTCTTCTCACTTTATCTACTATCCCTGAGTAATCTTTTCTTCTTCTACAGCTTAAATTTCCTTCCACAAAATTAAATCTCAAGCACATGCCCATAGGAAGGTATGCTGTCTCCCCTCCATCTACTCCAACTCTTGAGAGTTGCTGCATATGAGAATTGCTGCATATGATGTTACTTACTCACCAAGGACCAAAACTTGAACCCCTCATCTTCAACAAACAAACCTGTCCATCTTCCTGTAATTCTAATTTTCTTGAATGGTACTACCATTCATTTCATTGCTCAAGAAAGAAATTTACATATTGTTTTCTACTCCTTCTTCCTTGCTGCTTAACTTACATCCAATCAATCACAATCCACTAAATTCTACTTTATCAATGTTTTCTAAATTGGTCTAAATCTCTTCCCTAAAGTACTTGCATTTATTCTAAGATTTCAAAATCCAAGCCCCTAAAATTCATTATTTCTTACATACAGTACAAACCTTTCCTACTTTCATAAGAAAAATTAGGTTAGCTGTCATTTATCTCTATACCCATCTGTATACACTTAATGATGTTTAAGTATCTCCCGTTTCTGAAAAAGGAAAATGAGAGTTCTGGTCAAGACAGAGGAGTAGGTAAATTCTGAGATTGCTTCCCCCCATGATCACATCAAAATTACAACTAAATTATAGAAAAATCATCACTGAAAACCACCTGAAGACCAACTGAACTGAAGTAACTAAGGATATAATGAAGAAGCTATGTTCAAAATAGTAGAAGAGGTGGAAAAGGGGAATGGGCAGGTCCCATACCTATGGTATGGCGATTAAGAAATGGGAGGGTTACCTCAATTGCACAGGTCCCCCCTGAGGAGCAAGGAGTCCCAGCTCCCCAATGGGCTCCTCAGCCTAGCGACACTACTGCTGAGAAGAGGAGTGCCCATAATATCTGGCTATGAAAATCAGTAGGGATTGTGTCCCAAAGAGACAAAGGGATGTGGGAAACAAGACAAGCTGCTCTTAAAGGGCCAGTGCACAAACTCATTCTCTCTAAGCTCCAGTGCAGGGACAGCAGCTCAGAAAGCACCAATACTTCAGGGCAAGGGCTGGAGGGGGGAAGTAGTTAGGGAAACACTGTCTAACCACTGGAGGGATGGAAGTGTTGGCAGGTGCCGTTGTTCCTTTGTTGAGCTCTCCTTCCATCCAGCCAGACCAGTGCAGCTGGATGCGGTGGGAGAGCAAATCTGTGCTCTCCATTAAGTTTGTTAACATTGTTTGTACCACCCTGGTGATTCCCTGAGACCTCACCCAACTTGCCCACCCAGAGCAGCCTGGCTCAGTTCATGCTCCAGATTTACTCAAGGAACTGCAAACCCCACACCAACAGCAGCTGCCTTAGGCTTGTGCTGCAAACTTCCTAAAATGTCCATAAATTTTACACAAGTGGCAGTCACACTCAGCATACATTATATATCCTGCCAAGCAGCCCCATGCACAGTACCAGCAGCAACTAGTCTCGATTTGCATTGTGACTCCCAATAAGTAGCCCCTAATCTGGCACCAGTGGCAGCCAGCCTTGGCCTGTAACAGCTCCAACTAAGCAACCACAGGCCTGGTACAAGTGGCAGCTGGCCTCAGCTGACATCGTAATGCCCGCCAAAAGGTCCCAAACCCAAAACAAGTGGCAGCTAGCCTTGATTCACAACAAAGTCTTTCGCAAGCACCTCCAACCCTTACACAAGTGACAACCAACCTCAGATCACTGTGTAGCTCCTATTAGGTGACCCCAATCCCTGCATAAGCAGCACCTGACCTTAACCTGCACCAGAGCCACTCCAGACCCAACAAACCCAGTGGCCAGACTCAGACCACACCAGAGTACCCATCCAGCTCCACAAATGACATATCCAAAGGGCAGCTTCAGCTGGCACCAGAGTCCCAACAAATCAACTCTCTCTGCAGGACCAGGCTCCACTACACCTCTTCTGCTGTACCCATGGCCAGATCTCTCATGGCAAGTCAGCTTGAAGGTCAACCCCACTCACTGACATGCCAGCAGCAATCAAGGTCCAACTACAACAGGAGGGCACACCCAACCCACACATAGGATACTCCTAGAGCACCCAGCTCAGGTGACCAGGGAGACTGTACCAGGGAGCCCCACAAGACACCTATACATAGGGCCAACCTGTCAAGGCAGGGAGATGAAGGAGATCTACCTAATACCATACATAGAAACAAACACAGGGAGTCAGTCAAAATGAGGGGACAAAGAAACATGTCCCCAATTAAAGAACAAGACAAAACTCCATAAAAACAAATGAAACAAAATGGAGACATGCAGTCAACCAGACACAGAGTTAAAAACACTAGTTATAAGGATGTTCATCAGCTTGGGAGTACAATAGATGCACTCAGTGAGAACTTCAACCAAGAGGTAGAAAACATTAAAAATGAGGTAGAAACCATTTTTAAAGGAACCAATCAGAACTGAAGAGTTCAACAACTGAAATGAAGAATACACTAGATGGAATCAACAGCATATTAGTCGAAGCAGAGTACTGAATCAGCATCAATAATCAGGAAGACAAGGTGGCAGAAAACAGAACTGGAAAAGAAAAAAGAGCTTTAAAAAAGTGAAAAGAGTTTGGGAAACCTTTGGAACAACATCAAGTGTACCAACAGTCACATTATGGGGGTCCTAAAAGGAGACAACAAAGGGATTGAAAATCTATTTGAAAAATAACGATGGAAACTGCTCTAACTAGGTGAAGGAAAAATGCATATGAGTCCAGGAAGCACAGAGAGTCCCAAATAAGATGAAACCAAAGAGACCTACACCAAAACACATAATTAAAATGCCAAAAGTCAAAGAATCTTAAAAGTAGCAAGTGCTCTCCATAGACCTGGCTTATATCATTGGAGTGCAAGGAAATGAAAGCTAGATACATTCTCTAAATGTATCTTGTTTTACATATTTTATTTGGGAATAATATAGTGATTTACTAAATTATAAAGTGCAATTAAATAAAATGAAGGGGGAAAGCCAATCTTAAAAACAAAAAGAAAAAGAAAATTCAGCCACATCAAGTATCAATTCAAGTGACTTTAAAACACAGCAATTTGCTATTCACTCCTCATGGAATACCCTAAGGGAGGGAGAGGGAAGAAATACCAAGAAATTAACTGTTTTTGCTAATCATATCACTACTAATGATATTGTTATTTTAAAACTATGTTTTAGTTTAAGTTTAAATAATTATGTTGATATCATTTAGAATCAAAATTTTCAAAATGAGAAAAGATACAATAAATAGAACCAAGCAAGTAAAAATCCTGTATTATTGAATGTGAATTGAAAATATCAGTATGAACTCATGGTGTGTTTTTCTACTAAAAATTACATATTTCTTATCTTTATCCATTAAGAAGGCCTAGAAGCTATGCCCAGTCAAATCGTGGACATGTTTGGTGCCCAAGCTGTGGCCTCTACATATATACAGTACATTTCCAAAAGAACTAAGATTCCTTAGAAAAAAGGCTGGTGTCAGATCTGGAACAAAAAATGTGTAAGATGACCCTTAAACATTTTGTCATACTAGAAATACAAAGAAGCTCTCAAAGACTACTGGGATTATGTCAAAAGAACTCAGGAGCCAACTCAAAGGGAGTAACACTTTGGAAAACAGTTGAATCTCCTAAAACTGAACATTTATATACCACATGGCCCAACATTTCTACTTATAGGTATGCATTCCCCAAAAGTTGTACAAGAGAGAACATATCCAAGAACATATGTCTTCCGAATGCCAAAAGCCTACAAGCAATCCAAATGTCCATCGATGGGAAAGTAAATAAACTATGGAATAACCAAACAGACTACAGAGCATTTAAAACAAATGAACCACAGTAATACGCAATAATATGGATGAACCTTAGCAATATAATGAGATGTGGATTATTGCCAAAGTCATAGCTTTCCCCTGCCCAATGGTGAGTTTACAGATGCATGTTATTTAAAAAAAATTATTAATAGCTGAAAGAGAAAAAGGAAGTTTTTCATATGGAAAGCTTTGGATATTTAAAAAATCTGACTGATCAAAAATATAATTACTATAAAGGCAAGAAATGTTGCTCACACTGATCTTAAATAACATTAAAGCAACTGGCCCAAAATATACTAAAAGCAAAATTCTGGCACGATATTTTGGTTCCCTGAAATCAAATACACACATAAGAATTATTTGATCAAATAAATAGCACCCATTTGAAAAGGGTGATGAATATTTTCATAATCTTCTAGATTTCTAGTTGTTCTTTTTTAACCTATCCCCAACATATTCTTTATTAAATGTCCTTATCCTAGTATCAGGCAAGCATGAGCACTTTTTGCTTTCTTTAAAACAACATGCTATAGTCCATATTCTATTAGAAAGGCAAGTGCTGCATTAAATTACCCAAAGAAAACTGATAATGTCTTTCACTAGTATCATAATCTGTGAGTATTTGGGCATTCTTAAACAATATTAAGAGATGATAACTTTTATTATAAAACATAAATTTTCTCTGCTCATTTTCTTTTATGCTGTTCTTTCCAGTTATTCACAGAGAAAGAAATTTACCTACTCCAATTTATTTTTAAAAATCATTTTAACTTTAAACAGATGCCAGGAAGCAAAATAAAATGCCAATTTTTAAAGATTTACATCCATATTAAGTAACACATACTTAAAGGATAACTGCATACATTAAACAGTAATTCAATTTAAAAAAAACAGCTAGACACTGTCAGGAAGATTGTGAGGGGTAAATATAGTATCTCCTCTTTTGGAATTTACAAATTAGTTGAGAAGGCATGGATACAGACACAAATAGCAAAACAAAAATGCAAAAGATTTAATAGAAAATATATGATTAAATCAAAGAAAAGGCTATAAGATTAGTAAATTAAATTAACTAAATTAGCTAAATTAAATCAAAGAAAACAAGCTATAAGATTAGTAAAAACAGAAAAATCACCATAGACCAAGAGTGATTAGAAACTGCTTCCAGAAGCAAATGGAACCTATGACATGCTTTGTCAGATAAGTAGCAAAATTCAGAAAATAATAGAGGTGAGAGAATCATGTAATTAGAACCAAGGACTTTTTTCAGAGTAAAATAAATATAAGTATGTCTGAAGATAATTTCTCCTGGGCAATAAAGTTAAGAAAGGTTAGAGAGATAGGTACCACTACAAAAGACCATCAATGCCAAACTAAGGGGTGTGAAATGAAATTTAATCTGTCTGGGCCTAATGGCACTGAAAGGAAAGCATCCAACAGACTTACACCTGACACTTGGGCAAAGCAATGAATATATTAAAAGCTTTTGCCCTGACTGGCATAGCTCAGTTGGTTGAGCATCATCTCACAAAGCTAATGGCTGCAAGTTCAGTTCCTAGACAGGGCACATGTCTCAGCTGGAGGCCTGGTCCCAGGCTGGGGTGCAGGTGAGAGGCAACCAATTGATGTTTCTCTCATGTCAATGTTTCTCTCCCTCTCTTTCTCCCTCTCTTCCCCTCTCTCTAAAAATAAATAAAATCTTTAATACATATATATGTGTGTGTGTATATAAAGCTTTCAGTTTATATATATAAAGCTTTTCAGTTATATATTACATATACATATGTAATACATATGTTTGTGTGTGTGTGTGTGTGTGTGTGTGTGTGTGTAGAGACAGAGAACACACACAAACTTTCAGTTCTCCTGCACACCACCTTAAGGAAGTGGGCCGAGGTTGGGGAGGTGAAGAATGGATATAAAAATATACTTAACTTTACCTTTCCCCAAGAAACAATAAAATCACAAATGAATAATGTGAACCGTTCAATTGTTAAATTCTATTTATGAAATACAATACTATTTTTCCTCTTGTTCTCTTTAAAGACTAAGTATTTATTTCAAGGATGTGGGAAGTATTTCCCCCAATCTTGGTACATGTCAGAGCCAGTTATTCCTGCAGCTTTGAACTTGCTTCAAGGTCTGTCATTTGGTTAGGTCAGGGGATGAATACCCGGGGCATTTTGTCCTTCAGGATACTATTTATCCTCATGCATCTGTTTAAAAATGATTTATGTACTTTGGAGTATAAGATCTTTTAACATAAAAGAAAACAAAATTCCCATGGCAACCTTGTTATATTCAAAGTATAACCTTCCATTCATCTATTTTCTTTTTTTTAATTTTTACTTTTTTTATTTTAGATTATTCAGTACAGTTTCTATCTTTTATTCCCATTCCATCCCACCCACCCATCCCTCCCCTTCTCCCTCCCATTTCCAAGCCCCGTAGTTTTGTCCATGTGTCCTCTATATTTGTTCCTGTAAACCCTTCCCTTCTCCCCTGGAATTCCCTCCCCTCTCCCCTCTGGTCACTGACATCCCGTCCTCCATTTCACAGTCCTTTATTACATTTTACTTGTTTGTTTTGTTGTTTAGGTTCCTGTGAAAGGCGAGATCATATGGTATTTGTCTTTCACTGCCTGGCTTATTTCGCTTAGCATAATGCTTTCCAACTCCATCCATGCTGTTGCAAAGG
>CM052543.1:108611763-108629590 GCA_028533065.1 Trachops cirrhosus | reverse complement strand
AAAAAAAAAAAAAGACCTTCAGCTCATTTTCTCTTATGGAGTCATGCCAAATTAGAAAAGCCATCATCATTTACTTAAAGAAAAACAAACTGTGACCATGTTACCATAATAATGTAATCTACTGAATGAAATAGGATATGAGTATATGAGTCTATACTGATAAGATAAATTAGATAGTTAGGCAGAGGGACATTGTGATATAATAAATATATATTAGATCTTCATCCTTGGTTTCAGGCATAAGAACTTTTAAAATCCTTGGAGTTTCTGAGTGACAACAGTGCCTTTGGTACACTAATGAGATGACTCTTGGATGAGGTTCTCCTAGATAGCATCAGGATGGGTGCAGGTCTCCAGAAAGACCAAGGCATGATTAGAGGGTTGAAACTTTCAGCTGCACCCCAGGATCTCTGGAAAGGAGAAAGAAGCTGGAGATTAAGTTAATCAATAATGACTAATGACCACTGGCCAGTGCGGCTCAGTTGGTTGGAGCCTCATCCCAGACACCAGAAGGCTGCATATTTGATTCCCAGTCAGGGCACATGCCTAGGCTGCAGTTCCGTTCCTATCAGGGCAAGTATGGGAGACAACCAATTCATATTCCTCTCCTTCTCTCTCTCTCTCCCTCCCCCTCTCACTAAAATCAATAGGCATGATCTCAGGTGAAGATTTAAAAAAATAAATAAAGTAATGGCCAATGATTTAATAAATCCTGGCTACAATAAAATCTCCATAATGTTGGGTTGGCTAAAAAGTTTGTTTGGCTTTTTCCACAAGATGGAAATGCTTGTAGCATTTAGTTATCTTTAACTTCATTCAAAACAATTTTGTTAGACTGCATTGTGACAGTTGTCATATCAGTGTGTATTTAGAAAAACAGCAAAATTGATGAATTTTTGTATAGCCATTTTAATATTGAAGATGGAAGAAAATAAGCAACATTTTTGGCATTTATGCTTTATTATTTTTTTGTTCTTTTTTTTTTTTAAAGATTTTATTTATTTATTTTTAGAGAGGGGAAGGGAAGGAGAAGGAGAGAGAAACATCAATGTGTGGTTGCCTCTCATGTGGTCCCCACTGGGGACCTGGCTCGCAACCCAGGCATGTGCCCTGACTGGGAATCGAACCTGTGATGCTTTGGTTCGCAGCCCGTGCTTGCTTTATTATTTCAAGAAAGGTAAAAACGCAACTGAAATGCAAGGAAAGATCTCCACAATATATGAAGAAGAGGCTGTGACTGATGGAACATGTCAGAAGAAATCTGCAAATTTCATGCTGGAGATTCCTTGCTGGATGATGCTCAGATGGATGGTCAGATAGAACAGTTTAAGTTGATAATAACAAATCGAGACCCTGAGAACAATCAATGCTATACCACGTAGGAAATAGCCGATATACTCAAAATATCCAAATCAACAGTTATTGGTGAAAATGAAAAATGTGTCTTATTTTATGTAAAAAAAAATGGACTTTTTGGCCAACCCAATAACTCCTAAACTACAGGGTGTGTAGAACTTCTGGGTTTCTGAACACATCAAGGTGTTGGGAGGGTGACACACCCAGAGAAAGCATTGAAGTTCCACATGCCTCTACCATACCTTGCCCTATGCATCTCTTCCACTTGGCTGTTCCTGAGTTCATCTTTTATAACAAATCAGTAATAGCAAAGAAACTGTTTTCCTCAGTTCTGTGAGCCATTCTAGCAAATTCTGAACCTGAGATGGGGTCACAGAAACCTCCAATTCATAGCCAGTTGGTCAGAAGTATAGGAGGGGAGGCCTGGACTTGTGATGGCTCTGAAGTGGAGGTAGTCTCGTGGGACTGAACCCTTAACCTAGAGTGTCTTACTAACTCCAGGTAATTAATGTTTTAACAGAACTGAATTGTAGAACACCCAGTTGGTGTCTGAGAAAAACTGGGTAATTGTTTGGTATAAAAATCCCATATATTTAGTGTCAGAACTTGGTGGTAAGAAACGGATGACAGATAAAGTGGAAAACTTACAATAGATTGTCATCCAAAAAATGTTGAAGAAATGACAGACTCTGAAAAGCACTTTACAATCACAGTAATAATTGATTGATTCAGGCAAAAATCATCAGTAAACACTGAAACTATGGGTTAAAGTTTGATGAGAAACAGGATATTAATATACTCTCAAAGTATGTCCCCACTGATTACTTATTAAATTACAAAAGGAAAATATAGAAATTTTGCAGTAAAGAAATCTGTTGAAGACCACCTCAATCAAATCATTATAATTAGGAACAAATATAAAGGACACATGGACAAAAACGAGGGGGGTTGGAAATGGGAGGGAGGAGGGAAGGGATGGGTAGGTGGGCTGGAATGGGAGTAAAGGACAAAAAACTGTACTTGAACAATGATGAAAATTTTAAAAAAATTACCATCTGAAAAAAAAATCATTACAATTAGCTTCACAAATAGTAAGACAAATTGATGTAATGCCCTGATAATACCACATCTCTTACAGAGTCTTCCTGCAAAAAGGCATAATGTGAATTTAATTAAGAAAAACTTCAAACAAACCCAAATTGAGGAATATTCTATAAAATATACAGCCTAAACTCTTCAAAAATGTCATGAAACACAAAGAGAGCTAATGAGCTGTTCCAGATTATAGACATGACATCTAAATGCAATCTATGATTAAATCAAAAATAAAATAAAGATGCTTAATCTATGATCTTATGTTAGGAAAAAAATATTATAGGACATTAATGAGACAACTGGCAGAATGTGAATATGAGAGTATACTAATAATAATAGTTGCGAAAGAATAAGAAATATATACATTGGTTTCTGCCCCTGGTTCCTGACACAGGGCTCCTAAAACCCTTATAAATAAGGGTGCTGGGAGAATCTTTTGTTCTAATATTTAGACTTTGACCCTAATTTCTGGCACAGAGCTCCTACAACTTTTATAATTTCCTAAGTGGTAAGAGCACTAAGAGCATCTTTTTCTTGAATATTTGGCCTTTGATCCCAGTTCCTCAAACAGGGCTCCTAAATCCTTCAGAATTTTCTGGGTGATAATGAGTGTCTTTTGTTCTAATGAGGCAACTCTGAGTGGACGGTTCCTGGATTGGGGCTGGTAACTAGAAAGACCAAGAGAAGCTGGGAATTTTCATCCCCTTCCTCCATTCTCTATAGAGGAAAGAGGCTCCAAAATGGAGTTAATAACTGATCATGCCTACATGATGAAGACTCCATAAAAATCCCAATACTATGGAGTTTAGAAAGCTTCCAGGTTGGTGAACATATACTGATACATTATATACCCCAATAGCACTCAGGACCCTTTAAGTCTCATTCTATATATATCTTTATCTG
The DNA here is from genome assembly GCA_028533065.1 of Trachops cirrhosus. NCBI lineage: Eukaryota > Metazoa > Chordata > Mammalia > Chiroptera > Phyllostomidae > Trachops > Trachops cirrhosus. The sequence goes on along the minus strand of CM052543.1, from coordinate 108,626,236 downwards.
GATATCCATCTGTATCCTTTATCACATCCTTTATTACATAATAAACTGGTACATGTAAGTAGGTGTTTCCCTGAGTTCTGTGAGCTGTTCTAGCAAATAACTGAATTCAATTGGGGAAGATTAAGGGAACTTATGATTTGTAGCCAAGTTGGACAGAAGTTATGGGTAACTTGGAAACCTACCACCTGCTTCTGGCACTGAAGTTAGGGGTAGTTTTGTGGGACTGAGACCTTACCTTGCATGATCCAACTCTATCTCCAGGTAGTGTCAAAATACCACATCTCTTACAGAGTCTTCCTGCAAAAAGGCATAATAATAAAGGCAATATCTATTGCAAAGATATTAGAATTGAGTTAACTGTAACACCCAGCTGATGTTATAGAACTGCTTGGTATGGGAAAAATCCCCACCATTTGGTGACTAGAAATGTCAGAAGTGAAGTTTTCTGAGTAATAAAGGAGAAGCTTAGGAGAAAAACTGAGATTTTCCCTGCACAATTGTATGCATTAATGTTAAATTTTCTGAATTTTTTAATTGAATGGTGGTTATGGGTAAGAATGTCCTTATTCTTGGAAAATACTCACTGAAGAATATAGTGATATAAAAGAGTATGATGTCCTGGCTGATGTAGCTCAGTGGACTGAGCACCAACCTATGAACCAGGGGTCACTGGTTCAATTCCCAGTCAGGGTATATGCCTGGGTTGTGGGCCAGGTCACCAGTGGGGGGCATGTGAGAGGCAACCAATCAATATATCTCTCACACATTGATGTTTCTCTCCCTCTCTTTCTCCCTCCCTTCCCGTCTCTCTAAAAGTAAATAAATAAAATATTTTTTTAAAAAGTGTATAATGCCCTCAACTTATTTTTAATGATTCAGAAAGAAAATAACATTTGGAGGGGGAATAGACAGAAAAAGAGGAAGAATGTGTGTAATAAAGCAAATGTGACAGGATATTATTAGTAAATCTTGGTGAGAGGTCTTCAAATTTCTTTGTACTATTCTAACAATTCTTCAGTAAATTTAAAATTATTTAAAGATAAAAAAATTTTTTAAATTAGCTGAGCTAGCACGAAAGAGGAGGAGCTCCTGTTTACAAAAAAGAAAGTAGGAACTAAAAACCTTATTGGTAGGTATATGAAGCTGTGTTAGGAGAGAGAAGGAATGGCACAGGATGGGAAAAACCAGAAGGAGCCCAGGACACACCAGAGGTTGAGAAGAGAGTGCTATAAGATTGGGGAAGACAAGGTAGTTAGAATTCTCTAGAAGGGAGAGAGACACACAAAGAGAGAATACCAGAGACCTTCAGAAGGTTCCCCTTGAGAAATCAGCTGAGCACTGACAGTACCCACATATGAGGAAATCTCACAAGCCAGGGAAAGAACAACCAGAAATGATCAGAGATCTGTATTTGGCACTCACATAGAGCTAGGTACAGTGCCTGCTTCCACCAGCCTAAAAGAAAAACTTTGTGATTCATGGTAATTGAATAGAGTATCCAGAAAAGACTTGCCTCGGGAGTAGAGAATTATTGTCCCTAGACAGAGCACTACTCAGGTACTACCTACTACTTTTAGACCAAGTAACTTAACTGCATCCCAGACTAAGCTCAAAATTATAGAAAAATAAAATATGCAACAACCAAAACAGTAACATTCACAGTTCTGGCATTTAATAAAAAGAATTACCAGGCATCCAAAGAAACATAAAAATATGATCCATAATAAGAAAAAAATCAATCAAAACAAACCCAGCTCTGACAGGGATATTAAGATATTATAATTAAGAGACTAAATCATTAAAACAATTATTATAGTGCATTCTATATAATCAACAAAATTAGACATAAACGATATAAAAAACATCCAAATCAAACATCTTGAGATGAAAACTGTAATACATGAGATGTAAAATACAATGGATGGAATTAACTGCAGATTAGATATTGCAAAAGGCTAGAGACCTTGAAGACACAGCAATTAAACCTTATAAAATAAAACCCAGGAAAAAATAGAGTTCATATAATAAACAGAGAGCAATGGAACTACCTTAATCAGCCTACTACACATAAATCTGAATCATAAAAATGATGGCAGGATGGGGGCAAGGGCAGGGGAAATCTATTTAAAGAAATAATGATGAAAATTTCCCCAAATTTGTTGGAAACTACAAATCCACACATCCAAAACCTCAATGAACCCAAACATAAGAACATAAAAAGAACAACACCAAGGCATAACAAAATCAAATTACTCAAAACCAAAGATTAAAAAGAAACAGATATTTAAGTAGAAAGGAAGAAAGATAAAGATAACAGCAGATAACATCAGAAACAAGGCACACGAAAAGACAATAGGTCACCATCTTTAAAGTACTGCAAAAAAAACTATCAACCTAGAATTTTATACTCAGTGAAGACGTCTTTAAAAAAATCAAAGACAAAACCAACTTTTTCAGACATACAAAGCTGGGATAATTTTTCACCATTCAGTCCACATTATAATAAATATGTTTAAAAGGAAGTCTTTTAGGCAGGAAGAAAATAAATCAGACCATATTAGAAATATGAATCTACAAAATGAAAGTACTAAAAATTATAACTACATGAATATTAGATATTTTTCTCATTATTTAAATCTCTTTAAAAGATAACTGTTTAAACAAAAATAGTAACATTGTATTATAGGGCTTATAACTTAGGTATAAGTAAAATGTACGATAACAATAATACAATGGTCAGGAGGAAAGAAATGGAAGTAAAATTACTGCAAGTTCTTATACTACAAGTGAAGTGATACAGTACCACTAGAAGGTAGATGTGACAAAAAGATGAATGCTATAAACTCTAAAGTAGACATAAAAATAACAAAACCATTACCACTAATAAACCAACAAAGGAGATAAAATGGTATCATAAAAAATTTCAATTAATGAAAAAGGAGGAAAAGGGAAAATGGGGAACAAAGAACATATAGGATGAACAGAAAACAAATAGCAAGATGACTGATTTAAACCTAACCTTGAAAACTGTAGTGGGTTTGGCAAATATGAAAATCCTTCTGTTAGGGTACAGATTTATGAGAGACTTTTATTCTTTTCAAAATTGCTGTTCCATGCTGAAATAAAAATCTCTAAGCCATTATATGTATTTTATAAAATATCATACAAACTGATCAGATGCATCTGTAGTATATATTTTAAATGAGATAAATTTATATTAATGAATAAATGAAAAAATATCCATGTACCCACACATCTTAAAAAGCAGAAGATTACCAATACTTTGAAGACCACAGTTGCACCTTCTTTACCTCTCCACCCTAGACAGCTACTATCCTGAATTCTGAATTAATCATTTCCCTGCTCTTCTTTCTGGTATTACCAGATGTGTATGAAACCCTGAATAATAGGATTTTTACACATTTTTAAATTTTATAAAAAATAGGATCATGTATGCATTAAGTGATTTGCTTTTTCACTCGACATTACATTTTTGATATTCATCCAAGTTGGAGTGTGTAGTTATATAGTCCATTTTCAACATTGTCTTTCATTCTCTTGATAGGCACATGGCTGTTTAGAGTTTTGCTCTTATAAACAGTACTCACAAACATTCTTCTACATCTCCTGATTTAAATGGATACCTATGGGAGTGTAATTGCTATATTACATTTCCAAATTTTATGGTCACTTTGTGTTATTATCCCCATTTTACTAATACACTGAGGCTTACAGAGACCAAGAAATTTTATTTATTTATTTTTTAATTTTATTTACTTATTTTTTGAGAGAGGGAAAGCAAGGGAGAAAGAGAGGGAGAGAAACATCAATGTGTGGTTGCTTCTCATGTGCCCCCTATTGGGGGCCTGGCCCACAACTTGGCATGTGCCCTGACTGGGAATCGAACTGGCAACCCGTTGGTTCACAGGCCAGCACTAAATTCACTGAGCCACACCAGCCAGGGCGAGACCAAGAAATTTATTCAAGGTCACAAAATAAAACATTCAAGGTTAATTAATTCATATTCCTGGAAACAATTAAAAAGAATCCTGATGGATAAGATTTTATCTTGTTTTACATGAAGTTAAAAGAGGAGTAATTGACTTCAGTCAATTCTACCTCTTGACCACTCACAGAAAATTATCTGAAAACTACATGACTACAACTTCCATCCTGTTAAAAATCCTGCTTCATCATTTCTGAATATTCTGGTCAAATAGTTTTTCGTGAAATATGTTGGGATGTGTGTAAATTGTATATGTGTTTAATATTAAAAAGTAGTAATAAAACAGTTCTCATTGTGACAATTTTAAACTAAATTACAAGTATTTTTATTTCTTCCATGAGTAAATTTGATTTTGGAATTACTATGTTTAAGCCTCATTGAAGTGAATATAATAATTATTTTTAAAATACTCTGTATCTATTTTAAGTTATTTAACGATAGTTTCAAAAACCATTTTGCATGTCATCTAAACCAATCAAATGATTTCCAAGATACTCAACATTATTCTTACATTAAAAAAAAGAGAATCCATACTTTCTTTATTAGATAAGTCAACTAATAACTATTCAGCCCTGTACAATCTTTCCACTTAAAAATATTTATGTGGAGAGGATTCTGAAAAGATGGTGGAGTAGGAAACACCAGGAATCTACCTCTTTACCTACAAAACAATTACACTGGCAAAAGCTGACATAAATATTTTGGAACTGTGAGTCCATGGAAAGATTCCAACTTCCTGGGGAAGACTTGAACTGGTAATTTCAGTAATTTCAATTATAACTCTTAGCATGTAAGCAGCTACCCAACCCTCGCCCCCCCAGTTGCATGGCAGGCATCTATGCACATGTTCATGAAGCAGCTTGAACAGAGTTTGTGGGAACCAGTTGGGATACAAGCACTCTGGCCCCCAAGTATTGAGTATCTGTGTTCTGATTGCTTATTACTGCTTCTAAACAGGGAAGGGCAGACAAAGAGGTAGACAGCCATTGTTTTTGCATCTCCCTTCATTGTTGCAGTTCCCTCCCCCTGAGGCTAAAGTGACATCCCAGAAACTTAAAGGGCCAGAGCCCATTTGATCTCCTTTTCATGTTTTGCTTTTTCCTCTTTAGGGAGTGAGACATTAAAAACTATGACATTCGAAAACCACTGATGCCCTGGCCAGGTGGCTCAATTGGTTAGAGCATCATTCCATGCACCAAAAATGTTGTAGGTTGATTCCCAGTCAGGGCACATACCTGGATTGCTGGTTCCATCTCCCATTGGGTGCATACAGGACACAACCAACTGATGTTTCTCTCTCACATCAATGTGTATCTCTTTCCTCTCTCTCTCACTCTCTCTCTCTCTCTCTCTTTCCTTCCTTCCTTCCTTTCTTCCTTCCTTTTTTTCCTTCTTTCTTTCTTCTCTCCTTTCCTTTCTCTCTCTCAAATCAGGAAACATATCCTTGGGTGAAGATTTTTAAAAATTGCTTATACATGGACAATTAGTAAGTGACCATGTATGGCCAAAGAAAGGCTCAGAAAACACCTGAGCAGACATTAAGTTTACACCTCAGTCTGATCTTTAGCACAGAGACAACCCACAACAATCAAAAATAAAAATAAAAAAAAAGAAAAGAAAAGAAAAGTTTGGGTAATATTGAAAATTTGAGTTTCAGAGATACCACAATAAGATTCAAAAGTGTTCAATAAAAAAAAATACATGAGCATACAAAAAATAGTAAAGATGGCCCATTCAAAGCAAATACGTAAAAAAGAAATATCTCTGATAAACCTAATGGCAGATATTCTACGCAAAGACTTTAAAACAACTGTCTTGAACATGATCAAAGAACCAAAGAGAGATGTAGAGAAAAGCAAAACAATGTGTGAGCAAAATGGAAATATCAATAAAAAATAGAAAACCTAAAATAAACTAGAAAAAAATAGAGAGCTGAAAAGTACAATAACTGCAATGAAAATTAAAAGATGGATTTCCTAGATGGATTCAAAGGCAGACGTGGGCAGGCAAAAAAAGACTCAGTGGACTTGAAGAGAGGACAATGAAAATTATGGAGGCTCAGAAACAGAAAGAAAAAAGACTGAAGAGAAATGAACAGAGCCCAAGGAAACTATAGGACACCATCAGGTGGATCACCATAGGCATCCTGGGAGTCTCAGAAGCAGAAGATACAAAGAAAAAAAACACAGAATATTTGAATAAACAATGTCTCAAAACGTCCCAAATTTGAAGAAGTGCATGAAACAAACATCCAAGAAGCTTGACAAATTCCAGCTAAGATGAACTCATAAATCCTACACCCAGACACATTATAATCAAACTTCAAAAAGAATCTTTAAAGCAGCAAGAGAATGAGTCACCACATTCAAGTGAGCCTTAATAACAGGTTTTTAGTAAGGAACTTGGCAGCCAGAAGGCAGTGAGCAGATTTTTTCTGAAGTGCTAAAGAAAAAAAAAACTGTCAACCAAGAATCCTATATCTGGCAAAACTGTCCTTCAAAAGTGAAGGAGAAATTAAGATATTCCCAGGGAAATAAAAGTTGAGGGTATTCATGACCACTAGACCTACCCTGCAAGAAATGTTCAAGTGAGTCCTGAAAGGTGAAATGAAAGGACACTAGACAGTAAATGAAACTTAAAGCCATATGGAGAAATAAGAAACGTCATTAAAGGTACATGGACAATTATAAAAGCTAGTATTACTGTAAAAGTGGTCTATAACATATGCCTGTTTGGGCAGCAGGGGTGTGGCTCAACCTACAGTTCTCAGTAGTTTCATTTACATGGAACCAATGACAGTATATTCCCCAGGCAAACCAAACATACTAGATAATAAATGTATCATACTGAAAAAAATTTTGCTAAGTATATATAATTTAAACTGTTTTTACTCCTACCTAAAAGTTAAGCTTAATAATTTAACTAAATGATTTGGTAAACAATAACAAGCTATTTACTAAAACATTGATAATATATAAATTTTTATTAGAGTCAATATTACATCTGTAAAATTATCCATATGCTCAATATTCCACTTCTTCCAATTATTTTCCAATATGTAGCATAATTTGTATTTATAAAATTTCTGCCTACCAAAAAGTTTGAAACTGATAAAGTTCATTAAGCTGAAATTAGTTTTCCAACTTCCACAATGACAATTTTAAATGCATTTCACTTCCAAGGGTGTCCAACCTGTGGCCCACGGGCCACGTGCAGCCCAGGATGGCTATAAATGCGGCCCAACACAAAATCTTTAATTTACTTAAAACACTACGAGATTTTTTTGTGTGATTATGTGTCACAATGTATTTAATGTGTGGCCCAAGACAACTCTTCCTCTTCCACAGAATTCTTCACCTATTATGAAGAAGACATCGTGTATTCTATGAGGCATATATCGATGTATTGGACAGTATCCACACTCAAGACAATTATCAGCCTTATCATTGATACAGAAACATGGAAAGCATTGTAGAGGGCATACCACCTAAATTCTATAATTAACATTTTACTATACAGTATTTTCTCATATTACTTTTGGTTTATACATATTTTAATTTTCTATGAACTATTCATCCCTCTATATAGCCATTAATCCATCTTATATTTTTAATGACTTTCAAAGAAAGTTGCAGGCATAAATATGTTTCACCCCAAATAGTTCAGCATACCTATCATTAACTAGAGTTTAAATTAAATTTTAACAGTTTTTTTTGAGAAAATTTACAAGTATGAAATGCACAAATCTTAAGTGTACCATTTGCAGAATTTTACAAATGATTATGTCTCTGTGACCCAAACTCCTATCAAGGGACAGAACATTACGGTCACCCAAAAGGTTCCCTCATTCCTGTTTTCAGTCAGTCCCCACCCCAACTCCCAGCTCTAGAGAAAAGCCTGTAGTGATGCTTTTGTCCACCAAAAATTATTTTATAGATAATTTTTAAATCCAAAATTTAAAGCAAAGCATAATCATCAGGCTGATGAATCAAAAATGACTTCATATATAGATGTACAGATACATGACAAAATGCTTAACAAATGTAGAAATTAGTTGGTGGGCATCTGGGTGTGCCTGTTACCAATTTATTATCTCTCAGACTGAAACCTACCTTTCTTTGTCCCACTTTGTGACTCTGGACTTAGACTCTCAACATTTCTCCTTTACCAACTTAAGAGAGGTGAATAGAGTGCTCCTATAAGGTAATCACAGCAGTGAGACACCATCACTTCTGGATTCTGGTCCTCCATTACTATTATTATTCAACATGAGAGTCCAGAAGCCTTGCTGAGGAGACAAGTTCTAACTGTGGCCTCAGGTTCCAATCTCCTCGCTGATAGTGGGCACTTCTGCAGACCATGTAGCCATGGTAGACATGCCCTTTTGGAAGAGGTCTGAGTCCAAGTTTTGGGAAGAAAGGGCTCTCTCCCATGGGATCTTGCTTCCCCAACCTAAAAGCAGAAACTACTCTTTGCACCTGCTACTGCTTGCACTCAAACTCAGCTTTTTTACTCTATTCAATAGTTAACCACCCCTTCCCTTGTTCTGGTTACCAACTCATCATATTCAATTTTCAAATTACCAGTACAGTTCTGTCTCTTAACTGACTCAGACTACAATAAAGGGTATTCTCTGTATCCTGGATATTTGAAAATGTTGGGGAGGAAAAGGAGGGATGTATATTTAAAAACATTGGCAAAATATTGATAATTGTTGAAGCTGAATGATGAACTGAGGAAATTATACTGTCTCTTTGTCTTGTGTATGTTTGAAATTCTGCACTAATGAGTTAAGAAAAAAGAAAAAAACAGTTTGGAGAGAACCTAATGGAATGGATTTTAGGCAGAAACAGAACATGAGATTCCAGTTGAGGGAAAAGCACAAATCAAATATGGAGGAAAAAAAAAACATAAAAACCGAAGGACGTGTGTGAGCAGCAGCAAGTAGGTTGGCTAAAGATAAGACATATAATGCAAATGAATACATTTAGTAAGATTTTTTCCCTCCCTTTTAACCTTCACTACTATATGTTCATTCTTCACAAACTCAGTAGCTGTCTTTTCTCCCCCACTCTGCTGTCCCTGCTCCAGCCTATACTTCTTACTGGTAAGGTCTAGCTCTTCCTACTCTTCCCTACTTCTTATAAAACTGAATTGATCCATTTCAGGGTCTTTCATATGTCTTAATTTTTTAAAAGACAATGGTCATAATTATATATGTGTTTGGACACATTTATGAGAAAATGTAGATATATTTTGCATATGCAGCAGTATATTTTTTACAAGCCACAAGCAGTGACATAAAACAAGTTTTCATAATTTCTAGTTAGTAGGGAATAGGGGAAAGCATTAATGGATTTATTATTATTATTTATAACTCCCGTTACTTTCTTTTTATGATCACAAAATACATCTATATTCGGAAGAGTGAAAATACATGCGTGTGTGTATATATATCAGTACATTATCTCTCTAAAGAGATTGGTAATATTCTTTGTTAAACTGGGTGGTAAGTACATTTGAACAAATGATAAAATTAATACCCCATGTTTTCTCTATCCACCAATACATTTAAAGTCCCCTTCGGTCCCTCTCTAGTGACATCTCTCTTCTTTCACATTTCTTGAAAATGACAATTATTGTGAGATTTGATTTACAAAAACCATGTGTGTTTATCCACACTGAAAATATTATAAATTATAAACCCAGCAAGACCTTTAGTAGGAAGAACTAGTAATTAAGATAAGGACAAAGAAAGCAAATATTTCCAAATAAAATATATAATCAAAATTCACAAAAAGCACATATGAATACAGACCTGTTACATACGTTAAAGTATACAGATGCCCCCAACTGGATTCCTCTCTCTCCTAACCCCTATTATTGGTAGGGTCTGAACCAGTCACGCTATTTTAAGCCTCTACGTATGGCACGTACTCTTCCATTACTTAGAATGTGGCAGGGACAAAGGTATTCCAAAATAACAGACAGCAGCAGACTATCTATTGTTCAGTGTCACTGGGGAATGACTCATCTTTCTCAACTCCTACTGAAGATGTGGTCTTGCTGATGCTGTCTGGTTCAATGTCCATGATAATGTAATGCTCATAAACATTCTTTTAAATAGACACAGTGTGTTCTTCCACATTCAGAACACAATGGTTAAGACAAGAATTGGGTTTCTTTCTTTCCTCTGATGGTACCCATCCTTTGTAGCATCACAATCAGCTATGCACTCTATAGGGAACATAGTGGCAAAAGAAATGCCCCAGAAAAGATATGTTGCAGCTGCTCCTGCTCTGGTTGATGCCTTGCTTCCACTAAATTCTAGCAGCTGTGCAATACAACTATATGTGATAAATAATCCATATTTTGTCCCAGGTGGTTAGTGAGTACTTGAAATGTAGCTAGCTGACACAGAAGTTGGATTTTTAATTGCATTTAATTGTAATTAATTTAAATTTAAATAGCCATGTGTGACCAGAGGCAAGTCTTGGACAATACAGTTCTAGAAGCTTAAAAAAATAAATCAGGAACTTAACATATGTTCGCATGTTGGAAGTTTTCTGACACAGAAATGGCATTTGAAACCATGCAACTCATGAAATAGATCACATAAGTGTAGACAAAAGCATACAGGCACTCCAATGTTAAGAGGTCAGAAGTGAAAAAGAACTTGGCAAGGAACACTGGGAGGGGGCAAGCAGTGACATAAGAGGAAAACCAGAAATGTTTTCTGAGAACCAAGTAAACAATCTGATTCAAGGAGGAAAGAGTATTCAGCTATGACAAATGCTATTGATAGATAAAGTTGAAAAGTAAGGTGTTATATGTCTTTCCTACAACAGCAAACCCACCAAAACCAAAGAGCAAAAATCTGAAAGTTACCATTTGGCATTCATTTACCAACGATAAAAAAATGTTATCTAGTATAGATATTTCATTCACATTCATTACACATTCTAGAATGATACTAATGTAGAGCATCACATCTTCCTTTTAATATCCACATGAAACAGGGTTTCAGAGAGCATAAAAATTCTCTTGGGCAGCATTAAGTGAAAACCTCTTAAGTTGTTTTACCAGCTGAGAGTGCCTGAAATAACCAGTGTCTCCCATTCAGCTGCCACGCTTTCCTTAGAAGTGCAGGTGTGGCATCATGTAAAGATCAAGATGGTTTACGGAACACCCAGTTTCCAAAAGAGAATGAGCAAAATTGCCAACATTCACAAAGGACTTGGAGAAAAATTTAGAACCGTGGACCGTGAGCTCCAGGAACGGAGTGGCTCACCTTCCACAAAACAGGCGCTCAATATTTTTCGTTTCACTTTAAAAGAGTTGCATCTTACAGCAGGATGGGGACCCTCTAGAACACTGTTGCCCCAACACTGCGCGGAAGAGGGTCCAGCGAGCTGGCGTGCACCCGCCCAGTGTATCAGCACCAGAGTCAAGGCAACGCCGAACGGCGCACAACTGCATCCAGGACCCTAAAGTTTAAAAGAAAACCCCTGTCCTCCGGCCCGGGCTCACCTACCTCTTGAGTGAAGACGCGCGTCCCGCAAACCTCTCACCTTGTCACCGGACACAGTCTGGGGTGGAGGGTCCCCTGGCTAAGGAAGGGAGAACCGGGGGGGTCGCGGCGCACTTACTTGGTCTCCTGAGTTTCAGAGGAACTGCACCCACTGATTCTTCAGGTACCCCTCCACAGCCTCGTTTGCGCGCGACTGCTAGCTCTCCTAGTTGCTAAGCAACAGGAGAAGCCGTCCAGTCTTCCTGACACGTCAATTCCTCCCGCCTCTCCACCCGCCTCTCCAGCGTGCGAATAGTTTTTTTAAAAGATTTTGTTTCCGGGTCGAGCAGGCAGTACGCAGCGGAAGGTCTCTTTACCTCCCACATTTACCCTTGGGGGAGGATAAAGTCTCAATTGTGTATAAGTGGATGATGGAGCTAAGGGGTCTGACTGGACTCCCTCCACTTGCTGAGCGCCGTCAAGCAGTCCTTTCCTCCAGAATCCAAACCATCTAATTATCGCCGTTCTCCAATCACAGCGGCTCGCCTTCGGGGACTACTTTTCCATCGGCCTGGAGCGCAGATAGAAGGGCGTGAGAAGACTCTCTGACCTCGGGAAGTGTAGTTCAATACTTGAAGAAAACAAGTTAGTGCGCTAGAATAAGGCAAGCGTAAACTACAGTTCCCAGAGGGCACCACGGTCTGGAGCGGAGCCTTTTCTCTCAAATAGCGCGCGCCCTCCCCCAGTGGTTCCAAGGTAGAGGTGACCTGATACCACGACGCTCGTTTTGCAGGGACCGAAATTTTCCGCGCAGTTCTGAATCATGGTGAGTGTGGGCCCCTAGATCTTGCCCACATCTGGCCTTCACTGCCTTATGCGGGGTTCCTTGCGCTTAAAGGACTTTGGGAGAACGGCTGTGCAAGACGCTGCCCTCGCCCTTTGGAAATCTCCGATTTATCTTCTGGGGACTGTCGCAGTGACCCAGTAATTGGGAAGGGGGTTGATTTCCACCTGGGGAAAGGGGTTCTTAAAAGGACTGTAGAGAAATCTGTTTGGGGGAAGACGCGATATCAGTTCTGCTGCATGGCTGAGGTATAAAAATAGGAAGCTGTGGAATTTCTCCAAAGCACGACATGGGGTTTAATATTGGGGTTGGGGGAAGGGGTCCTAACCTTTTTTCTCCTCTTATGCCCACAGTGTTTTTAAGGTCTTTTGTCACAAAGCCCTTGAGAGCAGAAGGCCCTCGACTGTAAAGATAGTGTTTACTTGGTGCTCCAGATTACCATCTACGTTTTCCGGAGACGTGTTTCAGCCATATCTAATTTAATGCCATTTAAAACCCACTCATTGAACTTTGGTAGTACCAGGATGTGTTGCAGTGACAGCATCAGCAGCCAAGTAACTAGGGCATATAGTCTTTACTGATCTGTATGTTTTGAAATCTAGAACCACTACTTTTATTTTGTTTTTTAATTAATGTATTTTTCCATACCCATTTATCCCCCTTTAACCCTCTTCCACCTCCACCCACCCCGCTCCCCACTACTTTTAAATGTTACACAATGGAACCGTCTTGTCAGGAAGATCTGGATACCTAGATTACCACATCCTGTCTCTGCTGAAAGCAGAAGGGGGGATGGTGAGGGAACTCTGACGTAGGAATGATCTGCCTGCAGTTTGAAGGTGACATTTGACATCAGCCTGGAAAATTGCTTCAGTACTTGTATTTATAATTGAGACTATTTGTCCTGAGCAAAATACTAAAATGGGTGGGGAGTGTGGGAAAATATTTGAATAGATTGAAAATTTTCCAGAACCTGAACAAAAGTGAGGGCGTTACTCCATCTACTTTTATTATAAGGGAGCCAGTGGAGACAGCTACTGATTCTCAGTTAAACCTAGATTTCTTATTGATTTCATCAGATAATGTATTTAATCATGTAAATTAAGGTTTCAGTGGTTCCTGACCTAACCTTAGCAAGAAAGCAGAGGCATTTATTATCAGAGACCTGCAGACTTTATAATTTTATAATTGATCCGACCTTTTAAAAATCATTTTGACAAATCTCCTCACTTAATATCTTAAAATTGAGTTTATTGAAACCCAAAGAGAATGTGACTTGTTCAAGGTCACACAACAGTTTGCCCCCAAGGGTCTTACTACACTCTATTTTACCATATTGTGTCATACAGGCATTTATCAAGTCATTAAGAAAATTTATTTTTAGTAGCTGAGGTTCTGGATGAAGTTGCAAGCTCATTCTGCAAATATAAATTAAAATGTGTTATCAGCATTTATATTACCTCATAACTGTTCTTTGCAACTTAGAATACTGGAATTATAGAATGGGAAGGGAATTTGGAGATTATTTTCTCTACTCTTGAAACAGCCTGGTGAGGTCAAATGATTGTCCCAAGGTCACAGAGAGATCCAGGGCTCCATTCTTGTATTGATTTGCTATGCAGTAGATCAAGCCAGGCCTCATCCCTGGAAGGTCACTGTGCACCAGATAACAGAGACCTTTATGAAGACCAATCATCCTGTCAGTATGCCAGAACTGACCCCAAATTCTCATGTGACTCAGAATCTCTTTACCTTCTCAAAAGGTGTATGAGCAATCACGGAGTTAGAAAAGAGCCATCTTCTGGTAGGTTATTCAAAGCAGTTTTTTTTTTTTTAACATATTTTATTGATAATGCTATTACATTTGTCCTACTATCCCCCCTTCGTTCCCCTCCTCCCTGAACACCCTCTCCCACTCCCCACCTTTAGTTCATGTCCATGTGTCCTAAGTTCTTTAATTCTACATTTCCCCTTCTATTCTTGCCCTCCCCATCTATTTTCTATCTACCCTCTATGCTACTTATTCTTCATACTCCCCCCCCCACTTCCTTGTTGCTAACCCTCCATGTGATCTTCATTTCTGTGTGTCTGTTCCTGTTCTAGTTCTTTGCTT
>CM052543.1:108584069-108611263 GCA_028533065.1 Trachops cirrhosus | reverse complement strand
AAAGAACCAAATACAGTTTGTTCTTTTACTTTTCATCATCAAACATTCAGACACTAACTAGGCTTCATGCTGCTCTTAACTAGATGGAATTACCTGCCTGTGAAAATAAGTTGCTCAAAGATACAGAAGAAGGAAACTGCTGAGGTAGAATTAGTTGCTGTTCATTAGTTGGCCACAGACCCTTCCCTAAGGACTGTGAAATGGTGAACAGTTTTTTCCACTCCCACCCTGGTCAGATCTTTAAGAAAGAAATTGCACGCATAAGTTTGCTATGATCAGATTCATTTCTCTACAATTTGGCACTTGTTTCTTGAGACATTTTTTCCAGTGACTTTTTTGGGTACCAAAATGAATGCTCCTGACTTTCAGAGGGTAGGGTTGGAAGGTTAAAGGACCCCTGATGGTGATAGGCTCCTTCCATCCCTTCCCTGGAAGAGGGAATTCTAAATATTGGGTTGGCCAAAAAGTCCACTACAGTTTTTCCATACGATGGCTCTAGTAGTGCTTAGTTATCTTTGACTTGATTTGAAACAATTTTGTTAGATTGTATTGTGACAGCTATCATACCAGTGTGCATTTAAAACAAACTTACCAAAATTGGTGAATTTTCCTGCAGCCATTTAATATTGAAGATGGAAGAAGATACACAATATTTTCAGTGTATCATGATTTAATATTTCAAGAAGGAAAACGCAACTGAACTGTAAAAAAAATTATGCAGTGTATGGAGAAGGTGCTGTGACTGATAGAACATGTCAGAAGTGTTTTGCAAAGTTTCTTGGTACTGTTTTGGCCAAATGATTCTTTGCTCTGTGGTTGTCTTACTGCATTGGAAGATGTTTAGCAGCACCTCTGGCTTCTACCCACTAGAAGCCAATAGCGGGAGATAGCCAGCATACTCAAAATATCAAGTCAATAAAGTTATTGGTGAAAATGAAAAATGTGTCTTTTATTCTACTGAAAAAAAACATGGAGTTTTTGGCCAACCCAGTATTAAAAAAATCAAATGCTTCTCTCCTGGTCAATTCAGTAGGCCTCTTCTCTCATGCAGGTAGTGATAGAGGTGACACAAAGTGGAAGTCCATTTAACTTTATTTTCATGACTCAAGGTCGTCACTTTGATACAGTTATTTTTGTATACATGTCCCTATTTTGTTAAGGGCCTGTTGAGATCAATAAGGCAACTTCACTCTATTATAACTAGTATGTACTTTGTACTTCTCCCCCTTCCTCCCCTTTATTTTTTTAAATTTTATTGTATTTTTTACATTAATTTAGTCCCTTTATTCTCCCCTCCCCCCCAGCAATCACCACACTGTTACCCATGTCCATAAGTCCTCTTTGGTCAATCCCTCCATCCTCTCACCTCACCCTCCCACTGGCTGTCATTTGTTCTCCATCGATAAGTCTGTCCCCATTTTCCTTGATAGTTCAGTTCATTAGATTCCACATATACATGTAATCATGTGGTATTTGTCTTTCTTTGACTGGCTTATTTCACTTACCATAATGTTTTCCAGGTCCATCCATACATACTGTTGCAAAGAGAGTAGTATTCCATTGTGTAAATGTCCCGTAGTTGTTTTATCCACTCATGTATTGATGGACACTTGGGCTACGACCATATCTAGGCAGTTGTAAATAACACTGCAATGAACATAGAGAAGTTTATGTTCTTTTGAATTAGCGTTTTGGATTCCTTCAGGTATATTCCAAGAAGTGGAATTGCTAGGTCAAAAGGCACATCCATTTTTAACTTTCTGAGTGATCTCCATTCTGCTTTCCACAGTGGCTACACCAGTCTGCCTTCTCACCAACAGTGCAAAGGGGTTCTCCACTTCTTCAGCACTTGTTTGTTGGTTTATTGATGGTAGCCAATTTCACAGGTGTGAGATACCTATTGTGGTTTTAATTTATATTGTTCTGATGATTAGTTTAATTTGTATTGTACTGATGATTAGTGACATTGAGCATCTTTTCCTATGTCTGTTGGCCATCTCTATGTCCTCCTCTGAGAAGTGTCTATTCAGGTCCTTCCCCATTTTTTAAATTCAGTTGTTTGTTTTTTTGGCATTGAGTTTTTTAAGGTCTTTGTAAATTTTGGGTATTCACCACTTACCAGATGTATCAGTGAATATATTCTCCCATTCTGTGGGTTGTCTTTTTATTTTGTTGATGATTTCCTTTGCTGTACAAAAATTTTTAATTTAATATAGATGCTTTTGTTTATTTATTTATTTATTTTTTGTTTCCCTTGCCTGGGGAGATATATCCAATAAAATATTGCTACCAGCAGTGTTCTGAGATTTTGCTGCCTATGTTTTCTTCTATGATTTTTATGGTTTCCAGTCTAACATTTAAGTCTTTGGTCCATTTTGAATTTATTCTTGTGTGTTGTTTAAGAAAATAGTCTAGTTTCATTTTTATACATGGATCCCATTTTCCCAACACCATTTATTGAATAAACTATCTTTAGTCCATTGTATGTGCTTGCTTCTTCTGTCAAATGTTAATTATCTATAAAGATGTGGGTTTATTCCTGGGCTCTCTTCTGTTCCATTGATCTATATGTTCATTTTTATGCCAGTACCATGCTGTTTTGATTATTATGGCCATATAGTATAGCGTGGTTACTTCAATTTTGTTCTTCTTTCTCAGGATTTCTGTTGCTATGCTGGGTCTTTTGTGGTTCTGTATAAATTTTTGAAATATTTGTTCTAGTTCTATAAAATATGTCATTGGATTCTTGATAAGAATTGCATTGAATCTACAGGTTGCTTTGGGTAATATGGACATTTTGATTATGTTAATTCTTCCTACCCATGAACGTGGTATATGCTTCTACTTTCTTCAGTGTCTTATCATTTTCCAAGTACAGGTCTTTTACATCCTTGGTTAAGTTTATTCCTAGGTATTTTATTCTTTATGAAGCAATCATGAATGGGGTTGCTTTCTTAATTTCCCTTTTCTGTTCTTTATTGGCATATAAAACTGCAACTGATTTCTGGATATTAATTTTTATCCTGCTACTTTGCTGAATTCATTTATCACCTGCTGGTTTCTTGATGGAATCTTTGGGGTTCTCGATGTACAGTATCATGCCATCTGCAAATAAAGACAGTTTTACTTCTTTCCAATTTGGATGACTTTTATTTCTTCTTGTTGTCTGATTGCTGTGGCTAGGATTCCAGTACTGTGTTGAATAACAGAAGTGAAAGAGGACATCCCTGTCTTCTTCCCGATCTTAAGGGAAACACATGTAGTTTTCGCCTGTTGAGTATGATGCTGGCATATATGGTCTTTATTATGATATGATATGATATGATATGATATGATATATCATATATGGTCTTTATCATGTTTAGCTACATTCCCTCCCCACTTTGCTGAGTTTTTATCATAAGTGAGTGCTTGATTTTATCACATGCTTTTTGTGCATCTATTGATATGATCATGTGATTTTTATCCTTTATTTTGTTTATGTGGTGAATCACATTTATTGATTTGCAAATGTTGTACTGTGCATTCCCAAAGTAAGTCCTACCTGATCATTGTGTATGCTCTTCTTGATGCATTGCTAATATTTTTGAGCATTTGAGCATCTATGTTCATTAGGGATATTGGCCTATGATTTTCTTTCTTTGTAGTATGTTAATCTGGTTTTGGAATTAGGATAATGCTGGCCTCATAGAATGAGTTTGGCAGACTTCCCTCCTCTTGAATTTTGTGAAATAGTTTGAGAAGGAGAGGTATTAGTTTTTCTCAGAATGTTTGGTAAAATTCACCTGTGAAGCCATCTGATCCAGGGCTTTTGTTTATTGGGAATTTTATGATTACTGCTTCAATTTCACTAGGAGTAATCTGTCTATTCAGATACTCTGATTCTTTCTGATTTAGTTTTGGAAAATTATATGATTCTAGGAATTCATCCACTTCATCCAGGTTGTCCAGTTTGTTGGTATATAGTTGTTCATAATATTTTGTTACAATCTTTTGTATTTCTTTGGTGTCAGTTGTTATTTCTCCTCTTTCATTTATGATGATGTTTATTTGGGTCCTTTCTCTTTTTTGCTAGATGAATCTGGTTAAAGGTTTATCAATCTTGTTTACCTTTTCAAAGAACCAGCTCTTGGCTTCATTGATCTTTTGAATCATTTTTTTAAACTCTGTTTCTTTTATTTCTGCTTTGACCTTTATTATTTCCTTCTACCCACTTTGGGCTTTGTTTGTTGTTCCTTTTCAAGTTCCTTTAAGTGTGAAGTTAGATTGTTTATGTACTCTGGCCTTCCTGGACTTATGTGTCTTTTTCCTTCACCAGATTCTGGAAGTTTTTGCTCATTATTTCTTCAAATAAGTTCTCCATTCCTTGCTCACTCTCTACTCCTTTGGGTATTTCCATGATGTGGATATTGTTATGCTTCATTTTGTCTAAAATGTTTCTTAAGCTCTCCTCATTTTTTAAAATTCTTTTTTCTTTTTGTTGCTCTGCCTGGGTGTTTTTGTTTTTTGTTTTTTTTTTTTCACCTTGTCTTCCAAATCACTGATTCAATCCTATGCTTCATCTAACCTCCTTTTTATTCCTTCCGGTGTATTATTTATTTCAGATATTGGATTCTTTATTTAAATGGTCCTTTTTTATGGTTTCTGTCTTTTTTCATGCTGTTGAGTATCCTTATAATCATGACTCTAAACTCCCTATCTGATAAATTGCCTGTCTCCATTTCATTTATTTCTTCTTCTGGAGAATTCTCTTGTTCTTTCATTTGGGGTCTGTTTCTTTGTCTTCCCATTTTGGCTGCTTTGTATTTTCTGCCTTAGTTGTTAAACTGATCAGTTAAACTAATCAAGCTATAATCAGCAGCCCAGCTTAAGCTCCACAAAGTAGGTTAGAGTAGTCCTGCAAGAGAGGCTATTGCTTCCCCTCAGGCTGATTCCATTCACAGAGGAGTGCTTTGCTTGAGAGAGATGGCCTTAGAAGTATGAGGAATGACTCAGCCCAGGGATCCTCTTGGCTGTTCCTCCAGTTCTCTCCCCAGAACCATCAACTCCAGACTGTTCTAAGTGCCTCTAGTCCACTCTTCTGTCCCTGTGACGGAGCCCACTGTAAGTGACTACAAATGAAATTTTGTACATTGGCCCTTTAACAGGTTCTCTGCATCTCCAGCTGTCTCCCTGGCAGACAGAAACCTGATGTTATCAGGGTTCCTTTCCAGCTCTGGAGCTGTTGGCTAGGGAGCCCACCTTGGGGTTTAGAGCTGGAACTTCTCAACAGGAACCCCCCCAGCTGGTGAAATATCCCTCCAGAGCTTCAGCTGCCGCCCATGGAAGCCCAGCCATCCTTCTTGCGTTTTCTTCACACTCGCTGCCAGTCTTGTGAAGTGGTTTCTTTTGTCTGTCCTTGGTTATAAGACTTCTCTCCAGCTAGTGTTCAGTTGGTTATTCTGGATGATTTCTCTACAGTTAAGTTGTAATTCCAGATTGGTCCTGGGAGGAGGTTAGTGTAGCTTCCAGTTACTCCTCTGCCATCTTGGGTCACCCTTCCTCCTACTTTTAAAACTAATTTCTCTCAGAATCAGTCTGTCAGTTGTCACTACGTGTTGCTCTTGTTATTTATTATTTAATATTAAAATTTATTATATTACAATATTACCATTTCCTCATTTTTCTCTAACAAAAAAAAAAAAGGCTTGCCCTATCCAGTGTGGCTGAGTTGTTTGAGCATCATCCCTGTAAAGCAAAAGGTCACTGGTTTGATTCCTGGTCAGGGCTCATGCCTGGGTTGCAGGCCATCCCCAGTTGGGGGCTTGTGCAAGAGGCAACTGATCAATGTGTCTCTTGTATGTTAATGCTTTTCTTCCTCCCTTCCCCTCTCTCTAAAAATAAATAAAATCTTAAAAGAAACTACCATTTAAAAAAATAATAAAAATAAAGGATTATTTTCCTCCTCTTAAGTAGTTAGGTTGAATCATGATTCATAATTTTATTAAAACTTTCAGGCTTACTGTATATGGAAAAATTTAACCACTCCTCTTCCTGGTGTAAAAGATTCTGGAGCAAATGGCAGTGGGGGGGATTTGCATAAGAGGATTTGTAGTGTTCTATTGGCTGCCAGGGGTTATATCACACATAATGCACATCAACATTGTTAGGCCTGTTTCAGTGATAAAATATCCCTTAAAAGACAAATGAGATTAGATAAGTAAATCCAGTATAACAGTAAGAGTTAAGTAATACCACATAAATATGCAGCAAACAGACACATTTTCCAGAAGTTGCTTAATTTGTGCATACTGTATTTACTGAGACAAGTCTACAATAAGTTAGTTTTCTACTAAGCCACACACAAAGAAACTTTAAAATTTTATATTAACTTTTAAATCTTGTCTTAATATAGAGATACTCCTGAATATCTTTAGGGTAAAATAGCACTTTTTAATAAAATGTTAATTGATCCCTGTCATTACAGCCTGAGCCAATCAGAGTCCTTGTGACTGGAGCAGCTGGTCAAATTGCATATTCACTGCTGTACAGTATTGGAAATGGATCTGTCTTTGGTAAAGACCAGGTAGGGACAACTGTCTATAAACCTTAAAGTAAGAATATTGTCAACAAAACCCTGTAATCAGTTGCAAAGAGATTTTTTAATGGTGAATGGGTAATCCCAATAAATGTACTGGGCACACTATCAATGGAAGCACCCCTCCAGGTATTAAAAATGCTTTGCAGATCATGTACTTAGTTGATTTGGTGCAGCCAGCAGGTGTCAGTCAGTGGAAGGGATTCACTAAAAACAGTAATTGTCAGGGAGAGGGATGCGGGAGAGGAATTTGCTCCATCAGCACTTTATTGTTTGTAAATGGTCTTTAGACCCAAAACAGACAGCTAAATCCCAGTTTGAAGCAAACACCCTCTATTCCAGCAGGTCTGATTAATGTACATTAAAAATCTTTTCTAAAGTATTCATTTAATTGTATTCATCTATGGATATCAAATTCTTTCACCACTAATACTGTGCTTAGCTTTCCATGAACTCCAATCAGATACACAGCTGTAGGTGCCATGTAACTTCAATTTGATATTCCAAGTACTCCTTTAAAATTCAGTAATAGTGATTCTCTTACTGTGTCTGTTAGCAACTATTGCTGATTTTTAGCATTCATTTTTCTGAAAGCACCACCATGTTAAAAATACTTGAACTTAAATAATTTTGAATGATGGGAGTTATAGACATACACACTCCAAATAAGCAAAAACGCTTAAAAGGACTTTTTTGTGACTAAATGACATAAGGCACACTGATAGATGCTGTCCTTGATATTTATTTGGCAGCCTATCATTCTTGTGCTGTTGGATATCACTCCCATGATGGGTGTCCTGGATGGTGTCCTAATGGAACTGCAAGACTGTGCCCTTCCCCTCCTGAAAGGTAAGTTAGAGAGTGAAAGAGAGAGTGGATTTTTATAGTATTTTATGTCTTTCAAAAAATAGATTTCAGATTTTTGTTAACCTGTCCATTAGAAATTATTTCATAAAAGTAGTTTGTTTTTGTTTTTCGAACTACAACTATTGGGTAAGCTGTATTATAGCAAAAATAATAAAGGTAGTCACATGCTGAGAATAAAGAAGGGTAAAAGCAAGAAAGCCAGTGTAAAGTAACTACTTTTACCCAACATGCTTATATATAATGTATTTTACTAGTTAAGTATAGTATCACAATGGGTTGTGCAGCTGAGATTGTCTACACTGTGTTGTTGTTTACAGTCTATTTAAGTAGTAATAGTGGCATCCTGTAAGGGAGAACTTTTTTTAACTCTAAATGATGTCTTCCAGAGCATATGCTGCCCTAACGGAAGTGGGTTGGCCCATCTGCCAGTCATCTGGTTGAGATATAGTGTAAATTGTCATAGTCACACTACATAGTTTGAAAAAGCCCACCAGAGTTCTGATAAGAACCTTTGAGAATCGTTAAACTATTATGTAAATATAAGACAGAAATCTTTAATTTGATTGAAAGGCTTATTAAAATATTAGGTCAAGTCATAAACTAACTTGAATATTTTTATTTAGCTATACCTTTATCATGATTTTTTGTGAGGATTTAATTAATAATACTATCCTAGAAGTTGGCAAAATGTACACCCAAGAGAAACCATGCTCAGAATTCACGTATTGGGTTGGCCAAAAAGTTTGTATTGTTTCATCTGTAAATTAAAAGACACATTTTTCATTTTCACCAATAACTTTATTGATTTTGATATTTTGAGTATGCTGGCTCTCTCCTGCATGGCATAACGTTGATTGTTCTCAATCAATCTCGATTAACCACTGTCAACTTCAGCTGGTCTACGCAACTGTGGAGCATTGTTCAGCGAGAAACTTCATGGAACAGCATGAAACTTCACCAACTATTTTTGACATGTTTAATCAGTCACAGCACCTTCTCCATACACTGCACAAATCTTTTCTTGCGCTTCAGTTGCATTTTTACCTTTCTTGAAGTAATAAAGCATAGTATGCCAAAACATTGCCTGTTTTCTTCCATCTTCAGTATTGAAATGGCTACACAAAAATTCACCACTTTTGATGAGTTTTTTTAAATGCACGCTGATATGGCAGCCATAACAATATCATCTTACAAAATTCTTTCAAATGAAGTTAAAGACAAATATTACTAGAGCCATCTTATAGAAAAACTAAACAAACTTTTTGGCCAACCCAGTACATGTTCAATAAACATTTACTAGAAGCAATATTGCCAGCTAAATCATTTTGATGCACAGTTATACAAGAGAGCCAAGCTATTACCTTGCCCAAGCTATTCAGGTGGCTCCCTTGCTTCACCCATTTCCAAATCAACTTCCTCTGCTACTTTTTCCCATTTTTATTCCTCTCTCTGGTGAGTTTCTTCTGCCCAGATGATAGGCAGCTTGTCCTTGGTCAGCTGTGAGTATGGGAGTGAAGGGAATATTCAGCACATAAGAATGTATGGCTGGGAATAAGATGGCTTTTTTTTTTGTCCAACTGGTCTTCCTACATATTCTTATTGGGGGCTTATAGCAGCCTGACTATCACAAAAGTTCACTGATCTAAAAATTTATGCGAAATCCTAGTTGTCTTAGTCCACGTGAGCTGCTTTAACAAAAATACCATAGACTGAGTTGTTTATAAACAGCAAAAACTTATTTCTCACAGTTCTGGAGGCTGGAAAGTCAGAAATCAGAGACCCAGCAGACTGGGTGACTGGTGGGAGCCCAGTTCTTCTTTATCAATGGCCATCTTCTCACTATGTCCTCACTTGGTAAAAGGGATGAGGCAGCCCTCAGGGCACTAATCCCATTCATGGGGGCTTCATCCTCATGACCTGATCACCTCCCAAAGGCCCCACCTGTTCATACCATCATATTGGGGATTAGTTACAACATACAAATTTTGTGGGGGACACAAACATTCAGTCTATAACACTGGTCTTGGGCTTTTAATTACTTTAATATTTAAAACTAATTGTAACTTAAAGGTTAGGTGAATTAATTTCTGTTTTGTGTTATCTGTGGTTACTAGCCTGAATAACAAATGTTGCCTTGAAAGTATCCCATTATACCTTTGTGTCATATCTGATTATAAGAGATAAAAGGCAGAGAATTTTTGAAATTGAGATAATTACTAAAATAGAAAAAGCAGAATAAATATACTGACATTCCTGCCCGTGTTATTGTTGAATTCATAATTTGTCTTTCTTACACCCCTAAGACTTTTATCAGTGTGATAATGTAAAGGTGAACATTTGCTACAAAGCAAAGGAGTTACTGGATAGGTTCAATGTGAAAAAGAACTATGGTGTTTAAGTATCTCTGCATATTTATTGCCATGTTGCTCGCAGATGTCATCGCAACAGATAAAGAAGAGGTTGCCTTCAAAGACCTGGACATAGCCATTCTTGTGGGCTCCATGCCAAGAAGGGATGGCATGGAGAGGAAGGATTTACTCAAAGCAAATGTGAATATCTTCAAAACCCAGGGTGCAGCCTTGGAGAAATATGCCAAGAAGTCAGTTAAGGTGACTGATACAGTAGTATTTTATGGGGTTTTCCATTATCAACATTTGAAACTCCTGCTTTCAGCATTTAAGTGAAAACAAAATTCTTTGCCCACCTTCCTGCCCCACCCCCCATCCAGTTCTGTGCAGTAGTCAGTAAATACAGATACAGAGTTCTGTTTGATAAGCTCTCCCTTTCTGGGTTTTCCTCTTACACATAGAAATCTGTATTCAGAGGTGCTCAAAAACATTTTGCCTTTTACTATTACATGGAAGTTTAATATTAGTTTGTAAACCCATAAGGCACAGAACTTCCTGGTGCCTTTAAGCTGTGTGGGAATATTTGTCCAGACATTGGGATTTGTGTGTGATTGTGGAGGGAGACGGCTGTAAGCTGCGTTCTTAGCAATAGGTGGTGGCTCTTGAATACTCAGAATTTCTCAGTACAGTGATATGCCTATGATATGCCTATGAGTCATAGCTTGACTCAGTGATATGTCTTGAGTCAGTATGACTTCCTGTCCTTTTTATGATCAGGTTATTTCCCAAATTTGTCTTGCTACTGCAATAAAGTCTCCTTTTACCAATTAAATATCAGTGAACTAGAACTTAGTTGTCACAGCAGAAGGTTTGCTAGTCAGAGTTTTTGTTGATTTTGATACAATTCTACTTCTGTATCCCAACTTCAAAGAAAGGTAAAAGAAACGTTATAAGATTTTTAAAGTTGCCAGTTATAGTACTCTGTTGTAGTACTTCAAGACATCTGACTGTTTGCTCTCTGTGGACTTCCTTTTAAATAATTAACTTCTTTTTCTGTAATCATTAGCAGAAAATAATAGAGATAAGTTGAGTAGTAATCCACAGGTCTCTTAGTAAAAAATTAGTTGTAGTACTGCTCACACTGTAATTGTTTGTACAGTAATCGCCCCTTCACCAAGTGTACCTTTTTGGGAAACACACACTGACATGGAGTATTTAGGGGCACCAAGTCTGCAGCTTACTCTCAAGTGGGCCAGAAATAAAAACTAAGATGTGGGAGTAGACAGGGAGAGAGGGAGAGAGATGGAGCAAATTAGAGAACCTGGGTCAGGGGGATGTGGGACTTAGTCCGTAATATGCTTGTAGCTTTTCTGTAAGTTTGATATTTCAGTTTTTTAAATTACCATTTTATTAAAGATTTTTAAAACTTGAAAGTCCATGTGCACATTTTTCTATACTGTATTATAATCCAGTGTATCCCGTAGCTCCCCAATTTAAAAAAAAAAGCCTAAAATACTCTCTCCTAAAGATTAAATCAGTAGGTATGGAATGGTTGGGACTTGGTAATCTGTATTTTGGCAAATATTTCAGTTAATTCTTAGGTTTAGGCAAGATTGAGAAACACTTTTAGTTCACAAAAACAAATCATTGTCCTAAACTACTATGAATAAACTACTTGCAGAATTTCTTTCTTGGACTACTTTTATAAGAAGGGAAATTTTATCAATGAATCAAACTCAGAGATAGAGCCTTAGATTACTTGGCTGTTTTTTTGTTTTGTTTTGGCGGTGGGGGGGTGTGGGATGGCAAAGAGATAAATGCTCTCTATCCATTTTGACACAAAACAAAATAGAAAGACATGTACTTTGTTTAGGTCCTGGACATCACTACCTGAAATGTCACTTATGTGCATAATGGTGGTTTTATTAAAGAAATGTTTTCAGTAGTCACAGCAGACCCTAACAAGAGGGGGAGGTTCATAGACGAGAGAATAGAAATCTACTAGAAACTGTTTACAATGCTAACTACATATTTAGCTGACACAAATTTGATGCAAATGCTGCATGTTATATACATTTGTTGGTCATATTCTAAGACAGTTTGGTTAAGCAGTATATGGTCTGTAACTCTGCTGTGGTGGGTTACCATAGGTGATCGTGGTGGGAAACCCAGCCAATACCAACTGTCTGACTGCCTCTAAGTCGGCACCATCCATCCCCAAGGAGAACTTCAGTTGCTTGACGCGTTTAGATCATAACCGAGCTAAAGCTCAGGTAAGAAAGATGCCTTTTAAAGTCTCATGAATGTTCAGCTTTATATAATCTTTTTTCCTCACTTTTAAAGTAGCTGAATCTTAGTCGTGCTGCTGTTGGTGTTGTTGTTGGAAGCTATTCCAGTTTGTTAGGGAGTCTTTGGTTCTCAGGCCAATGCTCAGTCCAGTGAGCCACACCAGCGAGGGCTTGTTAGGGAGTCTTTAAAGCTGGTCTTATAAGGACCTTAGCTGAACTTCCTACTTAATTTTCTCAAGTATATTTCATTTGCTAACGATAATTAAATGGTGGTTGCTAATGTCCTCTTACAACAGCGATTTAAAAGTACTCACCAGTATAGATAATTCACATGATAGTACATAATTGAGTTTATTTTTGTCAGATGTATAGGATATTATAAAATGAAAGATTTAAGCTTTATGTGTTTTGTTGGTTCTGCTTTCTTTTTCCCTACAGCTAAGCAATGAGATTCCGATTTTTAATTGTTCAAATTTTATGTTCTTTTTAATTTTATATCTTTTTAATATCCTACATGTTTCCATAAAATTTCCTACTTTTCATTGTTTAGCAACCAAGTTTTCATTATCGTCAAGGTTTGTTACCTCTTGGAGCCTTAGATATATATACCAAGGGGTCAGTCACCAGGGCATTAACCATAGCTTGTTAAAAAAAAATTAAAGACCGTGCCACTCTTCTGTAATAGTTTCCTAGGCTTTCTCAGATCTAGATGGTCCTGGTGCCCTTAGAAGCCATGACAAAGTTCTAGTCCTGAAACAACCTCTCTCCTTTTCCCTAGTGATCTTTTGGTCATCTCTCCTTACCCACAGGTCATCACTGCTAGATAGATCTACGAGTTTAGTTCTTTCTCTTCTAAAGAAGACAGCTTTGTTTAGTTTCAAGAAAACTGTTTTTTACCAAAAGATGATGTGAGCTCTGCTGTACATTCAGAATTGATAATCTTTCAGCTTTGCAGTGCCCAGTAAAGGAGAAGATAATTTACATTCATTAAGCTTCTATTGTGCTTTACATATGATTTACCATTTAATTCTTATAGTAACTGTATAAAATACTCATTATTATCACTATTTTACAGATAAGAAACATGAAGCCCAGGACGCTCAGGGAACCTGCTTAAAATCACACAGCTAGTAAATGATGGAGCCACCTAGCTTTGCCAAGTCCAAACCCTTGTGTGTATTCTTACATAATGGGATCGAGTAACCTAACTCAGCTCACTAGCTCTGTGATCTTGAGAAAGTGTATCCAAGCTATAAATGGGATAATAATTATATCCATCTCAGAGTAATGAGGTGGATTAAATAAGATAAAATCTATGTTAAGACCTTATCATGGTGCCTGTTACATTGTAAAACTCAATGAAGGTTGGCTGCTATTATTAAGAGAAATATATCCAAGACTTGAGAACAGCTACATCTCAGCAATACCTCCCTAAATATTCCAGTTAATTTAGGTCATCTTTGGGAAACAAACTTAAATTGTAAATAATTCCTGAGAAGATTAAGACTGTGGGCTGGGACATTTTCCCTATTATGTAGCTAGAGTCTGGTGGCTAGGAAGGAATGGGAGTGTGTTTGAATGACTGGAGGAAGGAGATTTGGCTTCTACAGAAACTAGCACAGATGAATGATATGGCCTGCATAATTTGGGTACTATGGAACATGTACTATTTAACAGTTTAGGAAAAGATATTATAGATGTCTGCAGTTGTAGATTATGGATTGCCAGATGGTTACTTAATTTCATTACAAGAGGGAGAAAGGTAAAGCGACAATACCAGCAAACTTTAATGTTTGCTGTTTCACCTGACACCTTGGTGGAAGCAGGCATTGGAAAAGTCTGCTTCCTGAGGTACTACTACGTGACACTTTGTCCCTGTGCCTGAAAGAATTTTCCTTGTAGGGGTGAAAGTCTAAATGAGGAAAGCAGTAAGAAGCGATCTCATCAAACTTTAATATTTGGTACATGTTCAGCATGCCAGTCTGGCACAGTGACAGCTTTTAGGAAGTTTTTGATGAAGCAGTTTCTTCCTTAATCCAGTGAAAAAAATAAACTCAAAGATGAATTTTTCTTACATGAATGGTTACTAGTCTTATATAATTTGTTTTGGAATTCAAAGGACTTCACTACCTAGCAATTGTTTATCACCTTCAGAACTCCCCTGTGTATTTGCAAACCAGATTTACACATGTGTCTGCTGACAAGGCAGTTTGGCAGTGAAACCAGTTAGCTGGTATCAGGGGAAGAAAATTGCTGTGGCTGGAGAATTAGTGAAAACCACTTAATAGATTTATATGACAGACATGAAAGTGTCTAAGGAAGGGAGAAACTGCTATCCTGGATACATGTTAATTTAAACTAGCTCTGACATGAATGACATTCAGAAACTACATCTGCAAAGTACTGGCTTTTGCTGTCCACACAGAGGTGGAGTAGCTCAAGAAATCAAAAGAACAAGAGCAGGTGGGCAGGCAACAGGACAAAGGAAATAGGAAGAGCTCTGTAGTGAGGAGAGGCCTAGAGATGATGTCTGTACTCTACTTTGGAGCAACTGATGCTGACATTCAGCAAAACGTTCTGAGTTCTTGGTAATATACATCTTGGGTTACTTGCCCCAGGTATAACTTTTCCTTTTTTCTCTACAATGCCAACTAAATAAGAACAGTTCTTCCCAAGTCCTTTCCGGTTGTGGCACACACAGAAAATGGTACTCATTGCTCAACATACCACTCTACCCCAACCACTAAGCAGGTCAATAGCTGGGTACCCCAGAAACCAGCCATCCGTTTAATTTGTGAAAACTGATACTGTAGTTAATGTTTGTAGAACTCTAGATGAACTTGGGTTTAGAATGAAGTGATTTGTTTGTTTGATTTTTATTTTTTATGTTGAAATAATTATAGACTCAGAAGAAGTTGCAAAAATAGTATAGAGAATCCCGTGTACCCATTATGGGCTTTCCTTGGTGGTTCCATCTTATGTAACTCTAGAGCATTATAAAAAGTAGGAAATTGACTAGATTACTCACTGTTAACTAGAGTTATTCAGATTGATGCAGTTTTTACATTTTCATATTTCTTTAAGAATGATTCTGTGACATTTAATTGTATATATAGATTACTATAACCACCATAGTAATCTAGTCAAAACATAAAACTGTTCCATCACCCACAAAAGAACTCCTTGAAAACATCAGGTTTTAAAAATTCTTTTTTGAGGCCCTGGCTGGGTAGTTCCATTGGTTAGAATGTAGTCCCCATATGCCAAGATTGCGGGTTTGGTTTCTGGTCAGGGCACATACAAGAAGCAACCAGTGAATGCATGAATAAGTGGAACAACAAATTGATGTGTCTCTCCCCCTTCCTTTCTGTCTCTGAAATCAGTATTTTAAAAAAATTCTTTTTTGAAATATTTCTTTCTAGTTCATCATAAATTATTCTGTCTAGCCTTGACTGGTATGGTTCAGGGGATTGAGTGCCAGCCTGCGAACCAAAGAGTTGCCAGTTCTATTCTCAGTTAGGGCACATGCCTGGGTTGCAGGCCAGGTCCCAGTAGGGAGTGCAGGAGAGGCAACCACACATTGATGTTTCTTTTCCTCTCTTTCCCCTTCCCTTCCCCTCTCTCTAAAAATTAATTTTAAAAACCTTAAAAAAAATTCTGTCTAAGTAGAAACAAAGTATACACATAACTAACCATAATGTTTTTTCTGCACATTACCTTATCAGGCAAATCACAAAAGGAACAAACTGATTTTATTTTATGTAAATCTTTTAAAACATAACTTTGTAACACTTTCTGTGACCACTGTTCTATATAGTCTAATTGATGCTCATGTGACCACAAGGCCTGAGGATCCAAGAGTACTTTTTGAAACTACAGCTAGAGATTGTTACATCTGGTATAATTTTAGTATTATATATGTAATTTTAAACTGTTTTCTTTGGTTTGCTAATCTGTAAAATAAGGACAGTCAAACTTTGTTCATCTGAGTCCTTTCCAACTCTAAAATTTCATGTTTTGGATTATTTGAAAATTACTCAGTTTATATATGATATATAATAAAAATTTCACCTAAATGAAGAGTAAGTACCTAAATACCTAATTGCTCTGAAGTGCTGAGGCAACATCTCCAAGTAAGTAATAACAACAAAAAAAGAGTCATATTTACATATGCAAGCAATATTAACCTCTTGCTTGGTGTTTTATATTTCATAGACCCATATAAATTAGCCACAAACTGTATGATGGTCTCTACCCTTAAACAACAGGTCACAATTTGAAATGAAAAGCATGTGTCTAAGTGTATTTGTTTTCCATTTAACTAGATTGCTATTAAACTTGGTGTGACTTCTGATGATGTAAAGAATGTCATTATCTGGGGAAACCATTCCTCAACTCAGTATCCAGATGTCAACCATGCCAAGGTGAAACTACAAGGAAAGGAAATTGGTGTTTATGAAGCTCTGAAAGATGACAACTGGCTCAAGGGAGAATTCATCACAGTAAGGAAAATCTGGTAGCTCTCTGTAATAGCCAAGTATAAAGAGCTCTTGAGAGACACCACATTACTGATCTGAGAGTTCTCCAGTGGTTGGGGGAGGGAAGGACACAAGGAGAGCAGGTGTTTCGCAGTTGTCTAAAGACTACATACTTTATTTTGGGGTCATACTCAGCCTCATGATCCACTCTGACCTAATCTGTTATGTGGTAGTCAGGATGGATTGTTACAGTGGAGAAAACTAGAAAAAGTGGAAAAAATCTCGTTATCTTTATACAGAGATCCATTTCTTTGTATGAAATATGGTAAACTTTGTGGAGATTTATAGTTTTCTGTTTTCTAAAAAGACCAGTTTTCTAAAAAAAAAAAAGATTTCTAAAAATCTTTCTAAAAGACTTTCTAACTGAAATGGGATAGTAAGGCCAACATTGGGTAGTTGCCTGATTTTGGAGGGGACACATTAAGCCATGGTTGCAGCCTTTCACCCCAGGATCAGTTTGGAATTGATGAAAATGCAGCTGTTACGGTCAGGTAACACAGCTGTCTGTACCTACCCCCACGCAGACGGTGCAGCAGCGTGGCGCGGCTGTCATCAAGGCTCGAAAACTGTCCAGTGCAATGTCCGCTGCGAAAGCCATCTGTGACCACATCAGAGACATCTGGTTTGGGACCCCAGAGGTAAGGGCTCAGTGATTTGCACAGGCCACTCTTTTACTTTTGTCCTCTGGGACTGTAAGGTAGAAAGACCACAGCCTTAGCACTCAGGCAGGTTAGGTTCACGTTCTGGCTCAGCCGTCTGTTAGCTGGGTAAACTTGGGAATGTTCCCTAACCATTCTGAGCTGTCTCGTCATCTTTTACATGGTTGTGAGGGTTAAATGAGGTGATAGACATAAAAAGCACCTGGCACCCATGGCAGGGATGACATCTTTTCATTTAAAGCCTATATCAGGCCATAGTTTCATCATTTATAAAAAGAGGATTTTGTTTCTCTGGCCTACTTCACACGTAGATTGGAAGAGAGGAATGAGACAATACCCATGGAAGGTACCCTGTCAGGGAAGTGCCTGGTGACGGTTTCTTATACGGTAATGAAGTTATGCATAATAAGAACTTGTCACCTATTTTAATTTTGTTAGTTCATGTGTCAGTTGGTTATATAAACTAGATCTTAAGCTCCATAAGAATGTAAAAATTGTTATTTTCAGGGAGAGTTTGTGTCCATGGGTGTAATCTCTGACGGCAACTCCTATGGTGTTCCCGATGATCTGCTC
The DNA here is from genome assembly GCA_028533065.1 of Trachops cirrhosus. Lineage (NCBI taxonomy): Eukaryota > Metazoa > Chordata > Mammalia > Chiroptera > Phyllostomidae > Trachops > Trachops cirrhosus. The sequence goes on along the minus strand of CM052543.1, from coordinate 108,593,413 downwards.
TACTCATTCCCTGTTACAATCAAGGTAAGGTATTTCAGAGTTATTTTCCTCTGTCCCCTACTGGGAAAGTAGTTGTGTATTTTTATTAAGAATGACATAATTTAGTCTAGAAAGTTGTTCCTTTACTAAATTATAGATTTTTCTCAGCTTTAAAATCACGTAAAGTACAACTTCAGGTCACTGAAAGATTGAAATTAATCTGGAAAGCAAGATTCAACTCTTCCCACTAGACATATTTTGTTATTATGCCTCTAATCAAATACCTACAAATAGTATCTTCTAAATCAGGGGTGCCAAACTCATTTTCACCAGGGGCCATATCAGCCTTGCAGTTACCTTCAAAGGGCCAAAATGATTTTAGAACTGTATAAATGTAACTACTCCGTAACTGTTAAGGGGTTGAAATTACATTCAGCCCTTTGAAGGCAACCACGAGGTTAATGTGACCCCCGGTGAAAATGAGTTTGATACCCCTGTTCTAAATCAAGCAATAGTTCTTGGTATTACTGCTCTTTATTATAAAATTATTAGTTTTCTGCATGCTAATTAATCTTCATGTAAAGATTTTTGTCTAGATTCAATAAGTTTTAAATTCAAGTATTGAGTTTGTGTCCAAATTAGTAAAGGGTGAAGGGGACCAAATATATGGTGACAAAAGATGATTTGACTTTGGGTGGTGGGCACACAGTGCAATATACAGATCACGTATCATAGAAATCTGCACTTGAAGCCTGTATGATCCTATTAACAAATATCACCCTAGTAATTTTGAAATATCTTTTAAAAATAAATTTAAAATTATCTGTTAAGATCTGGGTTTTGATTTGTTTCTTTAGAATCTGACTTTAAAACAGATACTCTCTAGATTAAAGTTCAGACTGAGTTGTTCATTGCTAGAGAATCAATTTTAATTCAGTTGTAAGTCTCTCACTTGCAATTATTTTCAAACAGAATAAGACATGGAAGATTGTTGAAGGTCTCCCTATTAATGATTTCTCACGTGAGAAGATGGATATCACTGCAAAGGAACTAACAGAAGAAAAAACAACTGCTTTAGAATTTCTTTCCTCTGCATGACTAAATCATTGTGAAGTTACTAAATACCCCAAAGCTGAAGAATCTAAATGTCGTCTTTGACTCTATTATCAAATAATAATGCTATACTTAAATCACTTGTGAAACACAGCACATTTTAAAGATTGTGTGCTTCTCGGTACAAATTTGTGAAAGTATCATCATGCTATTAGTGTTACATTCTAAATAAAATATATATTCAAATGAAGATGACTTAGATTCTAATTTTTAGCTAACATTTTATTTCTATTCAGAAAACAAACTTGCATGTTTCCCAGCTTGCTGAAGGGGGTGTGATTTTCTTAAAACCAGAGAAAGGCAGTAAGATGGAAAATGTCACAAGGGAAGGCATATAGGAAAAATCTACCTTTGATATTGAATCAATTTAATCCAGAATATATTTCTAAACATTGCCTTTATGAGGTGATTAAACACCTATCATATTTTTTAAATCTTAAAGTTTAGTTCATGCTTTGTGGATAATTTGATTTTAACACTAGCTTTTAAATAGGTTGCAGATAATACTCTTTTAACAGTTTAATGCTATTGTATGAAATGAGAATAATCATCTTCAAAATAGAAGAAAAAAGTAACAAGTCTTCCCTTTAGGTATTCCTCTAAAGCAGATAAGGAATCATTTACATTTTATAACCGGTTATTGCCAAGGAATTTATTCTAGCCAGACTGTTCTCAATCTAAGCTTATTACTAGAAGCATAGTGTTGTTTTAAAAAATATATAAATAAAACTAGACTTTTTTCCCCAAAATCAATGAGAACAGGAGTTGTCTATCCTCTCATCTTTGTACTTAACTCATTATACATAATAGACACTCAATATCATAAATCTCTCAGGGCCTAATATAAAGTGTTTCATGGGTGCTCACATACTTGGTTGGATGTTATTTAAAATGACCTATATTGTTGGGTTAGCTAAAAAGTCCATTTAGTTTTTCCCATAAAATAAAAGACACACTTTCCATTTTCACCAATAACTTGATTGACTTGGATGTTCTGAGTATGTTGGCTATCTCCTGCTATTGGCTTCTAGTGGGTAGAGGCCAGGGGTGCTGCTGAACATCTTCCAATGCATAAGACAGCTCGACAGCAAAGAATGATTTGGCCAAAATGTCAATAGTACAAAGACACTTCGCAAACCACTTTTGACATGTTCAGTCAGCCACAGCACCCTCTCCATACACAGCACAAATCTTTATGCATTTCCGTTGCATCTTTACCTTTCTGGAAATAAAGCATAATATACCGAAAATGTTGTGGATCTTCCATCTTCAATATTAAAATGACTGCACAAAAATTCACGTTTTGATAAGGTTTTTTTTTAATGCATGCAGATATGACAGTTGTCACAATACAATCTAACAAAATTGTTTCAAATGAAGTTAAAGACAACTAAGCACTAGAGCCATCTCACAGAAAAAAACATGGGACTTTTTGGCCAACCCAATATATTTCATATATAGAAAAGAAAAAACTGAATGGAAAGTGCTTTTGTAACTCCTGTTAATTAAATTCATTAAAAATAAAATTTCATAGAGGATTAATTTTTTTATATAAAAGAAGTTTGAATATGTACCAGCTATAGAACTAGCTCCTCCCTGCTGTTAAAACCCTGCCATAAAGGATGCTACAAGGAGCTTAGAAGGCTGAGGGAGGAATGCTCTGGTCCTCCCTTGGCTTCCTCCAACATTACCTTCTCTCCACTTTTTAAATTAGCCAAAAAGAAGATATGAAATGAGTTAAACATATCTTCAGAAAAGTGATTGGAAGCATAAAGATAATTATGTAAAGATTTTTTAAACGTTATATGAAGAAAGTACATTGTATATAAGTTTTAAGGACTATGAGGTACAGCTGGAAGATACAGTATCTCCAAAGCTAAATTATCTCCAAAATGTGTTCATCTCTCTCATCCATTTGTGTAAAATGGCCTGTTAATTCGATTTTGTGAATTAACTACACCAATCCTTCAAAATCAGGAATCACATAAACATAAATGAAATGGTAGTATGCTTTGGAGAGATCTGGTTAATCACTTATAGAAATAAGTAATTTCAGCCCTGGCTGGTGTGGCTCAGTGGTTTGAGCACCAGCCTGCGAACCAAAGGGTCACAGGCTCAATTTCCAGATCAGGGCACATACCTGGGCTGTGGGCCAGGTCCCCAGTAGGGGAAGCATGAGAGGCAACCACACATTGATGTTTCCCTGTCCCTCCCTCCCCCTCTCTCTAAAAATAAATAAAATCTTTTTAAAAAGGAAAGTAGTAATTTCTCACCAACTGGTATTCAGAAGAATGGCTTTGTTTGAATATTCACATTGCAAAATTTATTTATTTCATTTCCTTATGCTATTTTCTTCTGTCACCTTAACTAAGAACAAAGCATTGCATTGCCTCCTCTCTTAAACAAGAGTCTGGACCCAAGAAATCATGCCCTTAAGCATGAAAAATGCTTATGAAAAGCCTAGGTATTTCATAAGCATTTTATTAAAACTTGAACAAATGACACATAGGTGAATTACAGGACAAAAGACATTACATTTTAAACCAGTAAAGTTGCGTTCAAAATATTCCAGAAAGGGTACAATTTGAGTAAAAGTAAACCTTAGGAGAGAATTGACCCCTGCAGATCATGACCCTGGTAATGTTTCCTAAAGGGAAAGAAAGCCAGCAACAGCTTTTAAAAAAAATAAAATGGATTATGTTAATTATAAGAAAGCATTAAGAGAAAAAAGCCCTATAATCCTACTGCTAGTTAAATCATTTTATATGTAAATCATTTTATATGTCAAAAAAATCAATGAAATGGTGTTAAATGAAAACTGAAAACTCTTCTCAAGGAAAAACACTTTTGAAACTATCTTTCCAGGAAGAAAAAACATACAAACACATAATATATTTGAGAGTTTTTTCTTAAAAAGTAAATGGATATACAGGGAAATTTGCTTATGCACCTGACTGCCACCCACTTACACCCCATTCTTGTCTCCTTGTCTATAGTGCAGAAATGGTCAGTGTGCAACCCAAGTACGTATGTAAGCATGTAGGTGTGTGTTTTTAATTGCTCCCTTTTTGTACATGAATTATAACATGCTAAATGCACTGTTCTGCACTGTCTTAGAGCTATATTAATACCTATAGAGCCACCTCATTCATTTGAATAGCTGTGTAATGTCCCCTTGAATGGGTATACCATATTTATGTAGCCATTCATCTGTTATTGGACTTCCTTAGGTTCTTTACAATTTTTCATTACTGTAAAGATGCTGAACTACCATTATATTCGTAAGGTTATTTCACACATGCTTAGCTGTATATGTGGGATAAATTCTTAAAAAGAGTATTTTTAACACTATTGAATCAGGTTTGTTTTTAAAAGCAGCAGTCTTCTGAATCCTATAGTAATATGTATATTTAAAACCATTTTAATTTGTGGTTTTCTCGTTTTAACAATACCTTGATTAAACCAGCCACAATATTTCTCAAGGAATGCTGACCAGGAGCAAAGTCTATTAGAAGGTACATTTTTAGTATATAAACTTAAGAATTTGGTCATGGAAAAGTAACAGAAATAGGTTCTTAGTTGTCCTTTTGAAATTAGAATAAGAACTCAATATTTATGGCTTTAAACAACCCTAACAAAAGAAACATATCCGTGTTTTGGTTTCTGAAAATCCATTGGTTCTGATACAACCTAAAAGGGTTATTGACTCAGCAGGAGTGTGTAGGCTTTGAGATATTTTCCCATTAATGTCCCCTAATTGGTATCACCCAGCACAGGTCCTTACAATACAGTGAATGTTGAGAAAACATTTAATGACTGAATCATTTTTGCCCATTATCCTCTAACTAAGATAGGAATACACTTGTGACCTAGAACTGAATCAAACCAATAGTCTGGCCTGGGTAACACAACTGAGTTTTAAGCAGAACAGATGGGTTTATATTTTTTTAATGATGTTTTTGAGAAAGAGAGAAACATTTGTTCCACTTATTCATTCATTGGTTAATTTTTGTATGTGCACTGACTGGGGATAGAACCCACAACCTTGGTGTATTGGGATGACATTCCAACCCACTGAGCTACCCAACGAGGGCAGAACAGATGTGTTTAAATCATCCAGTTTCTTCATATTCCCATCACCAGTGCTCTGGTCCAGGCCTATCCTAATTGCTTCAAAAAGACTATTGCAAGAGATGAGAATGCACTCAGTGTGGACTCTATGCCTCCCGTCTCTCCACAGTCCAATCTATACTTCGCACCAGAGCTATTGGTTAAGGATGATATTTTACTTCCCACTTTCTGTATAATAAACAAACTCATGCACTTGGGAGTCAGACAAAGCTGGATTTAGACCCTAACTCTTTTTCTAGGTGTACCTAAACAACCTTTCTAAGTTTCATTCTCTTAGCTACAAAATGGGGATAATAATAGTATCTCCTTCATAAGGTTTTTGTGAGGATTAAATGGAAAGCACATAGTAAGGGCTTGATTTATTTGTTTTTTTTTTCTCTTTTTAATTTCTTAGCATCACTTAAATGCCTATCATAATCTGGTTCCAAGTGATACTTGACAGCCCCACCTTTGACTATCATTCCCTGTCCCCAGTGCACCTTCACTCTAACCACATTAAACTACTTGGACAGCTATTCACTTTTATGGTTATAGTTCTTTATTAGGCTGTTTTTTCTTCTTGGAATGTTCTCTTTCTCCAGAGTGCATTACAAATAGATAGTCAATGTGTGCTTATTAATGAAGAGGGGAAATTCCAAGAACCTCTGTCCCACTGTCTTAAGATTACTTCTCCAGAAATAGACCTTAAGAAGAGGTTTCCAGAATTTGAGTGCGTGTGACTTATTAAGGCAACGCTCCCAGGAGAAATCTCTAAGACAGAGGGCAGAACAGGGATAGAGAAGAGGAGGAAGCCACTGGTGCATCTAACCAGCATGGCTCCAGTGTGATCAAGTCATGAACTCCTGTTCTGAGGTGATGAGGCTGGGGCTTTCAAATTCCCCAAACTTTCAGTCACAGTTAGGGGAAGGGTGGGGTGGTAATATCCAGGCATCTCCCATTCTCTGTGCTGCCAGCAAAGCAGTCTCTAGCAACCCTGGCTAAAACTTCTAGGAAAGAATCTCAGATGCTGACTTTGGAAAGCAAAAGAAAATTTAAGGTGGGTGATAACAGGGGCCTGGGCAGAGCACCACTGTTACTCAACTCACCCACTCAGCCTTACTGAGTTCTAATGAAGCACAGAGCAGCACTAATATTTTATGCTCAAAAGGAGAGGGCATTAAACCTGGGTTCTGCACAGGATTTATGTCTGATGATTTTCCACTCATGTTTCTTATTTTATGGCCCTGAGAATAGGCTTCCTTATTTCAGTATAGAACTGAATTCATGTTACCTTGTTCAGACTGGCAACTTTCTTGATAATAATATTCTAAGACTTAAGCTAGGGAATTTATTGAATAAAGTCTCTCAGAGCCAATATTTCCCTGTTCATTTTACTCAGCAGAGAAATTAGTGCAAAACACTGTGTTAGCTCCATCATTGAGTTCTCTTTTCACTTAACATACTATAAACAACACACTTAAAATTACAATAAATTCTTTGATGCAAGTAGTGCAATATTAAGAAAATATGGGTGAGAACCCACTAAATTAGGAATGGTTCTTTGAGACCGTCTGTGTTGATACCTAAGACCTAGACCTAAAGAATAAGAGAGGAGGGGGGAATTCCTTCTTCACCCCCATGAAGAAAATAAATACCATAGGGGAAGGAGGAGGGGAATAATGAGGGAAAGAAGGGGAAAGGTCATCAAGGAACATGTATGAAGGATACATGGACAAAGCCAAAGTGGGGTAGGATCGAGGGTGGGAGGTGGGGATGGGTTGGGGCAGAGTGGTAGAGGGAAAATGAAGACAACTGTACATAACAATAAAAAAAGAAAGAAAAATGATGTAGCCTAGAAAAAAAAAGAAAGCAAGAAAATAAATGGAAAAGCCCTGTGTTAGAAAAAGCTCTTCCTCTTCTAGCAAAGAAAAGGCTAATAGGCCTGGAGCAAGCTGAGGGGTCAGGTGAGAGGCTCAAAATGGAGTTGGGAAGGTAAGCCAAAGCCAGTTTGTGCTAGACCCTCACCTTATCCTGATACAAGTTGTGAGGCTGTTGGGACCCAGCTAGTCTGCATTTTGGCCCACCCAGAAACACACTAGGGCCATACTTTGAAAAACAGTCTACAGAAAAATGACTGGTACTTTTTATGGGCTATATTCACATTATTACAGCCCATAAAGGTTTCATAAGGTTAATAATACACAGGATTGTGGTACAATTAAATAATATTCAAATAGGTGCGTGACACTTAGTAGGTGAAAATAAATGTTACTTTTTTTGTTAACACCAAAACGGCAATAAATATTAGACCTCAGTCCTAGAGTTCAGCTAAGAAAAGAATTTAGAGCTGAGGAACTCAAATACAAGTGAAAGTTTATTTAGAAAGTCACAGGGGTAGAAGAAAGCCCTGGAAGAAGTGAGCTGGCTGGAAGGCAAAAGAAGGGCCTGTGGAGGCTAGGAGAAAGAAAGCAAAGGTAACACATCTTGGGGAAGGAAAGGGGGAAAGGCACAGGTGTGCTTCAGAGACAGCACACCTGAGGAAAGGGAGTGGGGAAAGGCACCTGTGTGTGTGTGTGTGTATGTGTGAGAGACAGAGAGAGATAGCACGTGCACAAGAGCTGGGTCCTTTGTCTTCAGGGCTTTAACCTGGTGGTCTCAGGAAGATCTCAGCAGCATATTCATCAGCTTTCCAGGCGTGTCTCCTCAGGGTTGTGGTCTTCACTGACTGGTCAGAGCCAAAGCAGGGGATCTTTAGTCACTGCAGCTGGTTCTGAGGTCAGCCATGGCATTGCCCTGCCTGGCTTTGCTGCTTTTCTGGACCAGGAGCTGAAACACAACTGAGGCCTAGGTGTTATCCCTAGTTTGACCAAAACTCTGCCTCTGAGGAGAGCAGACCTGGAGCTTTGTTCCTAAGATTGTTTGATGCGGGTCAGAACTTCACTGGCTTGAGGGCTTAATGCTTAAGGGAGTGAACCTGCAAGGATTTGTATAGGAGTCAGATGAGACTGTTCTCCAGCCTCCTTTTTTCTCCTGTAAGGGGATCTACTACATGACTAGTGACATGCTGGGGAGGAAAAATCAGGGGAGGGTGTGAGCCACATGACCGGCAATATGAAAGATCAGGGGGTCTAAACCTCATGACCAGCAATAAGCTAGGGGAAAAAAAGGTGGCCCCGGAGGTAAGGTCATACCCTATACTACTTGTCCTCCCAGTTTTAGCCATTGCTAGGCACCGGGGCTTTCTGGTGACATTCTGCACCTGGCCTATCTTCCCTATTCTGCGCATATCTGTTTAACTGCCTACTGTATCATTGTGCACTATTTGCATTGTGCTTAGTGATACAAGGAAACCATTTGATCCACGGCTAAGGTACCAGGCTAGTCTAGTGGAAATTTATAGATTTTTTTAACACATAAAAAAAGTCTAACATGCGAATTTGAGTATTTTATATACCCTTTACTCTATAGCTTACAATAAGTACTATCACAGAAAAATAAGTGTAATTTTAAGATTTTAGTGGCTTTGGTATTGCCAGTAATGTTTGTTAGTGGACAGTTTTGCTTATCTTCAGTGAAAAGAGGCCATTACTCTTACTTCCTTCCCCTAGCATCATAATGCAAATATGGTAGAGAAAGAATGGCATCCAAACCTAGACTTCCGACCAAGATGGAGGCATAGGTAGACACACTGTGCCTCCTCGCACAACCAAGATAGGGACAACAGCAGTATAGAAACAAAGTAACAACCAGAAATGACAGAAAATTGAAGTGTATGGAGGTCGGACACCCAAGGATTTAAAAATAGACACGTTCATCCAGACCGGTAGGAGGGGCGGGGTCGGGCCAGGCAAGGGACGTGGAGCAGAGAGCTGAGCAACCGGGGCAGCACCGCAAGTCCGAAGCAGGCAGACCCTGGGCGCGCAAGCAGCAGTGGCTGGTGGGCCCCAGCCAGGGGGTGGCCACCAGCAGATCCAGCGAGGCGGTCATTGTGAAACAAGGCACCACGCACAACTCAGGGTCCCAGCTCCGGGAAATAGAACTTTGGGTCACTGACTGAAAAGTAAGGTCGCACAGGGTGCACAGGCCCACCCACAGGGGAATTCGTGCCAGGGGAGCCCAGTTGGCTTCCAGAAAGCGGTGGA
>CM052543.1:108565530-108583569 GCA_028533065.1 Trachops cirrhosus | reverse complement strand
GTTCAGGGTGGAGGGGAATGAAGGGGGGATAATAGGACAACTGTAATAGCATAATCAATAAAATATATTTTTTAAAAAAACCTATAGGAAAGTTTTATAAGAGTTTGTCTGAGCCAAAGTTTTGAGGACATGCCCAGAAGCAAGATCTCAGTGGATTGAGAAAATGCTTTGGAGAATGACAGTTTTGCTGTCCCTTTTATGCACTTAGAATCAAAGGAGAAAACGAAAAGAAGGAACATAAAATCCATCCATGGTAGATGAAGGAGACAGGACATAGTAAAATGGAGGGAATTCTCAAGGACTGGATAAAAAGCAAAATGGAGAGCACATACTTCTTTTATATTGGTGGGCACAGGGTAGGTAATAATTCACATTTACAGCACATAGAGGTGGTATGCAGGGAAGATAACAATGAGGGGTTTTGTGGTCTCCAGCTCTGGTGGCCTTCTGCACTGGTACCTGTGGTTGTGCCTTTGAGGATTCTACAAAAGAAAATTACTCTGACATTTCGAAGGCATGTTATCCTAGATGCATAAGAAAAATAGGAAAGGCTCACTTCAGGTAAAATTGACCTTTGCTAGGGAGGTAGAGGCCTGGAACACAACTATCTGCTGACCTGCCCAGTTAGGAATTTGTTATCGGACCATCTTGTGTGGTTCCTTTGGGTGGCTGTGAGGCAGGAGACAGCATAGACAGAACTCTGAGACTGCACTGCTGTTACTGAGCAGCATCTAGCATCCTGGTTGCCAGGCAACACCTTTTACCACTTCCATAGAATAAATAGTAAACCAAGGCAGAGAGGAGAAAGGAGACATGTCTCACACCTAACTCATTAGTCCTGAGCCTGGTCTGATAATATTGCCGGGTGTTCCAACATCACAAGAAACACTGTCAGCAAGAAAGAAGGAAGTCCTTGAAATTCTATGTAGTGTTTCCACTATCTGGGAAAGGCAGCCTTGAAACTATGCTTTCATCCCAGGGCCTGCAATGAGAGAGGGTCCACGGTGCTGAAAGAAGAAGCCCGTAAAACAACTTTGGTCAATTGTCTACCTCTGGTCACTGTCTGTTTTACCAGAGAGTCCCTGATGCTTACAGAAAGAGCCCATAAATAACTTTGGAAAGTGCCCCAATTTTAATTAACTGCCTCCTTTCACGTGTTTGTTTTACAACAAGATGAACAAATGGAGTCTGGAGCAAGATAAGGATTCAGGTTAACAGACTCCCACACATACCTAAGTTTGGGTAGTCACATTCCTCCAGGAAAACTGGCACCACATTTACCTGTTAATCAATATGTAACTTTTCCCCCTCCTATCCCACCAACTATATAAGTCCTCAGAACAAAGATGCTGGCTCTCTTTCGGGGGCTCTGGGCACTGTTGGCATTCTTGGCTCTCGGTACACTGGGCCTCTGGCCACCTGGCCTCAGGCTGCCCTGGGGCTTGCCACCCTGGTCTTCAGCCACTCTTACTTTTGCTGCCCTGCTTTACCCTGAAACTTTGTCTTTCATCCCCATTCTACCCAGTCCCATTTTCTTCCTTGGGAATGGATCACTAATAAACTGATCACATGCTAATAGATTTGCTGATCTGTAATTCTTCATGTGCATCAGCATGAAGAACCAGGTCTCTCCCATCAACAACTGAGCTTCTCAGTCCTGCCACATAGGCCCCTTGAGTTTGTCAGGTTTATTACATAACCCTTTTTTGTTCACAGTACTTAAACACAGCACCCTATGCATGGAAAAAAATATTATAAAGAAAAAAATTGTGCAAATAAGGATATTGGTAATACTGTGCAAAAAACTAAATCAAATTACAGTCCATACATTCTCCAAGGAAAACTGGGCTCAATTAAATGAAAAAACAAATAAGTTTAGAAATAGATGCAAACCAGGAGCTTTTGCTTTTTGTCTGTGCTCTGTTGGCAGGTCCTCTGCTGCAGAACTGCAATTAATATGGCAATTACCGTATTTTTTGAACTATAAGATGTACTTCCCCCCCAAATTTGGGAGAAATAATGGTTGTTAATGCTGCTGTTGAGTTCTGTTTACATTCACATTGGCAAAATATTATGTTATTTATGTTATTAAATATTTTACCACATTTTTTGCTTCAAAAATTTTTTTCCTATTTTCCTCCTCTAAAACCTAGGTGTGTCTTATGGTCCAAAAATATGGTAGTACCTCACTAGGGAAGAAACTTTTAAGAACTTTTAATTAACTGAGCTATTCAACATGCAGAATAAATTCTTGCACATTATGAAGAAAAAAACTACATTGGCCATGCCCCTAAAACCCATTCAGTTAATAATTAACTATGGTTTGATGTCTTTGTTGGAGTGATAATGTGGACTAGTTGCCTGTCAACTCAGCCATCAAACTGAATTTTTTTTCAGAATGATCTTGGACTTAGAGATAGAAAAGCAAGATTAAAATGATTTCACTGTACTTTCAGATGAAATTATGACCTCATTCCTTTATGTTATATATATATATAACATAAAACATATATATATATACACACATAGATTTTTATTTCAACCTTTTACTGGGAAAATACAAATACCTTGAAACCACATCACTTTTAGGCAAGACAACATAAAAATAAAAAAGTGGGGGTGATTTGTTAAAATTCTTCCTTTGTACTATTTGTTGTCTCGTATGTTTTTTCATTTATTAAAAAAATGCATTTTGCATTTCAACTACTAATCCTCTATCTTGAGGATTAAGATAGATTTAAATGAAAGAGGAGCTTATGTAAATACAACCACCCTTGAGTTGGAAATGGAACAATTTTCTTCTCTGCTCAGATACCAACATCCTGTTGAGAAGAAGATTCTCCAAAATGCTCAAGCAAGTGTTTAGAATAAAAACTCAGCCAGCATGGAGCAGAGAACTCAGAAGGTGGGGAGGATGCTTGATTTCCTGGGGACAAACTGCATCTTTGAATTTAATAGCTTAAAGGGAAGTACCATCTGCAACTTAGGTAGAAATGGACTTTATTGTGTTCCTTCAACACATTCGGTACAGTCAAGTGTAATCACTAATCTATTATTAAGAATTTAATTGCCCAGGTGTCAGGCTTATTTTTTTTCTTCTGAATTTGTTTACTGCAATTGTAAATGATAAGTGATTACCCCCTATCTTCATCACTTAGTCTCCATCACCAGGCATGCTGGAACAATTTCTCTTTCAATACCTTTGGGCTCTAGTTGTCACAATTCTACATAGGCACCACAGCCCTTTTTAAAACATGTGACTCTTGATAGAAAAGGGATAATCATTAGGTTTTAAATTGGCTGTAAATTGTATGTTGTGAGTAGGGTCTGTTTCAACACTGATCCTTGTTGAGATGTAAAATTAAACATAATCACTATCAGGTATCCCAGGAGGATTTTCTTTATTCTCTGATCCTTTTCCATTTCTTGACCACCGCTCTCTTCCCCCAGCCCATGTCAGTCTGCTGACCATTTAAGAAACAAAAAGCAGAAAAGAATGAAGCGCAGAGTTTTAAGCTGATGTCAGTATGCTTGGTCATGGGTAGCTCAGATCATCCGCATAAATTACCCAAACAGCTTCTTTTAAAAAAACTAACAGAAGGAATTTCAAGACTTTAAATGCCCATCCTCCTTCACCTCCATTTATCCATATCCCTCTTACCCTTCAAGACTTGGTTCAATTGTCACTGTCTCTATAAAGCTCCAATCTGAAGTGATTCTCCCTCCTTAAAACTTCCATAGATATTTTCAGTATAATTAACTCATTTGGCAACTAATCATGTTGCCTTATAGTATTGCCTTCCTTTGAACCCTAGCTGCTATTATTGTTTAATTTTCCATGGATCTATGCCCTGTATCACTTGATTTTAAGCACCTGAGGGCAGTATCTGTATCTTATATTGTTTAAGGGCCTAGCACCATGTGTTGTACTTAATGGACTTTCAGTAATTATTGTTGGTTTAAAAATAAGCACCATGGCACTGGTTCACATGAAAATTCCAGGAATTCATTAAATAACACATTTGGTAAATATCTCCATAAAGGGATTTTCTTGCTTTGATCTTGATTACTCCATTTTGTTTTCTAGAACTTTAGTCTCAAATACTGAAATTTTTTCAAAGTTTCCCAAGAACAGGATTGATTTCTAGCAGACAATTTTTAGTTCAAAACACAAAAAAGCTCATAAATATGTTCTTAACTTTCTTAAGATTGTCATTATAGAGTCATGACAGTCATGGTATTTGACAATATAATCATGACAGTCAAGGAGCAGTTAATAAACAAGTTCTTACATTCTAGTCAATGACTACATCAGACAGGCACAAAGAAACTTTTGTTGTACTTAAACAATACTGAAAATCATAACTGTAATGTTTTATAGTGTGAATAAAAAGGTATTATGTAATAAACTTGACAAACTCAGGGAGGCCACATGGCAGGCCTGACAAGCTCAGTGACCAAAGTAACAAAGCAAGATGGTCTGATCACAAATTCCTAACTGGGCAAGGGAGTGTCCCCAAAAGGAGTCACTCATACATGTTTGTGCCTTTTTACAATGCCAGGTTTATTAGAGGAGACATCCACAATAAGCCAGTAGATTCACATGCAGTTTACACATAGGGAGAAGGAGCTTACATGATATAAGCAAGCCAAGCAAGTGTCTAGAACAAAGTCCTAATCACTGGTTGTGTCTGCAGGTGGAGAGGTGGGTGTTGGTCTTTCACCAGGTGGCTGCAGTGACAGTGTGTGTCTGGTGGAGTAGAAGTCCAGCAGGGCCCCAAGCATGACTGACTCATGGCACTGCCAGGCTTGAGGTTGGGTGGTCAGAGCTCTGAGTTCTTATAGACTACCAAAGGTGGGAGTACTACTTATATCAGTGTCCAGAGGGATTCCTTATCCAAGTGTCCAGACTTGTGGATTTGGGCATTCTGGGGCCCTCTTAAGGGCATTCCCATTATACCCCATTACCTTAGCCTTGACAAAGCACTTCACATAACTGTCATAGCTGACAATGATGCCATAATGGATTCCCAAAGTATCCAAAAATTCCACTCTGCTCTTGTTCTATACAGCAAGCCATAGGTAGTCACATCCTAGGCCTCTAAGTTCCTTAGCAAAGGTCAGTTTTTACCTTAGGTGAGCCCTGTCCATTGTTCTTATGCATCTGGAATAATATATCCTTGACATGTCAGAGTAATTTTCTTTTCTAGACCCCTTGAAGGCACAATCACAGGCACCAAAGCACAAGACCAGCAGAGCTCAGTTCTTTGAAAAGATGAACAAGATTGACAAACATCTAATCAGACTAATTGAGAGAGAGAGAGAGAGAGAGAGAGAGAGAGGAAATGAACACCCAAATAAATTAAATCAGAAATGAAAGAGAAGTAACAACTAACACTACAGGATTGTAAAAAGAAATTACAAATGACTATATGCCAACAAATTGGGCAATCTGGACAAAACAGATAAATACCTGGAAACATATAATCTTCCAAAACTGGATCAGGAAGAGTCAGAAAATCTGAATAGACCAATTTCAATTAATGAAATTGAAGCAGTAATCAAAAATTTCCCATAAACAAAAGTTGCAGACCAGATGGCTTCACAGGTGAATTTTATCACACATTCAAAGAACTAACACCTATCGTTCTCAAACTATTCCAAAAAGTTCAAGAGGAGGGAAGACTCCCATGGTCATTTTATGAAGTCAGCATTAGCCTAATTCCAAAACCAGATGAAGACACTGCAAAAAAGAAAATTATAGACCAATATCCCTTATGAACATAGATACTAAAATCCTCAACAAACTATTATCCAACCAAATCTAGCAATACATGAAAAACATCATACACCATGATGAAGGAAATTTATTCCAGAAATGCAAGGTTAGTACAATATCCACAAATCAATAAATGTGATACACTACATAAATGAAATGAAGGAGAAACCACATGATCATATCAAAAGATGCAAAAAAGGCATTTGATAAAATCCAGCATTCATTTATAATAAAAACTCTCAGCAAAGTGGGAAACGAGGAAACACAACTCAACATAATAAAGGCCATATGTGACAAACCTATAGCCAACATCATATTCAATGGACAAAAACTAGAATCATTTCCCTTAAGAATGGAAACAAGACAAGGAAGTCTGCTTTCACCACTCTTAATCAACATAGTATTGGAATTCCTAGCCACAGCAATCAGACAAAAAGAAGAAATAAAAGGCTTCCAAATTGGAAAGGAAGAAATAAAAATGTCATTATTTGCTGGTGACACGATACTCTATTTAGAGAACCCTACAGATTCCACCAAAAAAACTACTAGCCTGACAAATGAATTCAGTAAAGAAGCAGAATACAAAAATTAATATCCTGAATTTTTATATACTAATAATGAACTAACAGTAAGGGAAACTAAGAAAACAATTCCATTCACAATTGCTTCAAAAAGAATACAATACCTAGGGAATAAATTTAACCAAGGATGTAAAAGACCTGTACTCAGAAAATTATAAGACACTCAAGAAAGAAACTGAGGAAGGTACAAATAAGTAAACACATATACCGTGTTTACGGATAGGGAGAATTAACATCATTAAAATGTTCATACTACCCAAAGCAACCTATAGACTTGATGCAATTCCTGTCAACATACCAATGATGTGTTTCATAGAACTGGAACAAATATTCCAAAAATTTATATGAAAACATGAAAGACCCCAGATAGCCATAGCAATCTTGAGAGTAAAGAACAAAGTTGGAGGAATCATGTTACCTAATATCAAGTTACACTACAAAGTAATAATAATTAAAACAGTATGGTACTGGAATAAAAAATAGACATCTAAATCAACAGAACAGAACAGAGAACCCAGAAATTAACCCACAACTTTATAGTCAATTAATATTTGACAAAAGAGGCAAGAACACACAATGGTGTAAAGATAGTCTGTTCCATAAACAATGTTGGAAAAATTGGAAAGACATGCAAAATAAAATGAAACTAGATCACTTACTTATTACCATACACAAGAACAAATTCAAAATGGATTAAAGATTTAAATGTTAGACTTGAAACCACAAAAATCATACAAGAAAATATAGGCAGTAAAATGTTGGACATTTCTCATAGCAGTATCTTTTTCTGATATATCTCCTCAGGCAAGGGAAACACAAGAAAAAGATGTATTATAGAATTGTACATTTGAAACCTACATAATTTTATTAACCAATGTCACCTGAATAAATTCAATTAAAAAATGGTTTATACAGGGTGGGGGGAAAGTAGGTTATGTTTACAGTTGTGTGTATGGAAAATAATTGTACTAATTAATTTTCAAAAAAGGAAAAAAGAAAGACCACCAGAGCTGGAGAGCAAAGAATCCCTCATTGTTATCTTCCTCCCTGCATACCATCTCTGTGCTATAAGTGTGAATTATTACCTATCTTGTACCCACCAATGTGAAAGAAGTATGTGCTTTTCTGTTTTGCTTTTTATGAAATTCTAAAGAGCCTGCTTTGCTTTCTCCTGAGTTCGTAATCTACTACCAATAGATTTCATGTACCTTCCTTACATTTTTCTCCTTTAATTCAAAGTGCATAAAAAAGACTGCAACTGCCATTCTCCAGAGCATTTTCTCAATCTGTTGAGATCTTGATTCTGGGCATGCCCTCCAAAACTTGGCTCGAACTCTTGTGAAAATTTTCCATAGATTTTGACAGTCTTTTGTTTACAATAGTCTATATAACATTAGTTTCTTCCTCTATAAAATATGATTACAGTACCTTTAAAAAATTTTTATACCAATAAAAATTGCTGGTTTTGCTCTCAGTGGAGAAAAAATTGCTATTACAATTGGCCCTTGAACAACATGAGTTTGAACTACACAGGTCCACTACACAGATTTTTTTCAGTAAATACCTTAAATGCATTCTCTTTCATATGGTTTTCTTAGTAACACTTTCTGTTCTCTAGCTTACTTTCTGTGACAATAGTGTATATAACACATATAACATACAAAATATGTGTTAGTCAACTGCTTATGTTATTGGCAAGGCTTCCAGTTCACAGTAGGCTATTAGTAGTTAAGTTTTGGGGGACTGAAAAGTTACATGTGGATTTTCCACTGTGCAGGGGCCTGGTGCCCCCAACTCTCACATTGTTCAAGGGTCAACTCTATTTTCACTCTTCTAATTCTCAAAAGAGCATTACTATCAAACAGATAATTATATTTGAGGGTATGAATACCGGTAGTGATAATGAATGAGGGTAATAATAAATGTCGGGAAACAGATCATGCCACCCCAAAATATACCTCTGGCCTAAGGATTATTTTGAGCAGAAGGCAACTGAAAAAGAACAGACAGAATGAGCTTTCTGCTGTCCTCCCATTTACCTGGAAACAGATCATAAATTCCCCTGCAAAGGTATCCCCTTCCTGTACCTTATAACCAAAGATGGAACCAAGTAAGAGTCTACACAGACAAACCTTAAGAGTTATCCTTCATTTAGCATTAGTTTCCTCTCACATATTTGTCTTCCTACAGTTTGCCACCCCTACAAGCTCAAAGCTCTTTTCCTTTGTCTTGTTCCTCCTATTTAAATTTATCCTCCTTTGCCTAAATGACATAAAATCCTCCAAGCCTAGCTGTGTCTTTGAGGACTTTCTCTTCTCTCTACGAAACCCCCAGGGTCACAGAAAACTAGTAGCATCATATAAATTTATATGCCTGTTCTCCTGTTAAAAAGTCTTTTCTCAGTTTATTTCACAGACTCAGCCAGAGTACCTAACAGGATAGAGGAGAATTGCCCTTCCCTACACATACTTGTAGATATTCGATCTAAAATTTTGATAGTGAACATTGGTTTTAACAGATCTATTTCTGACTTCTAAACAGAAACAATAATAAAGCTCAACTTTAATCATCTATTTAAAGGGCAAAAATTGTCAACTAAGGAAAATCTAAGATGTAGAGATGTTAACAATAGGGAGAGAGATTCCAATCTAAGATTCAAAATAACTTTGCTGAACTTCTGTTCTGTTAGGAAATTCAGTGCTGTAAGTTTAGGCTTCACCTGGTTTACAGGAACTCAGTTTTTCCAAACAGAGGACTAACTCCCAATTGAACACCTTGGTATGTGGCTTAAGGAGGTTGGTAATAATGCCATTTGCAATAGCTGTCCACCTTTTTAACAGAAAACCACAAGACTCTGGGAGGAGGGAGCATCGTCTATGGGAAGTGCTTCAGCAATCAACTGTGTAAGTTGGAGAACACCCAACGACCTGAAAGGTCTCACCTAAATACCACAGATCCAGGACCAAAATACTCATCGCAGAGCTGGAACCAGCTTTACTGTTACCTCATCTAGTGGTCCTACACTAGACTCAACTACAAGCTTCAAACCCCTACTTCCCCAGGATTTGACATCATATGTAAAATAAACATAAGAAAGCTCTGAGAAGTTGAGAAAAGAAGGCAGTCTGACTAGGGACTTTAGGACCTCAAAAAAACAACATGGGGTAAGTATATATATGCATGCCTATATATCCCAGAAGCCAACAACCTGGAAATGTCAATAGATGCAAATAAAAAGCTCCTATATAGGCCTTCTCTCCCTAACTAAAGGAGCAGGAAAAGTGAATCCTAGCAAGAGAAAAACCTTCATCCAACATCACACAAAAGAATGTGGCCCCACCATGACTCACACCAGCAAATGCCTAGTGGGGAGCCTAGAATTCCACTCAGGCAATGCTGTAAAGTGACATCCTAACCCCACCACTGGGATGCCATCAGAAAAGCTGAACAGAATTCCAGGACTTTCATCCCTACAGGGATGAGCAGTTTAAAGCCATCTCCATGGTATCAGTAGAACTCCATGCGGAGTCTGACTGCCACCCCACCCAAGCAGTAATGAGGTGCCCCTTTCTGCACCCCAATGTTATGGTGGTATCAGAGTAGGGCAAGAGGAGGATGAGGACTTACATCAGCAATAAGAAAACTAGTCCCTTCTTGGTGCCAATGAGAGCCATGTGGGAAGCAGTAATGAAATACTACTGTGCCTCTCAGCCAGGGAAAGCTTAGTGGGGAGCTGGAACTCTCATCCTCAACCAGCAATATTGAGGATTCTCCCAACACCCCATTTGGGTGTCAATGTCAGCTGAAGGAGATACCTAGAAGTCTGTCCCCAGCTGGCAATATGAGGTACCCTCTCTTCCTCTGCCAGACTGGTATCAGAGAAAGCCAGATAAAACAAAAGATTTAAGTAAGATCCAGAGTAAGATTTAAGATCTCCTAACATAATACTCAAAATGTCCAGGTTTCAATTTAAAATCACTTGTCATACCATGAGCCAGAAAGATCTCAAATTAAATGGAAAAGGACAATCTATACATACCAACACCCAGATGATAGAAATGTTAGGATTATCTGACAAGGATTTTTAAGCCATTATAAAAATCCAAGCAATTATGAACATACTTGAAACAAGTAAGAATAAAAAGTCTCAACATAAGTTTACATATATAATGTAATACTTATAGCAGCCACTAAAAAAACTGCAACAAGAATACAATAGGAGGAACCGTTTCACTTGGTTTCAAGGCTTATTATACAGTTACAGTAATCAAGACTAAGTAGCATTGGCAAGTAGGAAACACATACATAAATAGAACAGAACAGAAAATCCAGAATAAAATCAACACATATATGCCCAGCTACTTTTTGACAAAGTTTCAAAAGTAATTCAATGGAGGAAAGATAGTCTTTTCAACAAAAGGTGCTGAAGCAATTAGATATTCAGAGGCAACAAAATGCACCTAAACCTAAACCTCAGACTTTATATAAAAATTAACTCATAAAGAATTATGGCCTTAAATGTACAATATAAAACTACAAAACTTTTAGGAAAAAAATGTAGGAGGCAATCTTAAGGATCTACAGCTAGGCAAAACATTCTTAGATGCAACATCAACAATATGATCCATAAAAGTAAAACTAATAAATGGGACTTTGATCAAAACTGAAAATTTTTGCTCTATGAGAGACCTTGTTAAAAAAATGAAAAGACAAGCTGCAGACTAGGAGAAAATATTTGCAAACTACATTTCCAACAAAAGACTAGTAGCTACAATGTAGAGGGTCCAGCACAAATAATGCCTTGTTTTTATTACAAAATCACAAGCATGTAATTCTGTAACATAATATCACACTCAAGCACACCATGCTTGTGTAATTGAACATTTAACCTAAAATGTTCAAATTAAAACTATAAATCATTGCACCCATAATATTACCCTACCAACCACACTCAAGCAAAATATAGGGTTCTGCCAGACCCTATATTTTAAAAACTCAATAGCAAAATAACCAAGAAACCAATTAGCAAATGAACAAAAAGATATGAACAGATATTTAACTAAAGAGAGTATACAGATGTCAAGTAGGCACATAAAAACATGTTCAACATCATTAGCCTTTGGGGATGTATAAATTAAAACCATGATGAGTTATTACTGCATATCTATCAAAATGGCTTAAATTAAAATAGTGACAATGCCAAATGCTGCCAAGAATGCAGAGAAACTAGACCACTTATACATTGCTGGTGGGACTGTAAAATGGTACAGCCATTATGGAAAACAGTATGGTAGTTTCTTGGAAAACTAAACATGCAATTACCATATGACCCAGCAACTGCACTTCTGGGCACCCATCCCAAATCAAGGCTTAATATGCATGTGGAAACCTGCACATGAATGTTTACAGTTGCTTTATTAAGAATAGCCCCAAAGTGGAAAGAACATAAATGTCCTTCACCAGGTAAGTAGTTAAACATACTGCGGCAAACTATGCCATAGAATATGACTCAGCAAAATCTAAAAAGAAAGAAACTGTTGATACATGCAATAAACAACCTGTATGAATTTCCAGAGCTTTGTGTTGAGTAAAAAAAAAAATCCCAGAAGGTTACATATTATATGATTCCATTTATATAATATTCTTGAAATGATAAAATTAAAGATATGGAAAACAGAAGCAGTTTCTAGCAGTTAAGGAGTGGGTGACAGTGGCCAGAAAAGGGCACTACAAGGGATCCTTGTGGTGATGAAAAAGTTCTGTATCAATGTCCACACCCTGGTTGAAATCCTGTTTGCAAGAAGTTATCATTGGGAGAAACTGGGTAAAGGGTACAAGACTCTCTGTTACTTTTTATAACTGTATGTGAATCTATAATTATCTAAAAATTAGAAGTTTAATTTAAAAAGAAAAGAGCCCTGGCTGGTGTGGTTCAGTTGGTTAGAGCACTGTCCCATAAATCGAAGAGGTCACAGGTTTGATTCTTGGTCAGGGCACTTACCTAGGTTGCAGGCTTTGTCCCTGGTCAGAGTGCATACCAGAAGGCAACCAATATTGTTTCTCTCTCACATTGATGTTTCTCTCTCCTCTACTTCCCATCTTTCTAGAAGTAATGAAAAAAAATGTCCTCAAATGAGGATTAAAGAAAAAGAAAATAAATTTTGGTTCTTGGACCCTATCTGTAACCTGGCTGATCAGGATTTCAAGAAGACAACCTAAGAATCTGAATTCCTGACAACTTCTTTGACTATATTGGAGACACTGTCCTGACATTGGTCTGCAGACTGCCATTTGAGAAAAACTGATGTAACCCAGATTTTTGTTGGTGCATGGATTCCTTATAAAACTTCTCTAGGTGACCCCTGAGCAGCTGCTTGAATATTTCCAGGAAAATGAACCTACTGCTGGTCAAGGCAGTCCATAACACCATGGAGAATATCGTGGTAGGAATGTTCACTTTTGAGCTGAAATCTGCCTCTGTATAAGTTTTAGCCATTGGATCTAGGGCTTCCCTATTTATTGGCCAACTCTTCATGCATGTGATAGTCCCTGAGACTTTCCTCCCTTGTTTTTCTTATTAGATATGGTTTCATGCCCTCACTATGCTGACCCCACTAATGCCAATATATCTGGTGCTGAGGGGTTATCCAGGATGTGAAACTTTCAGTGCCAAAACTGAGAAAGTACTAGTCAAACTCAGATATGTTGGTCACCATAAAATTCAATTTGTCATTGTTCTTTTCTTATTTTTTAAAAATATTTTATTGATTGTGCTGTTACAGTTGTCCTATTTCCTATTGACATTTGTCAATGTCCTATTGACATTTAGGGTTTTTTTCCTACCTTTTGGCTATTGTGAATAGTACTGGTATGAATATTTGTGTTCAAGTTTTTATGGGAGTATATGTTTTCAATTTTCTCAGATATATACCTAGGAATGAAATTGCTGGGTCATATAATAGCTCTTTAATTTTCTGAGGAACTGCCACACTGTTTTCTAAAGAAATACTTAGCACTTGACCTTCTTAAATTTCACTATTCACAAAAATCAAATAACTTATTTTTTTTTAAAGGAACAATTTAATCTGGAATTCTAATTTCCTTTCCCAGAAAGTGTGGGATCCAGAGTGGAGCACAGCTAACCAATAGCTGCAGGGCTTGGAACAAATGGGACATTTCTCATTTCCCAGGGAATCAGAGACAGAATAGAGGGAAGAGGTTGGTTCAGAAATCAAAGAGACAGACCAGACATGGTAATAGCTGCTTGGTTTGGCCACAGAGGCTCAAACCAAATCTGAAGAGAAGGGGCTGTGTAGGGGTCAGAAATGAGAAGCAAAGGCAGTAAGGGAGAGAAACTAGTTGTTTCAGAGACACTCTCTGAGACATTGCTACATACAGCCAATACACCAGCAAGGGCTATGGCTTCCTTTATGGATCTGGAAGGAGGTATTGGGGTATCCAGTTTGAATACTGCCTCTAAGGCCTTTTTTCAAGGTGGAATGTTGAGGGAGTTTCCCCACATTTGTTCAGTACAATAGTTATCAAACTTTAGCTTGAGCCAATCACCTGCGGAGGGCTTATTAAAACACAGATTGCTGGGCCCCATTCCCCAAGTTTATGATTCAGTAGGTTTGTGTTGGGGCCCAAGAATTTGCATTTCTAACAAATTCCCCAGTGATGCTTATGCTGCTGGTCCAAGGGCCACACTTGGAGAACCTCTGTCTTCGTGAATGGCTTTATGCCATTGGAAAGCATTCTGAAGAAAGAAGATGGTTCCCTCTATCACCCCTTCAGGACCTACTCTTACCAATGAATTTAGTACTAAAGTTTTCCATGGCTACTCTTCTTATTTTGTATTGCCTGTATACCATCTTACCTGCCTTTGGAGGAGGTAACTGGAATGCAGGGAAAGGGGTCTAAGGAAAACTAATGCAGCTGTAAATAAAAATAGGAGGAAGTGAAGTAAGAAGGACCCTGAACTGACGCTTTTATTTCTCATGCTGATCCTTAGCCAGTCTGAGGGTTTCCTGAAGATCCTTCTTGGTGACCATCAAACAGTTTTCTTAGCAACTGACCAGCTGCCAGTTTTCCCAGTGCTGGAGGGTGAGGGAAAGGAACAGGTTCCTTCACATAGTTCGCATGCACTGAGAGGTATAATGAAGTGGGGTTGGTAAAAAGATAAATTATTACAGTTGTAGTATTGTTGGTAAAGCTGTGAAACAACATTAAGTACATTTAAATATTTTGCCAAACAGGCCGAAAGATGGAGTGTGGGCAACTTGGAGCAGTTCAGTGGATATCAATTTATAGGTCTTTGGAAATATCTCTCAAATACCAAGAGATGAACTTTGGACTATTATCAGAACAACAACACGGATCCTGGGTCACTCTCTGACCATGTGGAACAGAGCCACCTGTCAACCTCAACTGCTCACCCTTCTGAATGTTGAGAGAGACAATAAACCTTTTTTAAAAGTCATTGTACTTTTGAGTATCTTAATTATAGACACTTAGTCTGTGCTGGATATGCTGTAAATATATACCATTACAAATTTGGGGATAGAAATAAAGGTGTTAAGCTAGGGGAAGGAGAAATCACTTCAGGCCTGTCAGAGAAGGCTGTTTCAGTCAAGGTTCTCTAGAAGCACAGAATATATAATGTATGTAATATATATTATAAATATACATAGTCAGAGACTTCTTTTAAGGAATTGGCTCCTGTGATGTGGGGGCTGACAAGTCTAAAATATATCTAGGGCAGGCTGGCAGGCTGGCAACTCAGGCAGGACTTAATGCTGCAGGATTGAGGCAGAATTTCTTCTCCAGTAAACCTGTTGTTACTCTTAAGGCCTTCAATTGATTGGATGAGGCATACCCACATGATCTTCAAGTCACTAGATCATAGATGTTAATCACAAAATTAATCTACCAAATAGCTTCACAGCAACATCTAGATTAGTATTTGATAAAAACTCAGAACAATAGGCTTGCCAAATTGACATGCAAAATTAACCATCACAGCTTCTTGCAGTAGTTTCTTGCTGAATCTTAAAGAATGGACAGGATTTCTACAAATACATGGTTTACATCAGGCTGATTTTTGCAAGTTTATTATCTGGCCATGTGTTATTGGAGGTATACTAACTTTCTTTATGAATATAAACTGTCTAATTTAAGCCTTAGCTTCACATGAAGAGAGGGATTATATAAACCCATAGTCTGACTCAATGAGTGAGTTGAATGCTGCAATTCTGAGGGGTGGTTTATTCAGCTAATGCAATATTGAATTGTGCAAGTGGCCTTAATGTTCTAAATTAAGGCGACACTGGCATGACATTTGCAGAGCTGTTTCTGTGAAGTTCTGGCAAGGACAGAACATTAGCCAGTGGAAGTTCCTCCAACACACACATATACACACATACAGTCCAGTTAACTTTGGAGCTTTGTACATGGCATCCAGCAACTTGGATGGCACACTCTCTGGGTGAAGGTGGTTCACAAGACTTGTGCAATTCATGAATTGTTGTGAAATTCAAGAACTTGAACTCTTACTGAGCCCTTAGCTGAAGCAGATCTCAATTCAAAGGTGTGTTTTTATTTGAGGAGAGAAATAAGGAATTAATTTGCTTGAAATCGGGACTATTTCTGAGCCTACAGATAGGAAAGTATGTGAAAGGAACCCACCAGATGGCTCTCCTGCCCGCCTCAACTTTACCATCTGCTGAAATTTATCAGCACTGGAGCTTCATTTCCTTCAGTTAAGGTTTGATCATTATTAAAATATGTTAGGCTTTCTGAGAGAAAGGTTTTGATAGAAAGAAAGGATAGAGACTGCAGGGACCTGAGGATAAAAAGGATTCAAAAGTGCAATGAAGTTGACTGAAGATAAACTTTTCCAAATTTACTCTATGCTAAGTTGCTGGTAGTACGTGGTAAGAGAACTTAAGTGCAGATCTTGGTTCATATGTTCTCAGTCAAAATGTAGAGTACACTGGTAGATATAACCCCTGATAAGGGAGCTCGAATGTATGACTGTGGTCCTTAAAAGAGTAACTGCACAAATCTGCACTTCTCCTCATTCCCTATTAAGTAAAAATTTACATACTTTGAAAAAAAAGAAACAATTATTTACAGACACTGGAAATAGATAATGCAGTACTATGATATCCAAGGGTAATGGATCAGGGGTATAAATGGTAATGGAAAAAATACAATTAAAAATATAATAATAAATAAAAAGATAAACCCTATCATTGCCTTGACTTTACTCTTGGGAGTAATTTCTTGGTGATGGATTGGAAAGAGGGAACCCAAACAGAGCCTAGAAGTCTTGCTGAGTTGAGAGACAGGGATCATTAATAGTGGAGAGAAAGGAGTTTTACAGAGAAATAGATCAAGAAATCAGCATGGAGGTCCTTTTGACATTGACTATCAATATATACATACAAAGGATGAAACTCCCTGAGGCTGGCAAAGAACTGAGGAAGAGCAATTACTATATTTTTGCTGTGTGTAATGCACTCCCATGTATAATGCACACCTATGTTTTGGGCCCAAACTTTCAGGAAAGAAATTTTTCATTTTAATTTTTTAATTCAATTATTTATTTTTTTATATGTAGAAGCAAAACTGATTATCATATTCCAGGGTATTATTTTGCATATGGATATCATTTTAATGCATAAGCATAAATAAAAGAATTTAAAACATTTATATAGATATGGAATTAGTACTACCTACATATAATGTGCATCCTTATTTTTCCCTCAAAAATTTGGGCAAACAGGTGTGCATTATACCTGGCAAGACACAGTACTCAGAAACTGTAAGCCAAATAGTTCCCAAAACTCATTCAGGATTAAGACTAAATCAGATTCCCACCAGCCAGATTGGAAATACCTTCCTGGATATATGAGGAGTTTAGTAGTGGCCCCAGATAGGACAAACCTATACAGTGGGGCTAAATTTGATCTACAGTAAGGCTATGCTAGACAGGTCCTAAGAAAACTTCAAAGGGAGCCTAAAAAGATCAGGCTAATCTGCAAATAACTTCCTGCCAGAACAAAGTTAAACACAATTTATTGGAATAGTATTCAATAATGTGAAATTTAAATCCAACATTCAATAAAAATTACTGGGCATTCAATGTCAGGTAAATGTGACCCATACCCAGAGAAAAGTTGGTTGATAGAAACAGACCCAGAAATGACAGATGATGGAATTAGTAGATAAGAATATTAAAAGAAATATCATAAATAATATATTCTCATTGTTCTTTTTTTAATGTATTTTATTGATTATGCTATTACAGTTGTCCTATTATCCCTCCTTCATTCCCCTCCACCCTGAACACCCTCTCCCACCCACATTATCCCCCTTTAGTTCAAGTCCATGTGTCATAAGTTCTTTAGCTTCTACATTTCCCATACTATTCTTGCCCTCCTCCTATTTTCTGTCTACCATCCATGCTACTTATTCTTCATACCTTTCCCCCCCCCCACTCATCCTCCCACTCCCCTGTTGCTAACCCTCCATGTGATCTCCATTTCTGTGGTTCTGTTCCTATTCTAGTTGTTTGCTTAGTTTCTTCTTGTTTTTGTTTCAGGTGTGGTTGTTAATAATTGTGAGTTTGCTGTCATTTTACTACACATGTTTTTTATCTTCTTTTTCTTAGGTAAG
>CM052543.1:108537803-108565030 GCA_028533065.1 Trachops cirrhosus | reverse complement strand
TGCCCCAAACAGAACAATTGCTTCACATTATAACTGATTCTGACACTTCATTAAGAACACCAACAAAAATCCAGTGTGTGTTTTAAATGGCTTGGATAGAGTTACTTTATATACACCCTGTAATAGTGTAAGGAGAGTGACCAAGGTCCACATGGATAATCCGTATCCGATGTCAAAACAAACTCTTGGAAAAAGACTGAGTGGGTGATTTAAGAAAATCCTTCCTGTGGGTTGTCAGCTGTTTTGCAGACATGTACTTTTCTGCTCCATTTCTGCGATGGAGTAATCAGCCTTGTGTTCTGACTATGCAGAAAGGTCACTTGGATCCAGTAGTGAAAGAAAGTAGCTTCATAGGACAGACAGCAGAGAATATAAAAGAACATACAATTCAAAACAGAATTGAGTATTTTGATAAAATTGAGTATTTTAATTAAAAAAGCCCTTAAAAATGATGCTTATCCTTATTTATTATCAAATTGAGACACTGGAAATACATGTAACCTAGTAGTTCCCAAAGTCAGGGCTTAACTACGCTTCCTTTAAATACCCAAATTACAATAATTTACACGCACAACCTCTACATCCTGTGTAATGGCAGGAAGTCCAGTTGTTTATTGGGCTCTCTAATATGAGTGTCTCCGGGAAATGCTTGCAAATTCCACATTTCTGAACTGCTTTTTGTTGACACTTCAGCTGTCTGGCTTGCTCTGGCCCACTGCTTCCCTCTCTTCAGGTCTCCTCTCACTAACTTCAACATTCAGCTGGACTGCTGTTGACAATTTCATCTCAAGTGAATGAGTCTCTCTGCCAAAACAAGACTAGATCTAACCTAACTTGACTGAAAATTTCAGGACAACAGAAAGAACTTATAATCTTCATGAGAAAGAAACAAAAGTAGATATAGGGGGCTACATGATAGCCCCCCAAAAGACATATCCCAATACCTGGAACCTGTGAATATTACCTTATTTGGAAAAAGGGTCTTTACCGATGTGACTTTTCAGACAGCTTGTACTTTAATGTGTAACATGCATGGTATTAGACAACTGCATCTTACAGTATTATAAATAGAAGAGAGATCATCACTGATGGCTCCTGAGTGAATAACATCTTCATAACTGCCCTTATCATCTTTGCTTTCTGGATGTAATTTAATAAGATCATCAATTCAGAGCATGGTTATTGCAACTTCTGTTGCAAATTCAAACTCAGCTTTAACTATGGTTGGTTGTTGTCTCAAGTTTTACCATTGGCCAGATCAAGACCAATCCATTTTAGATTTTTACACCCTGGGTTAATTTGAGCCTCATTATGAAAAGCTCTTAACTTTGCAACCAGATCAGTGGAGTCTTGGGCAGCATTAACTGCCAGTGTATTAGGAATAACAAGAAGTGATTCTGCAAACTGCAATAGTAAACTGTTCCAGATGAAATAGGATAGTGAAACCTAAGAAAATTCCTTAGCAAGTGGAAGAAGGAAACTGAGACAAATAGCTAAACAAAATGGGCAAGCAATTTACAGCCAGATACAGAAGTTCACCTCCCTAGAGATAACATCTAGGAGATAACATCTAGGCTTCAGTTGTATTCAGCTCCAGGCCCAGAAAAGCAGCAAAAACAGGTGGGCTACACCAGAATGAACTACAGTGACTAATGACCTTTTGCCCTGGCACTGACCAGTGGAGACCATGACCCTGAAAGACCATACCTGGAAAATTGATGAATATTCTGCTGACACCCTCCCCTAAAACCTCCCTAAGATTCCCACACTTGCAAGAGAGAGAGAAAAGCCTTTAGACGAAGGACCCAATGTGAGTATTCTCCCTTTGGGGAGTGGTCCACACCATTCCTTTTCCCCTCTTCTTCCCTCACCTCTTCCCCCACCGGCATGCATCTCCTAAACTGTAAGGGACTCCAAGACTTGCAATTAGGGGAGCAGTCAGCAACAGCATCACCTCCAAGGTTAATCCTCTGAACCTGTCCTCAAGGCCTCCTTTTCTCTGACTTCCCAGTGAGCTAAGGCAGCCCAGTCTAGGCTCTCCTTGTTTTTCTGTCTCCAGCTTTAATAAATACACCTTCATAGTCACCTGGACTGTATTGTGAAATCTTTCCTACATGAAGTCAAGAACCCATACACTACTGGCTGGCCCTAAGCAGACCCTCTGAGGGCCAGGCCCCCTGTTCTATAACACAGAGAACCAACCCATGCTGATTGAATAGTTTTTGAGGTATATGGAAAGGGCTGCTTCTATAGCATCTCCACCCGGAACCACAGATTTTGACTCCAAAACTCTCTTCTCCACACAAATTGCATCATGTAGGGAACACTCCATCTGATCGCACATGAAATCATTTGACCCACATAAGATAACTGATGCAGATGTACAAGTCTTAATGTTTTTAACCAGGATCAGTTCACCATCACAAATTGTCTCCTGTACTACCTCTTCTGCTTCTCCCAACAAGAAGCCTCAAAGGTTTCTTCACCTTCCATGTTGGGCAGGGTTGACAGAATAGTTGCTCCAGAAGCTTTAGCAATGTGTTTAAGGTCCCTTTTTAAAGCTCTTCTAACTGCCATTGCTCCAGTCTCCACAGACACATATCATCAATTCCATTAATTCCCCTCAATTTCACCAGTGGTTAGAATAACGTTGGCACCTGTTGCCAGGATCTTCCTGAGTCACTCCTTGGTGATAAATGATTCCCTCTGTCTAATCTGGTCCAGTTTTTCAGGGTTTGTAATAACCACCTGTACCCCAAGCTTCATTTTTGTTTTCTGCAGGCTGAAGGCCAGCAATTTTACATTAACTATTCTGTTGGGTACGCCTTGGGATCTCACCACACAGTTGAGTGCATAGCCATTGATGGGCATACTCTCCACTTAACTTCTTGAGTGGACTTTCAGAATATTAATGGAATTAACTGCATAGTGAGACTGGCCTCTTAACATCTGTGTATTTAATAGCAAGTACAGCATCTACTCCATATTAGCGAAGAAATCACCATTTATTCCAATAATTCTGATGACATTAATGTCTTAGCAGCATTAATCAGGCACTCTCTTCTAAGTTCATCTGTATCAATAATTTGATTTTCAATAACATAACATACAGCTTCCTTACAGGCAAGTCAAAAGCCACTAATAACTGATGTCACCTCAATTTCTTATGAGCAGTTGGCTCCTTGGGATGTGGGCCTTTCCATAGAGAATCTCCCCAAATGGCAGAAAGCTGGAGGATAAGCGGCAGAGCCAACAGAGAGAGCTGTAAGACAGAACACACAGTCTTCTATAATCTGATTATGGACACGATATCTCATCACTTTTCCTGTATTCTATTCATCAGAAGCATGAAAAGTGAGTTCTAAGTTCAGCCCAGACACAAAGGGCAAGAATTACACAAGGGCCTGAGTACCAGGACCTAGGAACTGCTGGGGTCATCCTAGAAACCTGCCTACAACATTAAGTATTCAGTTAATGTCTATCCTCCCTGCCTCCCCAATTGACTGTAAACTTTTTGAAGGCCAGGACCACATTCATTTGTCCATGACTTTTCCTAGCACCAAGTACAACACATGGCAAAGAGTAGGACTTAATAAATGCTTGTTGAAATGACAGAAGGAACATACTGGCTGTAAGTATTGATGTTTAAACAAGACAAAAGGACATTTCTGTTATCATTTGTGACATGTATTGCTTGAATCATCTTTTAAAACACACACACACATTTTCTTTCTGTTGTAACTTTCTGTTGTTAACCTGAATACCTATTCAAATGCAAGATGCCTGAAGATAAGTAACTATACACTGATGTTGCTTTGAAGTATATATGAAACAAACAAAATTGTAAGTGAAGCAACAGATACCAAATAGTTTACAGGCCAAATGAATATTGTGGGTAGGAAATGCTGTTGGAGAGCCATCACCAAGGTTCTCTTAATGATTCTTGTGCTTTGACAAATCAATAGGACCTTGATCAATGGAAGTTAATAGCCAGACAAAGACTTGAATGTAAGGGTATGTGTTTTGTGCACAGGGATCCATAATAGAAGAGTTGTGGACAAGAAAAGAGGGTCCCTATAGGGAGAACTTGGCACCCTCCCTATAGGGAGGGTGCCTTGGAAACAAGGCAGGAGGGGAATAATAGAATCTTAAAATGATGGAATTGGAATAGAGCTTACTGGTCATACAATTTAATCCTTCACATTAAATATGAGGCAACTGAAAAATACATAAATAAATATGGGGCAACTGAGGCACAAAGAGGACAAATAACTTGCCCATTGTGTCACAAGTCAATAGAAGAAAATAAAGAACTACAAAGAAATATACTATAAAGAAATAAAGAAAATAGAAGAACTACAAAGAGCATATACTTTAGTGTTAAATAGCTGGATTTGAAACCCAGCTCTGTCAACCATCAGACTGACCTTAGGCAAAGAGCTACTTCACTTTAGTTTCTTCATCTGTAAAGTGGGTGGTAATAATAGTTCATACCACTTGAGTTTTTTTAGGATTTAATTAGCACTATGTTTGCCACATGGTATATGTGTATGTACATGTGTATATGTAGATACAGGACATATACACTTATTCATATTCTGACAGAAAATGCAAGATGTCTGGATCAGAGAACAGACATTTATTACTTACAGATCATCTTAGCACTGGTCCTCCAAACCCCAGTCTCAACAGGGTGACATGGTAAAAGCCTAATGCAACGATGTTTGTGCAACAGAGCTGCACCACAGGGAAAGAACCCCCGAATTATGAGACTTAGAGCTTATATAAGGCTGCTGGCATATCTCTCCCTTCTTTTATCAAGATATGAATATATAAATGATAGATAGATAGATAGATAGATAGATAGATAGATAGATAGATAATCTTTACTCTGTAGTATAGCAAATGTCTCCTGGAGAGAGAGGCAAGTGGTTCCAGGGAAAATAAGTCTCTAAAGCTCTCCAGAGCAATATTCTATCCTAATTTCCTAAGTACATTTGCCATTAAATCATTCTTTAACCAAGTTTGCCAGTGCTCTTTGTTTAGAAGGCTCAGATAGTGCAGAAATGTGAACATATTCATGGAGAATTGCATCCCAACAATAGGTATCCATAGAAATGTTAGTTCCCTCCAGGAATCCACAAACAGTGCTCTTTGCACTACTCCAGATGGCCTCTCAGGCTTTTCTCTATAGATGATGCCACTGTTGTTGAGGGATCAAAGGCTCACTGGCTGCCATGGACCCCACGATGAACAACTCTATGACTCTTTCATGTCATACATGCTGCTGTTTGGTGATTTCCTGGCTTACAATTCAACAGTCTATTGGCTGCTTTCTTGGGCTTCTTTCACACACATTATTCTGCAGATAAGAGATTCTGGAGAGCATCTGGTATGTAGTGAGATAACGTTTTTAACTATTAAGTGATAGGTCCCCTGTGCTTGTCCCCTACCCTTTCCCAACTTTAGTCCTACAGATGGGATCACTATTATTTGGGGAAATTTCATTACAGAGCAGAGAACAAAGATGCCAAGTTCTTCAAGAGCTCTGGCTTAGGCTTGAAACAAATATTTGGAAACTACATGATCTTGTAAACAAGTTATACAATGTACTCCTCTATCCTAGGACTAGACATAGAACTCTGGAAGGAAAAGTAAGAGAAGAGAGCAATAGTGAACACTGATGTAGCCTGGCACCCAAACTAGCCCAGACTGAGGGGGTAGGGTGGAGGCAGAAATATTAATAGACTGTCCCATAAGGTGGCAATTGCAGATTCCAGACAAGAGACGATTAAACCATAGCAACAGAAATGAAGAAAGGACAAAGGGGTGCACTAGGGAGGTTTTAAGATTTTGTATGTGGGATTTATAAGACTTGGTTGGAATCCAGAGTGACCTAGGTTTCTAAGTTGGGTATTGTGTTACTAAAACATTTGGAGGGAGGTTATAGGTTAATTGGATGTTGTAAAAATGGGTTTTATCTTATGTTTTGTTAAAAAATATTTATGACTCTTATGCTGTTATGGAACAACTAGAACTGGAATGTTTCAATTTGATAATTAATATTGACTTCATATATTTGTTGATTTTTTTTCATTTTTCAACAGAAATTATTTTTCTCCCTAGTTTGGGAAGTTGGAAGGGCATTTACCCACTATATAAACACCCATCTCATACCTAACCCAAGCTGTACTGAAGGGCAATTGAGCATCTGGTAATTCCATTGAACAGAAAATACAGTTTTGGGAGATTTGAGATCATTAAATCATTACATTTGGTTACACACATGTTTGACTCAAGGCCATTTTTATTTTTTAATTTTATTTATATTTAAATTAAACTTACTGGGGTAACATTGGTTGATAACATTATATAATTTTCAGGTGTACAAGATTATAACTTAATATCTGTGTACTTTATTGCAAGTTACCTACCCACCTGAAGTCTAGTTTCCTTCTATTACCACATATTTGACTCTTTATCCACTTTGTCCTCCCCTTCACCTCAAGGTCATTTTTAGAATATACAGCTAGAGAGGTCCAGATGGAATTCCAAGTGACAAGTAGAGGCTGAAGATCAGTACATATGTGGTCTTTGAAACCAGAATTGTACCCATTAAGATTCTTGGTTACAAACATAGAAACCAGCCCTGATTAGTTTAAGCAGGAAAATAATTTATTAGAGACAATAGGTAGCTTACAGACTCTCTAGAAAGAAACAATAACTAAGCTTAGAGACTATATGAAAAAAAAAACCCTCCCAAATCATGTTGTAGGAGTAGGCCCTGCCTCTGCAACTGTACTACCAACACCGCCAACACATAGCATTGGACATTATTATCAACCTCTGTCATAGCTGCCTCTGGACACTGGAAGTGCTGCTTCCACCTTTGCCAGAAGAGCTCCATGAGAGGTTCCTTATTCCTGCACTAGAGTTGTGCAGTGGGTACAATTGAAATGTCTATGCTCTAGTTGCAAGGGAGGCTGGAACTGTGACTATCAATATGGCCACTATAGTAGGAGGCAGGGCCTCTTTAGGTGGGAAGAGGATTAAATGTGCAGTGTGGTCAAAAGGAGTAACAAATTTCCACTATAAGAACTGAAGCTGAGATTATAAAAGAGAAGATATGAAAGGAGAGAACACAATGATTAAAGCATACATTTATTGAGCACTTACATGTTTAGCACTTTATATATAGGAAATAATTTACTGCTTAACACTCTCTCAGTAGGAAATATTGATTTGCAGGTAGGGAAACTGAATCAACAGAATGATGAAAACACATTGCCCAAGGCTGCCCAGCAAAACGGGCTGACTCCAGAATTTGTGTTCTACACTATACTGCCTCTCCATGGAGAGAATAAAGATGGAATTCTAGGAAACACAGACTTTTAGGGACTAGATAGAGAAGTAAATGATCAGAGAGCTGGAGGGACCTCAAGGAGAGTGCTCTCTCTATCAGAAACCCTGGGATAAGAGGGTTTCAAGAAATGTTGGTTGTATTAGTTTCCTAGGGTTGCTCTAACAAAGTACCACAAACTGGGTAGCTTAAACAACAGGAATTTATTGTCTCATACTTCTGAAGTCTGAGATCAAGGTGTTGGCAAGGTTGGTTCCTTCTGAGGGCTGTAAGGGAAGGATCTGTTCTATGCTTCTTTGCCAGCTTCCATTACTTTGCTGGCAATTGTTGGCATTCCTTGGTTTGTGGACATATCACCCAGATCCCTGCCTTTATGTGGCATTCTCCCTGTTTCTCTTCATATAGTCCCTCTTTGTATGTCTGTCTCCAAATTTCCCTTTATATAATGATACCAGTCATATTTAATTAGGGGCCCACCCCACTGTAGCATGGCCTCATCTTAAATAATTATATCTGCAAGGACTCTACTTCCAACTAAGGCGACATGCTGAAATACAGGGGTTAAAACTTCAACATATAAATTTGGGGAGGATATAATTAAACCTATGCATAACAGTGGTCAACTATACAAATGCTGCAGAAAGATCAAGAAGAATGAAGAGCACACACACAAAAAAACAAAACTATTAGATTTGGCAACTAGGAAGTTATGGAGATTTGGCAAGACCAATTTCAGTATCATGATGCTGTTTATAGATTATAAAGAAGTTGACATGGGAAAGGGGCTTTAGAGAGGACATGAAAGGAATATGCATAGATAATTCTCCATGTAAGTTGGATGCAATAGGAAAGATACAGTCCTCTTTACACAGGGAGGCTGAGCCCTGTGTACCTGTTATCAAGTACCCAGTGGTATAAACAGAAATGCTATGGTTTAGAGGTGTTATTTCCTCCATGTTAAGCCAAATCTTTAGCAACTGTGATTCAAAATCAACAACTGGTTTTGGGCAGACATCTGCATAACATGTAGTAGTGTTGCCATAGTTATTATCACTCTAAGAAATTCAGGGAAGTATATTTACACTGAAGCTTCTGTGTTCTAAAATAAAGACATAATTTTAGATACTAAGGACCTTTCCATATACCCCTCCTGAATGTTAATGTTATTCAAATGAGTATTAGAACACTTCAGATACTTTCATTCCTTGAAAATGAAATGCCTTTCTTTCCTCTGCCTAAGATAGTCTTCTAAAATGCAACAGCTCAAAACCCTGCAAATTCAAACAGAGTTTTTGAGCTGTACAGCAGGAAGGAGTTAGGATTTAGAAGGCTGATCTCAGTGCCTGCTGTGTTTTCATTTCTCTTTGCTGGGGCCAGTTGCTGTATTTCAGAAATGGAGAAACTCTGAAAGCAAAGATGCATGACTAAGAACATGGAATTGTTTTCCTCTGTATGTTTAAAACTCCAGTCTGAAAGAAATGCTTTATTCCTTTTCAAACTTCCCTACTGTTTTAGTGAATTTGTTTCTTACATGATCCCGCAGGACTGAATTTTGTGCTTCCACCTTCAGGCTGGAAATAGTTTAGTCCTGTGTGCTAATGACTCTCAGACTGTGACCACAAGCTGCCAGGGTCTTTTGAAGTTTCTGCTACAGCCAAGTTGCTCAGCGCTGGGCTTTTTCCGTTTCCTTCTGTTTCTACTCCACCACTTTCATCTGCCTATCACTGTGAGAACTCATACCGAGCATGTTGGAACCTTACCACGAATCCTACCTCACACAAATATGTCCAGCCTCTCCACGTTCCACAGACATTCTCTGCTGGAGAATCAAGGAAATCCACACTGTCAAATTTGTAACCTTGTCAAATACCCCACTGATAGAGTCAAACAAATCCAGAAAAAAGGGGGCTTAGATAGTCAAAAAGCAGATGTTTTTTGTTAAATAATTTTTTAGGAAGTTTATTTCATTTGATGAGGTAGATTTTTGACTCAAAAAGAAACCATCTCCAAGAAACATCCATAAATGTTTATTAAAATGGTACACCCCTATCTTGATTGTAGTGGTTATTTCAGGGGTGCATACATCTGTTAAAACTTAACAAATTGTACTGTACACTTTAAATGAGTGCAGCTTATGGTATGTCCATCATAGTTTAATAAAGCAGTTAAGAAAATGTGTGGGCTCTTGAGCAAACTTACCTATTTTCTGTGTGTGGTCTCTCACTGTCATTGTTTTATACCAGAATCTGGCCAGTGATGTTCACACACCCATTTATTCACCATGGGGAGAGGCTGTCAACAGACCTGGCCTTCAGGTCAGGACATGGCTGGGAAAGGTGCTGGGATAGGCAAATACTTCACACTGCAAACAAAGTGACTGGAAAAGCCTGAACAAATAATCCTGTGCCTTCTGGCCCTGTGGACGGAACACCAAAATGATGATAAACATTTTTACAATAATAGCTGATTGCTTATAGGTTCAGTTGCTCCCTGCCCCTTTACTTTTCAAGGGATAGATTATGCATATCTAAAAGCAGTTTGTTCAGAAATCTTATGGTGTTTTCCTGTCTTCTCTTTCCTTTTTCAGAGCTGCATTAAACTTATTTTTCTCCCTGTGAGTATCTTTTGCAAGATAAGATGAAAAACAGGGAGGTACACGGAAAATGTATATGAACAGGATCATGTGATAATTCAGGGAAAAGAGCTTCAGGTAATGTTTTGCTGTGCCCTCTGGATTCCAGGTAGTAAAATCGAGCTATTTCTAGGTTTTCCAGGCTTCTTTCCTTTAATATTCAAGTGAAATGCCTTGAGTTGCTCAGATAGACATCCCATCCCATGTTGTATATTTCTTAGGGATCTCAGGGGTTATTCACATATTATGGACTGTTTCCTACTCCCCACTTTTCTCTACCTGTTTACTGCTTCTCCAGGAAACTGGATTCTCCTTTTGGTTTTCTTTGTTGTGAAACCTCAATTCCCTAAGACAGTGAAAGCTTACCCAAGTCTAAATGTGATGATTAACAAAAGCTTTTTAAGGGTTTTTGTGGAGAAGGAGGCAACAGATGGATGGCCATTATGAGGCAAGAAGAGGACACAAAGGGATGTTGGGTATCTCTGTTCCTAGAACCTACAGGTTACCTCCCCTTTGCAGGGGGTCACTGTCTGTCCCTGGCTATCTCTCCCTATGCACTCTGGGGTGGTCTTTCACTAGCTTCTACAACCCCACTCCCACTATTCCCAAGCCTCAAAAGTCCAGTTTCAGTGTCCCCAGGCACACTGAAAAGCCGAAAAAAGCAACACAAAAATTATTCCCCCACCAAAAGAAACCAATCCTTTTACGACAACTGGAGGAAAAGTTTTAGCTCACACTGTTCTGGTTTTCCTAACTTTGGCTTTAGCATAACTAAAGAATCATTCATAATACTACATCCCCACCCCAAGAGAACAATTGTCTACTCCAGAAGAAATTGCAGATCTACACTTTTAGAAAAACAGGATATTGATAAAAACTGTGAAATTATTCTTTTATGTATACTATAACTATACATTCATCAGCAGGACTCAAGATCAAGGTATCTGTGCTTTCCTCCGCTGCTGGCAATCCAAAAGAATTAGTGGGGATGGGATGGTAAGAACTTATCACATACTTTACTCCCCCTCCCCCAACCCTTCCAGGACAAAATGAGAAGTTTTGACTTTCTTTCCTCCTTTCTCCTTCCTTCTCCTTCCATACACTGTTTATTTTGTGGGAGATTCTAATAGGCAGGAATTAGAGCTAACCCTGATTTTGGAGTATCATCCATAAATTAGGGCTGGTGTAATTTTAAGGACACTAATTGCTCTCTATAATTACTCTTCTTTCCTAGGAGGGAAAACACAGGCTTTGGAAACTGCTGCCAGCATCCTTTCAGCCAGATCCTAGTCATCTGAAAAGCTCAAAACTTGGCAATTGTTAAATAAACTTCTCCAGGATGCACAGGTCAGCAACACATTTGTTCTTTTCTGGTATGAAGAAGATAACAGTTTCACAACATCCACAGTCACGCAGATATTAAGGGGAAAGATTTGACACTGACTTCTCTGAACTCTACCCTTTCCCTTTGGAACTCCAAAAGATAAAACTATGAAATCTGGCAGGATAAAAACAGCAGCTAAAGCCTACACAGCGCAAAGTAGTAAAAACTCTAACACAACATGGATATGTGCTTAAAGACAATCTGAGCTGTAAGACTCCTCTATAATTTTTAATTTAAAGAATAGACAAAATATGATATACATTTAAAAAGCTCTTCTCATTTCATGCATTTACTCAAAAGTCCACTGGTGTGCTTAAGCCCTCTGGAATGTCAAGACCCCTGCACCGCACAATCCAATGAGCACTCCATGGTCTCTCTGAAGTTATCCCAGGACTTGTCCAGTGCAAAGCCTGCATGAGAGAACGTGGAGCCCCTGGTTTGAATCCTGGCCTATTACTTAGCAGCTGTGTGAACTTATGGAGGCTTTTATCTTCTCTAGGCCTCATATTCCTCAACTGTAAAGGGGGACAATCATGGTACCTAACTCTTAGGTTGTTGTGAGGCAGCAAAATCACAATGCAGCAGGAAGATTATAGGAAAGTGAGTACCTAAAGGCGAGTGTGTATGTGCTGAAGGGTGGAGGGGAAGTAGTTAAAAAATAGGGAAGAAGAGAGAAAATGAGATGGAAGAAAGAAGTGATGAGATTCTACACTTGTTGGAGACCATTCTCCCATCTGCCCCTTTATCAACCTACGTCAGCATCAGCAATCTGGTCAGAAATGGTGCCTGAGGTCATTAACACATTCACCTTTGGACTGAGTTAATATCATAAATAACAAGGGTTAGCAACCTCTTATTACTTGAGGTAAGAAAATCTAAGGCAGAAGGCTGTGTGTGGGAGGGGAGAGAGAAAGCAATTAGGAAAAAGAAAAAAAGAAGACTGTAGAAAAGGAGAAGGAAAAAGGAAGGTTAAAAGAAGTTACTCTTTTGAGGAAATTAACAGGCATGGTTGCCAATGCTAAGCATAAAATGTTGTGCAGAGAAGGGAGTGAAAGAGGTGATACCCATTACATACCTGGAACCCTTAATTCTGTCCCCACTCAGGCTCAGCATCAAGATATTTAGAGAGACTAAAGTAGTCCCCAGAGTGTCCAGGTGGACAGTTAGTATCCTCTTCCTTCTGCTGGCACAGTCCTCCCCCACCCCTGTGGCTGCCATGAGACTGTGTCTACCAGACCTCCAACTACTCTTGTAACTGATGGAGAACGCAGGTCCTTTGCTCTGAAATCCATCATTAAATTTGTCCTGACATCATGCTTCCCATAGGCTGCTCCCAGTCAGTGACAGAGTGCAGCAGGAATACTACGCAGGCCCACTTCTTCACTTCTGGGAGACACAGGAATCCTCTGATGCCAATCCTCTGCATTGGCTTAAGGACTCCTGAACAGGCTTGCTGAACTTTTCTTAGACTATAGCTGTCTAGGATGCTTTCCACCCATTCTTCCTCCCTCTCTCCTTCTCCTGGGCTCAGACTTGTTTTATGAACTCATAACTTTCCCAGCTTTTGGGGAGCTTCTTCCTCATTTTCTTTCAAAAGTATCCCTCCTAGTAAAATCTCTGCATATTTAATCTCAATTTGGTGGCTGCTTCCCACACTAACAATATCTAAATACAGCACTAGCAGAAAGAGGAAGTCCTAACTCTTGCTACTCATCATCCACAATGCAATGCCCTGAATCAATGCATAATCAATTATACTTAAAAAATCATCACCATGCTCTGGGCCTGTGTAAAAGCTTTAGTGGTTTGACAGGCCATCCCAATGATTGAATGGAGCAATTCTGGCTTGGTCTGTGGGCACTCCCTCAGTCCATCCATTTTTCCAGGCAAATTCCATTAGAAAGAAGTCAACTATGGCAACTTATTAGTCTTTATATTATAAGGGTCTAAATTACACAAGACATGGAGTAACTGCTCTTCATTTCTTCCCAGAGGCCATGACCTGGATTTGCCCCATCCAAGAGAAGAAGACTGTTTTGCGTGTCATGTGGAGAGCCTTGTTTGTCCAGCCATCTCAAGTAGATTCTGGACTTCATCATTAGATTCCCGAGAAAGAGGAATACTTGTAACAGCTCATCTAAACCCACAAAGAAAAATCTGAGTTCAGTATAAGACTATGTCCTCAGTTTTGTTTTGTTTTTCTGAGAAGCAGTACATTAATAAGTTTATAATTTCTATATAAAGTAGAACATATGAACATGATGATTATATATTTGGGGATTTGGCATAGGAAACATGCAAACTGTAGTACTTTTTCATGTTTAATGAGATCTACCATACGTATAGTCTTCTGAGCAAGAAGGCTTCTTTTATTTCCTGGAGACTCAAAGATTTCCTATTTTTTTTATTGTGGCAAAATATACCCAACATAAAACTTACCATTTTAAACTGTATACTCCAGTGACATTTAGCACACTCACAGTGTTGTTCAACCACCACCACTCTAGCTTGAGAACATTTTCATCACCCTACCAGGAAACCTGTATTCATTAAGTAATTACTTATCTTTCCCACCTCCTCTCCAGCCCAAGGCTGCTTTCTGTCTTTATGGGTTTGCTTATTCCAGACATTTAATATAAATGGAATCATGTGATATGTGGCCTTTGTGCCTGGCTTCTTTCATATAACAAGATATTTTTTAAAGTTCATCTACATTATTGCATGTTATAGTACTTCATTCCTTTTTGTGGCTGAAAAATATTCCATTGTATGTTCAGTTAATCTTCATTATTCATGGATTGCATATTTGCAATTTTGCCTACTTGTTAAAATGTGTTTGTGACCCCCATGTCAACACAGTGCTTTTGTGGTCATTCCTACACGTGCACATGCACAGAGTGGTGAAAACTTGGAATCACCTGACATGCATGTTTCCAGCAGAGGTGGAACAAGGCAACGCTCTGCTTTCCTGTTTCAGCTCTCATAATGTAACTGTTCTGTTCACAGCCTATTTAGTTCCAGGTTTTTTTGCTTTTCATTGGTGACTTCACTGTTTAAAGTGGCACCCAAATGTAGTACTCAAGTGCTGTCTAGTATTCTTAAGTGCAAGAAGGTTGTGATATGCCTTATGGAGAAAATATATGTTAGATAAGCTTCATTCAGGGATGCGTTACAGTGTTCTTGGCCATGAGTTAAATGTTAATGAATCAACAATACATATTAAAGTGTCTTTAAACAGAAACACACATAAGACAAGATTACGTACTGAACACTTGACAAAAAATTGTGACCACAGTATCTCAGGAACATAACTGTATTTTCTCTAGGAGCTATATTGTTCAGTACTCACTAATTCAGGGTTCATGGTGACTTTATAGAACATAACTACTGTAAATAATGAGGTTCAACTGCATATACTACATTTTGTTTATCCATTCATTAATTAGTGAACATTTAGGTTGTTTCTACTTTTTGACTATTACGAGTAATGCTGCTATAAACATTCCTGTAGAAGTTTTTGTTGAACACCTGTTTTTCAGTTCTTTGGGGGCATGTAACCAGATGTCCTCAGTTTTTAATCAGTATGATCCCACAAGAAATTGCTGCCAAATGGTGAAGAGGGCTTGGGGAGTAAAAGATGGTAGAAGAAGAGAGACAGTGTGCTGAGGACATAGGTTGGGCTTAGGGTGAGAATAGAACTGGGCTTTGATCTGCAGAGTAAATGAAGTGATCAAAAGAAGCCCAGGGACAAAACAAAATCAAAATCAAGGAGGCCAGGGATAGTTCCAATAAAAATCAAAATCAGACAGATACTTCAGCTAGGGGTCCACCCAAAATGGCCAGGCAGAAGACAATGGATGGAAACAGAGGAGAGCATATCAGAGCAAGAGGAAGGCAAGTGGAAAAATCTAGAGAGAGTTCTAGAGCTTCTGGACACAAGTCTTGGTGCTTTTTTAAAAAAATAATTTAATTGAGGTATAATTGATATATAACATTATGTAAGTTTCAGGTGTATAACATATGATTTGACATTTGTATATATAGCAAAGTGTTCTTCAGCTGCCACTAGAGGCCATTTAGTACAGCTGTAAGAGTGTCACATCTGGAGCCAGGACTAGCCTGGTATATCAGCCTAATTTTATGTTAGTAATGTCACACTGAATGAGTTATTCAGGCCTTATCTCTTTCAATTTTCTCATCTTAAAACATTGCCAGTAATGGTAATTACCTCATAAGGAGATTGCAAGTATTAAATAAAATAATGAATGTAAATTAATTAGCATAGCACCTGACACATAATAAATGCTTGATAAATGTATACGCTTATAAATGTTTGTGTTCAGGGAGGAGGATTAGGATGGAAAGGAGATATTAAGGTACCAAACCCATTGGGACAATTGTGCCATATTAAATCCTTTAAGCAGAGGCCAAAATGGGATTAGATGTCCCAGAGATTTCTTGGGGAAATGCTTTTGAAGGATAAAGTGAGAAGGAAGGAGTAGGTAGGAAATGCTGTCAGAGCACAATGTAGGTCTGACACATATGAAAGGTGAGAGGTGAGGAAGAAAGGAAGATTGGGTAGAAAGAACTTCAAAGGCAGTACAGTTCTCAGCAAGTTTTGGCCAGGCTGATGGGGAGTCCCTGACCTAAACTTGTGTATTAGGGGAATCCCACATCAGATAAGAATAGTCTGACTTGAGAACACCCTCTGGCCTAGTCACTGAACAGGGGCCACTGGAGTCTGTGGGTCAGCCATGCTCTCCACAAAAGGCTCTCTTAACAGGACATTTGAAGAACACGTCTCTATGCTCCCTCCCTTCAGACCATAGCTTATCGAAACCCTTTACTCATTGATTGAATTTATTGTGAGAATAAGAGAACACTTTCTAGCGTATATCTGTATCTCCTAGAGAAAGCCTTATTTGAGAAAGTCCTCCTTCCTGTCTGTCTCAACAAACTTGGTGCCCACAACAAATTCATCCCCAAATACAGGGGAAGCTCCATAAGAGCCTGGAACTCAGCTTTCCCTTCTGAAGTAAATTTACCAAACTTCCATCTAATTTCCCCCATGAACCTGTTTATTCCATTTGCAGTGAGTTTTGCCTTTCTGCCTAGTTCCTGATGGATGCAAGGCTGGGTCTGCTTTATGAGTTCCCAGGTCTAACTTTCCGTTGAATACTGTTCTCACTTTTCCATTTGTTTCATGTCCCCAAAGCCTCAGGCCAGCCCTGCACTATTTCTGACTTTAGCACTGTTTTCCAGAAACCAAACCCATATCAAGCCTCAAGGCCCCAATGGTTTGAATCCAGTAATAAAAAAAATGTTTTGTTCTCATGGATTAAAAGGAATAATGTGATTGACTTTAGATATTTCCTTTTCTCTTTGGCTACAACTATAACAGGTTAAAATTTTTTTGTTTTATTTTTTTCCAGATTACTACATAAACTTATATTTAGTAATCAAAACTTCCCGGGGGTGGGGGAGGACTTCTCAGGGGCTTTTGGGAAAGTTGACAAAGTGATTCAGAGTTTATCAAATAGAATTAAAAAGGCAGACGAGTCTAACCATTTCTGAAAAAAAAAGCTACAGAAGGAAACTTCTTTACATGATATAAAATGTATTAAAAGAGTACTACAGCAGTTTAAAATTTACAGAACAAGGTTGCTATAACAATTCTATTTAGCTCTTGGATTCTCATTTTCCTTGACAGTAGAAAACAGTCTCGCTTCTTCATTTTAATTCAGTCAATTTGGCTTAAAATGAAGTAAATATTTAAATCAACTCTGAGATCTGAGGCTACCCAACTTCTTGCTAGGCAGGTGTGTAATTTCATTTACCCTGAGGGTTTATCCTTGTATGGGTCAGGACATCATGCTCTTGTGCCAGCCTTTGTCAACTTGAGAGTATAGTGAGTACTCACCTGTCCTGGTCCTGGGGTTCCTTGTGACCTCACTTCTGACGCCAACCCAAGGTTT
Source organism: Trachops cirrhosus (assembly GCA_028533065.1). Taxonomy (NCBI): domain Eukaryota; kingdom Metazoa; phylum Chordata; class Mammalia; order Chiroptera; family Phyllostomidae; genus Trachops; species Trachops cirrhosus. Next base: position 108,547,679 of record CM052543.1, on the reverse strand, counting down.
TTTGGTTTTTTTTGTCCTCTGGATCTTTCATCACTTTTTCACCTCCATTGGGAGCTCAGAAACTTTCAGTATCTTCTGGAACCACCCTGAAGTATGAAACTCTGCCAAGTGCCTCTTGGGTCCATCTGCCTACACACCTCCCTCAGCATGGCTCATCTACCACCCAGGCGGTGAGTTCTCAGAATCCTGGCTCAAACTCACTAAACTCGGGGCCTCTCCAAGAGTTCTACAGTTTTTTTGGCTGGAATTTCCTCTAACCGTTCTGGGTGTTTCTATTGTACTCTTTCTTTCTGGGCTTTAACTCCAGGTGGGTGGCATGCATACAGTGAAGAAGTTTGGGGGGACGGTTCTGAAATAAAGACTATCCTTGATTATTCCCTTCCTGACTGACATTCAATCCTTTGTTTCTTTTTTTAGGTGGGGCACAGAAAAAATGGCTATTACATATCATTGTGTACACTTTTTACTCTGGTTTTTAGTATGAACTATACTTAGTCCTAAATTTTTGCCATTTTCTATTTTTCCTTTTTAAAAATTTATTATAGAAAGAGGGGCAGGGAGGGAGAAAGAGAGGGAGAGAAACATTGATGTGAGAGAGAAACATCAATTGGTTGCTTCTTGCACACGCCCCATATGAGAACCGAGCCTAAAACCCAGGCACATGTGCCCTGACCAGGAATTGAACCAGCAACCTTTCTGTTTGCAGGTTGATGCCCAACAAACTGAGCCACACCAGCCAGATCTTTTTTAATCCTCACCTGAGGATATATTTATTGATTTGAGAGAGAGAGAGAGACAGACAGAGAGAGACAGAGAGACAGAGAGAGACAGAGAGAGAGAGATATCAGTTGCCTCCAGTGCACACACTACCTAGAGACTGAACCCCCACCTAGGTTTGTGCCCTGACCAGGCATGGAACCCACAGACTTTTGGTGTACAGGACAATGCTCCAACAAACTGAGCAACCTGGCCAGGGTTGTCATTTTCTATTTAAATATAGTGTACAATTATAAGAAAACCTTTTACTCTCAATCATGGATACATATTAGAATTACCTAAAATATTAAAAAATATCAGTGCCCTGTAATTTAAAAATACCTATGAAATTATGCCGAGGAAAGATTAATCTCAAAGGATACATACTGCATGATTCTGTCTATATAACAATCATTAAATAACACTTATAGGTATGGAGACATGATTAGTGGTTGCCAGGGTTTAGGGATGGAGGAGAGAGGATAGGTGTGGCTATGAGGAGCACCACAGTTAAGTATCTTAATTGTGGTGGTGATTATAGAAGACTAGGTGTGAAAAAATTGGACAGACACCCACATGTATATCTGATGAAATCTGAATAAATTCTATAGATTGTGCCATTGTCAGTTTCTTGGTTTTTGATATGATAGTGGTGTAGGATTTTGGCATTTGGTGAGAGAGCTTTGGGAAAGGGTCCATGGAACTTCCCAGTACATTTCTTTGCAACTTCCTGTGAATCTATAATTATTCCAAAATGAAAGTTAAAAAACTACCCATAGAAAAATCAATGTCTCATTTCAGACCAATTACATAAGATCTCTGAAGTAGACTCTAGGTATGCATATTTTTAAAACTTCCAATGTGCACACAGGTTTGAGAAACCACTGATTTGCAAGGACTGAAGCCACTTTTAAAAATTTCAGTACTTGGATTAAGATTATCTGCCACTAGTCTAGTTTCCTCCAAATCAAAAGTAAATCCTCTGTGGAAGAAGATAAAACATCATCCAGGATCACAAATTATTTCTATAGTTTTTCTAAACTCAATGTCCATCAAGAAGACAAAACTTGATCTAAAACTAAGAATAAAAACAGATAATAAGAACATCCACAGAAGATCCAGATATTGAAGTTATCAGCCAAGGATTTAAAAATAATTATATTTAATGTCCATTGACAGATGGATAAAGGAAATGTGTTATATATAGACAATGAAATTTTATTTGACTTTAAAAAAGAAGGAAATTCTGCTATCTACAACAACATGGGTGAACCTGAAGGGCATTGTGCTAAGTGATATATGTGTTAATTAGCTTGAATATGGGAATCATTTCAGAATATATGTATGTATATAAAACATATATAAACATATATACATATTTAAAATCATCACATTAAGATATTAGAAATTTATTAGTTCATTATACCTCAATAAAGCTCAAAATAAATAAATTAGTAGATACACCCATACTTAAAATAGCTCCACAAAGGGAAAAAAAACAAATAAAATAATCCTTAAGCAAAAAAAGAAAACCATACCTATTCATGTAGTAGCAAAAGTACTAAATATCAAAGATAAAGAAAAAGAATCTTAAAATTAAGCAATCAGAGAATAAGAGACATAAAGGAATAGCAATAAGATTAAACTGACAGCTGGATTCTTAACAGAAAAATGAAAGTCAGAGTAAGTGTGATGATATCTTCAAAATGTCAAAAGAAAATCTCTATCAACTTAGAATTACCTAGTAATATCCTTCAAAAATGAATTAAAATAAGGGCATTTTCAATCTATTAAAAATTGAGAGGATTTTTTACCAAGGGAAATACAAAAGGGTGCTCCCCACCAGAAAAAAATAATCTCACATGGAAATATGCATATGCAAGAATATAAAAAATAGGGTAATAGGTGGGTAAATCTACATAAATATTTATGTACATATTTTGTGGAATATCTGTCTTTGTAGATGCTTCAAAGTATTTTTTACGTAACATTTAACACTTTAAAAGGTATTCTTGCATACAGTATATCATTTTACGTTCATAACCATTCTATAACAGGAAAGTCCGTATATAAATGTAGGAATGTTTGGCTGAAAGTATTTGAAAACCTAATTATAGCTTAAGCAAATGAGGGTTTATTTTGCTTATATAACAAAATATTCAAGGTAGGGAATCCACGCCATTTGCAGTTGCTGAACATAATCAAGGACTCGGACTTCTCTCTCTACTCCATCATTCTTAGTTTGCTCTCTTTCAGTCTGATGGTCAACATACAGTTTTACCTCCAGGCATCACACTCCCATTTTAGGAAGAAAAAAAGGTAAGGGCAAAAAGGCTTCATCAGTTGCTTTGTTCCCCTTTTGAGGGAAAGCAATACTTCTTCAAATTTGCTTAACAAACTTCTGCTTATGTCTCATTGGTCAGATGGGCAACTCTGGTTGCAAGAGACACTGGGAATTGATGGAGCATTTATCTTTCCAGCTTCTATTGTAGAAGAAGACAAAAGGGAAGGGGACTGAAAGTTAATGTGAAGTAAGCTAATCTACCATACCTGTATAACGGATAAAGTCAATTGGCTCTCTAAATATTCACTTCACCCTCCTTTTAGCATGTCTTTTTGGACTATAGGGTCTAGAAAGCTAAAATCAACTTTTCCTAAATAGGATACTGTATCATTTAGCTTTTGCTAATCAGATGAACTTGTGCAAGATTTAGGAAGTAGCAGTGAGTGAGAAACCTATTCTGCTGTTTCTTTTGATCCCTTCTGCTACCAAGCACAGTCAGGCAGAGAAACACAGGCTTTTTCTGTGTCAGCATTTCAGTAGCTAGTCATTAGCCTCACGGGTAGCAATGGGCCTGTTGTACAACACACACATCTCAGAGGTTTACCATGGCTCTGAAGCTAGCAGTGGTGGTGGTAATGGCAGCAGCTACCTGACTCCCAATATGTGCTCCTGAAGCCAACAGTTTCAATAATTGGTCTCCTGCTGGTGGCCAAAGTGACATCTCTACCAGTGGCGAGTGCAGCAAAGCTGTTTTGGGGCTTATTTTTGAAATACTAGCCTGGATCTTAACCCTTTACCTCTACTTATAATTGTTTAAATTTTTAATTCCATGTATTAAATAATTTTCCTTAAAATAGCTAGTTTCTGCAGTTGATCCTGGCCAATATACAGAGGCAGACAAAAGTAGGTTTATAATTGTGAATATGTGAAATACAGAGTTAATAAAGCTATTGTAATAATCATAACCCACATGTCTTTTTCCATATGAACAACTGTAAACCTACTTTTTCCCACCCCTATAATCTGCTATGGCTTACCTCTTTAGCTTACAAATACTCAAACTTATCATTTCATCAAATATATATTTGATTGGAGGGATCATTCCTTCCCCAAGATTTCATCCAGTTCTGATGAACTTTTAAAAGGAAAATGCATGAGAAAAGCCTGTAGATTTAATCTTGTCCCTGCTAAAGCTGCTCCTTTCTTGCCCATATATTAGTTTCTGCATAAGTTATAGAAATTGGCTTTTTTACTCCTTCAAAGTTCCAAATTGTGGGATTCACAAGTAATTTAAAATGCAGGCATCAGGCAAAGAGCACTTCTTCCAACAAAGCTGTGTCTTATTCCATCTCTTCTAGACTGGCTACTGCTAGGCCAACTTCATCCTTCTTACAAGACTTTATAGAAAGTGGCAAGCATTCTGACTAGGGAGTGTATTGGGGGCAGGGAGCAAGAGGAGCATAATTTGAATGGATCAAATTAATTTTTAATTTAAATATTATTTGTGCTATTATAGTTGTCTCAATTTTTCCCCCTTTACCCCCTTATCCAACTGGCCCCCACTCCCACAGTCAATCAATACACCGTTGTCCCTGTCCATGGGTCATGCATATATATGTTCTTTGACTAACCCTTTCACCTTCTTTCAACCCGTCCCCACCTCCCCCTCCCCTCTTAAAGCTGGTCCATGATTCTATGCCTCTGCTTCTACTTGCTCTTAAATTTATTTTGTTCATTAGATTCCACATATATGTGAGATCATATGGCACTTCTCTTTCACTGACTGGCTTATTTCACTTAGCATAATAGTCTCCAGTTCCATCCAGGCTGTCACATAAGAATTCCTTCTTTTTTACTGCTGTGCAGTATCCCATTGTATAAATGTATCAAAGCTTTTTTATCCACTCATCTACTGGTGGGCATTTAGGCTTTCCAAATCTTGGCTATTGTGAGTAGCACTGCTATGAAAATAGGGATGCATATATTCTTTTGAATTGGTGTTTCATAATTCTTAGGATATATTTCCAGCAGCAGAATCACTAGGTCAAAAGGCAGTTCCATTTTCACTTTTTTGAGGAAATTCCATACTGTTTTCCACAGTGCCTGCACCAATCTGCATTCTCACCAAGAGCACACTAGGGTTCCCTTTTCTCCACATCCTCACCAGCACTTGTTGCTTCTTGATTTACTAATGATAGCCATTTTAGCAAGTGTGAGGTGACATCTCATTGTGGTATTAATTTGCATCCCTCTAATGGCTAGTGATGTTAAGCATTTTTTCATATGTCTATGGGCCATCTGTATGTCCTCCTTGGAGAAGTGTCTGTTCAGGTCCTTTGCCCTTGTTTTATTGGATATTTTTTGTCTTCCTGGTGTTGAGTTGTACCAGTTCTTTATATATTTTGGAGATGAAACCTTTGCCTGATGTACCATTGGAAATTACGCTCTCCCATATAGTGGGTTCCCTTTTCATTTTGATGATGGTTTCTTTAGCTGTTAGCTGTGAAGAAGCTTTTTAATTTGATGTAGTTCCATTTGTTTATTTTTTCTTTGTTTCCCTTGTCCTAGGAGACATATCAACAAAAATATTGCTATGCAAGATATCTGAAATTTCCTTGCCTATGTTCTCCTCTAGGACTTTTATGATGTCATGACTTATATTTAAGTCTTTCATCTATCTTGAGTTTATTTTTGTGTATGGTATAAGTTGGTGATCTAACTTCCTTTTTTTTTTTTTGCATGTAGCTGTCCCGATCTCCCAATACCATTTGTTGAAGAGGCTATTTTTACTCCATTTTATGCTTCTGCTCCCTTTGTCAAATATTAATTGATCATAGAGACTTGGGTTTATTTCTGGGCTCTCTATCCTGCTCCAAAATCTATGCATCTATTTTTATACCAGTACCAGACTGTTTTGATCACAGTGGCCTTATAGTATAGTTTAATATGGGTATTGTGATCCCTCTTACTTTGTTCTTCTTTCTCAATATTGTGAAGGCTATTTTTTGGTTCCATGTACATTTTTGGAATATTTGTTTTATATCTGTGAAATATGCCATTGGTATTTTAATAGGAAATGAGTTGAATCCATAGATTGCTTTGGGTAGTATGGACATTTTAATGATATTAATTCTTTCAATTCATGAACACAGTGTGTGCTTCCACTTACTTGTCCTCTTACCAGACTTTCTAGAAAGTGTGTGTTGGGGGAAGAAGGCAAGAGTAGCATAAGCTGAATGGTCAGATTGATCATTAAAAAATATCCAGGGTATTCTGAGCAACTGGTTTATTTATGTCCATAAAATTTTCTTCAACTGAATAAATTTTCTCCTCTGAAAAACATTTTTAAATGTCAGGTCTGAATGACATTACCAAATGGTGGTGTAAGAGAACTCAGACTCTGCCACCTCACTCCACCCCAAAAGATCAACAATTAGCTGTTCACAAACAAAACAGTTCTGGGAGAGATATGGATTCCACTTAAAAAAACTTTAGTAACACAGTGAAACAACAACAACAGAAACTAGCAGGATATTAAGTGCACAAAAAAGGAAGGAAAATAGTTTCATTTTGCCTGCATCATCCTATCCCCCAAGTTGATATTACTCAGCACAAGGAGGAAACTCCTCAACTAGAAAGAGGTCCCCTTGCCAGGAGAGGAAAAACAGAGTGAGCAACCAGCTTCCCTAGCATTTTGGGGCATCACACGGAGGACCCACTTTGCTTTTACCTCACCCATAGACCAGCAATGCTGGGGTATATAGACATGGTTAGAAAAAATGAGGAAAAGCAGTTGCTACTAGTATCGACAATGCATCGGGTGTAAACACAGCTCCCAGTGACCTAGTTAGTAGACAACCCCAGCAGCTTTCACCACTGAGAAACCAATGGCCAGCACAGTCCACATACTCCCTCCAAATTTCACCAGATTTCACCCCAGGACCTGCGCTGGCAACCAGCCGACACCTCTGTAGCTGTGTGAATATAATACACCAGTCTAGACCCCCACAGATGTACCACACTGATGTGCACATACTTAGGACTAGCCACTCTAGCTGTATGCCTGCACACTGCCAACCTGACACCTGTCATGAGCCACTACTGATACATGTGCACCCATGACAAAATCCTGCAGCTACAAAAGTGCATGGTGACACTAGGCCAGGAGAGAATCCAATGATATATTCAAAGTGCTAAAAGAAAAAAAATTGTCAACCAAGAATAGTTATTCAGAAATGAAGGCAAGATAAAGCCTTTCCTAAACAAACAAAAGCTGAGGGAATTCACCACCACTGGACCTGCCTTACAAGAAATTACTAAAAGAAATTCTTCAAGGCAAAACAGCAGGATGCTAATTAGTAACATGAAACTATACAACACATTGGTAAAGGTAAGTGTACAGCCAGATTCAGAATACTCTAATAATGTAGTATAGTGGTATGTTAATAACTTAACTCTACTTTAAAGGTTAAAGAACAAAAGTATTAAAAATAGCTATAGCCCTGGCTGGTGTAGCTTAGTGGATTGAACACTGGCCTGCAAACTGAAAAGTCACCAGTTCAATTCCCGGTCAAGGCATATGCCTGGGTTGCAGGGCAGATCCACAGTTGGGGGTGTGTGAGAGGCAACTGATCAATGTCTCTCTTGCACACGGATGTTTCTCTCCCTCTCTTTCTCCCTCCCTTCCCCTCTCTTTAATAAATAAATAAATAAATAAATAAATAAAATCTTTAAAAAATAAAATGACAATAGCTATAGCTATGACAATTTGTTAATAGATACACAATATAAAAAATATAAATTGTGACAACATAAACATAAAATGGAGGGTGTAAATGTATAGTTTTTAATGCAACCAAAGTAATCAGCTTAAAATAGATTGTTACATTATAAGATGTTTCAAGGAAGCCTCAAGGTAATGACAAACCAAAAACCTGTTGTAGACACACGCAAGATAAAGAGAAGGGAATCAAAGTATACCACTACTGAAAATTATCAGTTCACAAAAGAAAACATCAGAGAGGAAGAAAGGAACAAAAGAATTATAGAACAGACAAATCAACTAAGGAGATGGCAATAATAAGTCCATCCTATCAATAATTACTTTAAATGTAAGTGGATTAAGTACTCCAATCAAAAAGCATACAGTGGCTGAATGGATTAAAAAATAAAACCCAAGATCCTACTGTATCCTGCTTATAAAAGACTCATTTCAGTTTCAAGAACACACAAAGACCCAAGGTGAAGATATGGAAAAAGATATTCTATGCAAATTGAAACTAAAAGAAAGAAAGAGTAGCTATAGTTATATCAGACAAAATAGACTTTAAATCAAAAACTGTAACAAGAGTCAAAGAAGGTCCTTATAGAAGGATAAAGAAGTCGATTCATCAAAAGGATATAACAACTGTAAATAAATATGTACCCAACATCAGAGCACCTGAATATATTAACTAAATACTAACAGATCTGCAGAAATTAATAGACAATACAGTAATACTAGGGGATTCTAATACCCCTCTTTCAACAATGGATAGATCATCCAGACAGAAAATCAGTAAGGGGTTTCTGTTCAAGATGGTGACATATGTGGCTCCTAAACTCCCCACCTCCACAGACATACAAAATCTACAGCTACACACAGAACAATTTCCTCTGAAAGAAGTCTAGAAACTAGCTGAGCGGCTCCTACGTGATGAGTGAATGAGGAAAAAAAAACATCAAAACTGGTAGGAGAGGCCGAGATATAATCTCACTATAAGCCCCACCCCTAGTGTGGTGACAAACAGCTGGGAGGTAACTCACAACTCCCCTTACCTCCCTGAAGAATGAAGAATTTGGCCCAGATGTTACACCCAAGCTTTTAAGAATTCACCCTGAGAGACAGGCCCCCAAAATATCTGACTCTGAAAGCCAACAGGATTGCATCAGCAAAACTCACAAGGCTATACCTTCAGGGCACAGCACAGAAGCAGCTGACTGAAATACCAAGAGGCCTATTTGCTTATCTTAAAAGTTACAGCTTGAGGGTCATACTTTTAATTTAACACACATTTAGGGGTCATTGCAATCCTCTCCAGAGGTCAGAGAGGCTGACATGTGCCAACTTTGTGCTGTCTCTCTGATCCACCCAAGGTTGCCAGTGTCTCCATGAAAGGAGCCTGTACAAACATCTGGCACCTTGACTTATGTTACTGTCTCCCAGAGGACACATCTGTTCATTTCCTGGCTCTGGCGGCCAGCAAGGTTTGTGTTCATGGGTTCAATGAAATGGTAAAAAGCAAAGTAACTATTCTTAACTGGCTGTTACCCCAGGGTTCAGTACAAAGAGAGCAAACAGAAGTGCCCATCTCCCATTCCTTCCCTGAAAGAAGTATATTTGTATATTTTAAAGAAAGTCATTGCATAATAATAAAGGGGGTCAATCCAACAAGAGGATAAAACATTTGTAAATGTTTATGCACTCAACATAGAAGTGCCTAAATATAGAAAGCAAATATTAACAGATCTAAAAGGAGAAATAGATAGCACTACAATTTGTAAGGAGCAAGGAAAACTTGGACCATGAGAAAATAGGAACCTAGCTGAAGGGCAAAGGAATTGGTTAGATCCCAGGGCACAGGAGGTTACTAAACAGACATTTTGCTCTCCTGCCTCGTGCAAGAACAAAGGATCGTAAAACAGATGTAATTTAACACGTTTGGTTTGAAATTTTACAACTGGTGAGCCAATGCCTAACCCTGTTCCCGTGCATGAGATTTGTAAGCAAATGGTTACCTGCCACGTCTGATTCTGTATAAACGCTTGTTTGCATACCCCTATGTAAGGACGTAGCT
>CM052543.1:108502892-108537303 GCA_028533065.1 Trachops cirrhosus | reverse complement strand
ATGAGCACTGTGTCTCCGGACACATTTGGGAGAGTCTGCCCCCCTGCGCAGGTTAAAAGGAAAATTTGGCCAATAAAGTAACATCTCTGAAACCCTGAAAGTCTCCTGCATCTGTTCTCGTGGTTGCTGAATGTAACACAATTATAATAGGAAACTTCGATATCTCAATTTCATCAATGGATATATCATCCAGATGAAAATGAATGAGGAAACATTAGACTTAAATGATGCATTAGACTGGACTTAACAAACATTTATAAAACATTCCATCCAAAAGCAGAATATACATCCTTTTCTAGTGTACATTGAACAATGTCCAGGATAGATCACATATTAGACTACAAAACAAGTCTTAGTAAATTTAAGAAAACTGAAATTATATCAAGTATCTTTTCTGACTACAATGGTATGAAACTAAAAATCAATTACAAGAAGAAAACTGGAAAATTCACAAATATGTGGAGATGAAACAACATATTAGTAAACAACCAATGGGTCAAAGTCTAAATCAAAAGAAAAATAAATAATATCTCGAGACAAATGAAAATGGAAATACAACTTACCAAAACTTATGGGATGCAGCAAAAGTAATTCTAAGAGAGAAATTCATAGCAATAAATGCCTATATTATGAAACAAGAAAGATCTGAAATAAATAACCTAACTTTGCACCTCAAGGACCTGAATAAAAAAAAGAATAAAGTCAAAAGTTAGCAGAAGAAAGAAGATAAGAAAGATCAGAACAGAAATCAACAAAAGAGACAATGGAAAAACAACCACAAAAAAATCAACATAATTTTATTATCTCTTTTGAAAAGATAATCAAATTTGACAAAACTTTAGTTATACTTACCAAGAAGAAAAGAGTGAGGACACAAATAAATACAATTGGAAATGAAAGAAGAGACATCACAACAGATACCACAGAAATGGAAAGGACTGTAAAAGACTATAATGAATAATTATGTATGATAAACTGGACAACCCAGAAAAATGGAAAAATTCCTAGAAACATACAACCTACTAGACTGAATCAAGAAAAAATAAAAAACCTGAACAGACCAATAGCAAAAGAGGGTATTGAAGGAGTAATCAAAAACCTTTCAACAAAGAAAAGTCCAATACCAGATGACTTCACAGGTGAAATCTACCAAACATCTAAAAAAGAATGAACCGCAATTCTATCCAAAGTCTTCCAAAAAACTGAAGAGCAGGGAACACTCCCAAATTTATTTTATGCAGCCAGTATTATTCTGATACCAAAGCCAGATAAAGATACTGTAAGTAAAGAAAAGTACTGGTCAATATCCTTGATGAATATAGACACAGAAATTTTCAACAAAATACCAGGAAACCAAACTCAACAGCTTACTAAAAGGATCATACACCATGACCAAGTAGGATCTATCACTGAGATACAAGGATGGTTCAACATATGCAAATCAATAAATGTGATACACCACATTAATAGGATGAATGACAAAAATCATATGATCATTTCTACGATGCAGAAAAAGCATCTGATAAATTTCAACATCCTTTCATGATAAAAACTGTCAACAAATTGAGTATAGAAGGAACATGTCTCATCACAATGAAGGCCATGTGTGACAGACCCATAGTTAATATCATACTCATCAGTGAAAGGTTGAAAGCTTTCCCTGTAAGATCAGAACAAGACAAGGGAGCTCAGTCTCACCACTCCTTTTCAACATAGTATTGGAAGTCCTAGTCAGAGCAATTAGGTAATAAAAAGAAATAAAAGCCTTCTAAATTGGAAAGGAAGAAGTACAGTGGTCTCTGTTTGCTGATGATATGCTTTAATATAGAATACTAAAGACCACACCAAAAAACTGTTACAACTAATACACAAACTAAATAGAGATTAAGTATACATAATCAACATACAAAAATCAGTTGTATTTCTATACAGTAGCGAAGAACTATCCAACAAAGAAATAACAAAAATAATCCCATTTACAATAGCATTAAAGGCAATAAGATACTTAGTTATAAATTTAACCAAGGAAGTAAAAGATATGTACACTGAGAGCTACTAAATATTGATGAAAAAAATTAAAGACATAAATAAATGTAAAAATATCCTGTGTTCATGGATTGGGAATGTTAATATTGTTAAAATGTCCAGACTACCTAAAGCCATCATAGATTCAACATAATCCCTATAAAAATTCTAATGGCATTTTTCCACAGAAACAGAAAAATAATCCAAAAATTTGTATGGAACCACAAAAGACCTTGTATAGCTAAAGTAATCTTGAGAAAGAACAAATCTGGAGGCATCACACTTCCTGATATCAAATTATATTAAAAGTTATAATAATCAGAAAAGTGTTAGTTGCATAAAAACAGACACATAGGCCAATGAAGCAGAACTGAGAGCCTAGAAATAAACCCACATACATATGGTAAACTAATGTTTGACAGGAGATTCAAGAATATTCAATGGGGAAAAGACTGCCTCTTCAAAAATGGTGCTGGGAAAAGTGAATAATCACATACAAAATAATGAAAGTGGATCTCACAAAAATTAACTCAAAATGGATTAAGAACTTAAACATAAGATCTAAATCATAAAACACCTAGAAGAAATGATAGAGAAAAAGCTCCTTGACATCAGTTTTGGTAATGATTTTTTGGATATAACATCAAAAGTACAAGCAACAAAAGCAAAATCAACAAGTGAGACTATATTAAACTAAAAAGCTTCTCAAAGCAGCAAAATCCTCAACACAATAAAAAGGCAACCAGCAGAACGGGAGAAAATATTTGCAAACCATATATCTGATGAGGAGTTAACATCTAAAATATGTAAAGAACTCATACAACACAATACAAAAAGAAGCCAATCTGATTAAAATGGGCAGAGGACTCAAATAGGCATTTTTTTTCAAAGAAGATGGGTCAATGTCCAACAGGTGCATGCAAAAATGCTCAACATCACTAATCATCAGGGAAATACAAATCAAAATCACAATGAACTCTTTGTACATGAGTGGATAAAACGACTATGGTATACCTACACAATGGAATACTACTTGGCTGTAAAAAAGAAAAATTTTTCCTTTGTGACAGCATGAAGGGATCTGAAGAACATTATGCTAAGTGAAATAAGCCAATTAGAGAAAGACAAATACCATATGATTTCACTCATACGTGGAATCTAATGACAAACTGAACTAACAAGCAAAATAGAGACAAACTCATAGATAGAGAGCACTATGCGGGGGAGGTGGTTAGAGGGTGGAGGGATTGAACCAAAAAGAAAAAGTACTCATGAATACAGACAATAGTGTAGTGACTTGTGGGGGGTGAGGGTAGAAGAAGGTATGAGGGGGATAAATGCTAATGGAAAAAATACAATAAAAATTTTTTTAAAAAAGAATGCCAGTTATATTGAGAGCTTGTTTGGAGGTTCTAGCAGGGGGAGCACAGCTACTCATACACCCTTGACCAAAGACTGGTTCTCTCTACTTGGGAAGGTCATCCTCTTCGACCAAGCACACAGCTTCTGGAGGGATGCACATGGATTGGTGAGGGAAGAAGGAGACACCTTCCTAGCCAGTCAAATCAACCCTGGCAATCAATTGGGTGACAGATGTTGCAGCCAGATCACCCTCACAGCCAGAATGCCAGTTTTCTTTAAAAATAAATAAATAAATAAACAAACAAACACAATCACAATGAACTATCACCTCACACCTGTTAGAATGACTATTATCAAAAAGACAAGAATGCCAATATTTGCTGTTTCTCTTTCCTCAACCATGCTTTTGACCATGGAGGGCAAAGAGAAGAGAATTAGCTCAACAGCAGGAAGTGTTTGTAGGACAGTAGTACATGGCTCTGGAAAAGCTGTTCATTTTCCCGTTTCCTTCAGCATCACATCTGCCACAAGGTCAGCCCTTTTCAGAAGCAGTTACAAGAGGGTTTGTGGTAGTCAGAGCTGATTTTTATTTATCCCTTCAGTTTTTATTCCAAACAGGAGTTAAAAATGTCTTATGCAATAATAGCTACCTGAGTACGATAATTGACTGAGCACTGTGATAAGTGTTTTATATGCATTATCTTATTTAACCCTCACAATGAATTTATGAGGCAGGTACAATTCATATTTTCATTCTAAGATTTCATTGGTTTATTCCATTGATGAATGCACAAGCATGGAGGGATCACCGTGGCTATTAATTTACAAATCCATGATTCTTCAGAGGAATTACATATATCTCAAAGCAATAGTTTACTTCATATTCTTAAAATTAAGTTTATAAAATTCTACAACACCTGTTTTCAACTTAATACACCTCATAAAGGTGTTTTTAAGAAGTGTACTTGTTTCTGAGCACTGATTTACTTACTTGGTGACTTTTACACCTTTTCATTTTTTAACTATTTGCTTAATGGCTTAAAAGTTTTTTGTTAAATGTAAACATGGTTAAATAATGTGTAAGACTCTGAAGAAGTGTAGAGGAAATGCTATGAAATAGTAGTAAGCTAGAGCCCCAAAAACCAGAACACTGAAGAATGAAAAGTAAAATCAGATAGGCAGGAAGAGCAAAGGATGTGAAATTTATCACAGACAAGTTCCTGTGAGAACAATCAATAACCAATAAGCAATAATTCGCCAGACAAAGTCCTTATCTTAGGGAATGTGAATTCTACATGTGAGACCACAACATGAAACATTAAGGACAGGAGCTAACTAAACCTTGGTAGACATTCACTAGAGGCCACCATGAATGCATGGTTGTGACTAACCCTGGTGAGAGAACAAGCGCTCTTAATACACAGAGCGACATAGAGTCCACTTAGCACTGGCTCTCACAGCAAAGACATCATTTATGGTTCTTGGATTCTTTCAATGTTTTATTTGAGAAAACATGACTTTATTCTGCTTGCAATAAAATAAACATTCAAAAAAGAATAAGGCCTGACCCAACACTTTACCATTATTCTCTGTTACTTCTTTGCCTATTCAAAGTTACTTACTCAGTTGTTCAGTGTCATGCAGAATAAAGATCTCCAGGAATTACCAGGTTCTATTTAATCTTCCTTGCCAAGGGCTCAATTCTATGTTATTGGCACACTGTACTAGACAGATGCAAGAATGCAGGTCATAAAACATCATTATGAGGTGACTAACATACATTTTTAAAGAAGACCTAAGACAGATGTGAGCAGTATCCTATTTCTGTATGTACCTATCATCTTTGCATTTCAGACAGTGGTGGCAACCCCAGATAGAATGTTTAAAGAGGTCAGAAACAGGAGCATGAGTAGGAATCAGGCAAATTTGTCTGAGTGGAACTATGAACAAAGGATGGTCAAGAGACCATCTGTTCCTTCTGTTTGTACAGCCTGACCTACACTGTTCAAAGTACTTTCAATTGGTTATTTTTAGTAACTTGAAAAACAGTTTCCTGTGGAGTACATGGGAGAGAAAATTATTATAAAAACATATTTAAAACTGTTAAACTCAGCTGCAAAGTTTAATTATTGTAATTTTAAAAATGAGACACAATGAGGTCAAGTGATTTACTTAGAGCTGGGTATTTAACCCCTGTTTAACTCCTGGCTCATTGCTCTTTCAACACCATCCCAGCAACTAACTCCCTCTGAGGAACAACCTTGGTCCTCTGCAGTTTGCCAATACACATTACAAAACATCGAGCAGATTGTTCTAAGGTAATAGATGTGGATATGTGTAAATTCTATCTTTAATGATCTCATTGCAGAGCTGTTGAAAGCAAAAGATCAGAACTAATATAGGCATCTACAGAAATGGGAAATTAAATTACTAGGGAAATGTCATAGGAAAAAACTCTACATATTATTAAAAAGTATGCAAACATGATACTGTATATCAAATGGGAGAAAATAAATGCACATGTATAACCTTAAAAAAATATATTTATTTATGTAGCTCTGTTGTAAGTAACAGTAACATCACCAATAGAATTTTTGCCCACAACCAAATCTCATGTCAGCTCCCTTAGCACTCAGACTTCAGTCTCCAATACTGTTCTCCATTAAAATGAAACAAGATTCTTAGAGGATAGTTGACTTCATAATTTGGGGACAGGAGACATTATGTTGAGTCTGAAAATCAGGCTTTTGCCAGAAACCAGGGATCCAAGTGGTCAGAGGACAAAAGGTATTACATGAGGGAGCTGCCCCTGAACAGGTTTGAATTTAAGCATTCAAAAAGAATTGATAATAACAAAAATAATTAATTGTAACAAGTCAAAAGTGTTAAAGGCTATGATTTCATACAGATGCTGAAAGAGAAATGTTAACTAAAGGTGACAAAAATTTAGTTGCCATAGTAAATAAGAATACATACAAAGCTTCAGTTTACTGTTACTAATTTTAATTAGTAGAAAGGTATTGATATATAAATATTTTAAATTTTATATACTATAAAATATATGTTAATGTTAAAATACAGGGTCTGGCACAAATAATACTCCTTTGTTATTACAAACTTTTTTATTACAAAATCATAAGCATGTAATTCTGTCACATGACAATATCACACTCAAGCACACCATATAACATTTTAAGTGAAATGTTCAAATTAAACTTATAAATTATTACACCCATATATTTCCCTACCAACCACTCAAGCAGGCCTTATTTTTGCTGGACCCTGTATGTATTTCTATCTTATTAGCAGGAAGAAGTTTATAAAACCTTGCTGAGTGAATGAAAAAATTCCCCAAAATATAGAACCTACTGACTTTCTAACTGTGATTATTTTCTCCATTATCCTATTGCCAAATTGCTCTCATTATTGATATCTGGAAGACTTTTTCTGCAAGTATTTTTTTGGAGGAGTTACAAATTCCTGTGGGAAGAACCTGATCTTCCTAGAGCCTGACTTTATCTCTTCAGAAAAAAACTTTTATATAGCATATGTAAAAACACACCATTGACCAGCAGATGGCTCCACAGAGCAATAAAAATCAAAACAATTTAGAGTTGATATGTGTCGGAAATTAATGCTGGAAGTCTTTTTTACAGAGAGAGAGACAGAGAGAGAGAGAATATTATTTTATAATCATATAAATTTGAGTAGTGTAAAAGAAAATTTTAACTTGCTAAATTAGCCAAGGTAATCTAAATGTTTTGAAAAATTTTAGAAATAAAATATTTTTCAAAAAGTTCATCATTGAGTTGTTAATGTAAATTTATACTTCAAAATTCACACATATAGATACAAAAGTAATTCAATACAGCCCTGGCTGGTGTGGCTTAGTGGATTGAGTACTGGCTGATGGTTGATTCTCCATCAGAGCACATGCCTGGGTTGCAGACCAGATCTCCATTGGGGATGTGTGAGAGGCAACCACACACTAATGTTTCTCTCTCTTTCTTTTTCCCTCCCTCCCCCTCTGTCTAAAAATAAATAAATAAAATATTTTTTTAAAAGTAACTCGATATAGATTTCAAGAGCAAATCATCTAGAATTAATTGCTACTTTTAAGTACCATCTTCTAAACAATGTAAACCAAGGTCAGGAATATTCAGGAATATTATTTATTCAGATCTAAAAATAATGTGATGTCTAGAAAAATGAGTGTACTCAAATTTCTTTTAAATAAATGTTACATAAATTTTATTTTAAAAATACAATGTAACTAATACAGAATACAATGTAAACTTTATTCTGAAAAAATTTCTCCAGGAAAAAGTAAACACATCCTAACTTATATCTTAAAGACATATACTAATTTCCCTTAACATTCTTATCTACTACATGTTATTTTATAATTATAGTTCCAGACATAACAACAAGTAGTCATTATTTTCTCTAGATTTTATTTGTAACCTATTTGGTTTCATTTATTCCATTCAAATAACTAATATTTATTGAATATTTGTTATGTGCTAAACAAGCTAATTTAGGCACTTGTATGAATTTATTTAATTCTCAAAAGCAACTCTAGGAAGTAGATACCATTATTATCCCCATTTCACAGATAGGAAACTGAGACACAGAAATTAAATAACTAGCTCAAATTGAGACAGGTAACAAGTGGCAAATATGCACGTTGTTGTTTACTTCCAATTCTGCTGGTCTTCCATGCATTCATTCATCAGAGAATTTTTAATTGAGGGGTCATGTGATATACACTGCTCTCCTAGATGGCATACAAAAAATGTATGCACAACCCTCATCTAAGGCAGGCTATAAACTAGTTAATGAAGACAATAACATATTTACATTGGTATGATGTTTTAAAGTTTACAAAAGTATGTTTGCATACCCATGCATATTAAATAACTCTACGAAAGCACTGCAGAAGATGGTGTAAGCAAGTATGTAATAAAATACTACATCAGTGTTACAGACAGTAATTTAATACTTATGCCAGGCAAAAGAAAAGATGGCTATGGACTAGAGTGGGCAGATATACTTTAATGAAGGTGGTGGGATTTGAGCTGTACCTGGACAATGGGGAAGGATTTGGGCCAGCTGGAAGGAAGTCAGGAAAGGGGGCATTCTGGCACGAGGTCAGAGACATTTACTTAGGAGCCAATAAACAGACCTGACCAGAAATAACTCAAGGCAGGTGAGGGGGTTGTGGGAGACAAAGTTGGAAAAGCACTGGGTTGGCCAAAAAGTCTCTTACATTTTTTCCATAAAATAAAAGATACATTTTTCATTTTCGCCAATAACTTTATTAATTTGGATATTTTGAGTATGTCAGCTATCTCCCACTACTGGCCTCTAGTGGGTAGAGGTCAGGGGTGCTGCTACCATCTTTCAAGGCATAAGACAGCCCCACAGCAAAGAATTATTTGGTCAAAATGTCAATAGTACAAAGACACTTTGCAAACCACTTTTGACATGTTTGATCAGTCACAGCACCTTCTTCATATACTGCACAAATCTTTTTTTGCTCTTCAGTTGTGTTTTTACCTTTCTTGAAATAATAAAGCATAATACAACAAAAATGTTGTGTATCTTCTTCCACCTTCAGCATTAAAATGGCTGTACAAAAATCCACCAATTTTGATAAGATTTTTAAATGCACACTGACATGATAGCTGTCACAATACAGTCTAACAAAATTGTTTCAAATGAAGTTAAAGACAACTAAGCACTACTAGAGCCATCTATGGGAAAAACATAACAGACTTTTTGGCCAACCCAATAGGTGAGGACAGACTCTGGAGACTTTTGTATAGTATAGGAATGTTAGAGACTGCAAGGGCAAGAAATTTGTAATTGTTAACAATCCATATATTCCTTGGGGCTTATTCAGCTGCTAAACATCACTATTGCATTTGCAGGGGAACTATTAAATACTATTAGACTTGTTAAAGCTTCTGCAATTGTATAAGTCATTTATTTATTCACAGACCTTCAGTAATGCTTACGAAGAAAGTTTTTAAAAATTAATTTATTTTTAATTGAATTTATTGGGGTGACATTGGTTCGCAAAACCAATGCATTGAAACCATGCAGGTTTCAATGTACAACTCAGTAAAACATTATCTGCACACCTGCATCATGCGCCTATCAGCCTAAGCAAAGTCTCCTTCTGTCCCCTTTACCCCCACCCCTTTCTGCCCCCACCCTATTTGCCACACTGTTGTCTGTGTTAGGTATATGTTTTTTTCCCTAATCCCTTCACCTTCTTTCACCTAGTCTCCCAACCCTCCTTCCCCTGACAGCTGTCAGTCTGTTCCATGTATCCATGCCTCTGTTTCTATTTAGTTCATCAGCTGTCAGTTTATTTTGTTCATTAGATTCCACATATGAGTAAAATCACATGGTATTTGCATTTCTGTGGCTGGGTTATTTCACTTAGCATAGTACTCTTCAGGTCCATCCATCCATGCTGTCATAAAAAGATAGGATTTCCTGTTCTTTTTTTTTTTTTTGCCCTACAGCAGAGTAGTATTCCATTGTGAAAATATTCTACAGCTGTTGGGAACTGCCCTGCCTGGTTTCAAAAGCTGTAACCCCCCCATGGCTAAGGCTGAGTAAAAAGACCTTGGGACCATAAGCCACTAAGGAGATAAAGCTTATCCTCCTGGCAGGGGTGCAGCCTCAGCCCCCTTTACTTCACCCTACTTGGCCGAGGACAGATGACTGGTTAGCCAGTGACCGGTAAGATTCCTCAAGGGAGGGACAACCTAAGATAGGAATGGTCTCAACGGGGCCATCAGGGAAGGACTCATGGGGCTAAAGGGGGTGATGTACCCTCACTCCTCTTCTTTGACATAGCCTGAGTCCTCATTCTGTCTGTAAGGAGTCTCCTAATCTCTTGGCTGCCCATATCCTCCACCTGACTGAAGCCTGAAACAATGCCCGTGAGTGCAGCCCTGTGCTTGAAAGGGCGAGTTTCCAGGGCAATCAGGCCTAAGAAAAGAATGCATAAAGTTCTGTGAAACCTGCTTTGCTAATACCATCAATTTAAATGGTAAGGGTCCAAGCATAGAATGAGTTTATTTCCCCAAAGTTTTATGGCCCTTTAGCTATCTGACCCTGACACAGAATAAGCCCTGGTAGTTCTTTGGATGTTATCTATTGTTTGATCATTACTGCCTGACAATGATTGAGCTTTACATATACACCCTGTATTCCTATGCAAATTAAACCCAATAAAACTCCATTGAGGAATAGGCTCAAGGACCTTCCCCTTTGAGATATTGGTCACCTTTCCTCCCCAAGCAGGTCATGTCTTGGTAGACTTATTCTCAACTGTGGTGCACCAGGGAAGGCGGGGGGCCTGTGGGCAGAACCCCCTACCCTCACTGCTTTTTTATTCACCCATCTACTGATGGCCACTTGGGCTGTTTGCAAATGATGGCTACTGTAAATAACACTGCAATGATTTTAGGGGTGCATATGTTCTTTCAAAATAGTTTTTCAGGTTTCTTAGGATATATTCCCAGAAGTGAGATTGCTGTGTCAGAAGGCAGTTCTATTTCTAATTTTTTGAGGAAACTCCATGCTGTTTTCCACAATGGCTGCACCAGTCTGCATTCCTATCAACAGTACACAAAGGCTTCCTTTTCTCCACGTCCTCTCCAACACTGGTTTGCTGATTTATTGATGATAGCCATTCTGACAGGTGTGAGGTGATGTCTCATTGTGGTTTTGCTTATGAAGGAAGTTTCCTGAAAAATCCAGAGCTACTTGATTTATGTGTCTATGCTAATACTGTTTCATGATGCTTTCATGCTAATTTGTCTTTGTGCATTTTTTAATTCTCCTGTGAATATACAGGGTGGGGCAAAAGGAGGTTTATAGTTATTTGTATGGAAAATAGTACAATAATTAATAAATAATAAGAGAAGAATAAACTCTGTGTTTCACATACTCACAACTGTGAACTCACTTTTGCCCCACCCTGTATTAAGTCTTTGTCATTCTCCCTCCCCACTCAGCGAAGGTAATTGCTGATAGTAAACATTATTAACACAGGAGTAAAGGTTATATATATGATATACATGATTAAAAAAAATTTAGTCTCCATAACAACAAGATAGCCAGTCAATTCAATCACTTGTGTGAAAAATAATTAGTAAAAAGTGTTGCCTTGAGTCATTTAGAAACCACTGGATCATGATTAGTGAAGTGATTCAATTAGAAATATACATTAATTGGCAACAGTGCAGAAAAACCACTAACTTTGAAAAGATTAGGCAGCCGGCCTTTAGAGCCATGGTTCCAAAGGGAGGTTGTTGAGAGACCTTATAATCTGTAGTTTCCTTCTTTTGCCCTTCCATCCTCTCAAGTATTTTAGGAGATGTACTTACTTTTTAAATGAAAAGATGTTAAAATCATTTTTGACTTGAGAATTTTACTCTAAATAAAGTGGGTAACACTCTGGGTGTTATGAAATTACAACTTGGAAGTCACTGGGGAATCAGAAAATAATTTCACTTTATTGCCATTCATATACAGTGGAAATGTGTCAAAGCACAAAACCTTTAGGACTTGATTCCATTTACTGACAGAGCCCAGTTGTACCACATATTTTGTGTTAGAATTTCTTCACCTTTAAGCGTGGGAAGTACAGAGAAGGAAGTGAAATGGATTCTGAAAACTTGGTTCAAATCTAAAAATTGTGTAAGAACCGTAGTTGAAATGTACCAGGCACATATTAGTTAACATTGCTAGAGAGAGAGAAAAGGGAAACATGACCTGTCTGAGATCAATAACAAATAGGTTTTTCAAGTTTAGCCTATGAAACCCAAAGATAAGAAAAGGCAGGGAAAACACTGATTATACTGAGAAGAGTTCACTTTCCATCTGGGCAAAGGTTACAGAGGTCTGAAAACAGGATTTCTATTTTCCTACAGAAATCTGAGAATAGGATTCCTGATGACTCAATCCAGGAAAAAGTGAAATAGGAAACAGTTATTCCTTACTAAAAAATAAAAACAAGAACACAGATAAATCAGAAATGAAATTTTCAGAAACAGCAACCAACAGAGTTGCACATTCAGACGCAGTAAATGAGAGCATAATGATCTTGACACTCCCTTATTTCTTTTGCTTATCTTAATTTTCTTCTTTTCCCTGGTATGCATGTAGGAATGAGAAACCAGACACAACAGAAGAGAGATATGAAATGAAGGAGAAATAAAGAAAATGAAAAAGTCAAGCATTCATTTTCTCATTTCTGTCTCCTATACTTTACTTATGCATTTTAGTATTTCCTTCTAAGACTATGTAGCCTTAATAGGCTTGTGTAGGCTTAATAATTCAATATGTAGCCTTAATCACTCAATATATATCCTTTTTTTCACTTTTTCATTAATCAAAGATGATACATATTTAGATTTAAGATTAGGGTTGCCAGATAAAATTCAGGATGGTTAGTATATTTGAATTTCAGATAAGCAACAAATACAGTTTTAGTATAAACATTTCCCAAATATTGCATGGGGAATGCTTATCTAAAAAATAATTTGTTGTTTATCTGAAATTCAACTTTAACTGGGTATCCTGCATTTTTATTTGCTAAATCTGCTAGACCTGGGAAAGAACCACTAGTTTTAACAGAGATGGATCTTCCTGTGTTTAATCCAGTTTATTAATTAAAATTTTTGTTGAAGTGCAACATGCATATATAAAGTGCACTTATAAGTGAACAGTTCATTGTACATTCACGTAATGAACACACCTGTGTAACCAGCACCCAGAATGTTATCCACAGCCTAGAAGCCTCCTTTGTACCCTCTTTCCCCTCAATAAGGGAAATCACTATCCTGACTTCTAACAGTATAGGCCAGTTTTGCCATTTCACCACTATTTCTATTTAGTGTCAGTGGTCTCATCCTTGTATTCTAACCAGGTGTCCACTACTTGGCAGAAACACAAACCCCTTCATCAGGTTAAACACCAATTCATTGGAGATGGGTGAGGTCAGGAGAAATCTCTCCTGCCTCCACATATTTAAGTGAATTCTCTAGGCAGTGTATATCCAGAACCCCATGAGTGTGTTAGATGGACAGAATTTTCCAGGGTACCTAGAAGATAAGAAATCAAGAAGTTGTGAGTTTTCCAGGATATGATAGGTTATAAACTTTTGGCTAGAAGATGCTGAGGACCAAACAGGTGGTTTATTTGGTGATACATTTAACAGAGATATAGTAAGAACTAGGTATTTGACACACTTCTCCATGAACAGCTTCGTTAAGATGTTCTTACAGGTTACTGTCCTCCAGCATGGGCTGCCCGTTGGTAGTGTTCATCTGCACTGGCATAGCTTTGTTGTACCAGGTTGTTCTGTGAAGTCATGTAATACTTCTTAGTCTACTAATTCCCTCAACCAGGAGAGAGGATACTGTTCCCATCCTACCAGAATGCATCATAACCATCCCCATAACTAAAACAGGGAATCTGGACACAGAAGAAGTTCCCTTCTCCTTCTCCCCAGTAGTATTGGGGAGGAAGGCCATAGGAATTGAGCCCTAAGACAGAGCAGGATCATCTCTAATAGAACTTTCATACATACAAGCCTGGAAAAGAATGGCGTTCCAGACTGAGTTCACTGATTATCTCCCAAGGCTCCCCTAGAACTAAAGTATATGACATGGCTGACCAGACATCCTTCTCCAATTGAAATCTGAGAATAGGATTCCTGATGATTCAATCCAGGAAAGACCATCAAATATTTGACTGGGCAGTGCCATAAATATTAGTTTCTAAAACAAAAACAAAACAAACAAAAAAAGATTAATTTCTGAGCCGCAGCCTTCCAGGCAAAAGTGAGGTATTGATGTCCTCTCTGCCTCTCCAAGCAAGCTCAAAGCCAAGAAGGTAAAATATGGTTCTTTCATCTCCCGTCACTGTATTCTTTCCCTACCTGGTGCATAGTCTGTCCCATTATAAATGCAGTGGAAGAAGGATGTCTGTCCACTGTTGCTCATAATACCGGAAAAGCAGAACTATTCAACAATGGAACCCTGATGACTACATTGTGCTATGTCTCAAACAATGTAATCCTACCTAGTTTTTGAAAAAATAAAATAAAATAAAGTAAAATAAAATGGCATTGTAGAAGAAAATGTAGTAGTAGTCATAGTAGTTGTACCTAGTCCTTAAAGCCTGTACTATCTGCCATCCACTGTTCTAAGTATTTGGCAAATGTTGACTCACTTAAATATTCACAAAAATTCTGTGAAGAAGAACCATTATTATTCCCACTTGACAGATAAAGAATCTGAGGTACCTATTTGAGTTAAAGAATGTGCCTAAGGGACACACAGTGAGTGCCAGAGTGGACTCAAATCCAGACAGGCTAGCTCCAAAGTTCACACTGTTAACTGTTACATAGTGATAAAGAAAACAATCACTTATCATTAAAGGAGAAAAGCAAGCTTAAAAATACAGTTTGAAAAGTGTGATTCCAATTCTTTATCAAACCTTTAAAAATCATGTGATCACACGTGGAAAGAAAAAGCACAGTAAGGATACATGATGTGGTATTAACAATGAGAGGTCAGAGTTTAAGCAAATCTTATTTTCTTCTTTACAGTTTTCTATATTGTCCACATTGTCTGCAATAAACACTTAAGATTTTTTAAATGAGGACAATATTCTTAGGACAAAACTGTTTCTTTTGGCAAAATAGGCTCAACAATAGTGATGTTTATTCAGGGCCTTCCGGTGTGAAGTCATGGAGAGTCACACCCTATGGAAAGCTTTCAAGGGACATGCCCAGATCACATCATGCAGACCGTTTTGCCTCAAAGCAAAGTGAGCTTCGAATACATCACTGCATTAACCTGGTGCATGGGAGGTGGGCTGTGTAGAGCCCCGAGCAGATGTTAGAATGCTGAAGCTGTCAGGGACCTCAAGCTTCTTGAATCTAACCCCTCACTTGGTAGAAACTGAGGTTGGAGAGTTTACCCTTGGGAAGTTGGTTAACTGGGAGACATTTATTGAAAATGGCATTAGCCTTAGGAAGCAGAATTCAGCAGGAAATATTACAAGTCATTTAAAATTAAGCCACAGAGGCCATAACAAGAAAACATTTGAGTGAATTTTTTTTATCTCCTTGTGTCCACAAAAGTTTACTGGAAGAAATCCCTGCAAATGTATTGCAGCAAAGATTTATACGTATTACTTGGGGAAATTCAAAACAAGTTGTGATGGGGAAGAATCTGCCACAGACAATAATGTCCACATGTAGTCTTCTTTCCAGGCTACACACTCCAACAGGGTTACATTCAGGGTTTCCCTGTTGATGCCAGAGGACGTAATCCAGAGTTCCAGGGCTTCCAGTCTCATCTGGATTTCCTCAGGGAAGAGTAAATTGAAAATCCAAGAGGCTCTCACTCAGCCCTACCCTCTCAAGACATTATGATGAATCATAAAATGATAGTGGGGAGGGCTGACAACCTCTAAGCAACATGGTTTTTTAGAGTTTGACCTTTGCAATGGCTACTCCCAGGAGCAGGGTCAGTCAGTGGGTGCTGCTGATAGAGCAGTCACTCCTACCAGCTCCCCACCTCAGCTGTGCTTCTATCTCTGGCTGATCTGATCTTAGGGCTTGGGCTCACTGATGAAGTACTACCTCTAGAGGGCAGTTCAAAACAGGGCTCTTACCGAGTTGTGGAATGATAGCACTTCGAAGGCTTTAAAGACACTATTCATAATGTCCTGAACTGCATTAGTGAAGCAAACATATTTTTTCATAGAATGTCACAATTTTAGCTACATTCTCAAGAAATTCACAGGACTCTATGGGCCCTGTGTACAGACCAAATATGTACACAATATTTAAACTAAAGGAACTATGTGATGAGTTGCTAGAATTATGAGACCCTCCGCAAAAAGCCCCCCAGAGGATTCGAAGAGAAGGTTGTTTCCAGCTGAGATACTGAACAAAGATGAGCCCATATAGGAAGGGAGGCTGTGGAAGAGGAATGGCCAGACACAGGAAAATGTCTGAATAAAAGTTTGAAGCTATGAAAGAGTCTGTTTAAAGCAAAGTGAGAAGTTATGTTTTCTACAAAGAGGTGTCCTGTAGCCAAGCCAAAAACTCAGAAAAGAACCATATCTTATCAAATTTTAGATGCCATGATTGCCATCAATCATAAAATGCACTCTGATTGCAGAGATATTTTAAATGTTTTATTTTTATTTTTCAAAAATATGTTTTATGCCCTGCCAGTGTGGCTTAGTTGGTTGGAGTGATGTCCCATAAACCAAAAGGTAATGGGTTCAATTCCTAATCAGTGCACCTGCCTAGGTTGCAGGTTTGGCCCCTGGTGTGGTACATATGAGAAGCAATGGATTGATGTTTTTCTCTCATCTCTCATCTCTCTCTCTCTTTCTCTCTGTCTCTCTTTCCCCTCCCCTCCTTCTCTAAAATCAATAAGCATGCCCTCAGGTGAGGATTAAATATATATGTATAATATGTATATATATAAATATATATATATTAGAATTGATAAACACAATTAGCTGGGGTCATATTATAGGAGGCCTTGAAAATCATATAAAAAGGGTATATGGTAGGGAATGGGGAGCCCTGGGAGACTTTTGAGCAGGGGTGCAATATTACCCTTTATAAAGACTGATTAAGATGCTGTAGTGAGGCCAAGGTAGGATACATAGTCCTAGAGCTACTGCATTAGTACAGGATGGAGGGAACTAGAGGGGTGGTAGTGAGATTGGAAAGATCCACACCCGAGTCATTTTCAAGGAACAATCAAGTGAATCAATCACACAGACATGGTTTCCAACTTTTTATGTTTTCTTATCACATAATTTTCTTTTCCTGATTTTTGCTAGATGATAGAGCTTATACTATTCCTTTTCTCTCCTGCCTAGTGTTTTTAAAGTTTTTGATTTCTATCTCTATATTATTAATGGTTGCCTTTATATATTTAAGCCTACATTTTTATGTTAACATAAAAAATCAATAGCTACTCATTTGAAAACAATATGAAAGATTTAGCTACCTTTTCTCTCCATCCTCGCCTTCAGCCCTGCCCCTTTCAGGCTTTGTTGGCATTATCACACTTGGAATTTTATTTGAGGACCAGATTCAGGCACGTTTTATTCACAAATGATACTTGATCAGGCTATTCAAAATACTCCCCCAAATAGGATCAGTTTCAAACTCCCAAAAATATATTAAAACTTAAAAGAAACTTGTACCCCAAGGCCTACTATGAAGTTCAGTTTATGATCCATGTTATGCTGCTTCCTAATAATTCTCAACTACTCTAAATTGTTTTAATTTTCAATACTGCTGTAATTTCTATTTCCCTAAATTTTATTTATCTTTACTGGTCTGAGTGCTCACGACTGAATCAGCATATTTCTTATTCTTTTTTTTTATGTGTATATTTCTTTTTTTTATTTTAGTTTATTCAGTACAGTTTCTATCCTTTATTCCCATCATATTTCTTATTCTTATGCTAGGTTGAATGCCTCTAGAATAAAATATACATTTTTAGTTGCTATACCTTTAAGAAATCATGAGAGATATTCAGAAGAATCTGGGATGAGAAGCTGCTAGGAGTCGTGGCTTTTTTGGCAGGACTCACCAATTGGTCCTGTTCCTGGGACTAGCCATTGCAAACATAGATAAAATGTTCAGAAAGAACAGGCTGCTGCTGGGTAGGGACCAACAAAAATGATTAGGGGTCTTAAATTTGGGAAAGCAATGACTTAGGGGGCATATGGTTAAGGCTTTTAAAATGAAGCAGCAAAGATCAGGTGAACTTACTGATAGAATCCTTACACTAATGTTAGAACATTTATTAAAACTATTTTTATTAAATATTGTATTGTTATTCTGTTACAGTTGTCCCAGTTTTCCCCCCTTTGCCCTCCTCCACCTAGCCCACCCCCACCCCACAGTCATCCCTGTTTTCTGTGTCCATGGGTCATTCAAACATGTTCTTTGCCTAGTCCCTTCCCTTCTTTCGACCATTATCCCCCTTCCCCGCTTTCCCCTCTGGTCACTGCCAGTCTGTTCCTTGTTTCCACGCCTCAGGTTCTATTTTGCTCACTAGTTTATTTTGTTCATTAGGTTCCTCTTATAGGTGAGATCATATGGTATTTGTCTTTCACCATCTGGTCTATTTCACTTAACATAATATTCTGTATTTCCATCCATGCTGTCACAAAAGATAGGAGTTCTTTCTTTCTGCTGCATAATATGCCATTGTGTAAATGCACCACACTTATTTACTGATGGGTACTTAGGTTGTTTCCAGTATGTGGCCATTGTAAATAGCACTGCTATAAACATAGGGATGCATAAGTTCTTTTGGATTTGTGTTTTGGGATTCTTATGGTACATTCCAAGCAGTGGAATCGCTGAATCAAAAGGCAGTTCCATTTTTAGTTTTTTGAGGAAATTCCATAAGAAATAAATTTAGAGAGAAAAACTAAAGCTGTTCAGTTTCATAATAGGATACCTTGTTTTACCTCTTCAGATCTAATTTTTATCCTTCTCTGCTCTGCTCTGGCTCTGGAAGGCTGACCTATATGGAATGCATGGACAAACTCCCTTGCCCTCTGGCTAAAGTTGGATTTTGGCAAATGTGCTGGTTAGAGGCACTGTGACAGGAGACTGGAAGATGGAAAACATGAGGTCGGGATATTTACTCCCCAGATCCCTCTCTATCAGGGCGTGCAGGGTTGGCTGATTCTACCCACTGAAGGCTACTACTCTTGTCAGACAGCTCTCTCCACACTCTCTCTGGGTTCTGGGAAATACATCCTTCCTTTCCCACTTTAGACGTATGGGGAGTAACAGTTGCCCATTGTTGCTAACCCCAGTTATTGCACCATCCTTGCTGATTTCTGTAAACCCTTGTAAATAACCACACCTTGTAAATAGTGCCTTTATTCACTTCCCTCAATTACCTACATGGAGTAAGCCATCTGTTTCCAGACTCACGCTGGACCTAATAGACGCTTTAATGACCCTAGAGATCCTTATACCTAAGAAACAGTAGGGGTAGAAAATATAATTATAAAATGGTGACCATGGATAAAAAAGACTAATTTTGTGAAATAGGCTAACATTACACCATTTTAAGATTGCATTATGGGGCCAAAGGCCACCTACTGGGCTCAATGGTTGAATGGATGTAGGCTTTTTCTTTTAGAGAATAGATGTTCCCACCATTGGTCATCCTGGAAAGTAAATAATCCCCATGCAGGAAATAAATGGAAACTATGGACTATGGAAGGAGGTGCTTCCACCCTTCTCCAGATTAGGGATCCATTTGGCCCTGGACTTTGAGGTATGGAGAAGCTTTGAGCAGATTCACGCTGGTGGTGAGCCCTCCTTAGGGTAGTGGCAACATTAAGCTTCTGTTTTTGTCAGGAATGGCAGCAGAGAGAATAGAGGCTCAGAGAGGGAAACAAACAGCATTTGAGGCCCTGGGATAAGGAACCCATAGGCCAAAAAGACATTGTACAATATCTGAATTCCAGCCCCAACAAAAACCAGGAAGCATTATTAGGATGTTGTCTTTGGACCAAGGGAAAAACTTTCCTTTTCTGTAAGTTTTCATCTTTTTCTTTGTCTTTTTTAAAATTCCTGTTTAGTTTATTACAGTTGTCCCAGTTTTTCCCCCTTTACCCTCCTCCACCCAGCCCAGCTCCCGCTCCCACAGTCAATCCTTACACCATTGTCCATTGCCATGGGTCATTCATACATGTTCTTTGACTAATCACTTCCCCTTCTGTCCACCATTTCCTGTCTCCCCACTTTCCTCTGGCAACTGTCAGTCTGTTCCATGTTTCCATGTCTCTGATTCTGTTTTGCTCATTAGTTTATTTTGTTCATTAGATTCCTCATATAAGTGAGATCATATGGTTCTTTCCTGAGGCTGAAGTAGGGCAACACAGGCATCAATGGGGAGAACTGAGCTCATGATAGCAGAACTTTTCTGAAGGTCCAAGCAGTGAACTGAGAAGGCCAGAGGGGTGCATGGGAATGCTGTCTTTGGGGCTTCATCTATAAGGTAGTATAAATAAAGTTTCATATATAGTTCGGAGCCCTTTGAGAGAAGTCACTTTCCAGAAAGAGGGCTGGTAGGAGAGAATGTTGTCATAATTTTGGTATAACATGGAAGGATACTTTCCATTATAGTCATAGACTGGGAAGCTGAGACTAGGTGGGTTACAGAAATAGCTTCTAAAGGGTCAAGTAAACTCTGTGTCTATCAGATTGATAGTAAGCTTACAGATAGAAACTGAAACGCATCCTGACCTTTAGAGATCGATACTGGAGAAACCAGGCTACTCAACCACAAAACTCCCTTGGTACTTCTGCTAGAGTTAGAATAAAGGACTAGGTGCGTATGATAAAATTAATGGATTTTTGTTTTCATTGAGGTCCTGCAATTCATTTTCCCTGTACTGGAGACAGGAATAGTTCTTGGAGCTTTCACAAGGTTGATGTTGTGCCCTGATTCCTATTTTGGCTTAATGAAACTGAGAATCTCATTAAGGGCCAAAGCAACACTCATTAGTCATATGAGCCTTGCACGTTTACCAAGAACTTGCCCTCCACTCTGGCAAGAAAGAAGGGACCTGTGTGCCAGCTGAAAGGACATCACCTGACTATCTCTGGGCTAAGTTTATGTAAGCAGTGCATGTGAACATCATCTAAAAATATTGTCCTGAGTTATTAACTTGTTAAGATGCATTTCTTAAGACTTTTTAAAATATGAAAAGTAACAAGATAAATTACTGAAAAAGGAATATTGACACTCATACAAAGAATGATTTCTTCTTAGAAAAGGTTAATCAAACTTTAGAGGTCTAACTGGTTTAGCACCTCAAGATGATAACCTGGGAGAGATTGGGACTTAAGGTTTTAACATAAATTCTACTATGAACCAAATCCTCCTGAATAGGGTTGAAGCCTGAAGTGTCAAGCTCTGTCCTGTTTGCTTCACCAATTATGTATGACTGGATTCAAACATTCCACTTCAGGGACATTTAGTTTCTCCACAGACATAATCATTACTCGCTTCTCAGGAATTTGTGAGCCTGCCTCAAGAAGCAGCCTTTTTCCACATGAGGGAAGGAGGTCTCACGTAGTCTGTTTTCCCTAATCTGTTCCTATGCCATCTGACCAAAGAGTGCATCTGTGGAACCCATACTTGCCTATCTCCCTGTCCTATTTTGACCTTTGTACTTAAATTTGAAGTAACCTTCAAGAGCATGTGACTCAGGAAGCATAATGTCAGGGATCAGGGCTGAACTATTATAGCACAGTGGATTAGCAGCCAAGGAGCAGTTCCTCTAACTCGGACTACCCAGGGTTCTCTGAGGAGCCATTCTCTGGCAGCTATGCCACTCAGACTGTAATAGCTATGTAGTGTTGAGGGGTAATTCTGAATTACAGCATGGCAAGATCCTCGATGGATGAGCTCATTTGCTGGGTGCACTGTTTGGGCATCTTATCTTAACTATATTGACTTGAACAAAACCTCCAAGAAGGAGTAATGTTTATGTTTCTAATTTATTTCATCTTAATTCTGTTATGGTTGTAATTTTATTGCATGCCACCATTAGCACAGCTTGATCAAGGATGTGGTTACAAAGATGGTAAACTGTTCCCTAAATCATGAGTCCAGACAGTGTAATGTTGCCTTTTATGGGCACTATAAGATGGGTGGGGGCTGTATATCATTCAGTACCCCACTATATCTTCAATATCAATGCCACAAAAGGAAATGTCTGTGGGGACGTTCAGAAAACAGAATGAAGACATGTATTTAAAAGTCCAGTCTATTTCTACAATAGGCAAATTAGATTAGTCTTATACCAATTTATTCACAAAAGAGTAACAGCTTTTAGGAAAATAGGCAAATGACTTCCTATGTGATAATTTGATGGTAATTAATTTGTTAAAATTAGAAAAAACATTAACAAATTAATTTGCATAAATTAGAGAGTGTTGATCCTTATACTGACAGGAAGAAAGAGGCACAAACCTAACTTCTGGCAACCTTAGACTGTTTTTAAGATTTTTTTTCTCAGAATAAACCTCATCACAATCAACTTCTTTCTCTGAAGTAATTCTCTTAATTGGGTTGAGGTTAATTATAGTAGCAATGTGGCTAAAGGGCAATTGATGTGCATTGATTGAAGCATCTTAAAGAAACCATAGTAAAAACTTACCTAGAGTTTGAGACTGATTTGAGATTTCTTCCCTTGGTACTTTATGGAGATTGTGGTTACTGTTGTTGTTCAGAGTGTATTTTGGTTCTGTCTGTCCAGGAGCAGAAGTCCATCAGGTATGTGTCCTTTGATTCTTCAGAGAATTCTCCTCAGAGATTCTGAGGGCTGTGCTCTTCCTGCTAAGACAAGTTCATTTAATTAATGCTGTGGGTTTTCCCTTTCAGAAGTAAATGCAGACTCTGGCCAAGATGGAGGCGTAGGTAGATATACTTTGCCTCCTTGCACAACCAAAAGAAGGACAACAATAAATTTAAAAACAAAAAATAAGCAGCACTGGCAGATAATCGAACTCTATGGAAGTCTGACAACCAAGGAACTAAAGAAGAAATAATTAATTCAGATTGGTAGGAGGGGTGGAGACAGGGAACCAGGGTGAAAAGGACTTGCAGCTAAGTGGTGGCTGGCAGACTGGACAGTCCCACATTTGCATGCAGATGGGAGGAACAACTGGGGAGCAAGACCAACTGAGCAATACAGGGTTCCAGCAAGGGAAAAGAAAGCCTTGAAACCTCAGGTTGTAAAAACCTGTAGGGGTTGAGGCAGCAGGAGAAACTCCCAGTGTCATAGAAGAGTTTGTTGGAGAGACCCACAGAGTCCTAGAACGTACACAAACCCACCCACCCAGGAATCAGCACCAGAAGGGCCCAATTTATTTGTGGGTAGGAGAGGAAGTGACAGAAAGCTGGCGGAGAGACAGGCAAGCAGCATTGTTCCCTCTCCGACCCCTACCCCACATACAGTGCCACAATGCAGTGACATGGGTTGCCCTACCCCAGCAAATACCTAAGGCTCCACTCTTTACAATGTAATAGGCATGCTGAGGCAAAGAAATATGGCCCAAATGAAAGAACAGATCAAAGTTCCAAAAATAGAACTAAGTGATGAAGGGATAGCCAACCTATCAGATGCACAGTTCAAAACACTGGTTATCAGGATGCTCACAGAAATGGTTGAATATGGTCACAAACTAGAGGAAGAAGTGAAGGCTATGCAAAGTGAAATAAAGAAAAATATACAGGTAACCAACAGTGAAGGGAAGGAAACTGGGACTCAAATCAACAATTTGGAGCAGAAGGAAGAAATAAACATTCAACCAGAATAGAATGAAGAAACAAGAATTCAAAAAATGAAGACAGGCTTAGGAACCTCTGTGACAACTTTAAACATTCCAACACCCTAATCATAAGGGTACCAGAAGAAGAAGAGGAAGAGGAAGAAATTAAAAACTTATTTGAAAAAATAATGAAGGAGAACTTCCCCAATCTAGCAAAAGAAATAGACTTCCAGGAAGTCCAGGAAACTCAGAGAGTTCCAAAGAAGTTGGACCCAAGTAGGCACACACCAAGGCACATCATAATTACATTAGCCAAGATTAAAATGAAGGAGAGAATCTTAAAAGCAGCAAGAGAAAAGGAGACAGTTACCTACAAAGGAGTTCCCATAAGACTATCAGCTGATTTCTGCAAGGAAACCTTGCAGGCAAGAAGGGCCTGGAAAGAAGTATTCAAAGTCATAAAGGCAAGGACCTACATCCAAGATTACTCTATCCAGCAAAGTTATCACTTAGAAAGGAAGGGTAGATAAAGTGCTCCCAGATAAGGTCAAGTTAAAGGGGTTCATCATCACCAAGCCCTTGTTACACGAAATGTTAAAGGGGCTTATCTAAGCAAAAGAAGATAAAAAATATGAACAGTAAAATGACAACAAACTCACAATTATCAACAACTGAACCTAAAAACAAAAACAGAAACAAACTAAGCTGACAATTAGAACATGAACTCCAGAAATGAACTCCATGTGACCTCCAGAAATGGAGGTCACATGGAGGGTTATCAGCAGGGAAGGGAATGGGTGGAGAATGGGGGAAAAGGTACAGGGAATAAGAAGCATAAATAATAGGTACAAAACAGGCAGGGGGAGGGCAAGAATAGTATGGAAAGTGTAGAAGCAAAAAAACTTATATATATGACCCATGGACATGAACTAAGGGCTGGGAATGTGGGTGGGGCAGTGCAGGGTGGAGGGGGATAAATGGGATAAAAAAATGGGACAACTGTAATGGCATAATCAAGAAAATATATTTTTAAAAAGGAAGTAAATGCAGAAAATGTTTGGCAGTTCCTGAACAGGTTGAACATAGAATTACTACATGACCCAGCAATTTCACTGCTAGGTATATGTAACCAAAAGAATTGAAAAGAGGTACTCAAATGCTTGTACATGAATGTCCATACTGGTGGTATTCACAATAGCCAAAAGTTAGAAACAACCCATCAATGAATAGATAAACAAATTGTAGTATACACATGTAATAGAACATTATTCAGTCATGAAAAAGAATGAAACTTAAATGGGGTGTTCAGTGGAAGAAGCCAGATAGGAAATGTCGCATATTGCATGAAATATACAGAATAGATAAATTCATAGAGACAGAAAGCAGGCTGATGCCTGCTGGGAGGTAGTTAGGCACAAGATTTTTTATGGGGCAATAAACATATTTTGGAACTTGATATGAATGGTGGTCGAACAATATTGTGAATATATGAAATGCCACTGAATTGTTCACTTTAATATAGCTAAATTTTATGTTATGTGAATTTCACTTTAATGAAGACAATCCTAGAATGAATGGAAAACAGCACTTTATTCAATTGTCTTCATGAAGTACTATGCAACTCAGAATATCCTTTAGTCCTAGGCAACAGGATTATAAGCTATAGGTAGAGAAACAACTGTTTATACCAGTTCCTGACAATGACAAGCTACTTTGGCCACATGTAACATGCCAGATTCATTAAGAGACGCCTGATAGTTCACCAAGGAGAGAAATGACACCCAGTCCTCTTATTTTTGGCAGCTATTTCAAATAGAAGAGCCATTCATCTTTCTGACAGGTACAGAGTTTGAGATTAAATTTTTTCATGCTTTTTAAAAATGTATTTTCAACAGAAAATTGATATACCTGTTCTTATGAAAAGAAATCTTGCAATTGATGATCTGAAAAAGAAAAATGACCAATTTCTGCTCATACATCCCATTGCATTTAAATTTTTAGTGCAAAAATAAGTCAAGAATTCTCTACTTCTCCGGATCGGGGGTGCCAGAATTGTCATTCGCCATAAAATATGAGGGGCAACAATAGTAATTAAGGCTTTGGGAAATAGACTCCATGAAGATTAAGGGGAAAAAAGAAGACAATGATATAGGGATTCAGTGTTGAAAGGATGTCACATGGTATGGTGATTATCTGTTGTGCCTTCCCAGAGGAAAGAGAAAGTAAGCTTAAATAAATGCACAGAGGAGCTTCTCTGCAGCATTAACATGTTCTTGCTGCAAGAATTAAAAGAGGCTGAAAGAAGACACTAAAGGAGGCTACACATTTCTTCAGGAGGTATTGAAACTCTAGGAAGCTGACAGATATGATGACCTGTGAAGAGACCATTCACTTTTCTGACTCTGGGATAGCTGCAACAGATCAGGATCTTTATTTATTTTGAGATTTTATATATTTATCTTTAGAGAGAGGGAAAGGGAGTGAGAAAGAGAGAGAGAAACATCAATGTGTGGTTGCCTCTTGTAGACTTCCAACTGGGGACCTGGCCCACAACCCAGACATGTGCCCTGACTGGGAATTAAACCGGCGAACCTTGGGTTTGCAGGCTGGCACTCAATCCACTGAGCTATACCAGCCAGGGCAGGGTCTTTTTTTCTTCTTTAGAAAAGTCATCTACAAGACTGGTATCTTAATAGACCTTTCTACCTATATCTATCATAATTCCTTCATGAATATTTTCTTGTTGTCCTGATCTTAGGGGATAAGGAACAAAGTCATTATGTATAAAATAAGCTTTCAAACTATTGAAGCTGACTGCAGAAAGCTCATCCCCACCCCAAATAAGTTTCTTGTTCTTTGTGTAAAAGAATCTTAGTTCTTAACTTGATCATCTTTGTGGCATTCTCATCACTATTTTAAAGCTCTTTGTTATTCTCTGAAATCATCTATATGATTGGGCTACCTAACTTTAGAAAAGAAACATAAAAGCTATCTGAAAAAGAATGCAAAAATGACAATATATTTGAGTTGTTCATAGACTTGTTTCTAAAAATTGTTGTTGTTTTTCTAAGGGCCACATAAAAAGCCCTTGCTTGGCAGAGGCCGGGGTGTACAGTGTGGGACTGAGGGGAGGCCTGGGAGCAAGAAAGAGAAGCTATGGATGCACTGTTCCATGTACTTTACTAGAAAATAAAAACTAGCCCTGGAGCCAAGAATTGGCCCTGCAGCCAAGAATTCCTCAAATTAAATATTATGGACTCAAATGACCATGCCTTACTCTTTTTCTACTTTTATATTTTACAAAGCCAAAGGCAAAGAAAAACAAATGGTTTACTTACTATACACAGCCAATTAGTAGTAAATCTGAAGTTAGAATGTAGGAGTACTTAAATGCCAATCTAGTGCTCAGTCTACTGAACTAGGTAGGCTGCTCAAATTTGGAAGTCCAGGAAATATAATAAATACACTGTGATGATATTCACATTAGTACTCTGCAAAAATATTTTATATCTCATTCTGGTAGTAATTTGATAATTTGATCAAATTGACATCGCCACACTTCCTTAGTTATGAGATATCTTATAAAGACTTATATTGCTTTATAAAGCAATAATGCAAAGACAGACTATAAACCTAAATATCTGAATAACAAGTAATTTTCACCATACTTGCATTTTTGCTTTTATGTGTCTTTATGGCACAAAGATTTTAGTGGTGACAGACATATGAAATCTCTGGACACCTCTTTGATGGGGGACAAGTCAGCATGTGATTACTTAGTTTTAGGATTTTAGTGCAAGAACCTCAGGCCAAAGGCTAGACTTGCTCCTTATACTTTTCACTTTCAAGAAGAATTACAGAGCATCATACTTTGGAGCTGCTAACAAAATTTTCAACTAAGATTTGAGTCATTTGGAAAAATAAATGAGGGAATAAAGTATGATGAAATTTATTTTCAAATGGAAAATTGTAATTGGTCCATTTTGAAGGGAAAATAAAGAACACTAAGAGAACAAAAGATAAAAAAAATGGAATGCAGAATTTGGACAAGAAACAAGATGGGTCTATCTCAAACCACATCTGAAATCTAACTTTTTATAGGATAAATCCCAAGCAATCAGCACCCATCCTTTTGAGTGAAAAGAACTTCAGTACAAAAGGAAGCCATAGAATGTGGAATCTGCTTTCCACCACCATGGGGGAGTATAGTTCCACATTAATCCTAGGATTATACATTTTTATAAGCACAACTCTAGGGAGGCAGTGGTTTCTTGTTCCACCTAGGATATTTGGAGAACTCTTGGGAGATAACTGCATTATGCCTTTATACAAGGACTTGGCCAACTGAAACACTATACATATGTTCTATTGGTAACAAGACTGAGCAATGGGGGAGCAAGCCATGCTGAGCATGGAAGGTGGCATCATAGATGGACTGCAAAGTCAGTAGAAGTCATTCATGCAAGAGGATACCAAGAGTTACTCCAGGAGTTAAGACAACATGAGAACCAAAATGAGGAAGCAGATTTTGAAGCCAAGAGCAGAGCTTAAGTCCAGTGGCAACATTTAATTGGGAGCTGAAGCAATAGCCAGATACCTCTGACAAGAGCAAAGAATGGGATTTGGGAGCAGTGGGGAAAATTTAAAAAACCTTTACCTAATATTTTGATTCTAGCTTTGATGGCTTTTTTTTTTGGTCTACCCAGTTGCAGTGGGTTGAATGGTAGCTCTCTAAAAGATATGTTCATGTAACAACCCCTAAAACTGTGAATGTGACTTTACTTGGAAAAAAGGATCTCTGCAGATGTAATTAAGTTAAGGATATTGAGATTTGATCATTCTGGATTAGCTGGATGGGCCTTAAATCAAATCACAAGTGTCTTTATAACACACAGCAGAAGAGAAAACACAGATGGAGAGGATAAAAAGGCCATGTGAAGACACAGACAGGGCCTGGAGTTATGCAGCCACAAGCCAAGTAAAATTTGGAGCAATCAGACACTGGAAAATACAAGAATTCTTCCCAAGATTGTTGGAGGGAGCACAGTCCTGCCTACACCTTCATGTCATACTTCTGGCCTCCAGACTATGAGAGAATACATTTCTGTTGTTTTAAGCCACCAAGTTTATGGTCATTTGCTGTGGC
Organism: Trachops cirrhosus; assembly: GCA_028533065.1. Taxonomy (NCBI): domain Eukaryota; kingdom Metazoa; phylum Chordata; class Mammalia; order Chiroptera; family Phyllostomidae; genus Trachops; species Trachops cirrhosus. Next base: position 108,508,381 of record CM052543.1, on the reverse strand, counting down.
AGTCCTAAGAAATGAACACACCAATTATACTGTAGTTCTTATGAAAGGACCTTAAAAAACACAATGACTTCTAACACTATCATCTATCTCTGCAGGCTCCCTGCCTCCTCCCACCCTCCAGTCATGGTAACAACCCAAAACACAGGGTCCTATGGTGGCAGATGGGCATAAGTGTCAGGGTACAGAGCAGGAACAAGCCTGTGCCCAATTTGTTCTTTACATCTATATCCCTGCTGCACTCCGGGTCACTGGGGGGTTTTTACGGTGCCTACTACAGAAGTAGCAGAAATGGTATATACAGAGGAAAACAAATCTATTATTATTTAGTGAGTGGGATATGTTTAAAGCATTAAATTTTTCTAAAACATGGGGTAAAAAATTAAAAAGAGTCCCTAGTAGTAAGAAGATTTAGAAACACAGTTTTTATTAACTTAGTTTCTTGATGATCTATCTCTGGGGTGATGACAGGGTCTCCTAAGATCAGGTTCAGATTGTCCCCAGATAGGACCATTCCATACCCTGGGACTGTTGCATGTATTACTTAAGTGAACTCTTGAGAAGGAAAAGTGCCTGGTAATTTGGAACTGTGCTAAAAATTTATATTACTGTTGCATATTAACTACCCAAGCCTTCAAGTAATAAATTTACATTGTGAGTTCCAATACCAATACTGCATAGTTACTCTACAGCTAGAACATAAAGTCCATGAGGGCTGGGATCTTTGTTTTGTTCACTGATGTGTCCTAAGCCCAAGAACAGTGCCTAGCACTAATAGGCTTTTGATATTTATTGAAGGAATTCAAATACAATCAAGAGAATTTAAAGAAAATAAAAATATCTAGTATATAACCAAACATGTTATAATAATCACAGATGAAAAGTATTAGTGTTATTAAAATTAAGTATGTATGTTTCTATCATGTGAATTCATTTTTAATCTTCAATTATTGAGTGGATTTTCTATGGCCTGTTCCATTCTGCTACCCCGTAAAGCTGCAGACTCTCATCAGTTAGGCCAAGTCTGCTGGCAACAAGTGAGTGGAGTCTCTAATTGCATTCCAAAGTCAAAAGAAACTATATCTGAGTAATTTGTCATTTTAGATGATTGTTACCTCTTCTTTTTTTGTTAGCACTGATAACTCTCTGCTGAAATACTGGGGTTGGAGGTGATGTCAGAAATATGGTCTGGTATTTTAATAAGATTAAAAAATGCATCCAGATAAAAAGAAATACCCAGGAAAATAATGTCACACTCCCTTTTTCTCAAAAGCAACTGATGGTGATAGAATTAAAACAGTCATTCTTCACATTTTTTATGAGGATCCCTTTAGATGTTCATTCTAATTTGAACTAATTGTTTTTGTTACTGTGCCTATGACTATTTCTCCACTGGTCATTGGGCATGCCCACCCTCTCTAAGGGACTGCTGGGTTGACCACCAGTAGGCAGAAGAAGAATAAGCCTTTTGTTAAAAGTAATTTAACTGTGAATCTGGTGCTAGAGTTCCTCTCACAAGAAAATGGGGCCAAAGACTAACAACAAGAAGATAGGTGTTTATTGAGCTCCCATGCACCTGATACTATATCAAGAATGTTGTAGTGGTTAAGAGCATGGAATCTAGGGTCAAACTGCCTGGGTTCAAACCCTGGCTCAGTGTCTTATTAGCTGTGTGTCCTCAGGTAGGTTAGATAACTTCTCTGTGCCACTTACAATAATTTGTTATTATTACAAGAGTCAGAAAAGAAGTACATGTGGAATGGATAGAAAGAGACTAGGCTGAAGAGAAAAGGAGTAATGTAGTATAAGTTTGGCAGGGTCAGTACATGTGCACTTGCTTATCTGACCCTTACACAGTCAGCCATATATTTATTAAAAGGCCTCTTTAATATTCTGCTAAAGTTTTTTTATCCTCACTCAAGTATTTTTTTTTATTTATATTAGAGAGAGGAAGAGAGAGAAACATCAATGTGAAAAAGAAGCATCAATTGACTGCCTCATCAGATGGGGGATTGCACACAGCCAGGCCAGGGATCAAACCCACATCCTAGGTATGTGCCCTTGCCAGGAATTGAACCCACAGCCTTTTGGCTACAGGATGACACTTCAACTGTTTCTGATGAGTTCAAAACCAAATCAGGCATGGCTTCTTTCCTCAAGGAATACATAAGCTAGAAGGACCACGTTATAATTCAGGGTATTTGTACTTAAAAATGCTACCAGAGGGGTAGAGATAAATGATGAGTTCAGGGAAAAGTGTGATTACTTCTAGTTGGCTGAGGTCTACATTCAACATGACCCCACAGCTACCCTATCCCCACACCTGAATTTATAATCTTTCAAATCAGACCAGTTCATTCAGATTATTGACCACTGCCCCCAAACTGATGAAAAATTTATTCTACTAGTTCAACAACTGGGAGGATGCCAATTAGGAAAGAGGCCAGGTGGGAATTTTGCTGTCACCCCAATAATTAGAAAGAGATCTGAAACCTTTTCCAAAGAGTGTGTTATATAGTATGATGAGAGAACCAAATGGAGTTGACTTTGCTCTAACCTCATTAGAACCATTTGTGAAACACCTGAAAAAAGAGAAAATATCAGTCTAAATCAATTATTCATGACTGAAATAATCACTTCATTTTTGGCCTTTGAAATGATTATATTAACTATGGGCAGCTCCTACTCATATTTCCAGCAGGTGAGAAGGGTCTAGCAATTGTTTAAATATATTAGAGAAAGTTAAAAGAAAATGAATCATGTTTTTGAAAGGCGAATATTCAGATATTCTCTTGAGCTTCCTTGGAGGACTGGTTAAAATATAGAAAATTTAATAAAGTTTTTTTCATAGGTCTGGATGTACGCACCAGCCTGGGTGTTACTTAACACACATACAGGGTGGGGCCAATGTAGGTTTACAGTTATGAGTACACAAAACATAGAGTTTATTCTTGTATTATTATTTATTAATTTATTATTTTCCATATAAACAACTGACAACCTACTTCTGTCCCACCCTATATAATCATCTTCTTCCTTCTCCAAATAAACTGAGAACAACAAAACAGCCCTCCTAGCCTTGCCAACTGTTGTGAGGATCACCTTTCCTTTATACCTGCAGAAAACATCACCTACTTTGACACTTGAATATTACTGTTTTGTATTTTAAAAATTGTTTCATGTGTGCATTTAAGTCTTATGTCACTTAGGAGCTTATAAGCTCCTAGAAGAAAAATACATTTTTGTGGGTGTTCTCTGACACATATTGAAAGATACATTTATAGATGCTCAATATAAATGTTCCGATTCAATTTCCAGTCAAAATAGCACCATAAATTTGTACTTTGAGGCACTCTGGAACAATACATACCAATAATACATAAGATATGAAAAGAGAGCACTTTGAATATACAGTTTCACTTTAAACACAGTTTCACTATGGCCACTTTAAAATATGGTAAATGTTTCCTCATTCCAGAAATGTACTAGAAACACAAGTGGCCACTTCAGATCCAAAGTGGACAGAGCTCTTTAGCATTTGCGGCAGAGTCTAGGGCAGGAATCCAGGTCAGAAATCCAGGTCAGAAATGAGGCTTTCCCAAAGGAAAACAAACCCATAAAGTTGCCACCCTGGTTTCTGTCTGGGGTCACAGCTTATATGAAGCTGCCTATGTAAGAAGGCCATAGGAAACAAGTAAAGGTCTTGCAACAAGGACCAGCTTGGTCAGGGAATAGTTTTGTGGTATCCCCACATCACTACAAGACCAGGACACTGAGCTGCTGCCAGAGAACTGATAAAATATGTTGGTGAATACATTTTCACTATTGACTACCAAGAATAAATCTCTTTTTATGCCAAAAAGGTAAAACTAAAATTCTCTGTAATGATCAGAAATATGAGGATAGATATTCAATGGGAAGTTGAAATGTGCTATGGTCCATTTCTGACCAGGGAAGAAGATAGAGATATTAAACAATTTCATACTTTAGAGAAAATCATAGTAAGCATATTAAAACTTACAGAATAAAAAACAAAATTTCCAGCCAAGATGCAGGTGTACATAGATACACTGTGCCTCCCCCCACAACCAAAAGAAGGACAACAACAAAATTAAAAACAAAAAACAAGCAGAACTGCCAGAAAATCGAACTGTACAGAAGTCCGACAACCAAGGAGTTAAAGAAGACATATTCATCCAGACTGGTAGGAGGGGCAGAGACAGGAAGCTGGGGGTAGAGAAAACTCACAGCAAGAGGGGGCTGAAGGACTGGGATGGACGAGGTGGTGGCTGATGGAGCAGGGGTCCCACATTTACGTGCAGATAAACCAGGAGGAAAAAATGGAGAGTGAGACAGACCATGAAACCCAGGGTTCCAGCACAGTGAAATAGCCTCAAGAACTCTTACTGAAAACACCTGAGGGGGTTGAGGCAGCAACTCCCAGCCTCACAGGAGAGTTTGTTGGAGAGACCTACAGGGCCCCAGAATGTACACAAACCCACCCACCCAGGAACCAGCACCAGAAGGGCCCAATTTGCTTGTGGGTAGTGGAGGCAGTGACTGAAAGCTGGCCAAGAGCCAAGCAAGTGGCATTGTTCCTTCTCAGAAACCACCCCCACAGACAGTGCCACAAACAGTGACCTGAGTTACCCTGTCCTGGTGAATACCTAGGGTCTGCCCTTTACTATGTAACAGGCATACTAAGACAAAAAAAATATGGCCCAAATGAAAGAATAGATCAAAGCTCCAAAAATAGAACTAAGTGATGAAGATATAGCCAATCTGTCAGATGCAGAGTTCAAAACACTGGTAATCAGGATGCTCACAGAAATGGTTGAATATGTTGCAAATTAGAGGAAAAAGTGAAGGCTATGAAAAGTGAAATAAAGAAAATATACAGGGAACCAACAGTGATGGGAAGGAAACTGGGACTCAAAACAACAATTTGGAGCAGAAGGAAAAAAGCATTCAACCAGAACAGAATGAAGAAACAAGAATTCAAAAAAATGAAGACAGGCTTAGGAACCTCTGTGACAACTTTAAACATTCCACCATCCTAATCATAAGGGTACCAGAAGAAGAAGAGGAAGAGTAAGAAATTGAAAACTTATTTGAAAAAATAATGAAGGAGAACTTCCCCAATCTGGCAAAGGAAATAGACTTCCAGGAAGTCCAGGAAACTCAGAGAGTTCCAAAGAAGTTGGACCCAAGTAGGCACACACCAAGGCACATCATAATTACATTAGCCAAGATTAAAGAGAAGGAGAGAATCCTAAAGGCAGCAAGAGAAAAGGAGACAGTTACCTACAAAGGAGTTCCCATAAGACTATCAGCTGATTTCTGCAAAGAAACCTTTCAGGCAAGAAGGGGCTGGAAAGAAGTATTCCAAATCATGAAAGGCAAGGACCTAAATCCAAGATTACTCTATCCAGAAAAGCTTTCATTTACAATGGAAGGGCAGATAAAGTGCTTCCCAGATAAGGTCAAGTTAA
>CM052543.1:108482866-108502392 GCA_028533065.1 Trachops cirrhosus | reverse complement strand
ACAGAGAATAAGTAGCATAGATGGTAGGTAGAAAATAGGGGGAGGGCAAGAATAGTAGGTGAAATGTAGAAGACAAAGAACTCATGACACATGGACATGAACTAAAGTGGAGGAATGTGGGTGGGAGAGGGTGTGCAGGGTGGAGGGGAATGAAGGGGGGGCAATGGGACACCTGTAATAGCATATTCAATAAAATATATTTAAAAAAATAAAATAAAAACAAACTAAGCAAACACAACCAGAACAGGAACAAAATCACAGGTATGGGGATCATTTGGAGGGTCATCAGCAGGGAGGTGGAAGGGGAAAAAAAGGGTAAATGGTGTAGGAATCAAGAAGCATAAACGATAGGCACAAAATAGGCAGGGGATATTAAGGATAGTATAGGAAATGGAGAAGCCAAATAACTTACATGCACAACCCATGGATATGAAATAAGGGGGTGGGATTGCTGGAGGGAAGAGAGGTTCTGGGTGGAGGTGGACATAGGGAAAATATTGCAACAGCTGTAAGAGCATAATCAATAAAATATATTTAAAAATTAAAAAAGTATATTAGGTTAGCAGTTTCTATCAGACAAAATGCTACTTAAACAAAACCCATTAATATACAAAAGGAATAATTTCACTAAGGAAATATCAATCATATACTCATGTGTATTTGAGACTTGAAATTCAAAAAACTAAAACTGACTAAAGTATCAGAAGAATGGAAAATTCAGTTGAAAAAGATATCATGCTCAGGAAGTTTTAACAAAAGATAAGGAATGAATGAACTATTTACAGAGGTGTACACAGGGTTGACAAATGTATGTGTTCATGTGTGAAGAGAGAACCTACTCCAACAGGTAGAGAGTATACATTTTTTCTGATCATATTGGCAATGGAATATTTATAAAAGTTTACCATACTAGGTCACAATAGAATCAAATGCTAGAAAATTAAATTGCATAGAACACAATGTAATTCAATTAGAAATCATCATTAAAAGATAGGTTTATATGTGCTGATATAAAATTATTTTCAAGATATATTTCTAAGTGCAAAGAAAAAGGTGTAAAGTATTATGTATATTATACTAATATTTGCATAAAATCATCTATCTCTACTTATATATATACAGAAAATATCTGGATACCCAAGAAACTATTAATAATGGTTGCTTGTGGGGTTGGAGGTGTGGATGAAAAAAGGGGTTCTATGGAAAGTAACTTAACAAGGTGATCTAATCATAAATTCCTAACTGGGCAGGTCATGGTAAGTAGTCACGCCCCAGGCCTATAACTTCTTTAGTGTAAGGTTTTAAGTCAACTCTGTCTATTGTTCTTGTGCATGTAGGTTAACACATCTTTGAAATATCAGAGAACGCATATTCTTGTTAATTATCCTGTAATCCAATCTCCTCTTTCTTTTCTCCCGTCTTTCTTACATTCCCTCCTTAATTTCAAATTCATAAAAGAAGCTGCAAAACTGTTATTGTCTGGAGCATTTGAGATCTTGCACCCTGGCATATGTTGTCAGTTTGGCTCAAATAAACTCTACAGGTTTGGACGTTTCTTACATCAACAGAAGGTAATATACTCTGGTGGTGGGGGGCGGCTATTCTGAATCTTTTGTATTATTTATGCATTACTTTTTCTAGAAAGTCCTAGGTTAAAATATTCCAAAATTGGGATATATTATCCTGGATTTCTTTTTAGTCCATTCTCAAGGCAGATTCCCAAGCTAATTTTGTAGCATGTGGAATTTGAACCAAAATGAAATAGCTGCCATGGCTTACCATATGCTATGTCAAATTTCCACTTACACTCCCTCATTTTTTTCTAGATAGAAAACATTATAATTCCATCTCTTTTTTTCATGAAGTATAATTTTTAAAACAGATTAACCCTAGAAATCACAGTTTTTGATAGTAGTCCTTAATGTTTATAGAGCAGGAAATAAAATATGCTATCATTACACAAACTTATTAACCAACTGTGTTGCAACCATTCAAAGCTGGACAGGTTCACAAGATTTGGACAGATGGAAGAATATTCACAGAGCCATTGAGAGGTCTGACATGCTTTTATTCAAGGGTGGGCGATCCATGCATGATGCAAACTGCATGTCCCCCTGCATGTGTCACTGCATGTCACCTGCCCGCCTGCGTGGCACCCAGCGAGGACCCCCTCTCCCCTTAAATACTAGAGACAAACAAAGCCCCCAGGATGCAAACAGGTATTGTGCAACAGAGCTTCACACTACACATGCAAGCCTTGGGAAAAGTTTACTGAACTCAGCCTCAAGGCTATTAGAACACTGCTTATCAGGCCCATCCTCAATGTATGGGAAACCGCTTCCCTTAGTTACCCAGACATCTGGGTAAGGGAGCCAGAATGCCTCCATTTGACCTACACCAACCTATGTAAATAATGAAATTACTCACACTGGGAGGCCAAGAGTATACTCCATTCTCTTGATTTGCATAAGTGAAGGTGTACGTTCTGGAGCCAACTTTTTTTGTTTGTCTTGAGAATGAATGACAGATCAGTTTGAATCAACAGAAGGATTTTGCATCATTTTATAATGTAGACATTCCATCTTCCTAGTTTAAGTAATGAAAGTCTATTCTTAAGAATATGTTGTCCAACAACTGAAACGCTTTCAGGATTCATTACATGTCTGTGGTTTATACCTACTCCATGTTCTGTTATCATCCAATACCCCTGGGAGGAACATCTGGAATAAATTTGCTTTGCAGCATGTATCTAGGACGCTTGTTCCAGGGTCAAGAACTAATTTAGGAAATGAAGCTTCTTTAAACAACTCTTCTAGCTCTTGATCAGACATGACCTCCAGTGCATCTATGCTGTTGTGATAAAGGGCTTGTGTACACCTTTTAGCAGAATCCAGGCCTTCTTGTCCATGAACAAGCTTTGTGACTTCTGCAGCCAGTAGTTTTTGAGGACCCCGCTTCTTTGGCTTGCTCCTCAAAAGGACATGCATCTGCATCATGTGGTCAATCTCTGGGAAGGGCAGGAAAAGAGCTTCAAGTATCTTTCTACTGAATCATCTCGCTGCCTGACAAATAACTGATACAATTCAAATAGAGATATCTTATTTCTGTTTAGCCAAACAGCAATGCCAGCAGACTTTCCCAGTTTTGCTCCAACTGTACTTGTTATTAGAAGAAGAGTGATTCCAAATGCGTGTTCTCCAGGCAACTTGATGAACTCGTATCCTGGGATGATATTACCCAGCTGATCAGATCCACCCAGTTGGACCCAGCATCCAAAGTGCTGGAATGGGTAGGAGAAATCAGAGGCTTGGAGCACCTGGTATAAGAACTCGCACAAGCTCATGTCCTCTGGGCTCTTGATCCACGTCTGGACACTCAGCCAGCTCAGCAGTGTGCCCATGCAGAAGTGGCCACCCACTGCCACTAGACATTCTACCAGGGGATGCTCCTGGTACTAGGAAGAGTTGTCCTGCACTGAGAAGCTTCCCCAGGTACACCCATTAGTGAAGAGGGGCTGGTGATTAGCTTGCCAGAGTCTCTAGCCTTTGATGTACCACGCGTGCATTTCTTCTCACACACTCTGCTTCGAGCACCTTGCACTCCTCGGTGCTGCCGCTAGAGGCTCCCAGGCGCGCTGTGGCACTTTCCCTTAGCGTGATCACGTTGTGGTGGGCTTGTTGGAAGTGAAACAGGACCTGCAGCGCCAGCAGGTGCCCCGCATAAAGTGACTCCACCATGGGGTGAAAACCGCAGTATATGGTGTGGGGAAAGTTGCCATGGTCGATGAGCTCTGAAAGTTCTATCTTTGTACCTTTCTTGGGGAAGGACTTAAAGAAACCCGAAGCCTTTTGCATCGCCAGCAACCCTTTATCACCCGAGTGGGCCTCACATAGCCCCACGGGCAAGACTTCCAATGGGCCTGGAGTACAAAACCACCAGCCCGGGAAACGCACCACAATATGGGCGCTGCCATCTTGGTGGTGGCACGAAAAGGCCCAATGTGTCTCTTTTTTTTTGAAGTTATTTCTGAAACAATAAAAACTGAGCTCTTGAACATAACCTTCCTGAGATCTCAGAATGTACGTGCTCTACCGTTTGAGAATTGCTGCTAGGGCTGGTAGTCATTTACTGAGCAGTTAAACAATACGAGGACAAATAATCAGGACCAAAAAACCCCACTAAATATTAACACAACACCCTGAAATGAATGCCAAAAATGGGACATCTCAATTACCTTATGCATTTTAAAGCCGAAATCTTCCTACTTATAAACAGTTAATAGTTCTGTGAGCATGCTGCCACACCTGACAGTCATTAACTTAGAGCCTGAAATGTCAATAGCAAAGTAATATCTCATCTGACATTTCAAGTGGTATTAGAAGCATTTGAAGAGAAAGCCCTCAAGCAAACAGTTGTTTGTTTTTTAAACAGGCTTATCTATGAAAGAGAGAATCTACACTAACAATCCCTGCTTTTCTAATGCAAACACTGATTCAGACACATGAGTCAAGAATGGGCATGACTGCATAAATGGAGCTGATACTCAATTCTTGTTGCAAATCTATAAAATGTCAGTGAATGTTTCCCATCTGCCAACTTCAGAGGAGTATCATGAAGGGAGGCATCCTGGCTGTTTATTTAAATCAGCTCTGCACTAAGCAGATCAGGTCACAGGTGGCTTTCTCATAGGTAATTGATAGGCCTGTGAAAAACTCCTCAGCGGATTCCAGCTTTCCTCTAACTCTCACCTGGTGTCCAGGACTGGCAAGCTTGGCTGGGCTTCTGCTCAGGTTTCCATGTATACTCCATCACTTCAGGGCGTGTATATGACAGTTTCATGAACACAAACTAAAAATACTTTACAACTTACAATAAACTTACTTTCCGTTTAACTACTCATCTAATCTCTATTTAGAACCAGTACCAAGAATTACATATTTCTACAAAAAGATCCTTAATCTGTATTTTGTAAAAATATACACTGGTATGCATTATATGGTTTTTGAACAAGACTTAATTATACACCCAAAAGAGTCCACTCCATATTATACAAATTAATGATATTCCCTGTAATATCAGGGTCAAAGTAAAACTCAACCAATCAATTATAGTGCCATATTTTACTAAATAAAATTTGTCTTTGAAAAATATTCTCTAAATGAAACATTGACATGGTGATAATACAACTCAGTGTTTTCTAACCCAATGTTGTCACAACAGGAAATGCAGGATTCTGAATATAGGAGGTCTGTCTGGAAAAAGTTCAGCCATTGTCAATATAACGAGAATGGTTTGCATGACATTGATGTAACCTGGCAGCCAAAGAGAGAGGACTGGAATGCACAGGGGTGAATGATGATGACTTCACTGTACTAGTCAGTGGGGGCAGTAGTTGCCACTGAGTGAGCATGTGTACTGTGTGGCTGTTGCATTCAAAATGACTGAGCAAGTAGAGCAAAGAATCCACATCAAATTTTGTGTTAAGCTTGAACATTCCTCTCCAGAAACTATTCAGATAATTTAGAAGGCCACAGCTATGGGCAACAGGTGATTGGCAGCTTCATTACCCCAGTGCACCCACTCATATCTCATGCAGAATTTTTTGGCAAAGCATCAAACCGCCCACATGACTCAGTCCTGCTACAGCCCAGATTTGGTGCCCTGCAACTTCTGCCTTTTCCCAAAAGTAAAATCACCTTTGAAAGGAAGGAGATTTCAGACTGTCGATGAGATTCAGGAAAATACAACAGGACAGCTAATGGTGATTGGGAGAACCGTTTGAGGTCTCAAGGTGCCTACTCTAAAGGGGACTGAGGCATCATTGTCCTATGTGCAATGTTTCTTGTATCTTCTTCAATAAATGTCTCTATTTTTCATATTACTTGGCTTGATACTTTCTGGACAGACCTCATATGTTAATGGTTTTATTAAAATTATCTTAATATATTTCTATTAAAATACTGACAAAAATTTTTAACCTAAAACCATTTTTTAACATACCCCACAAAATGATAAGATGTATTTTAAATTCCTGGTGAACAGAGCTGTTTTGCGGAAAGCAATACTTGAGTAAAAAGAGGTGGGGGATGATGCAGTGTTTATATTTTCCAAGAGAATAAATAGACCTAGCTAGGAGAAGTGGACTGTCCAAGGTCACTCAGTTAGTGGCAGGGTCAGGACCTGCATCTCCTGATTTCCAGTCCAGAGCTCTTTCCATGAACCTTGCTGCCTCTGTTATTCTAAAAACAAATCAGAAATATTGCACAATCAAATTTCTACTTTCTTATTTAACATGCGGAATAACTTTCATCTACAGCTCAAGGTTTTTCCTCCACCTCCCCTAGATTAAAGGAACAGAGCAGTTATAACCAAATTTCTGCACAATATTTAGGTTTCCAATAACATTTTGTGCAATTAAAAATTGCTGTCAAATAATAAAGACCACAAAGAGGAATTACAAATTTTGTCAAAGAGAGGTTGATTTTCTTCCTGTGTCTGATACTTACTCCTGTGTTATTTTCTTATAATACCAAAACTCATCAAATATGATCCATGCTCACTTTTTTTCACCTGGGTGCTTTTTTTGTTTGTTTGTTTATGCATAGAGGGGATGGGAGAAATAGCCATACTCCTAGGCAGGGAGTAAAAGAAGTAATTGTAGCTCAGTTTTTGTCATGAAGAAGGTGGAGTAATTTCTGATGCTAGGGGGGAACTAGAAAAAGAGCAAGTGTGCACATAGACACCCATGCACATACATGTGTGTTCCCCCAAGGGACATTTATATGCATTATTTTATTCAATCTTCACATGGACCTTAGAAAGTAGGAACTATTGTTTCCAGAGTTTTCACATGAGGAAAATGACTTCTCCAAATGACTGACCCAAGATTACACAATTCATATGTGACAGAACCAGGATCTGAACTAAAGCTGCCTGACTTCAAAAAATCCATAGGGAGGAAAATTTTCTCCTTTCTGTTTCCAGATATTTTATTCAAAGTAAAAAAAAAGGTGTAGGAATCATCAAATCAGTATCAGGAACAAGTAATCCCATAAAAATTGGAATACTCCCAATTTTTTTCCATAAAGTCTTCTGGAAGTACTCTTTTCTTTATAAAGTCTCCAGAAGATGGGTGACCCACTGTGGTAAGGAAAAATTCTTTATGGAATTGATTCTAGAGCAAGAAATGGTATTGAGAAAAGGGAAGAGAATGAATGGACCCTAAAAGGAGAGTATCATTAAAAGGCCAAAAAGAGAATGAAAAGAGAGAATTATAGCTAAAAATAAAATTATGACCAAATGTTGATGGTGTCACTGATGAGTTCCATACACCTATAGACATTTACTTGGACCAACATTTGGCTGTGTTTTCAATGGCATATGGGAGAAAGATGAAATAACCAAGTCCATGAAAAGAAGTGTTAGCAGTACTAAGACTGATTACAAAATGGAGGTTCTTTGCATTATTAACTCGGAGTAATGCAGTTTTAAAAATTGAGGCAAAATTCACAAACCATATATTAACCACTAACTTTTTAAAATGTACAATTCAGTTACATTTAGTTCATTCACTATGTTAAGCAGCTATCACCTCAAACTTGTTCTAAAGCATTTTCATCACCCCAAAAGGCAACCTGTACCCATGGTAATACAGCTTTGCAGAAATGCTGTTAGAAAAACTGGCAAAAGAGAGTAAAGTAAGACAAAAGTTCCAGTGGTATGGCAAGAAGTGAGAAATAGCTAACTGAAGAACTTAAGACAAACAAAATATTTTTAAAATCTTATTTAGCAAATTCTGCAGAAACATTATAATGTATAATGTACTGTGTTGCATGTTGGATACAGTGATGGTAGGAGAGGGATTGTGGATGGTAGCAAAAAGTGAATACAATCTGTTTTTTTTCTTTCAAAAGAGCTTGCAGTTTAATGAAGAATTCGGACATGTAATCAGATGGTATACATAGTGAAAGAAAGAGGACTAGAGAGAGAAGGGTTAAGATACCAAAGGAAGGTAATAGGGAGACTATTTGTTCTGTTTAGATACATAAAAGCCTTGTGTACAGACCAATGATGACTTGCTCTTTGAGACTATGAAGAGCAGAAAAGTGCCAGGTGAACTGCTGAAATAGGTAAGGATGTTACATGGACACATGAACTGAACCCTGCTGTCTAAGAAAATGTGAGGAATAAAGGGATCTAGTTAAGGCTTCATGTGACTACAGACCTTTTTGGCATCATAGTGTATAGATCCTCTCTCCAGAAAGTGTAGGCCAAATCCAAGAAACATAGGTGGAAGCTATGAAGGGGGATGTTATACAATTATAGCTATAATGGCATTATTTGGCCATAAAAGGAACATAACCATTTAAAAAATTAAGAAAGAACAAGATGAGCAGGTGTAGATACCAATAAAAAATGGGACATAAAGTGGAATACAATAGCACCGAATAGGTAAAGTGTAGGATAGGCATACACTCTGAAAGGGGAGAAAATGCAACCATTGGAGACCAACTTCAAATTCTATTTGCCCAAGATGAAATAGAAAATCATGCTAAAAAGAGATGATTTGTAAATATAAAAGAGATGTCTTTCCAGAAGATATGATGAAGGATCATCAATGGAAGGTAAAGAATTGAAGATCTAAATGGTATGATAGGAAATTATCAAAAAATTCTTGAAGGAGATGTATACTTATAAAAGAATAAATAATGAGTATTAAATATGAGTATTAAAATTCATACAAGGCTATAGGAAATAAAATAATAAATAGAAGTAGTTTATATTAAATATAATATAAAAAGAAAAGTCTTACACAATGTTTTAACAATGGTTCTACAATAAAAATGTCCAAGATAACACAGCAACTACCATTGCATAACTAAATATTGTAGAGTCACTTAGCCAAAATTAGGGGAAAGGATGAGGTGAATTACAGTTTCAATGAAAAAACTTATGGATCTTAACCAGAAGAAGGGGGAAAGATGAAGAACAAATAACCATCTTGAAAATAAAGACTCAAAAAGCAGAAACATTAAGTCAGGAGAACTGGACATATATGAGTAAAATATATTAGAAACGAAAAAAAGAAACAAATAGTCAGCAAAGAAACCCAACAGAAATATACTGCATTTATAAGAAATAGAATTTTTCCATTTTCATGATGGATGAACAATTATAAGTAGGTATAAAATATAAATATGTTGGAAATAAAACATGAGAATCAAATAAGTTAATAAGGATAAAATTGCTTGAAAAATTACAAGCCAACACTCAAATAAAAGGTTTTATTTCACTGGAACAAAGCAGCTGTGGGCTTTTATATTTAGCCCAGACAAAGAGGGAAGAATCATTTAGCAGATCTTTGCTCTGTTACCATAAAACCCCATGACCATTAAGATTATGCTTCTCAATGATTATGATGTATTTCCTTTTCAGTGTTGGCTGGACAAATCCTCTGGAAAACGTCCTTGTTGTGCAGAATCTTCAATTGGTATTTTTTTAATTGAGACTTATTCACATACCATAATATTCACCCCTTTAAAGTATACCATTTAGTGGTTTTTAGTATATTCACAAAGTTGTAGAACTAAAACCACTATCTTATCCCATTTTCATCACCTGTTAGTACACACAGGCCCAAGGAAAAGCCCCAAGACTGCAAATCTACTTCCATAAGTGGAGGGCAGGGAAAGACTGAAGAAAGATGTTGGCTACTCCCATCTGGTAATTAGTAGAGTTTCTTAAGGGAAACTTACATGTGAGGCATATCTTGGGTGGCTGAAAGATGCAGTGGACCCTGGCACCACTTGTCAGGGACCAGAGAATTATACAGCATAAGTGGTAATAGGGGGCTGGGGGTACTCAGAGTACTAGTACATGAATGCTACCAAATACAGAAGTCACTTTACATGCTTGCCCAGGTCAGGCCAACAACCTGTTTCAGGAACCAACACATAGCACGAGGCAATGAATATGTCAGAATGAATATCAACTATGATCAGACAGTCTCTAAGGGGGGTTTGTGGAAAGCAACTTCCATTCTGGCCCAGGTCCAGCTCATGGGAAAGACAGCAGTCATGTCACACAACAGTCTCTCCTCCACAGCACCTCAAAAAGAAACCCCATATCCATTAGCACTCACTCTCATTCCACTTCCCCCTTCCCCCAGCAGCTGCCAACCTAGAATCAACTTTCTGTCTCTCTGGAATTGCCCATTCTAGAAGTTTCATGTGAATGAAATCTACAATATGAGTCTTTTGAGTCTGGCTTCTTTCACTTCTTATAATGTTTTCAAGGTTCATCCACATTGTAGCATGTATCAGTACTTCATTACTTTTAATGGTTCCATTGAGTAGCTACTCTTAGTCCCCTCCACCCACTGAAAACAAGGTCATGACTTTTCTCAATGCCCCACATGTAGCTTTATCTCACTGGATTAAAACTTGTATGTACCATCTGCAGAGTTAGTGTTGATCTTTCTCATAGAGTTACATAAGCTTTAACAAATATTTGAGCATCACAGTACACAAACTCGTGTGGACCTAAATCATGAAAGCTAACTACAGCACAATGCTTGAAGGAAGGGAACTGGATACTAATTACTCTCTAAACATGTAGTTTAAGTTATTGAACCTTTTTTCTTTTTCTTTTTTCCTAATTTTCTTTATTAAAATAAGACATAAGCTGATATAGGTAGGTAGATAGATAGATGATAGATGATAAATGGAGAAATTTCTCAATTTAAAAAAAATGTCCTTTGAGTGGTTCTAATTCAGTTAAAGGAGTTGGGATAAACTCAAATTTCCATGGTAACTCTAATATCATTTATTCATTGAACAAACATTTGTGGAGGAACTACTATGTGCCAGGTAGTTTGTGAGGTACCAATATGGAACAGATATTTCTTCTGACTTCATGAAACTGATTATCCAATAAGGAATATAAGATATGAACATAAATATCTATAACATAGAGTAGAAAATGATAACTGCTACAAGAGAGATGAAGCTAAGTTGGCACAGAAGTTCATAGAAGACAGGTCGTCTGTACTTGAAGGAGACCAAGAAAAGCGGGGAGCAGAATCCTGGCCTTAAGCTTTAGAATAGGTAGAATTTGAACAGGTAGAAACAAGAGGCAAGAACAAGCAGGAGAAAGACAAAGAACAAGAACATTTCTGGGCCACAGGATGGGAAGCTGGCACAGGACCTTGTATGCCATGAGGAGTTTGTGCTTTATATTGTGGTAAACAGAGAACTATTAAGGTTTTTGAGCAGGAAAGTAATGTAAGAAGAGCAGTACTTGGGATTAATTTCATAACCTAAGTATGAAATCATGTATAAAAAAGGTTGGGGGCTATAGGACAGAGGAGAGTCTGAAGGAGGGGCATGGAGGAAAGAAACATTATGAAAAGCAAATTATTTTTCTTTAAATTAATTTTAGAGAAAGAGAAGAAGGGGTGAGAAAGGGAGAGAGAGAGAGATGGACAGACATTGATTTATTATTCTACTGATTGGTTGACTCTTGAGTGTCCTGACCAGGGATAAAACCTGCAACCTTGGCATATAGGGATGATGCTCTAACTAACAGAGCTACCTGGCCATGGCTAAAACAGAATTCAATAAATGTTTCATATTCTTGTTATAAATTTGTATTCAAGGACACTAAATTCTATTAAGTTAATGTAGAAATAAACCTTTGATTGACTGGTAACAATATCAGTCACTTGTACCCAAAGGTACACATAAAATTACCCCAACTCTCTATGAAAAAGAAATCTATAATATCAGTAGCCTCTGAGAGTCCTCTCAAGGTGATTTTTTTCTTTTTCAAATATTTAATCAGTCACTAGGACTCTTCAGGGAGAGTTCTCATAATCTACAGGTTAAAGAATTCAGGCATCTCCCCTCAGAACTCCAGGCTAATCACAGAACTTTGGGCCAGGTTGCCCCACCTCTAATTTTACTAACAGTGAAGCTGAGCCCCATGTTGAAAGCTAACTTATGCAGAAAAGCATGCTTGGTTAGAACTCAAATCTCTACCCCTACATCACAACCCACATTCCACTGTGGATACTCTGGGTTGGATAGAACTGAGATAGCAAAATTAAGTGACTCAATTTGCTTGGGCTTAAAAAGTTGGTCTCCAAGAAACAACAATGAAGAAAAAAAAATGTCTCCACCATAAAATTGGAAAGCTGCGAGGCATTGCTATGTGGTTGGACTACTGACATACCACACACCTTGCTCATTGGTTATATAAAACACTGAGTTACGTGCAGTTAAGCAACTACTTGACCCTTAGGGGGAAATGCTGGTTACTTAGGGGAATTCCTTATGTCTTACAGAGACTTGTGATCTTCAAACTCCCAAACATGTTTTGGGAAGAACAACAAATATGTTTTTAATAGAATTCAATTTGGGATTTCAGGAAGTAACTGAAGATCTGCAGCCAACAGGCATTGCAGAAATGAAGGAAAGCAGCATCAATCTTTCAAAATTCTGTCAGAAAAGGAGTGGCTGCTTCCAAAGTTCTTTTTCCTTTGCAATATGCAGTAAGTTGTTTGCCTGTGCCAAAGAACAGCTCATCAACAATGTTGTTTCATTTTATAGAAACGTTTTGAGAGAGGAAAATAAAGTAGGAATGTGTGCTGTGATTTTTTAAAACTTTGTGTCCCAAAACCTGTAATGAAAATCTTGCTTCTTTTATTTTAAAAAAGGAAACCAAGTTTTCGAGATTTGATCTTTGAGTCTACCATGTTCACTACAGGCACAATACCTGAACCTTATCACAAGAAGCAACATGTCACTTCTTTAAATATTGCCAAAACCAATATATATATATATATTCCCTTAAGGAGTCAATGTTCTTCTACGTGTAATATATATTACACAGAGTAACAACCATAGGTCCAAAATTATGTTTCCCTACCTCTGCTAGAGGTTTCATCCTCTACTTCCACTACATCAGAGTGCTCAGGGATGTCACAGGTATGCTCCAAGAACAGTTCCGTCTGCTGCCAAATGTATAATCTCCTTGCCTGATATAAGCAGCTACTGCCAATGCTCCAAGCCAGGTCACTACTGCCCAACAAAGGCACTGCTACCACTGTTGCAGCTGCTGATGTGTGCAAGCAGGTCACCAAGGCCTAAAGTCCAACTTCAAGTGTGTCAGAGGTATAAAGGGTACTGGCATTAACACTGCTGCCCCTGGCACCAATATTCATGCCACAGAAAAGCTGTACTCTCTGTGACCTAAGAATTAGTTTTAAAAAGTCCTTTAGCTTTTAAGCTTTTACTAGGTCTTATATAGAGCTGCCCTGAAGTCACAGGGCTTAGGGACAGACTAGGTTGGTGTTTAATAGCTATTTGTTGAAAGAATGAATGAGTCTTTCATGCTGGGCTGCAAACAATCCGAGTGGCAGACACCATGACATACTCAGACATGTTCAACTTCATCTACTGCTCTAATGCAACCTCTACCTTGAGTTTTTCTTCCACTGGGATTAGTTCTTTCCTGTGGGCAACTAGCATTGTTTTATAAATAGAATTCCAGAAGGCTGACCCCACCAGATCCCAGGGATGCCCAGATATACCTGAATCCTAGGGAAGATAAAACTGAGGTGCAAGCATTACCACATACCATTTTTCTTTATCTTAGAGAAGGGAAATACAGAACTGATATAATTATACAAATAATTCAAGTTTTCATCTTTCATTTGATTCTTATTATGAGTTGCAAATTGGTGACCTCTGGCCAAATCTGACCAGATGGTTTTTTTAAGGCCATATGATTTTTTAAAAAATGTTTTGAATTAGAATACATCTAGATAAGTGATTCTCATACATGAGCATGCATCCAAGTCATGCTTGTTAAAATTGCAGAGCTTGTTAAAACCCAGATTACTGGGTTCCACCTCCAAAGTTTTTGATTCAGTAGATCTGGGTTGGGGACTGATAATTTGAATTTCTACCTAGTCCCTGATGTTGAACATACTCTTGAGAACCACTTCTTAGAGGTTCTATAATTTTCCCAGATGCCAACACCAGACCCCATGTTATTACATCTGGCCTGCTCTACTTATTTGCATCACAAAGCCTCTGACTTTGAAAAGCTCTATGAATCTCGATATTTCTGGTGAAAACACTTTTTCAGCCTGATTCATGGAGATGATTGTATTACGTACTTTTTATTGAAGTAAACCAGATAAATACAATAGTACATGCATCTTGGGTATACAACTCATTAAATCTTCACAAATTGTACACACATATCTGTGAACCAAAAAAAAATGGGGTGGAGGGAGTGGGGTCTATGGAAAGTAACCTAACAAGGTGACCTGATCATAAATTCCTAACTGGGCAGGTCATGGTGGGTAGCCATATCCCAGGCCTAAAACTTCTTTAGTGAACAGTTTTAAGCCAGTCCTGTCCATTGTTTTGTGCATCTAGGTTAACACACCTTTGAGATGTCAGAAGTAATACCCCTCAAAGGGGGTGTTAACCCTCAAGAGAGCATATAATCTTGTCAACTATCCTGTCATCCAATCCCTGCCTTGCTTTCTCTCACTTCCATATACTTTCCCTCCTTAATTTCAAATGCATAGAAGAAGCTGTGAAACTGTTATTCTCTGGAGCATTTGAGATCTTGCTCCCTGGCATATGCTATCAGTTTGGCTCAAAAAACTCATAAAAATTCTCTACAGGTTTGGACATTTATTACTTGACCATTTCACCAGCACCCAGAGCAAGAAAGAGACCATCACCAGGCCCCAGAAATCCCGCCTGTGCCCCTTTCACAATTTTAATCCCAAGGGTAACTACTGTCTTGACTTCTAACATCACAGATTTGTTTTGCCTATTTTTATAATTTATACAAATGGAATCATACAAGTATGCACTACATAGCATCTGGCTTCTTTTGATCAACATTATGTTTATAAGATTCATCCACATTGTTGTAGAGAGTTGTAGTTAGTTCATCCTCATTCCTGTCCAGTATTCCATTCTGTGATCATTCTATAATTTATCCATTCTACTGTTGATGGGCATTTGGGTCACTTATATTTTGCATCGATTAGAAAAAGTGCTGTTGTAAATGTTCTCAAATATGTCTTTTGCTGCCCATACACATACATTTCTGTTAAGTATATACCTAGTAGTAGAATGTCTGGGTCATATGGTATGTATATATTCAGCTTTAGGAGATGCTGCTAAATGGTTTTCCAAAGTGGGTGTACCAATTTATACTCCCAGTAGAAGTACATAAAAGTTCCCATTTCTCCACATTCTCACCACACTTCAGATTTTGCTTTTCACTTAAAGAAAGGTAAGCTTCCCTGGATTTAAGTCATCAGTATCTTCAGTTGATTTTCATACATTTTGAGTTTACTGCACTTCTATCACTTTAAGCAATTGAAGCATTAATGTTTCTTCAATCACTTTGTAAATAGATACCTCAAATTAGCACATTTACCATCTAAGTGAATTTCCCTTCTGTCAAGTATTACAGTATTTTGCCATGTATAATGTGCAATTTTTGTGTAAATGTTTGAGGGGAAAATAAGGATATGCATTATACATGGGTAGTACAAATTCTGTATCTATAGATATGTTTTTAATTCTCTTATTTATGCTTATGCATTAAAAGTGTAACTCTAGAAAGCAATAACAATATCCATAGCAAAATAATACATTGGAATACAATAATTGGTTTTGTTTCTAACTATAAATAAATTAAAAATTGAATTAAAAAATTAAAATGAAAGATTTATGTCCTGAAAGTTTGGGTCAAGAATGTGGATGCTCATTATATATGGGAACATATTATACACAGCAAAATGAGGTATCTACTGTTTTTTTTCTCTCTCTACTGTTTGTTTTTAAGCCACAGAGTACATTCCCTATGGGAAGATAATGATTCTCTGTATTTGTAGCCATAATCTAAAGGTGTAACCAACAGTACTTTGCTTTTGGCAACTGGCAGATTTCATTTGTAGTAAGTCTGTCCACTTTCTGGCCAAAGGTTGACTCCAATGATCAGTAACAAGTGTTTCATATTACGCAACTCCTCTTTGCTGTAAAATCAAAAAACACTGAGACAAAACACTAACAGAGACACCGTTTGTGGTGCAAAGATTAGCTAGGACTAGGGAAATAATCTTAGGTCGCTGTCAGATCTTTTTTTTTAATTTCGTCTTGGCTGGTTTTCTCCACAGAATCTCTGACAACCAAGTGTTATAAATAAACATTTTATGTAATTGTTTCATTGAACAGGAAATGGCAGAATCAGTTTATTATTATTTCACTATAGCTTCATATTTGTTTCTTTGCTTTGCTTGCCTACTCTGACTGATTTCTGGCTTTGATAAATTACATCTTATATTTTGCTGGTTCACCTGGGCAATTATAATATTTATACTTGTTTCCTGTTAATATTTAGTTGCTTAACTATATAATTTTTATCCAGAACCTGGATAAGTGGAAAATCATTGTTTTGGACAATTTTATTTTTAAAAGAATAACAACTTTGGTTTTTTAAAAAGATACATGCTCATTTTAAAACTCAGGCAGTTAAGAAAAAGCACAAAACAGAAAGCAAAAAATTACTCCCCTTTAGCACTCACAAAACCATTGCTAACCTTAGGTGAATGTTATTCCAGACATCTCTCTATACCAGCAATTTTCAGCCTTTTTCATCTCATGGCACATGTAAATAGTTACTAAAATTCCACAGCACACCAAAAAATATATTTTTTTCTGATCTGAAAAAAAATAAGTATAGTTTTGATTCATTCACACTGGATAGCTACCGTTGTGTTGGTTGTTGTCATTGTTTTTGTTTTTTTTAATTTGACAATCTAAGGGAAAATAGGTCAGTGCCCCTGACTAAATAGTCAGGTATTTCACGTTTTAAAAATTCTGGCAGCACACTGGATGAAAATTGCTGCTCTCTACCTATATAGAGATAAAAGTTTAGACAAAACAGAAAGAAAAATATTATTATTATTATTGAAATTGGGTCATACAATAGCCAGTGGTTAATAAAAAATATTAGGGTTAATTTTAATTCAACAAAAGAAGAGCAAACTGAATAACATGGAATAGCTGAACTTCAGATGAATTTTCATCCCATCTTAGGCATATTTTAGAGATTACCATAATGTGCTTGGGCTTGTCTCAGTCCTGCTCCCTAAATCTTGGGTAAAACTAGAGGAATTTCATGATTGCATGTCCAGCAATGTTAGTCTTCTCAATCTCTAAAAGTTCATCTTATTGTAACTGGTTGCTTGTTATTCTTCCTGTAAAATGATAAAAGAGAAAGAAATAAAAAAGAAAGGGAAGAAAATGAAGGAAAGAAGGATGGAAGGAAACTATTTCAATGTCTATATTCTATTTTGTCATTTCAGTGGTCCTCTTAATTCAAGTGTCAATCGTGTAACTTGTCGATGATGTTCTCTAAGTATGATAGGCACACTTAGTGTAATAGGTCTGGTCTAAATAAGAGTAATAAGTCTGGTCTTTCTACCTTATGGAATAGGAACAAAGGACCATTATCGTATGAGTACATCAGAGTTTATGGTGCTCTGCTTGATCTATCCTCTTGTTAGGCAGCAGTTAGGAATGAATGGCCAGAGAGGAAATGAAAACAGGCCCCGCCCATTGCAATCTAACAGAAAACTTAGAACAGGAGGCTAGAAACAGGAGGGAAACATGCGTCACCAATTAACTCAGCAGTCCTGAGCCTGGTCCAATAAGATTGCCAGGTGTTTGAACATCACAAGAAAAATCATGACAGCACAGGAGGAGGGAAGGAAAGCTTTCAAAACTGTCTATTAATTTCAAGATCTGGAAAGGGGAGGAGGGGGAACCTAGAAGCTGGCTACAAGCATAAAACCTCTAAAATCCCAATAGTCAGGTCAGGACACTCTGACTAGCTAGCTGGGTACCCGCTTGCAGCTTTGTGCTCAAGTGTATGAGCAAACTTACAAACTCATTTCCAATGTATGAGGGGCACTCAGACTAGCTGGGTGCCTGCTTGCAGCTTTGTTCTCAAGTGTACTTCATAAATAAACTTATTATCTCATTTCAACTATACATGTTGTCTCTCATCTGAATTCTTCTCCTGCAAACAAGGCAAGAATCAAGGAGGGAGTGCCCCCTATCTCGGGTCTCCCCAGCAACACTCTCACTAATCAAGTAGGTTGTACTAAAGACTAAAATAGTCTTGTTCAATCTATTTTATGCAACCTGTTACTGCTATGAGGCTTTTTTAATCTACAAAATTTTAATGAGATTATCTTTAGATCATCAACACAACACCCCAGAGCAAAAAAAAAAAAACAAGCAAAAAACTCAAAAAGGACATAAAAATGTTAACAGATCGTATGCTCTGCACAATACCATGGACTATGGACTTCGTAGAATGCCTGTGCAATGTACCAAGCAGCCAGGAAAACTGTACACTCAGGACTTACATTAACAACCCAGAACACAACTATCAATTGCATCTCATTAACTAGACTGTAAATAATCTAAGAAAGATAAAATTGAAAATGAAGTGAAAATCTAATGGAAAGGCCAGAGTGTCCCAGGCCAACGAAAGAAAGGAAACTAACATTTCTTGAGCTTCTATTTTTATGCTAAATAGGTTGTTTACAACCTTTTAACCCTCAAACAACCCTGTGAAATTGGTATTGTTTGTATTTTCTTGATTCAGATGAGTAAACAAAGCTCTGAGGAACTGACAGTTGTGAGGAGCTAGAATTTTACCCTAAATTTGTCCAACTCCACTACTTTTTCTCCTGAGCTTTTCACCCTTCTTGTAAATTGTCATTCCAAAACGTCAAGCCATACACTAAACAAAGCTTGGTGGGAGGGTGGTATGTGCGACCTGCCACATGGCTTTCTTATTTCATCATTGCTTGGAATGTCAGACCAAACTACGTCAGTAAGGTCATCAATGTTCTCTCAGAGTCACGCCTAACACTAAATGGATTTGGTTACTGCCTGTCCCTGTCACCTGATGCTGCCAGAGGAAATGGAAGAACAGCTGCTGAAAAGACTAACTCCTTTGAATAGTTTGTGACATTATCTAAACTTCAAATTATAAAGGGATTTTTAAATGCTACAACTGAAAAAATATATATAAATATATATATGTATATACTTTATATATAGTATATTAAGATATATCTGGAAGAAAAAAATAGTTTTCTTTTAAAGTATTATGCTGGTTATACGTAGACTTCTCAAATAATGTATATGACACTTAATCCCAAGTTATGGATACATGGATGACAGTTCACAGCAATTAGAGGTAGAGTTCTATTTGAAAGGTCATATGCACATTTGAACAACTTGATACCAAGTGATCTTATTAGGGAGATTACATGGTAGACCTTGTGATACTAAAAGCATTTTTTAAAAGTCATGAGCTGTTTAAAGATAAAAACTCATTGTCTATGTAATATTTTTAGATTTCTTACAAATTTAATACTATGGAAAATTAAGTTTAAAAACACATTTACT
>CM052543.1:108466591-108482366 GCA_028533065.1 Trachops cirrhosus | reverse complement strand
AGGATAAAAAATATTAATAAAATGACAACAAACTACATCTATCAACAACTGAACTAAAAACAAAAACAAAAACAAACTGAGCAAACAACTAGAATGGAACAGAATCACAGAAATGGAGATCACATGGAGGGTTATTAGCAGGGGTGGGGGAGGAGAATGAGAGATAAGGTACAGGGAATAAGAAGTATAAATGGTAGGTACAAAACAGACAGGGGGAGGTTAAGAATAATATGGGAAATGGAAAAGCTGAAGAACCTATGTGTATGACCCATGGACATGAACTAAAGGGGTAATGGTGGTGAAAGGCGGGGTGCAAGGTGGAGTGGAATACAGAAAAAGAAAAAATGGGACAACTGTAATAGCATAATCAATAAAATATATTTAAAAAATAAAACAAAGTTATACATTTCCATTAAACAACAACAACAAAAAAGCTAATGAGGTGTCAGATTCTGGACTACTTACTAACATTGGCCTCCTCTAACGTCTTGTGAAGGGACCTAGCAACACTGCATTTGTAATTTCTAAAAGGGTGCCCCCTATATTATACAAGCTTCAGGCCCAAGAACTTGATTCTGTATAGAATGGCAGGGAAAACACTGTAACATCTTCAAGCATTGTGAACCAGGTACAGGACACTTAATGAGAGGAAATTCTTCCCTGCCTATGTAATTGTAGGGCCTGAAACAAAATGAAAATGGGGTCTTCGTTGGAAAAACAGAAAATGTGTGTTGTTATATGGACTAAATTTTAAATCTTTTTCTTTTCTTCCACTGTCTTTCAACCTGTCAGTGTGTTAAAAAAATATTTAATTGGTTTTTGAGAGGGAGAGAGAGAGAGAATAAGAAAAAGAGAGAAACATCAATTTGTTGTTCCACTTATTTAGGCATTGGTTGATGCTTGTATGAGCCCTGACCACGGATCAAACCTGCAAACTTGGTGTACCAGGAGTACATTCTAACCAGATTATAGCCAATATATTAGGCACTTCTGGTTTGAGTCAATGCCCAACTCTGTAAGTGACCACATAAAACACTGAAAAATAGCACATAATTGTGGAAAGCTTTATCCATTTATCAAAAAATGTTTGCTGAGTTTCTTCAATATGCCAGACCTATTATGTATGCTGGGGATTTAGCAGTGACCAAGACAAACAGGCTCTTGATACCCTGAAGCTCACTTTTGTTATCGGATATAGCTTTCCAGACTTGAAACATGATCATCTACATAACTAATGTGATTATTAGGCCATATGTTTTTTAGTAGGAGGGGGTGTCATATTCATCTCTGTATTTATAGCACCTAATATCTTGACTGACACATAGAAGGTACTCAAACAGACATTTGTTGACTGAATAAATAAATTCATTTCCAGTGAAAATAGCATAGCTTGAGAAATTGACCCAAAATGAATATACTGTTAATTTATTCAGACTAAAACTTCCCGAAAGCAAAATATATCTCATATATTCTGAAATGTAACTCCAAAAAATGTTGATTAACAAAGTTATGTAGAAAAATTGACTTATAAAGGACATATTCAGAGATTAGTCAGGAGTTATTTTTGTTTTCTTTCATTACAACTATTCCTCTGTGCCAACAATTTGCTGCTGAAGTTGTTTTTAAAAATACAGTCTTTAAGTAGTAGATTAAACCCAGCTGGCTTCAAATGATACCAAGGCTGGGGGAAATGGGGGGTACAGCTGGCCTCCCAGGGAATTCTATGATCTTGGTGATGAACAACTGATACTCGTAGGCTTTTCTTGTGAGAGAAATTCTGTTTCCTGAGAATAATTATTATTATTTTTTATTAAGGTAAAATTCACATAATATAAATAGTATACAATTCTATGACATTTAAGTGCATTCACAATGTTGGGCAACCATTGCCTCTATCTAATTCCAAAATATTTTCATCATCCCGAAATGAAACCCCTTACCCATTAAACAGTTACCCTGAGAATTTTAAAATGTTTGGCTCCATGTAGTAAGTACAAATGCTATCAGCTATGTAATAGAGAAACAACATGGAAATTACTTTCTTCCAAAAAAGTAAAAATAGTAATTTAATAATAGGGTTTAAAGGGCCGGCAGGGGCCAGCCTACCGTCCCAGGAGTGATGTTCTCCTGACCTCTGATTTGAACATGAGAGTATGATCTGCCCTCCAAGCAGGCCGCAGTTACATCTCTGCACAGACCTTACAGCCTCTGAGAAAGCTGCCTGGATGATCCTAGAAGATCAAAATGAAAATTGAGTTTTCAAGGATAGTCAAGGTTTTCAGTCATAAGTGATTTTGAATTATCAAAAACCAGTCAATCGGGAGATATGGTAAGTGGTTAAAAAGAGAAGTGTGGATTCAAAGTTGTTAAATGGGTTGGAATGAGAAAAAAGTCATAAACACTACACTAACAAATTCTAGGAATTGCCTCTTCACAGCCTTGACTCTATTGATGCAGCCTTGACTCCTGATGAAGAATGTGTGCTGGTGCAGGGGCTCACATATTTAGGGAAAACTACCAAAAGACCTCGCGGAGAGAAAACTCCATTCTAAAGGAAGAGCATGGAGGAAGAGTTTGGGCCGGAAACAAAGCCTGAGTCACCAGAAGGGCGTGGTTTTTCTGATTCCAGTGTTATATTTGTCATTCAGATTCCTTTCCTAACCCATATTCTCTTGGGGCTCATGTTGGGGTGGGGTAGGGTGGGGGACATGGTGAGTAAAAACTGGAAAATTACAAGAGCTGTTTGGCTAAAAAGGAGGACTTTTAAACTAGGCCAAGGCAGCTCATCCATTAAAAGAAGAAAAAAGTGTGGGAAGAACTAAGTGCAGGGCATTTGTTAGACATGAAGGATATAACGCTAAACAGTCCCTGACCTCAGGAAGTTAACAGTCTGAGGTAGATATTTAAAATTGAACTACATAAATGCTGATTATAATAAAGTATACAAAGGAATAGTTCAGTAGGCCATGGGAGTGTTTAATAGAGGAATCTAACCAGGTGTGGAAGGGCAGGGAAGGCTTCCCTGAGGAAACATTTCAGCTGAAACCTGAAGGATAAGGAGTCGGAAAGAGTGTGCAAATGTTTCTGAGGTGGGAGGAACTTGAGTTTGAAGCCAGTGGGCTCAAATACAGGGGCTGGAGAGAGAAGCAGGGGCACAGCTTATGAAGGAGCTGGCTTCTTCCCTGCACTTGCAGCAAGTATCCTGCTATAAAAGCACCCAGCTCCAGGCAGGGCAGAGAGTCCCTCCTAGTTGTAGACAGTGGAGTGTGACCTGAACTAGGGTCTTGAAAAACTTAGTAACAGGATATGGCAGGTGCCCTGGTTTTAACTTCAGCTAAATGCACTTAGGCCATTAGTTTGGCCTCTTTACATGCCCTAGGCTTCTATGTAACATCGTCCCAAAGATGTGGGTTCAGTCTCTTCAGGAAATTCCAAGATTATTCTAGAATCTTGATCAAGTCTGATAGCAGGAGTTAAAACTAAGGCATGTGGTGCTGGCAAGTTAAACTTTTGGCTCCATGCAGAGGCACAGATGTTTATCCATCTGCATGAGAAACCCCTCACAACACTAACTCTTCTGTGGTAGGAAGGGTGTAGCCATGTTTGTGCTTTCCCTAGCAGAAAAGTTTCCCAAGGAGTGAAGAGCCTATAGAGTCATAAAACTCTGTTACATCAGGGCCAAGTTTCCTAACACTATTTGGTTAAAATGACTATGGGCAGGAACAGCACCCCTAGCAATCCTTTGCTCTAGGAGGCCATGAAAGTTGTCCACCTTATTTGGAGTAGTATTCTGGTACCTGGCACATGCACATTACATGATAGGGAGTCTATAAATATCATTGTAATGACTAAGTGGAGGCTGAGCACAGGGCAGGCAGTTCTGCCGAAGCACTTCCCAGCTAACTCAGAAGATTTGTTTTCTCTGCTCATAGAGATGTGAGAAAACAGCAGCCACAGCAGTGATTCTCAGCCCTGCCTGCATATCATGGGGATTTAAAAATACATATAGTTTTATTTCAGACATGTTTTTAAAGTACATTTATGAAGAAATTCGGCTAAAAGTAAATATGCATAAATATTAACTTTGACAGTGAGATAATGTACAGTTGTTATCTTACTCTGTAGTAATGTTACTTAAGGAAAAAAAAACAGCTTTACTGAGATATAATTGCCATGCAATGAACTTCATATATTTAGAGTGTCAATGATGTTTTAACATATTAATATACCTCTGAAACCACCACCACAATCAAGATCATAAACAGATGGATCACCCACAAAAGTTTCCTCATGTCCCTTTGTAATACTACCCTTCTGTCCCACCCTTATCCCATTTCCAGGCAACAAGTGATCTGTTTCCTATTATTATAGATTAGTTTGTGTTCTCTAGCACTTTACATAAATGGAATTGTAAATCATGTATCCTTTCCTTCTGGCTTTTTTTTCACTCAACATAATTATTTTGAGATTCATTCATGTTGTTATATGTGCCAGTAGTTGATTCTTTTTATATCTGCTGATGGATGTCTGGATTGTATCCAATATTTAGTTATTACAAATACACCTGCTATGATCATTCATGTTCAAGCCTTTGTATGGATGTATGTTTTCATTTATTTTGTGTAAATACCTATGAGTTGAAAGTAAATACATATGAATTGAATGAAAATACCTAGGTAAGTGTATGGCTTAAATTTTAAAGAAACTGCCAAACTGTTTTAAAAAATGGCTGTCATATTTTACATTCCTACCAGCAGTGTATGAGAGTTCTAGTTGTTCCATAACATCTCCAATATTTGGTGTGGTTAGTCTTTTTAACTTTAAACATTCTAGTAGGTTTATAGGTGTATCACTGTGGTATTAATTTGTATTTGTCTAATAACTAATGATGTTGAGCATATTTTCATGTATTTATTTGCCATCTGAATATCTCTGGTGAAAGGTGTTTTTAAATCTTTTGTCCATGTTTTCATTTGTGTGTGTGTTCTTATTACACTGAGTTTCAAGAGATCTTTATGCATTCTGGATACAAATCTTTTACCTGATATATGACTTGCAAATATTTTCTCCTGGTCTGTGGCTTGTCTTTTCATTCTCTGCACAGTGTCTTTTGAATTTGATGAAGTCCAATTTACCAAAACAAAATTAGGAATAACCCTTTGGAGTGGCATCTAAGGAATCTTTACTAACCAGGTTACCAAGAATTTTTCCTTTCTTTTTTCTTATTTAAGTCTTACAGTTTTAGGTTTTATATTTAGGTCTATGATCCATTTTGAATTAATTTTTTTCTGGTGAGAGATAAAAAGTTCATTTTTGCATATAAATGTCCCACTGTTCCAGCACCATTTGTTGAAAATCAAAACAAAACTATACTTTTTTTTTATCCTCACCGAGGACATTTTTTTTTCATTGCTTTTAGAGAGACAGGAAGGGAGAGAGAGAAACATGGATGTGAGAGAGAAACATCAATTAGTTGCCTCCTGGATGTGCCCAGACCAGGGATGGAACCCGTCACCTATGCATGTGCCCTGACTGAGAATCAAACCCACAACCTTTCGGTTATGGGATGATGCCCCAACCAAGTGAGCCACCCTGTCCAGGGCAAAACTCTGTGTACTTTCTTCATTGAATTTCCTTGTCTCTCTGTTGAAATCAATGGACCATGTGTGTGTAGACCTATTCCTGGAGTCTATTCTGTTCCATTGAACTACCTCAATATTTTACTATTTTAATTCTCAGCATTTCTATATGAATTTTAAAATTGACTTGTTAACTTCTACAAAATATCTGCTGAGATTTTGATGGAGGTTGCATTGAATTTATAGATCAATTTGGGAAGAAATGGCATCTTAAAAATATCAAGTCTCCAATTATTTAAATGTTTAAAAAAAATACTGATGCTTGACTACTCCAGACCAATTGAATCAGAATCTCTGGGAGATGAGATACAGGTATCATTATTTTCTAAGAAATTTCACAGGTGATTTTAATGTGCACCCATGTTGGAAAACACTGAGTCTCAACATACCTCTTAATGGGCTTTTACGTGCTTAAGTCTCCTAAAGGGAATAAGCAGCAGTGAATAACACAAAAAATGATTGCATTAACTAGTTATGCTGAACTTTAGTTATGCTGAACTTGAAAGAAAAACTTTCAAGGAGACAGAGATTTGAAGGGGTATTATGTGAAAGAGAATTTCAATTCTTTCTAACCCAATAGACAAAAACTTCAGAGAGTCAGGTATCATATCCAGCCAAGGAAGTGCCTTACAATAGTCAGTGATGTCCTCAGAAACACTAGGTTTCTTGGAAGAGAGGATCACTCTAGTTTTATAGACTGGATAAGAATTTGGTGGGATCTATATATTCAGCCTTCATAAGGGGCCTACTATGTACTAATAAAAAGGTTCAGAGGCTTTTCAGCATCAGCAGAAGTCTTGGAAAAATGGTTAGGTAACTACTCTAAGTTTCTGAGTCTATGAGATACTTCTTTAATATTTTTCATGAAATGGCTGCATCACACTGTTGGGACACAAGTATAGACTTTGTTATGATTCATATCCCAGAGCTGATGGGGTGAAACGAAATAAATTGCTGATGGATAACTAATTCTGTGTGAAGGATAAGAACACACAGGGGTATACAGCATTATGGGGGAGGGACAATAGAAATGGTAATAATGGGGCAATCTCACTGGGAAATGGAGGCTCAGAACTATGAAACTTCAGTGGGTGGAATCAATCTCTCGTGTGGATCACTTGAGCAGGATAATGATCATATGCTATAAAGTTTTGGAGGTAAAGTAACAGGTAAAATGTTTGACAGATTTAAAAATATAATGTTTTTCTTTAAGGGCACATGGAATGTTGACTGTAATTGACCATTTTCTAGGCCACAGAGTCTAAAAATTTTCAAGTAATTGAAAGCATATAGACCATGTTCTTTGATTACAAAGGAATTAAGCTAAAAATCAATATTAAAAAAAGATAATTAGAAAATTTCAAAGTATTTGGAAATTATATAATATACTTCTAAATAACCTATAGCTCTAAGAAGAAAACAATAAATACTGGAAACTATTTTGAACTGAAAGGAATATTTGTTTCATATTAGAAGGTAAAACATATTGAAACTGAGATACAACTTAAGTTGTGCTCAGAGGAATATTTGTAACCTAAATAAATATATTAAAAAAGAAGAAGGGCTGAAAATCATTTTAAGAAGTTAGGAAAAGCATACCAACTTATACCTAGAGTATGTGTTACAGTGAATCATATGAAATTATCTGTATTCAAATATTTTTCTTATGAAAAGAGCAATTTCATTTTGTTCAACCTAATAGAAGAAAGAAAATAATGAAAAACTAAAACCTAAGTTATAATGAAATAGAAAACAAAGGTGGTTCTTTATGAATATTAATACAGAGATTCTTAAAATGTACTCTGAAGAACCCTTGAACATCCCTGAGTTCAAGGGGTCAACAAGGCCAAAACTATCTTAATCATCATCATAATCGTATGTTATTTTTATTTTTTGTACTTATTATTTCACAAGTATATAGTAGAGTTTTCCAGAGGCTACATGACAATACTGCAACTGATTGAAAGCAAAAGAGAATAAGAGAATCCAGTTGTCTTCTCTTAAGTCTGATATTAAAGGAGATTTGAAATATAACACATTATTACCCTTCTCATTCAGTTTTTTGTTTTTAAAAACAAAAATAGGTTGAGATATATTCATACAATGGACTACTATACACCAACTAAAAGAAACAAATCAATGATAGATGCAGTAACATTGGAGAATCTCAAAAGTATTATGTTAAATGAAAGCCAGACACAAGAAGTATATATTATTTGATAATATTTATATGACATTCAAAAACAGGAAAAACTAATCTATTGAGTTAGAAGTCAGAGAATAATTACTCTTTATTGAGCAGGAAGAGTGACTAGGAAGGATATAAGGAGGGGATTTTTAAGGTGTCAATAGTGGTTTATTTCTTGATATAAGTGGATATGACATGAATAGTTCATTGTGTAAAAATTTATCAAGTTGAGCACTTAACAAATTTTGTACTTTCTTGTAGTATATATTATACTTCAATAAAATAACTCATAAAGATATTTGTATAAGAGATTGAAGGAGAGATTTTGTTTTTACTTGTAGAGGCAAATAAATGACTGTTGAGTAAGAAGCCTTAGAGAAATTTCAGGGCTGATGCAAAAATATTTTTGAGCTAAATCAGACTGTGCCATTAGAATGATCAAAGTATAATTATATAATTTACCTCAACATTGTTGTGAAAAGAAAAAAAACTTTAAATTTTTAACATTTTGTTTTAGTATTGATAAAAACAAAATGTTCATGTTTGATAAAAATATGAATATTGTTTAGGAAATAATGGTGTGAAAAATTATAAATGTAATAAGTCATGGTATAGTCTAGAGACTGTATAAAATATCATATTAGAAGTCTGGGAAAAACTGAACTTTAAATTAAAAAGACCTCTTACTCTAACAAAAATGTGCCATGGCTAAATATGAAATAAATCAGACAGAAATCTAGATGACATAGTGAAGTCCAGGAAATGGTAGGTCAGAAATTACATAGGGAAAAAAATACTAAAGAAATAACTTTCAAGGGCTGCCAAATCTGATAACAAAAGTTTTTTTTATGACAGAAAATGTTTACAATCAATCTGAGAATCCATGGAACCAGGTGATCATCATGGGGAAAATGTAAAATGTAAAATGAAGAAGTAGCCACAGAGAAAATGATAAGGCAAGACACAGACAGGGAGAAAACAAAAGCAGAAACAACCAGTACAAACATGGACAGAAGATTTGAATAAATACTTCACCAAAAATATATACATATGGTAAATAATCACATGAAAAGATATTCAACATCATTAGTCATTAGGGAAATTAAAATCACATAACGCAAATTAAAACCACATCTATTAGAATGTCTAAAATTTAAAACATGACAATACCAAGTATTAGTAAGTATGTGGAGCAGCTGCAATTCTCATATGCTGTTGTTGTGAAAGTAAAATGTGACAACCATTTTGGAAAACAGTTTGGCAGGTTCTTAAAAAGTTAAATATACATCTACCATATTGAAAGCATACAAGTATATCCATACAAAGAATTATAGTTGAATACTCATAGTTTTCCTTGTAAAAGCCAAAACTGGAAACAGTCTAAATGTCCATCAACAGGTCAATGAATAGACAAATTATGGTACATTCATAAAATAGAATATTACTCAGCAATAAAGGAAATAAACTATTGATACACACAACAGCATAAATGAGTCTCAAAATAATTACACTAGGTAAAAGAAGCCAGAGAAAAAAAGAATACATGCTGTATGTTTCTATTTATAAAAAATTCTAGAGAACTGAAAATACTAGAACTGTTTTCCAAAATGCGTAACCTGTTGTATAAATGGCTATTTAATGGTAGGGTGCATTGCTGTGGCCTCCAACCATAAAACATAAATTTTGGAGGAGCCTTGGAACAATACATGTTAAAGTCTCACTTCCATTTCTGCAGTAAAAGGAAGGATTTTTATAGTGCTTAGGTAATCATATCCTTTAAGCTGGGAAGGAGCCAAAGTAAAATTGTTGAGAAGTAAGGCATATGCTTGTCCTGACATCTTCTGATTTTGCATGAGTCTCAGAGGCAACAAGCTGCTGCAGTGGTGGAGCAGGCCTGTTTAGCCCTTGACTGGAAGGGAGGGAAGGCCACCCATACCTCCTGCCTGAAATCTATCTGCAAGTGTGCATTTCCTTGAGACAGAGAATAAGGCTTGATGTTGATTAATGACCTTGTGAGGAAAAAATGGTAAATGCTTTCCATTCTTGAGTGCAAAAATGCAAGGCAGTTTTACAAGAGAGTCTTTCAAATCACTTTCTCAGATGGGCAAAAACACTGTTGAAAAACCTTAGAGCCAATTTCTAGTCCACTGTGTGAGCATGGCACTGTAAAGCTTAGTTTAGCTACTTGATAAATAAGATCTATGTATCTGAATTATCCTCTCACCTCTTTTTCTGAAAAGACTCCAAGAACTAGTTATTGGAAACAAGACATTGTCATAATCTTTGACATATTTTTGTAATAAGTCATCAGATAGATTATAGGTCTACAAAGATAACACAGAGTTCCTGCCCTCAAGTTGCTCACCATCTTTCTCCCAACTACCTACAATATTCCCACTGCTATTTTCTGGGTGCCAAACAACCTAAGGAACTTTGTCTTTTATACTTATTTCCAGCTCCATACTCCTGCACTCAAGTTTTCAGCTACGCACAGCTGTTTGATTCTGTCTGGAGTAAATTGCAAATATGTTATGTCAAAGAGTGACTGGAAGTTAATGATTTTTCCAATCCTGCATATAATATCTGGCTCATAGGAATGCTGGCTCAATACATTTGTTTTATTAATGAATATTATGTCTCTCAGTCTACCCTGTGTAAAACTTCCAATCACCGTAGAAGAGCTAGTGGAGAGGGTTCTCTTGTGGTTCATGGGAGACTATGGCTGCCAGAATACAATCTGGAAACAACAGATAGATTATTCTGCTCTTCACCAGAAGGATACCCTGCTGGTGAGCCAGGTTGAACATGATTACCCTCAATTATAGAGAAGTTGATATTTTTCCTGTTGCATGTTTTTCCTTCTAAGCACAGAACTCCCAAGGACATACTTTGCTTAATCTGAAGTAGGGGCTGATGTGTAACAAGTAAAATGAAACTTCAGGAGGAGAATCATAATGATTTAATCAGCCATTGAAGTCTAATTCAAGACACCTGCTGATTTGTTTAACAATACCAGTCTTCTGAGAACAACACATCTTTCTTTGTTTCCTAGCACTGATGGATAATTTATGCATGGCTTGGAGAACAACATTCATTATGGTAACTAACTTCAGGCATAATAGAAGCGATAAAGAAAATAAAAAGGCAGTTAGATTCCAGAGTAATGGAGCATTTTAGGCTCTAAAAAAGAAAACAAAGCAAAACAAAAATACATGTGGGACCTGAAAACTAGGCCAAGTAGTCATCTTATATTCCTCCTCTACAAAGAAAACCACTCCAAAAATGGGTGGGATTGCTATGCACAGCTGGAACTGAGCCAACACTGAACACCTAGAGAATTAGGTCTGTTACAGGATTAGCTTGAGAAAAGGGTGTTCATCTTTGAGCTACTTGGTTCAACTAGTGCTCTTTTCATTTAAATTATTTCTTCAAAGCTATACCCCTAATAGCACAATAAGTTGCCACTTTTTTCTTTCCTATATCATTTCCATACTCAGTCACAGTCCACATGTCAGGACTTTGGCCAGCACTGAAGTGTCACGTAGGTATTTGCTGAGGATAGCAGTCTATGACAGGCATGTGTCTGCCAATGCACATGCCTGTCCATGCAGAATATTCCAAATACATGCACCAGAAATGTTGGAATGGGATAGACATCAGCTGACTGAATCATTCTTTCTTATACTGCAAGTCATGGCATCAGTGCATGCAATTTGGGTGTTTTTTGCATGCTGTTTCCTCTGATCATGCTTTATGTCATCTCTGGATTACTTGATGAAACACGATTTAGTGTTGGATGTGTTCATTTAAGTGGACAGTGAGTGACAGACTTGCTCCTCACCATATTAAAAACAAAGTGAGAGGCTGACAGGTTAAAGTATTATGATAAGTGAAGTCAGACAGAGAAAGAAATACTGTATGATTTCACTTATACATGGAATCTTTAAAAAAAAAACAAATACATAAACAACAAAAAAATAAAAACAAACCCATAGATACAAAGAACTAGCTGATGGTTGCCAATGGGGAGAGGGAGAGAGGAATGGGAAAAACAAAAACAATGAGAGCTCACATTTAAAGGTGCACAGCATTTAGAAAATGTTAAACATATGACTCAGCAATTCCCTCCTACGTATATGTCCAAGAGAAAGAAAACAAATGTCTACATAAACTTGTACACAACAAAATATAGCAGCATTATCATAATAGTCAAAAGTAAAAACAACCTTAATGTCCACCAGCTAATGAATAGATAAATAAAATGTGGTAAGTTCATTCAGTGAAATATTATTTGGCAATAAAAAGAAATACTGTACAAATACATGCTATGATATGGCAGAAACTTGAAAAAAGGTAAAGGCATATTAAAATATTTAAAAGTAAAAATATCCTGTTCTATTTCCATCCCCACTTTAAACTTTCATTAATTGTATTTTCACTTTTAGTGATACAATTTTAAAGACATAGAATAAATAAAAAAGAAACACAGCCTACTTGGGAGGCAGACTGGCATGTAAACAACAGGAACAAAACAATACATGGGGGTAAATATAACATAGAAGCAGGTACGAGATAAAAGAGGGGAACAGAGGCAATCACTCTGCTTAGGAGCACTAGGGAAGCTTGTTGGAGGCAGTGGCATGTCCTTGACATGAATTGTTACAGCCATAGTTCCAGTACGTGAAACTGCCACTTGCCCATACCCTGCTGAGGAGATAGTCCAGGGAGCCCCTGGGACTCTGCCCTCTTTTCCCCAGCCACAGCTCTCTGAGCCAAAGGTGAGCAGCATACAAGAGGAAAAAACTTTTCCTCTACCCTCTGATGTTCGTGACTGGAGCCCTGCAAATTACACTGATGATGATAGACAGGTTAACAGCAAGAAAAAAAACTATTGGGTTGGCCAAAAAGTTCATTTGTTTTTTTTTTTCCATAGGATGGCCCTAGTAGCACTTAGTTGTCTTTAAATTCATTTGAAACAATTTGTTAGATTGTATTGTGGCAGCTGTCATATCAGTGTGCATTTTTTAAAAAGTTATCAAAATTGGTGAATTTTTGTTTAGCCATTTTAATATTGAAGATAGAAGAAAATATGCAACATTTTTGGCATATTATGCTTTATAATTTCAAGAAAGGTAAAAATGCAACGGAAATGCAAAACAAGATTTGTGCAGTGTGTGGAGAAGGTACTGTATCTGATTGAATGTGTCAAAAGTAGTTTATGAAGTTTTGTGCTGAAAATTTCTTGCTGGACCATGCTCCATGGTCAGATAGACCACTGAAGTTAATAACGATCAAATCAAGACATTAGTTGAGAACAATCAATGTCGTACCGTAAGGGAGATAGTCAACATACTCAAAATATCCAAATAAATAAAGTTATTCATGAAAATGAAAAATGTGTCTTTTCTTTCTTTGTTTTATTGTTGTTCAAGTACTGTTGTCTCCATTTTCACCCCACTATGTTCCCACACCCCCACAAAGACCTTGCTGCAACAAGGAAAGACAGTGAAATAACAAGTCAATGTTTAGGCCCAAGTACCCAACACAAATGCTAGCAAACTGAAATGATCATTGTTCTTATAAACTAAAAATCATAAACCATGTATACAATTGTATTCTTGTACTTGAATTCAAACCTTGGTAATAAAATCGTACAAGGAACCAATGCTGTGTTTAGGACAAGGCTTTGGAATAGGCAAACCTGTATGTGACTTCTGAGGCTTTAGGTGGGTTTCTTAACCTCTGAAAGCCTCAGTTTCTCAATATAGACCATAAATATAATTATGCTACCTCACTGATTTATAAAGATAAAGTGTATATGTACATATACAAAGACAATGTATAAGTATGTAAAGAGTTTGGCTGTGTTTATCATAATGAGGCAGGATAGAAACAAGTTAGGGAAAACTTCTGACAAGTGGAATGCGGAAGCTGGAACAACATCGCTGGCCAATAAGCCAGTAGGTCCTCTCACAGAGCCCCCACCTCCACACACGATCAAAGGGAAATGGTTTATATTTAACCCCCAGACTCCCCTCTGCTTCTTCTACCTAAGGTAGCTACTTTGCGTGAGTTTACACTCACTGCTTTTCCCTCCCTCTATGTGCTGTGTGGAACTCATTTGTAATCGAAGAAGGGTAGGTAGAGTGTCATTTTTTTAATCAGTATTTTGAAAGGATTCTAAATAGGCATTTATAAATTAAGAATCCATAAATATTGAATTATATACATTTATTATTCTGTGTTAATATTTATAAAGTTCTTAAGGCAACATTCCTACAGATAATTTTTTTCCTAGAGTGCTGTATTTTAGGGAGGTTTATCATATTCCTCTGTTCTCTTCCTTTTTTTTCGACTTAAAATTAGGTGTCTTCCAGATGCATTCACTCTTCAACTTAACTAAAGCAAAAAAAGCACTAAAATCTTAAGTTTATTTTTTGTCCCTTAATTTGAATTCTATAAGTTTTAATAAATTTTAATTTAGTTTTTTAGGAACTTGAATTGTTTAATATTGGTTTTTATATGATTGTGTAGCAAGACTTAAAAAAAAAGAATACATCAAGACCAAATAATCATAATAATATATACATATTTATCAGGAAAAACAGAGTACACATTTGGAAGCACAGCTTCATATTTTGCAAACTAGATTAATCACACTGACCTGGCTTTAGGTAAATGTTTTAAAAACAGGTAGGTGTTTTCCACAGACAAATTCCTTATTTAAAATTTTTATGTTCTCATTTTATTTTCTCTATGTGACAGTCAATTAAGCAGATAATGAATATTTGAATTAAAAAAACTCAGTCCCATTATGTATAGTCTTTAGGAAGACGGTTTTATGCGTTTTTGAAGAGGGCATCTGAGTAAGCATCTTAATCCAACCCTTCAGGAGCCCTGGAGATATTTTTATGCCTAGGACTGGCTCATGATACTGCTGGTGCCAAGTATGTAAGATGAGCTCAGCCTCCTGAAATCCCGCTCTGCATCCTCACACCTGAAAATAATGAACTTTAACCTGTTAGCCTCTCACTGTTTTTAATATGGTGAGAAGAAAGTCTGTCACTGACTGTCCACTTAAATGGCCACATCTAAGACACTAAATTGTGTTTCAAGTTATACAGATGTGACATAACGCATGATCAGAGGGAACAATCTGCAAAAAAATTCAAATTGCATGCACTGATGCTATGACTTACAATATGAAAAGAATGATTCATACTCTCAAGAGATATAAAAATGTACAATGTGAGTACCACAAGCACAGTGAATTTTATTCTTTGGTACTTGATGTATTCTAAGTGCCTAGAACAGTTTCTGGCACATACTGGTGTAAAAATATATGTCAAGTGAATAAATGATCAAGACAATATAGATGCAGAAAGGGCATCATTTCTAGCAAATTCCTATATTCCCTGATTTATGATTATTCTAGTCCTCTCATATGAGCACATATGCCTTGACTTATTATTTTTTAACATTTTATTAACTAGTGCACCCTGAGATCTTAAGGAAAATGAACAGCAAACAGGTAAATTTAAACTGGAGAAAGAAAAGGGGATATTCATCATCTTATGAACTGAAAAAAAGTTTTTTAGGATAGAGTGCCTAAGATAGGGCCCAAAAGGCAATGGTGACTTTAGGAAAGAAGAGGCAGACATCCAAAACAAACATTACCTACTATGTAACTTTTCCTAGGGTCACCTGGATTTCTGCTCCACAAGCAAAATGTGTTTAACTGTTTAAGAATGAAGGGGGTCCAAGATGGCGGCATGGTAGGATGCAGCAGATTCTACTCTCCCACAACGAGGAAAAAAATCCGAGTCATTTTAGGTAGGAACAGAGCAAAGAGCCAACATTATCACATCATAAATGAAAATAGGAGATCGCAAATTGTAGCGGACATTGAAAAACCCGAAGAGAGAGCGTGGTTTGGTGAAAGTCTCGG
>CM052543.1:108419572-108466091 GCA_028533065.1 Trachops cirrhosus | reverse complement strand
GTATAGTAAAATGACAACAAACTCACAATTATTAACAACCACCCCTGAAACAAAAACAAGAAGAAACTAAGCAAACAACTAGCATAGGAACAGAACCACAGAACTGGAGATCACATGGAGGGTTAGCAACAGGGGAATGGGAGGAGGAGAGAGGGGGGAAGATAGGAAGAATAAGTAGCATGGATGGTAGGTAGAAAATAGACAGGGGGAG
The DNA here is from genome assembly GCA_028533065.1 of Trachops cirrhosus. Lineage (NCBI taxonomy): Eukaryota > Metazoa > Chordata > Mammalia > Chiroptera > Phyllostomidae > Trachops > Trachops cirrhosus. The sequence continues at coordinate 108,465,880 of CM052543.1, read as the reverse complement.
GGCAAGAATAGTGGGGGAAATGTAGAAGCTAAAGAACTTATGACACATGGACATGAACTAAACGGGGGGAATGTGGGTGGGAGAGGGTGTTCAGGGTGGAGGGGAATGAAGGGGAGATAATAGGGGGGTTAACTATAATAGCATAATCAATAAAATATATTTTAAAAAATAAAATAAATAAAATAAAATGATAGCAAATATAAATTATAAATAAACTATGGAACAAAATACTAAGTCAATTTGATTAATAAAATTGATCAAATTTTGTTAATTTGTGGAGGCCAATATTATATTATCTCTTTGTTTTAGCCTTTGCTTGAGTTCGTGATATCTAGCACGTCTGCAGATATATGTTGCAAAATTTTATAACCAAAATAATGACACAGTCCTTCAAGACATGTACAAACAAGTAGTGTAATTTTCTAGACCATGATGTTCTAGTACAGTCAAGTATTACAAGGAACAAAAAATAAGCAATATGTCATTGATGTGTATGACTTGCAGGACATTAGTCAACACATTTTACAATAAAGAGTCTGATCAACTGATGTAATGGGAAACAGGAGAATTTTTCTTAGTAAATTTTCCAACTTCATATTTTTACACTTAAGAGAAACATATGGTTCAATACTTAACAGACTTATTATTGGTAGGAGGCCTGTGAAAATTGTTTGCAGCCACATCTTTATGGCATCTTTCAGAACTCTTTTAATGACTTCCTTTTTTCTGAATGCTAAATACAGATATAGTCTTATTTTTAATCAGTATAAATATTATCTAAAGGAAATTTTTATTTTTACCTAAAAAACAAACTACCATAGTTCAGTTGTACAACTGTCTTGAAGAAGAAGAAGAAGAAGAAGAAGAAGAAGAAGAAGAAGAAGAAGAAGAAGAAGAAGAAGAGGAAGAGGAAGAGGAAGAGGAAGAGGAAGAAGAAGGAGAAGGAGAAGGAGAAGAAAAGAAAAATCCTGCTTTCTTTTTGTTACTACTTTTTGTTATACCAATTCTGCAAGTGGTTTTGAAAATGATTATTAGGTGAATACAACTAATAATTTGCATACAAATTGTATCTTCCTTGGTTACCTTCACGTTTTCAAATCTCATTTCTTTCTCTGCTATGCAAACATATTGCTTTCCACTCGTACCATTGCCAGACTTTAGTATCACATACATCTGTTTGTAGAATGTGCCTGTGATTCTACTACTCAGAACCTAACAGATATCCTTATACAATAACACAACAACAAAAAGACAAGTAAAGACAAAAAATACCAACAAAACCAAAACAGAGTATGGGGCAGGGGTGGGGAAGAGGGGAAGTGGTGGGAAGGACACTATATCCCATATTAGGATTGACACAAGGGCAAATCTCAGAATATGGAAGCCTATTTCCTTGTCTGTATTACCTTGTGCATCCTCTTTTCCCAGAACAAGGAGGGACAGGTCAGGAGCAGAGACTATGTCTGTTTTACAGTTTTTTTCCTTTAATGACAGAAGTAAATTTCCTATGAAGCTAATTAATTTGAGGCTTTGGGACAGTTCACTTGTGTGGGCTTAGGGTTGTTCACATGTCAAATGCTTTCCCAAAATTTTCAAAAGGAAATATTCTAAGTGCAATTATAACTAAAGTAAAAGTGTACCCACTAGAGCTTCTCACACTTTCCCTCATCGTGTGATGTTGGAGTAGCTGTAAGTAGAGTCAGCTAAGAAAAAGTTGAGTTGAAGATAAATTTAGTTTGGGTTTAGTTGGAATATTCATGTGGTTTGTAGTTGTTCCTGAATTAGTTAAGTTTTTGCTAGCCATCTCTGTGTAGGAATAGCTCCCAAGAATACCACTAACTCAGCCATGGCATCAGGTGTCTTCTGATCCTAAGGCAAAGAGTGCCAGAGGTTGTATCATGATGTGAACAGTGGACAATACAGAATTAGAATTATAAGGTAATGGAAGAGAAACTAGGTTTGATATGTATGGAACCAGAAGCTAGTCTGCGGAAATCATTCTAGTTTGATTACAAGTGGAGGGTTTAATTCTCATCAATGTTAAACAAAACAGAAGGTCTCTTCTATCCAGAATGAACTTGACAATGCTGCTTGCATAATTATAAAAGCACTATATACTTTTCTCCCATTTTAATGAAAATCAGGTGACACAGAAGTTATCATCATCCTTGTGTTCATGGGGAATAAACCTGTAACTGTACTACAAACAGTAAGTACAGATGAATGCATAGTGTTTTATGTATCTCAAAGTGTTATCACATGAATACACTGATAAAAGACTTAAATTGCTTGCTGATTTGATATGAAATACTGAATCAATAAAAATAATATGTAACTCATAAGACACCACTACAATGAGGACATTGGTGACAATTCAGAGTATTAAAATTAGCCCCATGCAATAGGATATTTGAAATTCTTCAAATAATACTGATTATAAATGAAGAAAACTTGATAGAGATTTTCCCAAAAATTTACATGAAATTACAATAATGAGTAGTGAGGTTGAAAGAAACTTTTCTAAACTCTCAATAAAATTTTTACTTTTGATCAGCCATGCTAAAAGTTATCTCTGTTATTTCTATAGAAAAAAATAACAAAATTATTATTATATGAAGAAACTATCAAAGAGTATGCTGACAAAAAAGTAGGAAAAAGAATTATAGAGATTTCTCAGGCAATTAGTTAAAAAAATATAATTTTTCTAGATTTTGTCATTTCTGTGGTATTTATCAGATTTTTTAAATTTAAATTTGTTTTTATTCCTTTTCTCTATTTATTTTCACACCCATTTTTGGTAACTTAGTATTCTTTTTCTTAAAGAGTGTCCCAAATTTTATAAGCTTCAGGTCACATGAAACATGAATCTGCCTATCCATTGCCTGGCTCAGAGCCTGGCACATTTGAAGTTTATTGAAACAATATGTAGGAATGGCTGTCAGCCTAAGGGTAGTGACATGACACTCAGTTTAGTGGAGAGGTCAGCCTATGCTAAAGCTCTTTGGCATATCCAGCCTCCAGGCTTGACCAGTCTGGAAACTGTGATGGTACCACATCTGCCATTAGAAATACTGAACCCAGTGAGTGGGAAGCCAAAATGGCAGAGGCAGAAAAAATGAGGCTAGAGACTGTCATATGGTGTCACAGTCAAGAAGCAATATTTTCCCTTGTGCTTTCATTCTTCATGAGTGCTAAAATTAAAATAAAATTCTATCTCCAAAGAATATGCAAATTAATTTTCATGTGTTTGGAAATTTATTCCTTTGAGTTATGTTTCTTAGTTGGAGGGAACAATTCCTCTTCATTCCCCCTAACTGAATAATGGGAAACATATGTGAGTAGGATTACATCCAGTCCCAAGATACCAACATTTGGAAGTGACTGAAATCTTCCTCATAGAGTTCCAGGTTAAAATACCTTACTTGAATAAAATGCATATTGTGACCTGATATTGCTATCCTATTCATGTCCAACTTGACAATATTCTAAAATCTAGATATATGGTTGGGTTAACTGCTTCCTGATGGAGCTGCTTCTGAAGCACCAGCACCTAGAATTAGACCCACCCACCAACCAGTTAGAGCTTGATGGGAGAACTTGGAAGTAGGCAGTCTTCTGTCAAGGTGCTGGGTGAAATATAGGGCAGCATGTTACCTAAAAGGTATAGCAATAGGTAAACTCAAACAGTTGGTATTGTGAGTTCTGATACTTCAAGTGGGGTACACTAAAAGGCATAAATAGAGAATACAGAGGAAAGTAGTTCAGAAGTCCAAGTAGGCAGAGTCAGCATCAGGAATGCCCACTAGCAGGTAACAGAACTTTAGTGATGTGGCTGATGTTCAGGGACAGACTCCAGTCCCTGGGAAGGGTTTGTAGTAGAGACTGATAACAAAACAGGATTCTGATTGTTGAAGCTACTAAGTCAGATATCAGCCACAAGGAAGCAAGGTGTCAACTCAGTTAACCAACTGAAGCACAAGCAGGTCTTAGAGAATAAGATTTGTAATCAGAACTTGGGCAAGTAGTCAAGAGCTGCACTAGCAACAAAGGTGACTGATGCTGAACCCTTTAGCAGTGAGCTACAGCCCCTTAAATCTCTTCTATTCAAGGTCTGGATTGGACAGAGGCTAAGCTGAGCTCATTGTTAAGAACAAGGTAACCTTTACTGAGGGAAGAAGACAACTGTAGAGATTTAGAACAAGGTAAGGTCTGACTAATGATAAAGTAAAGGAAGACCCTACCAATGTATAGGGCTTTTAAAATAAGTCATCAAAAGAGAACATATTACATAAAATTTAGCAACAAAATAAAGATAACTTAAAACTTAAACTACTAAAAAAAGACCTTTTAGTAAGGGGAAATATTGTTTTAGTGGGAATAAGAAGTAATCAGATTTTTTTAGTATATGTGCTTTAGCTCTCCTTTATACATAATAAGGCAAGAAAGAAAGTGTCAATATAGGCTGTAATTAAAAACTCTTCCTTTTTTAAATATAGGAATAATTAAGTTAGGATTTAAAAAGTAGCTTTCTTTTCCTAAACACTGATTTAGCAATTGTTTGACATGACTTCCTCACTTAGGAAGCTGCTCAGCACATTTTTTTTTTCTTGACTCATTGTCTGATTCACCACAGAGACAGGGTGTGCCAGTTCTGGACATCACTGGTATCCATTATTTACCCCCACATATCATTGCTCAATTCCTGGGATAGGGTAGAGGATACAGTAGGAGATTTGGTATATAATAAATAGACTTAGAATTTGCCTTATTTTCACAAGCCTAAATATCTGGTGAGCCATGAGTTACTTCCTATCCCTGCCAAGTTGGCAAAATTTCAACCACTGGTCTTCCAGTTCCTCCTTTAGTGGTCCAATTAATTTTGAGGATTGAGTCTAATATTGAGATCCAGTCCACTTGTCTAGGCAACTGATTTACTCTGGGATTGACTCCTGAAAGACTGAACTCTATTTCCTACATCTCTAGCTTTTGATGAAGATTCTTTTCTGAAGGTGTTGATAACCATGGTTTACCATGGAAATGGCACCTGCTTATTTTAGAGCATTGCTTACTGCCTGAATATTTGCCTGGAATAACACTGAGATTGGCAGCCTTTCACACTTAGGTGTTAGGGAGGATCTCCTAATACATAGGAAAGCTGTGCAGAGAAAAAAAGCAAAGATTTGGAACCTGAGAGACGAAGGGTTGATCCTGTTAGTTAATTTTTGATAAATCACTGAACTCCTCTAAGCCAATTTCCTCATCTATAAAAATGAGAGGAGTGATTCTTACTTACATGTCAATTGTGAAAATTAAATAAGATAAATAATGTAAAGCATCTACTAATCTAGTGTAAAAGCTGCTTACCAAATTATAGCTATTGTGATCACTAGCAAATTTAAGAAAAAAAAGTAAATTTGTTTATCCAACAAATATTTATTAAGTGTTTATTAGCTGCCAAGTATTATATTGAGCTCTGGGGGGAAGTACAAAGGTGAAGATGACATGGTCCTTTAGTGGGGAAAAGAAAAAAGTAAATAGACATTTTTAACACAATATGCTGTGGATAGTGCAATGACAGACATCAACTCAGGGTGATGAAGATAGTCATAAGAGGGAAATGAAAACTACTAGAGATGATTCTGGAAGAGCTTCCTAAAGAAAAGAACTGATTAGGAGAAAAGGAGATTAAAAGATGCTCCTGGCAGAAGACTGAAAGAGCTTGGTGGATTTGGGAAACTGTGTGGTTGGATAATAAAGTAGGAAAGTAAGTCAGAGAAGAAAATGGAAAGGTAAGTAGGGGTCTCTCCTGATGGTCCTGGTTGTTGAGCTAAGGAGTTTGGGATCAAACCTGAGGGCTGTGAGTGGCTGCTGATGGATTTTAAGCAGATGAGCAACATGATCAGATTGTTTTAGAAAAATCACCACAAACACTTCATAACATTGTGGATTTGAATGACACTGAAAACAAAGGCAGAACTACCATAGCGCAAGCCCATGTGCTACTTAAGAAGTACATTCCCTTCTTAATATAAATGTAATGCCCAAATGATTCCAAAGGTGTTCAGATAATAAAAAAATTATCTCAAATATTTTATTTCTTGATTTTTTTTACAAAAACAAAATTATATATCTTCAACAGTGATTAAAATGAAATTCTAGGGCCCCTACCTGTGCTCCACATCCATGGTCTTAACACTCTGTGTACACACCCCTGGTAGTCACAGGTCTCACAAAAAATGACTTAATAAAAATGACTTATTTAATGTGAAATGCTTCGTCTTCCGGCGGTTAATGTAGATATGTCTACATTGAACTCTATAGATGTTACTGACAATTTAAGTACAAAAATTCTTAAAATTCTCAATTTTATATAATAGTACTTTCATAATACATATGGCACATTGCCATTTTTAGTATGCTGGCAGGAAATTTAATTTTTGAGAAGTGATTGTAAAAAACTTAGAGGAACTGAAATATAATTAAAGGCATCTGTTGAATCATACACAGAGATTAAATATTAGGTAAAAAAATGTCAGATATTTGTTGTTGAATCCTCTGTTTCTCATGCGATCAAGCAGACCAGATCATACCAAAAAGGCATGCTCCAGCCAATACCTAGCTCTGAATTGCCGCATTTCATGTTTGTACTTTGCCATTTATCTTTTATTCCTTAATACTGGCTTCCATTTGTGTAGTAGACACTGAGGTCACCTCTTCAACATCTATCCCACCTCTTGACATTATACATCAGTCATGTGGTTGAAAGAACTGACCTGTGCAACTGAGGCAGGCTCTGATTAAGTCTGAGTCAAGAAAATCTGATCCTAAATCAAATAGCACACTCCTTTGGAAACAGGCTAGTTTAGGAATGGCCACATCACTAGTTCTAGGCCAATGAAACATGACAGAAAGATTGCTTAGGGGGTTCTGAGGAAAATTTTTCTAACTCTTAAGTGAGACTCATTAGCAGAGATAGCATCTTGTTTGTTTGTTTTTTTTGGTACAAAAAGGCATGGAGCTCTCTAATTGTTACTACTATTCTATGACCACAAGGAAATGGCCTTAGGATAGAACTGATATCTTAGATCCTTGATGACATTGTTAAACTGTGATTCAACCAACTCTGAAGCCCCATGTACCTCTGGACTTCCAGTTGTGTGACCCACTTTGAATTGGATTTCTGTTACATGTAAGTGAATGCATTCTAAGTGATTCAGTTTCTTACCACTTTTGCCTACCACTTTGCTTCTAACTGTTAGACCAATTGGCTATCTTTCTTAGCACTAACCATCATCATCACTCTTCTATCTAGTCATTCATAGTGAACATTTTGGTTTCTATCCAATAACTGTTCCCAGCTTCTTCCACTAGATGTAATCATGTAGGATGGGAATGAACCTGTTGCAGCTATGAGAGAAGGTAGCTTGAGGACAAAGTCAATATGCTGAAAATGACAAAACAGAAAAATGGAAAGAAAAAGCTTGGAAAGAACAGCTGGAGTACACTACTTTCAGCCTTCTTATTATTTGACTAACAAATATTGTCATCTTTTAAGACTATTTGAATTGGGGTATTCTGTTGTTTGAATATGAAAACAACAAAACTGATAAAGAATTTATTACCAGAATATGGAATGTTGCAAATAACAAACCCCAGATTGTGGCAGTGGATAAGTTGAAGTGGTAGATCAGAGGACAATGAGGATCCCAGGATTCCAGACTGAGAATAAAATCACTATTGTTCTTTGGTTGAAGAATATATTTCTTTGAATTGGCACTTTGTACCTGAAATACAACCTTTTGAGATTCTAGTGTTAAGGGAAATGGTAGTGTGAATGAGAATGGTTGGTGTGTGTTGGCTACTACTTAGGCATTTCATGAAAACCTATAATAAAGAGGGAAGCTTGGGCTGAAAGCAGAGAAGAACATGGTAAGAGATAAACTTAGCTGCCAAAGTTTCTCCTAACAATTTCATGTTAAATAATCTGCATTAGGAAAAGGCAACTGGTTTTGTGCCAAATATAGGATTACAAATGGAATTTTCCACCTAAATCCCTTGTTTCCAATTGCACTTGTGGCAAAGGTTATCAAAATGTGGACCAGGGGAATGGGCAAATCTGAGTTCTAGATTTAGAGTTCTCAGACCCAAAGACTAAGACTATGCACTCTCTGGCTATATTTACTGGCTTACAAAATTGACTGAAAGTAAAAATCAGAACCCACTAAGTTTTTAAGAGAATAGACTTCCAAAAACATTCTAAGCCTGGACAATTGACGATGAATAATTTTGTAATAGTTCAATCTCTAAGGCACACCATGAGTCTTCCAAATTCACACTAACAGAAAGTGCTAAACTCTCCAATATCTATCTCAAATGTGGTCATCAAAGACAATCAACAAGGAAAGTGTTTCCAAAGGACAGAACCAAGGGCCACGGAGGACAATGGATCCTCCTAGAAAATAGATTCAGAAGCTACCAGATTAGTTAACCAAGGAATTCATGACTACTGGGATGGGCAGTCCTCTCTCTTCTTTCTAACAGGATATGATATGGGCTATAGAATAATGTCCAGTGATTGTTATTCCCTTTGCAAATGAGTTTTAATGTAGTTATCCTGTTTCTTCTCCATTGTTGTATATTAAACATATTTGGGGTGGAAAACTTATCTTTAAGCCATGGGTCCCTGGTTCACAAGCAGACATGTCCAGACCTAGCAGAGAGGTCTTGTCCTTGGAACTAGATATTGTTACTCACTGAGACTCCATTTTTTTTCCAAATGGAGATGTAGTGAATGTGCCTCATGTAGGTAGGGACATTTTTAGATCATATGTGTGGAAAGAGCGGGGGTATGAAAGTTGCCATCATATGTGATGCTGTTGGTTGTCTATTCTACATCCATTCCCCCTTCTTCCTTTTTGAAAGATCCCTACCTTTGTTCAGGTACCATCCCCTTCTATGTGTCCATGGGCATGCAGAAGGAGTGATTGGTCTCATACCTACTTCCAAGGGGAAATCCCCACTAGTCTGGGTCGATCATGAGACTCCTATTTGCTTGTTGGTAATTGTTTCTGACATGGGCATGCTAATCAATGAGACATGAGGAGAAGTTTGCTAGAAGACTTCTGGTAAAGATTTCTCTACTTTTTAAAGAAGATACAAGAAAGTGATAGCTTGCCCTGGCCAGGTAGCTTACTTGGTTAGAGCATTGTCCCAATACAACAAGGGTGCAGGTTCTAACCCCAGTCAGGGCACATAACAAGAATCAATCAATGAATGCATCAATAAGTGGAACAGTCATAGAAGGAAAACAATGTGAAGAAACATAGAAATGATGGCCATCTACAAGCCAAGGAAAGAGGTGTGGCACAAATCATGCCATCACAGCTTTCAAGAAACCAGTTCTGCCAATACCTTCATGTCAGACTTCTAGCTTCCAAAACCGTAAGACAATACCTTTCTGTTGTTAAAGCCACTCAGTTTGTGGTACTTTGTTATGGCTGTTTTAGAAAACTAATGCAGTATCTGTGCCACTTCTTTAGGAATTAAGAGTTTTTCTCTCTTAACAGAATTAGCAAATAAATGGCATAAATATTACAATGCTATGCATTCATTTGTTTATTCAATTTAACTTTAAATGCATTTATTGAGTGACTTCTATTTCCCAGGACTTGTTATATGCTAGGTTCACAGAGGTGAATAAAGTATTTACTTCCTGTTCTTTTTTTTATAGTTGTTCAAGTACAGTTGCCTCCATTTTCCTGCTACCATTTTCCCCATATACCCCCACCTTCCACCCTCAATCCTTCTCCGCTTTGGCTTTGTCCATGGGTCCTTTATACATGTTCCTGATGAACCTTCCCCTTCCTTCCCCCATTATTGCCCTCCCCCCTCTCCTCTGGTTATGGCCCATTTGTTCTTTATTTTAATGTCTCTAGTTATATTTGGCTTGCTTGTTTGTTTTATTGATTAGGTTCCAGTTAAAGGTGAGATCATATAGTACTTGTCTTTCACCATCTGGGTAATTTCACTTAGCATAATGCTCTCCAGGTCCATCCATGCTGTTGTGAAGGGTAGTAGCTCCTTCTTTCTTTCTGCTACATAGTATTCCATTCTGTAAATGTACCATAATTTTTTGATTCACTCATTTACTGATGAGCACTTAGGCTGTTTCCAGCACTTGGCTATTGTAAATTGTACTGCTATGAACATTGAAGTGCATAGGTTCTTTTGAATTGGTGTTTCAGGGTTCTTAGGGTACATTCCTAGCAGTGGAATTGCTGGGTCAAAAGGCAGTTCCATTTTTGGTTTTTTGATGAAATTCCATTCTTGTTTTCCACAGTGGCTACGCCAGCCTGCATTCCCACCAACTGTGTCCTAGGGTTCCCTTTTTTCCACAACTTCCCTATCATTTGTTGTTTGTTGATTTGTTTATGATGGTCATTCCAACTGGTATGAAGTGGTATCTCATTGTGGTTTGATTTGCATCTCTCTGATGGCTAGTGCTGCTGAGCATTCTTTCATATGTCTCTGGCCCTCTGTATATTCTCCTTGGAGAAGTATCTGTTCAGGTTCTTTGCCCATTTTTTAATTGAATTGTTTGTCTTCCTGGGGTGGAGTCATGTGAGTTCTTCATATATTTTGGAGATCAAACCCTTGTCTGAGGTATCATTGGCAAATATATTTTCCCATATGGTTGGTTACCTTTTCATTTTGCTGATGTTTTCTTTATCCATGTAGAAGCTTTTTATTTTGATGAAGTCCCATTTGTTTATTCTTTCCTTTATTTCCCTTACTCTAGGGGACATATCAGTGAAAATATTGCTACATGGAATATTCAGATTTTCCTGCCTATGTTCTCCTCTAGGACTTTTATGGCATCACGACTTATATTTAAGTCTTTCAGTCACCTTGAGCTTATTTTTGTGTATGGTGTAAGTTGGTGGTCTAGTTTAATATTTTTGCTTGTAGCTGTCCAGATCTCCCAACACCATTTGTTGAAGAGGCTATTTTTACTCCATTTTATGCTTCTGTCACCTTTGTTGACTAGTAATTGGCCATAGAGACTTGGGCTTATTTCCAGACTCTCTATTCTGTTCCACTGATCTCTGTGTCTGTTCTTATGCCAGTATCAGACAGTTTTGATTACAGTGGACTTGTAATACAGTTTGATATCAGGTATTGTGATCCCTCCTACTTTGTTCTTCTTTCTCAAAATTGCTGCAGCTATTTAGGGTCATTTATGGTTCCACATAAATTTTTGAAATGTTTGCTTTATACCTGTGAAATATGTTATGGGTATTTTAATAGGGATTGTATTGAATCTATAAATTGCTTTGGGAAATATGGACATTTTGATGATGTTAATAATTCCAACCCATGAACACGGTATATGCTTCCATTTATTTGTGTCTTCCTTAATTTCTTTACTCAGGGTTGTGTAGTTTTCTGAGTATAGTTCTTTTACCTCCTTGGTTAAGTATCTAGGTGTAATCCTAGATACTTAATTTTTCTTGTTGCTATATAGCAAATGGGATTTTTTTCCTGATTTCTGTGTCTGATATTTTGTTTTTGGTATACAAAAATGCCTGTGATTTCTGAATATTGAGTTTGTATCCTGCTGCTTTGCCTTTAGCTCCTGTTCTTAAAGAGCTCAGCAAAGTAGCTGTGTTGTTGAGTTTAATCTAAGAGAGGTTATTGTCAAAAACTTTAGAAGAAACTGTTTATAATTCAATAAATCACATGCCAATTGAAGATAATTCTTTTGTGTACATTAAAGCAGATTTCTATCATAAATATTCATGATAAATAAATGTTACATTCATGAAAGGAATAAAGTTGCATTAATCTTAAAATATTTGATAATTAATTTAGACTGACTTTCCTATAATCAGTCTTAATTGGTGAGGCTTTGTCCACAAGATTTGCAATGCACAATTTTGTAAAAGTTACTCAAGACCATCAATACAGTTCCAAGAATGTGGAAATTATAAAGAAAGTGGAGTAGTAAAAAAAAAATATTTAAAATGTGGTCCTTGTCCTCACTTATATAATTTAATAGAATACCAAGACAATGAAAAAAGGTATAATTATACCTACAAAGTAAGGTGTAGGACAAAGTTAGGTGAAAAGAAAATAGCACAAGGAAGGGATAGTATTGGAAAGCTTTTTATGTAGAAGGTGATAACTTTTGTGCTTGGTTTTAAAGGAGGGGGTAAGTTTCGTACAACATCATTGGTCACTGTTCTAGTTCTCTTCTGTGTTCAGAGCCAGTAATTAGATCTACATTTACTTTGCTAAGGAACCATCAGGCTCTTCCTGATACAAAGGCTTAACAGCCAGTCCCCACTCCCTGCCAACTTGCCTTGGAATAAATTGTGGTATTTTAGTCCAGTTGATTTCAGATGCTTTTTTAGAAAAAAAAAATGTACAACTGTTAGCAAAGAAATAAGTGGTCATAGCACAATAAGGTTTTACATTTTATTCAAAGTCTAACTATTCTGAACTCTTCTAAGTTTGTCTTACTATTATAAATTATTACCTATTTATAGGAGGCCATAGAATAATTCTTCAACAATTGAGTTTTTTAAGAAACAGAATTAATAAGTAAATAATATACAGGGTCAAGAAGATGTAAGCCCTGCTTGAGTGTGGTTGGTAGGGTAGTAATATGGGTATACTAATTTATAGTTTTAATTTGAACATTTCACCTAAAGTGTTATATGGTGGGCTTGAGTGTGATATTGTAATGTTACATAATTATGTGCTTATGATTTTGTAATAAAAGATTTTGTAATAAAAAGGGGCATTATTTGTGCTAGACCCTGTATTTGACCCTATATCTATTTTGATCCTTTCATGTACAATTAAGCTTCTTTGTAGGAAAAAAAGATAAGTATTAAAAATGCCATTTTAATGTGCCCATTTTTTTTTTTATTTCAGAGAAAATCTCTGGTTAGGAGAATTAAACAAGAATAAATATTTTTATTTTGGCTCATAATTAGTTATTAAATTGAAATCTAAGGTATCTTTCTTTTGACTAAAAAAGGTGATAATACCATATTTTATATCCTTAAAATATTACATTTCTCAGTTGAAATCACAACAACCTTAAAACTACTTATTTGAATTGTTGTAGATAATCCATGTTCCTAGATCTAAGATCTGTCTATGATCTGAAATGTTTTACAAGTGAGAAAATATGTGTTTCTTACCTTTGCTAAATTATCATACCTACTAAGAATGATTTACACTTTGAGTCTGCCAATACAATTAGTTTTCTGTTTTTGGAATTTTTCCTATTACACAAATTGACTGCATTTCTGAAAAGCAATTTTGGTCAAAGTGAACAGGAATGTATAAAAGATCTAGCCTACAAGGAAATTAAAATGTTTAATTAAAGCTCTTATTAGCTGTTGAATTCAAAAAGTGAAACTGAATATAAAGGAGGGTAAACCATAAAAGACTAGTAACCTAGAAGAGACTTTTAGATCGGAATGTGACTTCAATCATTATCCAGTTACATATGAGATGACTTAGGCTCACTGAAATTCAGTAACTTGTACAAGGTCTCAGAGATAGTGGAAGTTTTGGAAAAATATCAGTCACCTCAACTCTAATCTTTCCTTGATACTACTCCTGATGGTGACAACTATTCAATAATAGTAATCTCAGTGGTTTGCAGCAGCATAAGCATCTTTTCTAAGTGGATCTAATTTTAGAGTGATAATTCAAGAGGTTTCAGACTTTTTCTGTAAAGGGCCAATAGTAAATATTTTAGGCCTTATGAGCCACAAATATTCTTTGTCTCATTCTTCTTTTCTTATTTGTAATGCTTTAAAAATGTAAAAACTTTTTTTTACCTTGAACACCAATTAAAAAACAGACTAAGGGCCAGTAGTTTGCCAAGGCCTGTTATAGGTCAGGGAGTGTCAGTCAGTACTTCCCATTGACCTAAGGCAAAAAGAAAAAAAATAAGAGGGCAATGTAATAAGCTGAATTCATTCAATTAAAAGACTGTCCTCTGCCCTGAAATCACGTCCTTCTTCAATTTGGAGGGAGAGAAAGGCATTAAAATGTTCTCTCTTTTATGGAATAATAGTGATATAGATAGTAGCTATGCATAGTTACCTTTGTAACTATATAAAGTGCAGTCCACACTCAAGCTGGGGAAAGAAGGAGGATGGTAAGCATCAGTTCTTCAAGGCAGAAGTAGCAAAAAATTTATGGACATACCTTAAAACCACCTCAAACAGCAAGAAACAAGTACATTATCTCTATTTTTATTGTCCTGAGTAACTTAGCCGTAACCTCAAACTGGCATACCCTATCATCATCATTAAAAGTGGTTTATTATTCTCAGAATGCTGTGGGAAGGAGTCCCACTCACCAGCACCAAGCAGTTCATGAAAATATCAACCCATAAACAGCAAACACCATTTACACAGATTTCTTTATGAAATAATATAGCCAGTGCTGTTTTAGTCTCACAATAAGGTTTATAGATGTCCTAAAAAATGGACCAAAGAACTGCCTTGCTGACCTTAATATAGCTCTGATTGAAGGTAAAGCATTATGAAGACTATTGGTTTGAATTTCTTAGAGGAACATTTCCTACTGATGATGATTTTACAAATTGGGGGCAAGCTCTCCAACATGGCCAGCCTAGATAAACACACCTTGCCTCCTCACACAACCACATCAAAATTACAGCTAAACTATACAACAACCATCACTCAGAACCATCAGAAATCAAGGTGAATGGAATTTCCACAACTACAGAATTGAAGAAGAAACTACAAAAATCCAGACTTGTAGAAGGGGTGGAAATGAACTAGTCCTACACCCACATGTGGCAGATAAACATTCAGGAGTGCTATCTTGCAAACAAGGGGTCCCAGCATCACACCAGGCCACCCAGCCCAGAGTTCCAATGCCAGAGAGTCCCCATAACTTCTGGCTGTAAAACCCTAGTGGGGGTTGAGTCAGTGGAAGAAATTGCTGGATTCTCAAGCAGTTCCTCTAAAGGGCCCATGCACAGACTTACTCAGACTCACTCCTCCTGAGCTCTAGCACCAGGGCAGCAGCTTGAAAGGCACCAGTAGCATATAGGGAGGAACTGGAGTGTCTGATATCATGGTGAGAGTTGGAGGACAGCTTTTTCCCAGAGAGGATTGTTGGCAGAGGTCATTGTTCTTTTTCTGAGCCCTCCTCCAACAGGGCCACAGAGCAGTGGGCACCATGATGAGAGTTTATCAACCTGCACTATTTGCCTGTCCTGGTGATTCCCTAAGGCTCCTCCCCACCTAACTTAAGGGCCCACCCAAGCTGTTAACAGGGAGCTTTTCCATACAAATGGCTTGTCTTGTTTCATGCTCCAGATCTTCCCAAATCCTCTCAAAGAGGCAGCAGCTGGCCTCAGTGAGCCCCTGTACCTCTTGTTAAGTGGCCCCAGGCCCAGTACTAGCAGCAACTGGTCTTGGTTCATAGCCTGGCCATGCTTGGGCACTTCCAAGCCCAGCACAAGTAGCAGCCATCTGCAGATCACGTTATAGCTTATGCCAAGTGGCCCAGGATAAAACACAGGCAGGGACTGACCTCGGCTTGCACCTCCCAAGGAACCCCAGAGCCTGTGAACTCAGTAGACAGCTACAGACCACACTGGAGCATCACTACCCAACCACCTCCACAAGTGACACACTCAAGGGGTGGACTCAGCAGGCACCAGAGCCCTTCTGAAGTAAGTCCTGCACTGTGGAGTGGGCCCTGGCACAGCGCACCTCCACAAAGAGCAGAAGTTGGTGATCAGTGATCACAGCCAGTCCTTGCAGTTGACTGGCCTGGATAAATCCCTCTCATTGACCTGCCAACAGCAATCAAGGCTCGACTATAAGAGGATGGTGTACTCAGCCCACACAGGGGGCACACTTTGAGTACCAGGCTTGGGTGAAAAGGGAGGCTGTGCCACTGGTCCCTATAGGATACCTACTACATTAGGTCACACTACCAAGACTGGGAGTCATGGCAGCTCTACCAAATACATAGAAACAAACACAGGGAAGCTGCCAAAATGAGTAGACAAAGAAACGTAGCTGAAATGAAAGAACATATCAAAAGTCCCAAGAAAGAACTAAACAAAAGGGAGATAAGGAATCTATCAGTTGCAGATCCCCAAACGCTGCATCTTACATGGATGCTCAAGGAATTTAGTGAGGACCTCAACAGCACAGAAAAAGATCCAGTCAGAAATGGAGGACACACTAATTGAAATGGAGAACAATTTACAGGGAATCAACAGTAGAGAAGATGAAGCCAAGAATCAAATCAATGATTTGGAACATATAGAAGCAAAAAAAAAACCTAATCAGAATAGCAAGAAGAAAAAAGAATCCAAAAAATTACAATAGTCTAAACAGCCTCTGGGACAACTTCAAGTGTACGAACATTCGCATCATAGAGGTGCCAGAAGGAGAACAGAAAGAAGAAGAAATTGGAAATCTACTGAAAAAATAATGAATGAAAACTTCACTAATTTGGTGAAGGAAATAGACATGCAAGTCCAGAAAGCACAGAGAGTCTCACACAAGATAGTTGCAAAGAGGCCCACACCAAGACATATCACAATTAAAATGCCAAAGGTTAAAGATAAAGAGAGAATCTTAAAAGAAGCAAGAGGAAAGCAGATAGTTACCTACAGGGGAAATTCCTGTAAGCTGTTAGCTGATTTCTCAAAAGAAACTTTGCAGGCTAGAAGGGATTGGCAAGAAATACTCAAAGTCATAAAATATAGGGACCTACAGCCAAGATTGCTCTACCCAGCAAAAATAAAATTTAGAATAAAAGGGCAGATAAAGAGCTTCCCACACAAGGAAAAGCTAAAGGAGTTTATCATCATCAAACCATTATTGTATGAAATGTTAAAGAGACTTAGTTAAGAAAAAGAAGATCAAATCTATGAACAATAAAATGGCAATAAATACATAGCAACAATTGATTCTAAAGAACAAACTAAGCAAACATGAAGAACAAAGATAGAATCATGAATATGGAGAGCATTTTCAAGGTTGCCAGATGGGAGGGGAGTGTGGGGAAACAGGTAAAAAGGTGAGGAGATTAAGAAGTACAAATAGATAGTTACAGAATAGCCTTGAGGATGTAAAGTACAGTATAGGAATGGAGCAGCCAAAGAACCTATGCATGACCCAGGACATGAACAATGGTGTGGGGATTGCCTGAGGGAGTGGGGGATGCTGGGTGGAGGGGAGCAAAGGGGCAAAAACTGAGACAACTATAATAGCATAATCAGTAAAATATAATTAAAAAAACTATACAGTATACAACCTCTCACCTAAGAATTTTGCTGCATTGCACCTAGCCAGCAAATGTATATCATAAAAATGATCTATATTATTGTTGGCCTATACAGATTAAAAAATGAGAGTTGTGGAAATATATTCTATTTCTTCTACTATAAGAGAAGGAACAAGAACTCAAAAAAATTCTAATTTCTTAAGCACATTCTTAACCAATTATAGGAGGCAGTTTAGGACATTACTCTAAGCAGGGAGCATTCTACCCAATCTCTAACCAACTGGAACACAAGGTTTCATACTTGCACCTGTTCAGGAAGTGAACCCTTTTCACATTGTCATGACACAAAAACTCAAGGTTTCCTTTTTGTAGTTACAGTAAGCCCTCACTTAACATCATCACTAGGCTCTTGGATACTGCAACTTTAAGTGAAACAATGTATTACAAGACCAATTTTATCATAGGCCCATTGATAGAAATGAGAATTAAATTCTTACAGCGTATTTTCTGGTCACAAAAACATGAAACTTCTAAATAAAGGCCCAAATTACTTCTAATATTAAACACTGAAATAAATGAGAGCTATATATACATTTCAGAAAGATTAATAAAAACAAGTAAGATAATGATTTTCAAACCTACTTATTTCAGTTCAGGGTAGTGAGTGACCAGACCCTTTCCTGGCAGCTCAGGACACCAGGCAGGAACCCACCCTGAACAGGACACCCTTTCACCTCAGGGTACTTACACACACACACACACACACACACACACACACACACACACACATTGACTCAGACTGGGACAATTTAGACATGACAAATCACCTCACAAGCACATCTTCAGGACGTGGGAGGAAACTGGAAGACCTGGAGAAAACCCAGACAGACATGGGAGAATGTGCAAACACAGAGAGTAGCCCTAGCCAGGAACCAATTTATTTTCCTTATCCACATTATGATGAAATAACATTATTCCAAGAATTGCTGTGGATCCTTTTTAAAACATTTCTAGAAACCCTCACATTTCAAAGGCCCAAACCTTAAAAACTATCTATGGAGTAACATACTTCAAAAAGATGGTCAGAAAAGACTGCACCTGTCCACCAGGATTTGTTTTTCAAACTACTGATGTTTATTATTATCAATGGAAATTTTTCACTCAGCTTCTAAATGGAACGATGTCTCATGAGATTCTGACATTTTCACTCTGACATTCATTCACTGGCAGAGACACCAACCCTGAGAGCAGACAATGCTGAGTGTGACCTATGCATTTCAAACATACAAGAAAAAAGAGTTTCTGATTCAATACAGAAAACACAATAAATTTGGTCTTAAGATTTATTGCCTGCAATAAATACATATAATATATGAGGGAGAACCCCAAAAACCTGGAATTATCTTCTGGAGGGTGGACCCCTTGTAGTACAGGTTTCCCCTGCTAGGTGAGTGTCTTAGGAACCCATCTGTGTCAGTGTTCCAGCTGGCATTGTTGTGAGAGGCTGCCGTTGGTGTCAGTGAATTTTTTTGGAATGGTCTTCTAACATGTTTGCCCATTTCATAATGGGTGATTTATGATCATACCTGCCCACACTGAGTGTTCAGCAGTTCTTGTAGCATAATATGTTAAAAAATAAATGCTAAAATTCCTTTATAATACAAAAAACAAATGTTGAAATATAAATAAATAAATAATTGAATTTAAAAATTAAAATGAGAGTTTTTTTCCCCTGAAAGTTTGGGCCAAAAACATTGGTGCACATTATACACAGGAGCACATTATACATGACAAAATATGGCAATATCCTAGTCCACTCAGACCTCTATAAAAAAATACCATAGACTAGACTTACACACAATAGAAATTTATTACAGTTTTAAAGGTTGAGAAGTCCAAGTTCGAGGCACTGGCAGATTCAGTGCATAGTGAGATTCCGCTTCCTTGGTTCATGGACAATCCCCTTTTCACTGTGTCTTCACATGCAGTAAGTGGGAAGGGAAATCTCTGGGGTCTCTTTTACAAGAGCACTAATCCCATACACAAGGGTTCCACCTTCATGACATAATCACTTCTCAAAAGCCCCACCTCCAAGTACCATCACATTGGGGATTACATTTCAGCATATAAATTTTGGTAGGACACAAATATTCAGTCTATAGCAGACAATAAGAAAAAATATAAATTATTTCCTACTAGCTCTCACTTATTTAATATTACAGAGGAGTTTACAGTTCAGACTTGAGATCTCCCTCAATTACACTCACAACATGCTAAATTCAGTGTTCAACCAAATATAAGGCATTTTCAGACATGCTTGGGAATATAGAATATTGAACACAGACACATGTAATTTCAGTGTTTAGTCTTGGATATATACATCACTGACAATTAAATACCATGCTTTTATATTTAATTTCACATTGTTCTCTCAATCTTCTATTTTCACATAATAAAATTAAAACTGAGAAGATGAGTTTTGTTTTCAATTTAATTCTAAACAATAAGACTTCTAAAATAAAAAATTCAATCTCAGGAAATGAAGTTACATTGGATTAATGAAGTTCACAAATATCATATGGAAGCCATCTGTTAGGAAGCAATCAAACCAACAAAGGCAGAAACATCCGTATAACAGGTGTTCAAAGCACTTGTTGAATTACTACAGAATGACTCTATAAATCTGAAGAAATCAGGCTTTCACCTCTGAACATTAAGGCCTTCATTCAGAGCTCATCATTTCAATAAAATACTTGAGGTCATAAGTCTGTGAGCTTGTATGTTATGATCTTTAGTAGAAATATATTTAGAACAGGAATTTACTGAGATGAAACTGGCAGGATACTGAAATTCATTCAAGCTTCTCAAATTATGAAAAATGGAATTTCTAACCTAAAGTTTTTTAACATTTAATTCCTTCATAAGAAGTATTTTTTCTTTAAATGAAAAGTTTCCTCTACAGGATACCTTACGTAGACTGTAGTGAAACTCCAAATCACTCTACAACATTTGGCTAATAAACCTAGTAAAAAAATGTAATTAAAAAAGCAATATATAAAATAGCACCAAAAGACCAAGGCAAACTGTAAGTACAATACAAGGTTGGCTTTACATGTCGTTGAGAATCCTAATTAGAATTTCTATACTGCTGCAATCTGTCCTCTTCTATTATCTTCTGGATTCTCATCTGCTCTCATGATTTCAAATGTCATTGGCCATGTTAATTATCATGTTTTTCAGACTATAAGACACACTTTCCCCCAAAATTTGGGAGGGAAAGTGGGGTACATCTTACAATTCAAATGTAGCTTACCTGGCTCACTGTACAGGGGGTGGCAGTGGAGCGGAGTCACAGGTTATTAAATATTTTACTGCATTTTTTTGCTTCAATTTTTTTTTACTATTTTCCTCCTCTAAAACCTAGGTGCATCTTATCATCCAATGCACCTTATAGTCCTAAAAATATGGTACTTTCAAACGTGTACTCCAGCCATCACTTCTTTCCTGCTGTGTTGATCTCTTCAAGAGTTTTACAGGTTCATAAAGAGAAATACAGGTATGTAAAAAACTTTTATGGAAGTATAATAAACATTAATAATATCAATTTATATAAAGAGAGACAGGAAATGCTACATTGAGGAAATAACACTGCATAGAGGAAATGTTGCATGGAGTAGATACTTAAGTGAAGGAGTGACAGAAGGGGAGGAAGTAGACCAGCATTTTAGGGGAAAGAACAGTATGAATCAAGTTCCCGAATCCTGAATCAGCCTGTAAAATACTTCCCTAAAATATGGGCCCTAGAGTGTGAAGTGGAGAATGGCTAGAAACCAGGCAAGGGCCAGATCATGGAGGGTGACTTGTCATACTTGGGAATTCAAATGTATTCCATATTTCTTATGCCTATTGTGCAACAATAAAGACCCATTAAAGGGTTTTTCAAGCAAAGGAGGAACAGGATCAGATTTGGATATAACAGGATAAAAAGGTTTTCTATTTGAATCCCTACTGCCTTCTAAAAAGCATGACTTATATTTGTTTTGCTGAGCCCCTAAAGAAATTTGGCTGTACACATTTGTGCATGGAAAGCTAGAAAAGCTAAACTGCTGTGATTTCCAGAGGGAGAAGGAATTCCTTAGGACAACTGTAGGGAAAGGCACAGAGGCAAGAGAAGCCAGCAAAACCGCCAATGACAGCATCCCTATATTTTCTATAAAGTACTAACTCACAAATACTTTGAGTGGTTGGTTTATTGTTTGTTTTGATAGAAACTGAGCTTTACTTCAAGATCATTCCCAGAAACAGTATCCACTGAGTACATACCAAAGACAGAAAAGGCTATGAGAGTGACAGACTCTAAGGTGGCCCCTCGTAATATTTACCTCCTTGTTCACATCTCTGCTGTGTAGGGAGGACCTGTAACTTGCTTATAATGAATATAATATAGCAAATGTGGTGGGCTGTCACTCTCATGATTTCATTGCTCTGTCCTGCTAGCAGACTCACTCTAGAGACTATCCTTGCTAGTTAGTCAAAGTAAGCAGTCATGTTAGGAAAGCCACATGACAAGGGACTGTAAATGGCCTCTAGGACTTAAGGGCATCTTCAGCCAACAGCCAGAAAAAAGTGGAGCTCAGAGTCATACAACCACCAAGAAATGAATTCTGCTGACAGCTTCAGTGAGCTTGGAAGCAGATTCTTCTCCAGATGAGAACATAGCACTTTCAGCACTTTGTAGTGTTGTGAGACCTAAGCAGAGGACCCAGTTAAACTGTACCAGACTCCTAACTGGGAAATAATAAATGTGTGCTGTCTTAAACCTCTAAAATTTGTAGTAATTTGTAGGAGACCATTCTGTGTGGTGTGGCCCCAGCTCCCACAGGGAGATGCACAGGACCTATGCCCATGGATAGGTTCTCCTGTGGGGAATTGGGCCTGCAATGTGCCTAGGCCACTTTGAGTCTTGCTTTTTGCTATAACTCTCTCACCCTGATTTTTAGCAAAATATTTACTGCAAAGTAACTTCCTAAAATCCATGCCAAACCTTCCAAGGATGAGCGTAACCCATTTAACCACTTTTGCCTTTTCATTTGCAAATATCCCTCTTCTGTGATGTGATTAGCAGCATTGGCTCCCTTGTTTTCTGTAAAAGGTAACCACCTAAAGCAAACATGTGCATAGTAAATGAGGACAGGCCAGGCTGTCCCTTTTCCTCCACTGGACCCAGTAGTCCATGAAATGTCTCATTTCATCCATAATGATGTGGACACTGTGGGCTGGTGTCTGCATCAATAATTTGTTATATAACAATAGAAAACTAATATAAATATAATAACTCTCCTCCCCAGTCTCTTCCTTTGCCAAATTTACAGGTATTTCATTTACAGGTATTTTGTGGCCTTCACCTGACCTCTGAATTATGTAAGGTTTAGAAAAATCACTTTCTAAAGCAGCTGAAAGGATGGATTAGAGGAGTGGGAGACCACAGGTGGGAGATAATAGCAATAACTCAGGAATGATGAGGGCCTCAGCTAAGCTAGGAAATACAGGAGTGAGAACAAGTTTCAGGAGGAATAGAATCTATTTGGGACATGGTAAGTTCAAGTGCCTGTACAACCTTCAAGTGAAAATATCTAGTAATTTTTGGTACTAACTTCAAGAGATACTAGTTTTGATCTGGCAAAATTTACATTGCCCTGGATGTAACTCTTCTCAAACTGAGAGTAATCTGCCTTTTCAGCCCTCACCACATAGCCTATGCTTCATGGAGCTATTTGATGTTCCCAAAACATGACAGGCATATTCATATTTCCATGTCTTTGCTTATGCTTTGAATGAATTACATGTCCTAATTATGTTCACTTATGAAAATCCAACTTACCTCTTAAAATCCAATGAAAATGTCAATATACTTTGTTAAACTGTGGGCTTCCTCAAGGGTAAGGCTCTTTATTTTGTTCACATATATATCCAATAACTGTAAAATAATGTCTGGCATATAGTAGACACTCAATAAATATTTCCTCAGTAAATGGATGAATGTCTTAGTATTAGTAATTCCTAATTCTCTCCCCAGGCACAGAGCTAGTATATTCCACATGCTTAAAAATGTTTGCTGATAAGTAGTACAACTAAGAACCTCTCCTAATGTTTCTAGACAAATGAGAAAAAGAAAATGTAAATTTCATAGGAAAGATAATGAAAGGGTGGGTGTATACCTAAATTTCAGCTCTGTTGAACACTGTGAATCACTTGTTAAATCATTCAGCAAATGGATAACAAGCACATAGTACATAGTACATGCAAGTACAAAGGGGTGACTGGTTATCCAAAAGTCATTGCCAACCCATTCCCCCTCACCTCCCTCTAAATACTGAGGTGGAAGTGGACATTCATTTTCCCATTCTCCTTTATAGCTAGGATAGCCATGTGACAAACCATTAGGGACAATGAAATGCAAGGGGAAATACTGGATAGATACCAAAAGGTCTCGGGTTCAATTACCAATCAGGACACATACCTGGGTTGGGGGTGTGTGAGAGGCAACCAATCAATGTATCTCTTACACATTGCTGTTTGTTCCTCTCTCTCTCCCTCCCTTTCCCACTGTCCAAATAGTAAATAAATACAATCTTAAAAAAAAAAAAGAAAATGGTTGTCATGATTGGAGCTTTTGCATCCATTATGTGACTCTGAGAGAAGGCAAAGAGAATATCAGAGATAGCAACCTAAGCCCTTACATTAAACTGCTAAATCAGTGCCAGCAAGCACCTAATTCTAGTCTTCTTATATTATAAGAAGTCTAACAAATAAACCCCTCTTGCTTAAGATCTATTAGTGTGTTATTCTGTTACTTATAGCTGAAAATATTTCTAAACTAGTAGAGATTAAAAAATCTAGATAATATTATAATGATAAATAATGCTATCTATGAAATATCTTTAAAATACCTAATTTGGTTTTGAAAATAGCATTTATGTATCTTTTAAAATATATGTCATAAGTTACATTACCTAACATTTCACTGTGTTATCATAGTCTTCACTGTCTCTTCTGTTAAACCTCATCCTGTAGATAATTGTGTCAAAAATGAAGAAATTATGATTTCAATAGAGTACGTTTGTCAACTCTGATTTCGTAGATAGGCCTATTTTAAATTAAAAATGAAAGGAACAGAATACTATAAAAGTGGAAAATAAGAATTACTGAACACTACAAATTTACCCACTCAAAAGTTTCAAAGTAGTTGCATTCCAAAATAATGGAGCTCTATCTACACTTTCTGAAAAAAAGTTAAGTAAGATTTTTTGATTTATAGACATTGCAAAAGACTGAAGTGGTGATTACAGAGCACATTACATAATTTTGTTCCTATTTTTAAGATTCCAAACCATTTTACAGGACCATTTTTTAAGTTGCCTAAAAAGCATGAGAACTCTATGCTTTTCTCTGTTATACTTGCCAAATGTCATCAAGGCCTGAGTAGTGTTTTAAATTGCTTTTATAAATGAATAGTGTAGCCAATCACCACTTCCTAGAATTACTGAATAAATGAAGCAAATATTCAATACAAAACCACCAGTGTAATAAATAACAATCCTGAAGCCTTTCCAACAGATTTATAAAAGGAATCATTTATTAAAACAATTTCTAAGAAATTTCATTAACAGGAACTATTCTGCATTAGTGGAAATTACTATGAAGAGTAAAGTTATCAGCATCTTCCTTCTTATTTTTTATTCATAGGCACTATTTAGTCATGAAACACTTATAAGGTTAAGAAAGCATTGAGCTAGGTCTGGAGTCAGAGGATACACAGATGAATGAGACAGAGTCTCTCCCTTCCAGGAAGCTTTCATTGTGGAGAGGCAGCCAGCCACATAAGCAGAAAGCCTCTAAACCATGTCCCACTAGTTCTGTTAAGGTTGGGCCTATTAGAATCTAATGGTGGGAGAGCAGTCCAAATGAATGGCTTTATTTGTTTGATTATTAAGGAACTGTATCAAATCCCATACCAGTGGAATTGTTTGTGTTAGTCATGCCCATGAGGTAAGTGTATCAGATTTAGCCTAAGTGATGACTGTAAGAATTAATGAATTGTATCATAACAAAACAAGAGAACTGGCAAAATGGGATCAATCTGTGTTTGTTTTGATTTTTTGTTTAATCAGGTATTAAAGTTATTTTAAAGAGTTAAAGTCATGTTTCTTAATCTGAAACTTGTTTGTTTCTTGATAGCATCTTCAGGAACAAAATCAAAGATACTTACTAAAATTCCATATCTTATCTCTTGGCAAGATATTCTGTATCTTATCTGTTGTATTTTAAGTTATACAACATATTTACATCAGGTGTATACAAGTTGACCAATTCTTACAGAAATTCTTGCCAGTATTAAAAATGTTATTATGGGTAATTATCACTAAAAAGAAAATTAATCACATCTAATATTAAGATAATTAGAACTGCAATTCAAAAACTATGAAGCTGAAAAGAGATCCACAAAAAACCTTGTAGAAGCGTACAAGAATATTCATAACAACTTTACTCCTAATAGCCAAAAAAAGAAATAATTCAGATGTCTGTTATTAGGTGACTGGATAAACAAACTGTGATACTATGGTGGGTTGAAGGGTGGCTCTGCAAAATACGTGTCCTCTTGGAACCTCTGAACGTGACCTCACTTGGAAAAAAATCTTTGAACCTATAATTAAAGATCTTGAGATGAGATCATTTCCAATTAGAGTGGGCACTAAATCCAATGACACTGTACACATAAGAGACAGAACAGAAGAAAGAAACAGAGGAAAAGACCATGTAAGGAAAGAAGCAGAAATTAGAGTTAGATGGCTATAAGCTAAGGAACACCTGCAGCCACCAGAAGCTGAAAGAAGCAAGGAAAGATTTATCACCTAGACTCTTCAGAGGGAGCATGGCCCTGCCAACACCTTGATTTGGGGTTTGTGGCCTCCAAAGCTGTGAGAATAAATTTCTGTTGTTTTAAGCCATGAAGTTCATTCTTATGACAGCCCTAGGAAACTAATAGCAGGTATATTCATACAAACTGTGGTATACTCATACTGCAGAATACAATTCAGCAATTAAAAAAAGAATGAACTATGCAAGCCCTCAACAACATGATAAATCTCACAAACTAGTTGAGTGAAGGAAGCCATATACTCAAACATACAGACACAGTATAATTTAATTTTTATGACCTTCAAGAACAGGCAAAATTAGTCTTATGGAAATAGAAATCAGAAGAGTGGTTAACCTCTGGGGTGGGGGTAGGGATGGGGGATTAATTGGAAAGGGGCTTGAAGGCACTTTCTGAGGGAATAAAAATGTTCTCCACCTTGATTAGAATTGTATTATATAAGTGAATACCTTAGTCAAAAACTCATCAAAATGTACATTTAAGAGCTGCTACATTTTATTCAATGTAAATTAGATTGTAACAAAAAATACTGAGAGAAAAACAAAACTGTAAACAGCAGTGAGGACTGAAATCACACACTAAGGCAGTGGCATTGGCAAACTATAGCCCATGGACCAAATGTGACCTGCTGCCAAAAAAAAAAATTAATGGAACAAAGCCAGGTCCAATCATTTACATATTGCCTATGGCTGCTTTCATCCTACAAAGTCAGAGTTGCATAATTTTGACAGATACCGTATGGCCTAAAAAGCCAAGCATATTTACTGTCTAGCCCTTTACAGAAAAAATCTGCCAAACTCTGCACTAAAATAGTAGTCTGTAACTATGTCTATAGCAATGGAAGTCTTTTCTTGTCTAACATGGTGTAATTCTCAACAGTATGAATTAGTGGTGTTTGTTAAGATTGAAATGTCATTTCTCTAGGCAGAGATTTTGATGGGTGAGATTTTGAGCTAAATATTATGGTTATGATTCTTAGTGTATTATTTCAATTTTTTTAATTTGCCACTTTGCAGCATGTTTAATACTTTACTACTACATGGTCCAAAGTCATGGCCTTTTATCCATATACGCATTAACTTATATGGCCTCTGTGCACTATGTGAGGACCTGAAGGAATTAAGAACATGCCACCCCAAAATATGCCACTTTAGCATATTAACTATTTTGAGTTAAAGGCCCTTGAAATACAGCATATTCAAGAAAAACTCTCTGACTTGACTTGTTTTTCTTAAAGTAGAAGATGAAATTTCTACATGAAAGATGGCCTCCCTATACTAGAAGGAAAATAACATTCTTGTCATCAAGGACAAGAAGTTAGGACTGAGAGAATTCTATACAAGCAGACCTTGTTGAAATAATTCTTATCTTCTTTTAGCCTCCCCACATAGTTTAATCACTTTTTCATAGTTGCCTCTCTTTATTCAACCAAGTAGGTTTTGCCATTTCTCTGGGTCTTCATTCCTTATGAAGGTTCCCATGTCAGGTAAAACTTATATTAAATAAATTGATATGTTTTTCTTCTGTTGATCTACCTTATGTCAACTTAATTCTCAAAGCCCAGCCAAAAGGACCCTAAGAGAGTAAAGGTGAAAATTCCCCTTCCCTACAAAACTTAACAGTTGATTACAGAGAAATGAAGGAAATAACTGGTAACAGATGGGGCGGGGCGGAGAGGACTTAACCAGCAGCTGAAGTGATCCCAAGGGGCTATGAGGCATAGCTTAAGGAGGGTCTAGACAAATGGTTGGATTCTTGAAGGCATAATTCTCAGACAGGTCTAATCTGATGGTCTAGGGACTCTCAGGTAAGAGTGTCTAAGCTTAGAAAGTCAAAATTACCAGCCAGATAGGGCTTTTCATTGCCCTTAGAATAAAAACCAAAAATCCTTGAAATGGTCTCCAAGGTCATAAATAATGTGTCACTGCCTACTTTTCAGATTTTCTTCTTCCTCTCCTTCTACAATTTATTTTAACAGAAAAGATATGATTCATGTTGACCTTCAGAAGATTCTTTTGGCAGCAGTTAGGTAAAGGCCGAAATTGACAAGAACAATTAGGGGTCACTGGGGTAACTTAAATAATAAGAAATTATTTAATGAATGCCTGAATTAGGAGAGTGACAATGGGAATGAAAAAAATGATGAATTGGGATAAATAAAATATTTATTATTTACTCAATGAAATACCATATAACAACAAAAATGAACAATGGTCACATACACCAACATGGATGAATGTCACAAACATGAAAAAGAAGTAGGACACAAAAGGATATAAACAGTATAATTTTTTTCATATGAAGTTCAAAATAGAAAAAAACTGTTTTTTGAGAATACTTTTAGATGTGTTTTAATGAAGAAAAGCAAAGAAACAATTATCACAAGAGTAAAGATAGTGGTTACCTATGGGAAGAGAGAAGCATATAGGTATTGCTGATAAAATTTTATGTGTATATTTATATCACAATTTAAAACAAAGTTTTAAAAAAGACGAATTCTACAGAAACAGTTGAAGTAGAAGTAATTAGGACTTATAGATAGGAAAGTAAGAGAGAAGACTTAGAATCAGATAGCTCTGGGTTCAAATATTGGTTCTGTTACTTAATGAACAGTTATTTAACCTCTCTAAACCTCAATTTTTATTGTGGGGAGCTAACAGGACTGCTATTAAGATTAAAGTTATCTTCTGTTTGGCAGCAGGACTAGAAGAACTTCTGGCAAAAATGGAGGTGTAAGTAGATATGCTTCGCCTCCTTGCACAACCAAAAGAAGGATAATGACCAATTTAAAAACAAAAAACAACCAGAGATGCCAGAAAAGTGAACTGTATGGAAGTCCGACAACCAAAGAGTTAAAGAAGAAACATTCATCCAGACTAGTAGGAGAGGCAGAGACAGGTAGCTGGGGCAGAAAGGATGTGCAGCAAGGTGGTGGCTGATGGATGGGGTGAGTGAGGCAGTTGGCATCAGAACCTCTGGCTGTATAAAGCAGAGGTAGGGATTGCAGTGATGAAATAAACTGCCAGTCTCTCAGGAGAGTCTGTTGGGGGGCCAACAGGGTCTTAAATGGACTCAATCCCCCCAACCCAGGAATCAGCACTACAGCAGCAACTAGAAGGATGCCAGTTGCTAGTGGGAAGTTATTTCCCACTAATATGAATTATTTCATATTATTGTGGGGAAGTAACTGAAAGTGGGACAAGAGCTGAGCTCGTGGCATTGTTCCCTCTCTGACCCCTCCCCCACATATAGCACCACGAGGTGGTGAAGTGGGTTTCCCCACCCTGGATAATACCTATGACTCCACCCCTCACAACATAACAGGTTCACTGAGACAAAGAAATATGGCCCAAACGAAAGAATAGATCAAAATTCCAAAAATGGAACAAAGTGATGAGGAGATAGCCAACCTATCAAATGCAGACTTCAAAATACTGGTAATCAGGATGCTCACAGAAATGACTGAGTACAGCTGCAAAATAAAGGAAGAAGTGAAAGCTATACAAAATGAAATAAAGAAAAACATACAGGGAACCAACAATGAAGGGAACGAAACCAGGACTCAAATCAATGATTTGCAACATAAGGAAGCAAAAAACAACCAATCAGAACAATAAGAAGAAAAAAACAATCCCCCCAAACAAGGATAGTGTAAGCAGCCTCTGGGACAACTTGAAGTAGCCCAAAATTAACATCATAGGGGTGCCAGAAAGAGAAGAGAAAGAGCAAGAAATTTGAAATCTGTTTAATCAAATAATGAAAGAAAACTTCCCTAATTTGGTAAAGGAAATAGACATGCAAGTCCAGAAAACACAGAGAGTCCCAAACAAGATGGATGCAAAGAGGCCTACTCCAAGAAACATCACAATTAAAATACTAAAGGTTAAAGAGAGAATCTTTAAAGCAGCAAGAGGAAAGCAGATAGTTACCTACAGGAGAAATTCCTGTAAGCTGTTAGCTGATTTCTCAAAAGAAACTTTGCAGGCTAGAAGGGTTTGGAAAGAAATACTCAAAGTCATGAAATACAGGGACCTACAGCCAAGATTGCTCTACCCAGCAAAAATATCATTTAGAATCAAAGGGTAGATAAAGAGCTTCCTATACAAGAAAAACCTGAAGGAGTTCATCATCACCAAACCATTATTACATGAAATGTTAAAGGGATTTATTTAAGAAAAAGAAGGTCAGAACTATGAACAATAAAATGGCAATAAATACATATCTATCAACAATTGAATCTAAAAAACAAAGTAAGCAAACAAGAAGAATAGAGATAGAATCATGGATATGGAGAGTGTTTTGAAGGTTGTCAGATGGGAGTGGGATGTGGGGAATGGGTAAAGAGGTAAGGGGATTAAGAAGTATAAATAGGTAGTTACAGAATAACCATGGGGATGTAAAGTCCAGTGTAGGAAATAGAGTAGCCAAAAAACTTATACACATGACCCATGCACATGAACAATGGTGTGAAGATTGCCTGAGGGAGTGGGGGTGCTGAGTGGAAGGGAGAAAAGAAAGAAAAATTGGGACAACTAAAATAGCATAATCAATATAATTAAAAATAAATAAAAACTATACACATACAAGCCACTTTTTTGTTCAACTCCTCACTTTTTGAAATTGACTCCACACTTTGAAAATGAACAATAAGAATTTAGCTCTATCACAGGACTCTCCATTTTTCTTCCCCTAGTTTCCTTTTTGTAATTTTTATTATATTATATTAAGTTCTATTTGTTACTGTATTGTTTTAAACTATAAAGTTGACACTTGAACAACACAGGTGTTAAGGATGCTAACTCCCTATTGTTGAAAGTCCAAATTTAATTTTTGACTGCTGCAAAACTGCACTATACCTAAACCTCTATTTTTTGATCTTCTCTGTTATATAAGACTAATATAGTTGTTTTCTGTATTTTTCTATAAATTTCTTTTGAAAAGTGAAGTTTTCCCATCAGTATCAGAATTTTGTAAATCCTATTCACTGCTGAATCAGGTAGTATGAATGGACTTATGAAAAGGAAAATGTAAGCCATGTTACTAAACACACATGTATTGAAGGAGACTGTTCTAGGTGTCAATGTCAAATGGATTCTCTTAGTGCCCATTGATTACTTATAATACCACATTTTAGTTTGGTTCATTATTGAGCTATGGCTAATACAACTTTTTGCCTTTACTAAAGATTCCAATTGTCTTTCTTTGGTGTTGATGGCAGGAGAAGCATATATTAATATTAAAATTATTAGTGTTAAGAATATTGTGATTATCAGGTTTTTAATCATGCTATTTCCTATAGTGAATCTACTTTTTCTTTTTTTATTTAACTAGTATTTTATTCTTTTTTGGCAAACATAATATGAACAAAACTATATTGTTTGCTATAGTCATACACACTCTTTTTGTTTAATATAAATTATAAACATATTTAAGTGGATAAAATTCTTGGCTGAACACATGCTCCAGAACTCTCACATATTTTTCAATTAGGGCAAGAGAGAGCTTATAAAACTTCCATTAGACTATCATCATACAGCAAACAAAATTAGTATACTTGCTTTTAAATTAATGTCTGCCATTTTTTAAAGACTTCTATTTTAGGTTACAGTTAAGATAATTTTTATCTGAAGTTTTATGAAAGAACAGAAGATAACCATACAAATGTTGTTCATAACCATGATGACCATTTAAAAGTTAAAAATAATAAAAAACAAAAAATAAAACTATAATCAAGAAAATTCCAGTCATTAGAAAAAATAGCTACCAATAAGGTATTTTCAAATACTTTAAATATAGGTGAAATTTATAATAACTAGAATGCACCATGGCTAGTGTGGCTCAATTTGTTGGAGTGTCATCCTATAACCAAAAGGTCATGGGTTTCATTCCTGGTCAGGGCACATACCCAGATGGTGGGTTCAGTCCTGGTCCAGGTGCTTATGATCCCTGGGTTCATCAGGGAGGCAACCAATCGATGTTCCTCTCTCATGTCGATGTTTCTCTCTCTCTTTTTGTCTTCCTTTCTCTCTCTCTTTTTCTCTCCCTTTCTCTCTCTCTAAAAGGAATTTAAAAAAGTGTCCTTGGGTTAGGATTAAAACTATAAATAAATAAAACGGGTTTGATGATATCTTATTTTATTATGTCTTAATGCTTATCTTTTACTTTTAAAGTAACAGATTACTTTAAAATAAAGCCAAGATGTCTAATGTTTTATAACTTGATTATTTTATAAATTTAAGATCCCCAAGAAAACTCAGAGCATAGATTACAAAAGAGGCAGCCTTCAAAATATATTTTGTCTGACAAGCAGAATAGTTTGGGGCTTGAAATTGAATACCTTCATGTAGTACTCAGTTGCTGTGGTTGACCAGCTTCCCACAACATCACCTGCTAGGAATATGAGAGACAAATCACTTTTAATATTATAAACCTAATATTTAATTGCAAAAATTAGTTGCATTCACAAAGCAAAATTCAAATATTATAAACTTCATGCTAACTGTTACTAGTTATTTCTAATTGGGGAAAAATATATCCAACAAAAAGTTCTCATTTTCATAACATTTCCCCACATATCAAATTATCAGAAATGTTTGTATATATGAGTACTATCTTCTTAGATGGAGTACTGTTATGTGCAACCTGAAATCTAAGCTAGATAAATCATTCACACCAAAAAGTATTGTATACTAATTTCTACCATACAATGTTGACTCCCAAAGAGCGGTTTTCAACCTGGTCCATATATATAATACAAAAATTCTCAAATACTTGAGCTAAGAAAGCTGACATTAATAAGACTAACAAAGTAACAAGTAAAAGCGGTCTTCTTTTAATCCTAGAATGAAGCAAACAGAGAAATATCTTGTAAGATAAATTGGAAAAGAGGAAGAATTTGAAGTAAATTTGGCCTTGAACACTTTTTCACTGCTACTCCTTCAACTTGTGCAAGTTAAAGAATAAGAAACTGTCTCTTAGTGGGAAAAACTGCAAAAAAAAGCAAAGCAGCTGAATAGTGAAAGAGAAAGTACAACAGAGTATATGAAAATTTGTAGTTATGAAAATAATCAAGAAATGATGATACTAATTCCATTCTGAAGTTTAAGAAACAGCAAGTAATAACAAGTGATTTAGACACTAATCTGTTGGGTCTTTTTAAATTCCTTAGAGGTTTAAATCTGATAGGGAATACTTATTTACCTTTGAATTTGTCTCATTTCTTAAAACTTAACTAATTCCCATCAGAAAAAATATTTTTAAATTCTTAATAATTAAAGCCAGCTTCTTAGCTACACTTTGATGGGGCTGTAAAAAAGCTTTGCAACATTAATCCCATCAATACCAAAGTTACTGTAATCAAATTTATTTATAAGCAATAATTAAATTTGCTATCACCATCCCACATTACTGCAATGACAAAGGGAGTGAGTGATTTCATTTCTTCAAGAAAAATTACATTGAAATGGTACTGAAAGCTTTTAGCAAAACATTTTTTATTTTAACAGAATATTCAGGATCCTATATTAATAAAAATATAAGCAAATAGTGTTGCATCTTGGTCTATAAATGTTGTTCTCCACAATGGACTTAAAAGTATTTTTTAAATACCACCAAGAGGATACTGGTTAAAGTTGATCTCTGACACATTTTTTAAAAACCTGTTAGCAGCTTTGTCATAAAACTGATTTAAGGTAGTTGTATTTTTCGTTAACACTGAGAATAATCCAACACTTGGTATGAATAGTCATATCGGCACACTATACTAAAACATAATTGTGCAACATTTTGTAAACTAGCTGCAATTTTCAATAGCTCTGTTCACCAACCATGTAACAGAATGGTATATATTCATGTGTCATATATACAAGTATTAATAGATTTTTTGGATATTTTTCACCAACTACAATAGGAGGAGAATCTGCTTGTATTATTTCTATTGGTGTTTGTAAAATATGAGACAGGGCTCTTAGCTCAAGCTGACCTCCCTATGGAGCTGCGTTTATATTATCATAATACTTTCCAAACTCTTTTGGATGCTACAAATCTCCTGTAATTAGGGTTTGTTAAAAATGGCAGAAAGTCTTCCTCATGGCTTTGCATATATATAGCAGTGTGATTTCTTAAGGCAGCTATAGTTAGAGGGCATTCCTGTTCTTTCAGTTGATCTTCAATGGCTCCATATATACAGCGGCCATCAGATGGTATCTGTTTAGTTTTCAACTGTCTAGCTGCCAATATTTGAGCAAGTTTTTCATTTTCTACATGTATACCTCCATATGAAATTGAGGTGAGTTCTCAATTTCAGCTTGTGCTATCTTCTCTCTTTCTGCTCCTTCTCCAGTGCAATTTTTTGTTTCTTGTTTTTTTTGTTTGTTTGCTCTGACCTCTTTTGTACTCTTGGTATCTTAGGAGGTTTGAGGTTTGAAATGTTAATAGCAGTAGAATCTCTTTTACTCAGCTTCAATTGTTCTAGTTCCTCTCTATATTTCTGTTCCATTGCTGCTTCTAACCTTCAGTGAGTTGCTTCCTCCTCTTTTTGTCATTCTTAAGAACAGCATTCTTCATGGCTTGAATTTTGGCTTGCTAGTCCTTCTCACCAGCTGCTCCTCTTCATCAAGCCCTCCTGCCAAGACTACTTTCATGACCACCTGGTAGACTGGCACTCCTCTACTTTTTTATTAAAGATGTTCTACTGAGATCTTTTTAACTTCCTGTTCTAATACTATTGGTCACCTGAAGGCCTAAATTTTTGTGTTGAAACACCTTTTTATTGTACTACTAGAACAGATTCCACTCCTGGGTTTTCACGTTTCTTTCTTGAGTTCTCTTTTTATTCCTATAGAACATTTCTGAAAGCAATCTTTTTTTTTTTTTTTGTAAAGATGCATAAGAGGTCAAAAAAAGTGAAAAAAATCCCTAAGTTGTCCTCATTCATGAATGTTTTGTCTGTCTATAGAATTCTAGGTTCAGAATAATTTTCTCTCTGAACTTTGAAGGTATTGTTCTACTGTCTTCTAATAATCAATGTTGCTGATAAGTAGACTGAAGTTTCCCATTTGCTGATAAGGTAAATGGAAAACTTCCGTCTACTTCAATATCCCTATCACTCTTGTAAATGTAACTGACAAACTATTTGGCTTACTCTTTTCTGTCCTCAGTTTAACTAAACTCTCATAATTGGGCTTTTCTGACACTGCTCTTTGGGCTCTATACTACACACTATCCTGGTTTTCGTAAACTGGCTACTCTTGCTTCTTCACCATCAACTGTTTTTCTTTTTCTATGAGCCCTGTAAAGGTTGAAGTTCCTGTATCCTCTTTTCTATTCTCTATGCCTTCTCCCTGTATGATCTTATCCATTCTCATACTTTTAAAACTATTTGCTGATAACTCCTAAATTTATGTCGGTAGGCTAGACTTCCTTTCTAAGCTCCAGATTCATATCTTTATATATCTACTTGTCATCTCTCTTATATGTCTCCCAGACATTTCAGACTTAACATAAACAAAATGGTTCTCTCTAAATCTGGATCTGCCTCAGCCTTCACCATCTCAATAAATGGCCCTATGATTAATTTTTCCTCCTTCACTCTTCTCTTTCATTCACTTCTCATGACTCCTCCCTCTTCACCTAGTCTATCACCAATACCTGTTATTTCCACCTTCAAAATATGTCTCTATATTCTTTAAAATGTAAATCATATCATGTCAGTTCCCTGCTCTAAATGACCAGATTGTTTTTTACTGCACTTAATATCCAAAACCTATGCAGCCAGCCCTGCATGTTTGATTTCTTCCTTCTCCAAAATAACTTCTTGCCTCTTGCCTTTCTCCATGCACTAGTTCCTCATGCCAGCCTCCTGTCATCTCTTAAAATACACAATTCCCTTTTCAACCTCAGAGTCTCTGTACTTGTTATTCTATCTGGCATACTTTGCCCACACGTCCTTATATGGCTAACTCCTTTTTATCCTTCAGTTTTCAGCTTTAGGTACTCTTCTGGAGAGCACTATATAAGTTGGATTTTAGTTCCCACAGGCAACACTTTAAATGCCACCTCTCAGAAGCATTTCCTTGACCACCTTACAAAATTAATGCTGCCTGTTATTCTGGATCACAGCATTCTATTTCCTTCATAGTTTTTCATTTGACCAGCATTTATTTAACTAATTATTATTTATTATTTATTATTATGAGCTGTCACTCCCACTTAGGTTAGGAACTTCTCTGTGAAGTTCACTATTACAAACCTATAGCCTACCAGGGTCTGGTTCATGATAGGTGTTCAAAAAATATTTATTGAATGAATAAATGAAATTGTGCTCTGAAATTCCTAAGAATATAAAAAAGAAAATGGTTTAAGTCATCAACTTTAGTTTTTCATGAATACTTTCATCTGAATACTTGTTTTTCTTTACATTTTCTTTTACTATTTAATTATTTCTACCCCTTGAATTTTCTGTTGTTTCCCAGAACCTCTTTTTTGACACATCAAAGGATTTGAATGGGATTTATGCCATTGCCCTAGAGTTGGTGATATGTCAAACTGAGTACAAAAAAGTATTAAGTATCTCTCATTTTAAAGAGAAAGGCTCAACAGTTGGGATCTTTGCTATTTCTAACAAGTACACCAATCCCCCTTCCCTAGCTAACCCCAGTGTCTATGACTAGGAGATAACAAAGAATAGTGAAAAAAAGAAATCTTTAGCATTGCTGTAGACCAGCCTGCAGCACCTTTTCCACAGGGAGTAGGGAAGTGTGTTTCCTACCTCCCAAAATATGAAGTATGAAGGCTGAAAATCACTTCTTACAAGACCAACATCAACCTCAAATGTTGGATATTTTTTATGGAGCCTACTTGTTGATCTCCCTTAGTACCACTTTAAGTGGGGAAAGGCGAAATGAAAGAGATGGCAGGGTAGAAAGCAGGAAGCAGAGAAGTTTGTACTCAGACTATCTAGTTTGGTGAGAAAGTAGGAATTTCTCATTAGCCAATGACTCCTTGGAAGATAGCAAGTCTTAAGTCACTTTCCTAGTGTGTCACTTAAGAGAGCAGCAGTCTTTGGGTTAGGTGATCCTCATACCAAGGGTGTGCAGGATGCATTGCCAGTTGTAAAAGCTGAGGTAGTGTGAAAGATGTCAAGTTTGCATTAGCTCTCCTAGGTCAGGGATCTATGCAAACTGTATAGCTGGAAGGCCTTGCAAGCACCCTTCTCCTGGTCCCCACTAATCACATAAGCTCTGCATTAGAAAAATAACATTTGCATCTCTGCCATAGAAGTAAAGCAATAACAACTAAAGAACTGTAATTGCAAACCCAGTGAAATAAAGAGATATGTATCACTCTTCCCCATGTTCCTTCCAGTCTCCCAACTCCTGAGGAGCTACAATGAGGAAAAGGAAGAGGAGTGAAAAGCAGACCATGCGTCCCTCCTTATTGCAGGCCCCTGGAGCCACAGGTAAATCCTGAGCTAAAATGAGATGCGGAAGGGAAGATAAAATTTAAATGGGATTTGAAATTGGAATTTTAAACTGAAATTACCTGAGTCTTAAAAGCTGAAAGTAATCATAAAACTATGGAATCTGCCCAAGGTGTTGTGGAGAGGCAGAAGAGGGCAATTTGACAGGTCATGACTGAAGGAAGCGTTTAGAAAGTTTAATGTTTGTGGGGCAATTAGTTTCAACAGTTTAATAAAATGGACATATGTAGATACTGAAATTCCTGGATTGATACACCACATCATAACTTTTCTCTCATATTTTCTTTTCATCTCCACTGTGTGTTTCAGGAATTTCTTGAACTTTACCTTTCACCCCTTCTGTCAAATTGCTTAATTTTGGCAATCATATTTTTAATTACCAATCATTCCTTCATGTACTGATTGTCATTTTTATATAGCTTGCTCTTGTTTTATATACATAGGATCTCTAATTCTCTGAAATAATCTTCATGTCTTTCATAAAGTTTTCAATTTTTTTGTCCCTCTCTTTGGTGCAGTTGGTTTTCCTCAAGTATCTGGTTATTCTTGATTTTCTACATTGATAAATAAGGAACTAGGTTGATTAAAACTGATGCGGGAATATGGGTATTCTTTGTTTTTTGGTGGGTCTATATTTTTATATTTATTATACTAATAATACCTGTTCATAGTAGTATTACATAAAAATAATCAAAAAGAGGAAAATAAAATTCAGCCACAATCTCACCACCCAGAGACAATCATTAAAATTTTGGTATAATTTTATCCAGTCTTAAATAACTAACAGACAAACAAAATTTTTTAAGTTTTTAAGAACTGGATTTATCTATCTATCTACCTATGTATCTATCACCTAATTTAGCCCCATTTAGGATATAAGGAATATCTTTTCATGTCAATTGGTATACATACTACTGTCATCTGTGAATGACTGATAATATCCTTCTCCTTTTATATTGATTCCAAATGTATTTATCATAATTTAACTACTCCCCTGTTGGTGCACCTAAGTTGTATCTTCATTTTTTACTATTAGCACTGAAAGAAATATCCTTGTTTCTTCAGTGCAACTTCAAAGCATTGATTTTAAATTATGTTTAAAAATATATTTTAAAATCAAAACTTATCTTTTTCCACTTAAAGAATCTTAAAGGCTCTAGCTGAAAAGCAGATATGTAAGTTCAGAGGCATTGATGTTTACAAGGAAAGTGTTCAAAGGAAATCTCTTCCTCCTAAGGGTTTAGAGAATAGAGTTTAGAGGTGAGAAATGAATGGGCTGAAAAAACACAGTCCCAGTGTGCAAAGATTAAGGGCAATTCTGGAGCTAAACAAAAAGTGAGTGTGGTTTGATTTTTCTTTGACACTACATGTATAGGTCTATCAGTTATCTTAGACTTTCTAACAATATACATAGATGTAGCTCAGCTGGGTAATTCTTCTGTTGGTCTTACCTGAGTCACTCATGTGGCCAGTTTGATTCATTAGGCAGTCTGACTAGACCTGGAGAGCTTAAGATGGGCTCCAAAGCACATCTGGCAGTTAGTAATAGTTGGTCTAGGGGGCCTCAACTGGAAAAACTTGTTTGTACTTCATGTGGCCTATCATTTTCCAGTAGATTAGAATGAACTTTCTTCATATGGTGGTCTCAGGGAAACATTCCAAAGAGGGAGACTAAAAGCTGAAAACCTCCTTGAGGCTAAGGCTTGGACATCACACATCACTTCTGCTTCATTCTATTGGTTAAAGAAAGTCACCAGGGCAATAGGTAAAACAAACTCTACCTCTTACTGGGAGGAGTGATAAGGTCATATTACAAAAAGGCACACCACAGGGACTGGAAGAATTATAGCCATCTTTGCAAAAACTTTATCACATAGAACTCATTTTGAAATGCCTCCTTTATTTAGTGTTCCTAGAACTATAATTCTAAGTGGACTATTTG
Source organism: Trachops cirrhosus (assembly GCA_028533065.1). Taxonomy (NCBI): domain Eukaryota; kingdom Metazoa; phylum Chordata; class Mammalia; order Chiroptera; family Phyllostomidae; genus Trachops; species Trachops cirrhosus. The sequence continues at coordinate 108,426,214 of CM052543.1, read as the reverse complement.
CTATCTAAAACATTTGTTTGCTAAAGAAATAATGGGAAATCTCTAATATATACCAACATAGCACTCTACAACATCTCTCTCTCTCTCTCTCTCTCTTTAATCCTCACCTGAAGATGTTTCTTGATTTGAGAGAGAGACATCAATGTGAGAGAGAAACATTGATTGGTTGCCTCCTGTATATACCCTGATCAGGAATTGAATCTGCAACCTAGGTATGTGCCTCAACTGGGAATCAAGCCCATAACCTTTTGGTGTATGGTATGACATTCCAACCAACTGAGCCATCTGACCAGGACAGCACTCTAGAGCTTTTAAAGTCCATCACAAATATCTCATTTGATAATTCATTCAACAAACTTCTTTTGTGTGCTGATTATGTGCCAACTACACTGATATGCTCTGTAGTACAAGATAGATGTCCTTTCCCTCAAAAAGCTTACAGTCTATAGAGGAGAAAAATAGATGTTTAATAAGTAATAACAATCAAGTAATAATAACTTGGGATTAATGTTATGGCAAGGCAACACAGGAAATCATTATTAGTCAGACTCTATGCCAACACTGAGTGAGATGATCTTTATGATAATCCTATAAGAGGCAAGGCAAGTAACTAGTTGTTATTATCTTTAGATGACAAAACTAAGTAAGGCTCATAGAGTTAACCAAGTAATTTATCCAAGGTTTTCAGGTCCTAAGTGGCAAAAGTAAAACAAAACAAATGAACATCCCTCTCAGCCTACCCCTTCCCTGCCTCCCCTATTATTTTCCAAAGCCTGCTTTTTCCAATATACTTTTCTGTCTCCCTAGAAACCAATATTGTTTTGAGTACCTGAAAGAGAAAAAAACACCAATAAATTTTCTTAAAAACTTTATACAAAGGTATATATTTTGTAGGAATTATTCTGAAGAAACTTCAGAATACATTTTGAATGGTTGCAAATGAAATGGTTTAAAATTTTTTTATCACCATTTGTGCAATGTTTCTCATGAATGGTAAATGTATTTGTTTCCTTTGGCTGAAGAAACAAATTACCACAGAATGGTTCATAACAACATATATTTATTCTCTTCCAGTTTTGGAAGCCCAAAGTCTGAAATGAGTTTCTCTGGGCTGAAATCAAGGTGTTACAAGGGCCAAACTATCTCTGGAGGCTCTAGAGGAAAAAAATTTCCTTGCCTGTTCCAGTTTCTGGAGGCTGTCTTTATTCCTTAGTTCATGCCTTCAAATTACACTGCCTTTTGTCCACCTGCTTCCATCATCACATTGCTTTTTCCTTCTCTGTCTTCAAATCTCTCTCTTGTCTACATTTTATAAGGATACTTGTTATTACATTTAAGACCCATCCAGAATAATCTCTCCATCTTAAAATCCTTAATTTAGTCACATTTTTGAAGTCCCTGTTATCATATACAGTAACATTCACAGATCTCAGGGTTTAAGAAGTAGATATCTTTGAGGGCCATTATTCAGTCAACTACAGTGTAGCTTTCATCTGAAAGTCTTAATTAGGAACTATGAGCAGCTATTTCAAACATAAAACCTGATTTAAAAACTTTATGTTCATGCAGGGAAGTTCAAATCTGTCATTCAAAAAGTTGAAAAGATTTTATATCAAGAGTTCCATACATATTCAATATTTACTATTTCTCCTATTACTTTGCACTTTTTATTTTCATAATTTATGTATATTTTTAAAGCAATTAATTTTTCACCATGTCTAATATAGATACGTACAAATTCCTTCTAGGTTACCCCAGGTGCCATACAAATATGATCATTTTCTCTATGTGTCATGATGAGGAAGAGGTTGTGAAATATAGCTCTACAAGGTTTAGGAAACTAATACAATAGAAAAAAGACTGGGTGTGTAAGTGAGCAGAGCCCATATCGATTATAATAGGTAGTTAAAACATGTAATGCTTAAAATCCAGAAACCAAAGAAATAGCAATATAAACATTTAGAAATAATTATCAGGTATAATTATATACTGATTATATATAACTGAGGTAACTGTCAGAAGAAAAATAGTTGCCTCTGGGTTGCATGGTTGGAGTAAAGAGAGGTAAGGCAGGATAGTACTATTATTCATTATGGGCATGTTGGTAGTAGTTAGATTTTTTTAAAAAGATGTACATCCTTATTGAAAAATTTTTAAAAAGTCAGTTAATAATGGTACCAGAACTTAACATTAATATACCACACTTTTTCCTGTGGTGTTTTCTCTAAATATGACATCCTCCTTTTCATTGTAGAAAGGGAAGAATACTGTTACTTTTTATTCCCTAATTATATTGTACATTTAATGACATATAATTACCCAATTATTTAGGCCTCATCCAAAGAATAATCCTGAGGATCTTCTCTTTAATATTTAGTTAGAGTGGTAGGTGTGAAATGCTCAAAATAAATTCCCTAAGTTAGGAAACAGAAGTTCTTTATCCTTTCCTTCCCAGTGGCAGCACTAACAGGAAATTTAATAACCTAGATCAAAGGCAGAGATTTTTGGAAAACCATCAAAAGACATTTGATGGAATGCACAACAGGGCATCTTTAACATGGTTGAAAGGGGAAAAAAACAGAATTAAACTGAATGCTTTTCTATTTCACAGCTCTTTTCTATGAGGATTTCAATGTCACTAAGAAGAAGTAACCTCATCATTTTTTTATACATCACTACAGAAAAAGAATAATGTTTATTTTATTATCTTAGGAGTTTAGTAAGAGATGTGTTATTTCTTAGTGTTTTTTGTATTTTCAAATTATGATTACATAATGATCTATGTTTATTAAAAACCCTGAGAAAACACAGGGTGTTTCTTTTCGGCTTATTCCTGGGTCTACTCATTAAATGAAATAACTCCTCTGTCTTTATAATCAAGGGGGATTTGGAGATGCAATTTGGCACATGAGTGAGGTACAATATTTATGGGCATCACCAATCCTCATCAACTCTCCACTACGCAACATGCAGAACAGGAGAAACAGTAGAAAACATAGAAAGGACCCATCTTCTAAGCAACTTTCAGAGGGGAACTTGGAGAATTATTGACAAATGTGAACAAGACTGCATGTTTTAGTTAAAATGCATTCTTGAGAGCCTGCGGACTTTTAAAACTACTTAAAAGATTGGTTTTTCAACTCTTTAGATGATTATCTGTAATGTGAGATAATCCTGTTTTTTTTAAAGCACCTTAGTTATTTGAAATAAATGCTACTCTTGTGATATAAAAGTTATGTAACCTTCCAATGTAATTTAAAATCATAGTATGAAAAAATGGAAGGATATGTCATAATTCAAATTCATAACCTATTTCAGCAAACTTCCTGATTAACAAGTTGCTGGCAACCAGAAAGAATGAAGTCTTTCTCTTCCTCAAGTATTGGGAAATGACATTCATTTTTTTAGAATACTCATTCATTAATAGTCCATCGCACAGATATTATTTGATATCTTTTTCCAGTTAACCCTGTTTGGTTACCTTTTAACTCAAGTAAAATGCCCTATTGTTAAATTTAGTCAGTAATTGGCAACTTCTGACTAATAGTAACCCTCTTTTTCCTCTTTCATGTGGGTGGCCTAGTATTTAAGATGGATAAAGGTGGAAGCCAATATTGAGTGTGGGCAATCATCTAGTGTATAACTGTTACCTGGCCTCTTGGCTAAACATTTTGGGCTTGACATTGAAATTTTTAAGTCTCTGACATGTTTTCCAAAACTGCACTGCTTTATTTTATTGTGTGTAGGGAATGGGGATAGGATAGACAAGAAAAATATCCCCCAAACCCACACACATTTCTGATCTATACACTTATTCCATACTTGAGCAATTTCTAAACCACCTCTTATTGGATAGTGACTATGGTGGGTAGCTAGCAAAGCTTACTCTGAAGTTATCAGAATATTGCATTTGCTGCTTCTATTTGTATACTTTGGTCCAAGTTCACATGCTAAGTAGAAATAACTGAAACAAATACCTTTAAATATAATTTTTTTTAAATCTTGTTTATAGCTCTCAAAGAGTAATGGATATAATACTGCAAGTTAAAAAGATTTAGTGGCAATAAACTGATCATTCAGTATATACTTACCAAGTGTCTGCTATGTACCAGACACCATGCCAAACATTAAGTCTAAAAAGGCACAAAAAGTGCTTAGAAATAGATCAATATCTATTGTCTCATTGTTGATAAATGTTACTATGTAAAGAAAAAGAAAATGAGCTACTTTCAGTCAAGATGGAGGCATAGGTAAACACACCACACTTCTGTACACAACCACACCAAAATCACAACTGAATTATAGAACAACCATCACGCAGAACAGTCAGATTGAGTTGAATGGAAGTCTGACAACTATAGAATTAAAGAAACCACATCCATCTAGACTAGTAGGAGGGATAGAAATGCAGAACAGGCTGCTCCCACATCCATGTGTGGTGGATAAAAATTAGGGAGGGGTATCTTGGGAGTGAGGAGTCCCAGCCCCACACCAGGCCCCCCAGCCCAGAGTTCCAGTGCCAGGAAGATAAGTCCCCATAACTTCTGGCTGCAAAAAACCAGCAGGGATTAAGTCAGTGGAAGAAAATTCTGGAGTCCCAAGCAGGTCCTCTTAAAGAATCCACACACAGACTTACTCAGACTCACTCCCTGTGAGCTCCAACACTGGAGTAGCAGCTTGAAAGGCAGCAGTGACATACAGGGAGAAACTGAAGATTCTGGTGTTAAGGCAAGAACCAGGAAAGGCAAGAACAGAAAGGTGGGCAGAGGCCATTGTCCCTTTTCTGAACCCTTCCAGCTCAGAGCTACAGAGCAGGCATGTGGATGCCATATCTGAGACTGCATCAACCTGGCTAACACTGTTTGACCCACCCTGGAGATACCCAGAGACTCCATCCCACCCAACTTACGGGCCCACACAAGCTGCTTTTCCATATGCATGGCTGGTTGTGGCTCATGCTTCACAACTTCCAAAATTTTCTCAAACAAGCAACAGCTGGCCTCAGTGAGTCCCCAGCTCCTGTACTTCTTGCTTCGTGGCCACAGGCCAGGCACTAGCAACAACTAGCTAGATTCACAGCTTGGCTTCACTTGAGAATCTCCAAGCCCAGCACATGTAGCAACCATCTCAGATTGCTTTATAGCTCAGACCGTGTGGCTGCAGGGAAAACACAGGTGGGGGCTGACTTTGGCCTGCACTGGCCAGGAAACCCCAGAGCCAAAAAATGGCCCAAATGAAAAAACAGTAGACAGCTACAGACCACACTGGAGCACCACAACCCTGCCTGTGCACAGCTGATCTTCCAGGGATGGTGGAGGTTGATGGTCAGTGATCACAGCCAGTTCTTGTAGTTGACTGGCCTGGATAAATCCCTCCCTTTGACCTGCCTACAGCAATCAAGGCTCAACTACAGGAAGATGGTGTAACCCCACATGAAACACACACCTCAAATACCCAGCTTGGTTGATAGGGGAGGCTGTGACAATGGTCCCTACAGGACACCTACTACAGTAGGTCACACTACCAAGACAGGGAGTAAGAGTAGCTCTACATAATACATGGCAACAAACACAGGGAGGCTGACAAAATGAGGAGACAAAGAAACAGGGCCCAAATGAAAGAACACATCAAAAGTCCCAAGACAGAACTAAACAAAGTGGATATAAGCAATCTATCAGATGCAGAGTTCAAAACACTGGTTACAAGGTTGCTCAAGAAACTTGAGGACTTCAACTACATAAAAAAGATCCAGTCAGGGGACTTCCAGCCAAGATGGAGGTGTAGGTAGACACACTGTGCCTTCTCACAAAACCAAAAGGACAACAACAATGTAAAAACAAAAAAACAACCAGAACTGACAGAAAATTGAACTGTATGGAAGTCCGACAACCAAGGAGTTAAAGAAGAAACATTCATCCAGACTGGTAGGAGGGATGAAGGTGGGCAGCCAGGCAGCAACTGGCAGACCTGGCGAGGCAGTGGGTTGTGAACCAGGTGGTCCTACATTTGTGTACAGATAAACTGGGAGGAACAACTGTGGAGCGAGACAGACTGCGTAACTCAGAGTTCGAGCAAGGGGAAGTAAAGCCTCAAACCTCTGATTGAAAACACCTGTGGGGGTTGAGGCCACCAGAGAAACTCCCAGACTCACAGGAGAGTTCACTGGAGAGACCCACAGGGTCCTACAATGTATACAAACCCACACACCCAGGAATCAGCACCAGAAGGGCCCAATTTTTTGTGGGTAGCGGGGGAAGTGACTAAAAACCAGCAGAGAGTAGAGGGTAGAGCAAGTGGCTTTGCTCCCTCTTGAATCTTCCCTCACATCAGCTTCACAATGAGAGACCAGGGTTGCCCTGCCCTGGTGAACACTTAAGTCTCCTTCCCTTACCACATAACAGGTGTGCTGAGACAAAAAAAAAAAAAAAAAGGCCTAAATGAAAGCACAGATCAAAGCTCCAGAAAAAATACAACTAAGTGATGAAGAGATAGCCAACCTATCAGATACACAGTTCAAAACACTGGTAATCAGGATGCTCACAGAAATGGTTGAATATAGTCACAAACTAGATGAAAAAATGAAGGCTATGCTAAGTGAAATAAAGGAAAATGTACAGGGAACCAACAGTGATGGGAAGGAAA
>CM052543.1:108377083-108419072 GCA_028533065.1 Trachops cirrhosus | reverse complement strand
ATGGGAAGGAAACCAGGACTCAGATCAACGGTGTGGACCAGAAGGAAGAAAGAAACATTCAACCAGAACAGAATGAAGAAACAAGAATTCAAAAACATTAGGAGAGACTGAGGAACCTCCAGGACATCTTTAAACGTTCCAACATCTGAATCATAGAGGTGCCAGAAGGAGAAGAGGAAGAGCAAGAAACTGAAAACTTATTTGAACAAATAATGGAGAACTTCCCCAATCTGGCAAATAGACTTCCAGGAAGTCCAGGAAGCTCAGAGAGTCCCAAAGGAGCTGGACCCAAGGAGGAACACACCAAGGCACATCATAATTACAGTAGCCAAGATTAAAGATAAGGAGAGAATCTTAAAAGCAGCAAAAGAGAAAAGCAGAGAGTTACCTACAAGGGAGTTCCCATCAGACTGTCAGCTGATTTCTCAAAAGAAAGCTTGCAGGCAAGAAGGGGCTGGAAAGAAGTATCCATAGTCATGAAAGGCAAGGACCTACATCCAAGATTACTCTATACAGCAAGGTTTTCATTTAGAATGGAAGGGCAGATCAAGTGCTTCTCAGATAAGGTCAAGTTAAAGGAGTTCATCATCATCAGGACCTTATTATATGAAATGTTAAAGGGACTTATCTAAGAAAAAGAAGATAAAAAATATGAACAGTAAGATGAAAACAAACTCACAACTATCAACAACTGAACTAAAAACAAAAACAAAAACGATCTAAGCAAACAACTAGAACAGGAACAGAATCACAGAAATGGAGATCACATGGAGGGTTATCACCAGGGGAGTGGGTGGGAAGAGAGGGGGAAAAGGCACAGAGAATAAGTAGCATAAATGGTAGGTAGAAGATAGACTGGAGGAGGTTAAGAATAGTATAGAAAATGTAGAAGCCAAAGAACTTATATGTATGACCCATGGACATGAACTAAAAGGGGGAATGAGAGTGGGAGGGGGGTGTGCAGGGCAGAGGGGAGTAAAGGGGGGTGGGGAATGGGACAACTGCAATAGCATAATCAATAAAATATATTTTTAAAAGATCTAGTCAGAAATGAAGGATACAGTAGTTAAAATAAGGAATAATTTACAGGGAAACACAAGTAGAAAGGATGAAGACAAGAATCAAATCAATGATTTGCAACATAAGGAAGCAAAAAAAGAATGAATCAGAATAGCAAGAAAAAATTGAAAAACAAAAAACAAGGATAGTGTAAGCACCTTCTGGGACAACTTGAAGTGATCCAACATTTGCATCAAAGGGCTACCAGAAAGAGAAGAGAAAGAGCAAGAAATTTGAAATCTATTTGATAAAACAATGAAAGAAAACTTCCCTAATATGGTGAAGGAAATAGACATGCAAGTCCAGGAAACACAGGGAGTCCCAAACAAGATGGATGCAAAGAGGCCTACTCCAAGAAACATCACAATTAAAATACTAAAGGTTAAAGATAAAGAGAGAATCTTTAAAGCAGCCAAGAGGAAGACAGGTAGTTACCTACAGGGGAAATTCCGATAAGACTGTCAGTTGATTTCTCAAAAGAAGCTTTGCAGGCTAGAAGGGATTGGCAAGAAATACTCAAAGTCATGAAATGCAGGGACCTACAGCCAAGATTGCTCTACCCAGCAAAAATATCATTTAGAATCAAAGAGCAGATAAAGAGCTTTCCAGACAAGGAAAAACTAAAGGAGTTCATCATCACCAAGCCATTATAGTACATGAAATGCTAAAGGAAAAGGAAATTTTAAAGGAAATGTTACTTAAGAAAAAGATCAAAACCATGAACAATAAAACGGCAATAAATACATATCTATCAAACAATTGAATCTAAAAAACTAAGCAAACAGGAACAGGGATAGAATCATGGATACGAAGAGCATTTTGATGGTTGCCACATGGGAAGGGGATATGAGGGAATGGGTGAGAGGTGAAGGGATTAAGAAGTACGAATAGGTAGTTACAGAATAGCCATGGGTAGGTTAAGCACAGTATAGAAAATGGAGTAGCCAAAGAACTTACACACATGACCCATGGAAGTGAAGAGTGGTATGGGTATTGCCTGAGGCTGTGAGGAGGGAGGGGTAAAGGGGGGTAATGGGGGAACCTTGCAACAACTGTAATGGCATAATCAATGAAATATAATTTTAAAAAAGAAAATGATATGTCAAGGTTGTTATACATGCCAGGACATGGGACTGGTTAAATGAAACTGAATTTTCTCAAGTTTCTATGGGGAAGTAGAAAGGAGGAATGGGAAAAGTATAGGCAGAATTTATATCATCCTTGGATGACAGCACATGCTACCAGTGAAAAATTGGTTCTCAGGCTTCTTTTCAGTTTATAATCCATTCCAATTCAAACCTGCACACATACTCCTTCCCAGCCCCTCATCTTCACCCTCCTTTAGATACCTCTGGGTTTCTCTCAAGGTTTAATCTGTATATCTACCTATCCATGTTACACATTTCTTAGGATATAGATATCAGCACCATTTACCTTAAGGGGAAATTCCACTGTAGTGTGTTTTGAAAAATAGCATTAAACAGAGAGAGAGAGAGAGAGGTGGAAATTTTTCAGGTATTAAATGTATAAATATACAGAAAAATAGGCAACTGCCTTCTAAGCAGACTTGAAACTGATCCATGGCCATGATCTTTCTTCCCTAACCCCACATGATCTGCTGGGTGAGGTTGTTTTTTAGTGGTTCTGAGGGAGTGGGAGGTTCTTTTACAAAATCCTTCAGGGTTCAGGATTAAAATTTAAATCACTGTAGAAAGAAATTTCACTTACAGGGCACTATTTAGAAGTAATATTTGGGAATACAGCTTGTAGTGTTCTGTAACAGCCAGCATCTGGGTGGTCATAAACTTAACCATTGAAGACAGCTAATTACTTTTTGGAGATTTCTTGAGGCAGCATGTGTACAACATCCTTTGATACTCTATCTCAATACATAATCACTCATAAATGAAGATGTTATTCTTAGGTATTACTAAATGCTCTTGCTGCATTTGAAAGTCACTAACTCTCCCTTAATCTTCGGCAAAGGAAGAAAATAACTGATCTTCCTTCTTACAATAAACCATGTATAATTAAATACTCTTCATTGCCCTTTAACTTTACCTATTGCAGGCTGAGCAACCATATGGGTCCTAAATTTTTTAGCGATATTTTATTTTGGTGTTAATGCTGACTGATAAATACTGCTTATTTAGAGCTGGAACAATTTTTCTACTGTACACAAAAGATTGGGAGGTTCTCATTAAGTTCTTCATCTCCAAATGCCATTATTAAAATGTATGCATCTGGATTTCAGATACTTCTTTGCTTTTATTTGGGGAAATTATTTTATAGCTGATAGGTTTCTGGGTGTAATCTTTTTGGATTTCACATAAGAAATATAGTAACAAAGGCCGTCATTCTCTAGTGTGACAAATGAATCACTGGACTTTTCTGTTACTTGTTTAATAATATTTTCATATGTGGCACTAAAAAAATTAACGTTTGTTAGAGAATGAGCCATTTAGAAATTCTCACTTTGATTAGTGTTGTCCAAACTTTTCTGGAATTACTTGGTTTATTTAAGGCACCTAAGAGAATGCTGACAACTCACCTGTCCTGATGTAGACAGGTTGAATCATGAGGTTTAAAATCTGAGATATACCCGTTGACTGGCGCTTTGAATCTTACAGGTAAGGCGGGCGCTGGGCGGGCCTTTTTGCCGTCCTTGGCCACTGCCAAAGTTGTCTTTTAACATCCTCTTTCCTTGAGGACTTCAATAATCTATAAGAGGTAAGCATCTCTTGACAGGTAACTTAAGCCATTTCCACTTTGATCAGAAAAGTAAATGCCTATTACAACAGAAATCTCTACAGGAATAGGAACCAAGTAAACGCCTATCGCAGTAGAAATTTCTACAGGAACAGGAGTCGGAGGTGGTGGTTCTGGTAGGAGAGTTCTCATTCGGCACTTTCTGTCACGCTCTAAATTCCTTCTCCTGTTAGTGGGTCCCACACATCCCCTGCTTATTCCTTAAGGTATCACCCTCTCCAAAACAGATATTGTGAGGAGAGTTTGTGAGAAAAGCCTGGGGTCTCTCGGGATAGGTGCTCTCTGGTGCTCTGGCTCTATCCGCCGAATAGGTATCTATTTTCACCCTCTGGTAAGCGGAAACATTTTTCAGACTACAAAATAACCACTTCCTTGCTGAAGTATCTGTAGAAAGCACAGTATTTTACTGGCGAAATATTCCTGTCAGCCGCCTCAAATGCACACCCAATGCGCGGAATCCCCACGTTTGGCTCGGCGCCTAGCCGGGCTAGGCATCCTGGAGCTCCAGACGCCCCACCCCCTGACACCTCCGCGAGTCTCATTGGCCAGGTCCTGCGTACGCCTCGGCTCCTGACTGGCGGCTGCTCCTGCTCGTCTGCGCGGCAGGAACAATTCCGCACCAAGGGGCTGCTCCAAACGAAGGGGGAGGGGAACTATTTAGAAATTTAGAAGAAAGTAGGGGGGTTTTCAGGTATCCGGAGCCAGCGGCTGGTTGGGCGGAGGGGATTAGCGGCTGGGCGGCAACTGCGGACGTGGGATTCAAGGTGTGCTTGTGTGAGGGTACAGAGGGAAAGAGAAGGGTGCCTCTGAGGTGACATTCACTCAGCCTGCGGGCCTTCTTCCTGGGGCACCAGGAACGCCCCCAATTTCCCAGCTGCTAAAGGAAGAAGAGGAAGGTGGGTCTCGGTGGCAGTTTTGGGAGGGGGGGTGTGTTTCCCACTCTGAGATGTGTAGAGCCTTTGTCCTCTACTCGCCGTGTGGCCCCGGAGGCCAAATTGAGGGTTTGGAAGAGCGATGGGCCGGAGGAGCCGGAAGGTGTGCAAGGAGGATCAGGCCTTCTCGGACTCCCGTCAGTCGCGCTCTAGGCGGCACGCGGGTTCTCCCCTTGCGGGCGGCCCCTTGGTGTGCTGCGGGGGAGGGGCGATGAGCCTTCGGCCCCTCCCATCCCAAGAAAACGCGTCGGCTAGGGTTTCCCGGCTGGGAACGGGAAGGCGGGGAGCTGGAGGCCCCTGCCCGCCCTCGCAGGGAATTGTTAGCACCTCCTAGTCCCGGCATATTTATGGGCTGGTAAAAATGGTTGCTTCTTCCTCGTCGCCCCCCCCCCCCCCCGCCACCGGCCTCACACGCCTCTCCCGCCTCTCCGAATCCTGCTCGGGTGGGGGCTGCTGTGGACCGGTTTTGCGGAGAACTGGCCGGGAGGCTGGACTGCGTGGAGGGGAGGGAGAGGCTGGAATAGGCCCGCTAGCGCCAGCCAGTGTCAAGCCCCTGAGGGCGTGGGGACCCAGGGGCGGTGAAATAGCCGCTGTAGATCCGCCTCTTTCATTGATGAAATTTAAGTTCGTGTGATTTTACCTTTCCTGGCAGTCTCCAGTTGGCCCTCGTTTGTGTCAGGAGCGCAGCGGAGCCAGGAGTTACAAGCAGACTCAGTCGCACCAAGTTTCTGTCTTTGGAAGTGGAGGTTTTCTTTTTCTTTTTTCTTTTTTGAGGCAGTTTTAATCGCTTTCAATAAATACTTAAGTAGCTAAACATTTGAAGAGGAGAAAACACGTCGGTTGTTAAAGAAGGGGAGGAAATCACTATCTGATAAGCGTGATTTCTCTAGAAATTAACGTATATAAAAACCAGAGTATTTTAATAAGTCCCCAGAATGTCGAGGTTTGTACAAGGTAAGACACGCTTCTTCTTATCTCCCGGGTTGCTTCAGCCGAATTTGGATACTGGCACTTGAGAGGGTTGGTGGGTATGTTCATTTGAGACACTATTTGCGAAACCTTTTTCGTTAAATTGACATTTGAGCTGCCGTGAACTGCTGGACTGGCATTTCGGATACGTATAACTTATACCCCTGTGCTCTGCTGGGTTTATTTCTGCCGCCCTGAAATCAGGTTAGTGGCACTCGAATTCCCCGGGATAGTGGCTGTAAATGATGGTAAAACTGGATTTTGGTTGCTGATAATGTTTTCTTTTCCTGGTCGAAGTTGAGGTAACTGAGTGTGCGCAGACAAAAAGGGGAACTGGGAGGGCTGAGTGAAGGCAGGTGGGTTTCGCCAGGACTGTTAGGGGAGCTTGAGTGTTGTTTTCAGCTCCTACTCCGTTTGTGTGCCTAGTTTGAGTCTCAGATTCATTTATTGCGAAACCGGGAGTAGCTCATAGAAGCTGGAGGTCATTTCAGCAGGAGAAATGACTTTGCTGCATTGCTGTTTATTTTTTCCTTCTTTAAAATCTGAAAGAATTATTAAGATTTCTTTGAAATTTGAAAATCGCCCTCTGAGTTCGACGTGTATATTAGAAAGGGGTTAGGGAATTACTCTCAACTGATTTAAGCAGTAACATTGTGTGTATGTGTGTATACCTTGTACAATTTGAAATTGGTGCTATCTTAAACCTCGTCACCAGATTATAGCATAAAATTTGCCTTCTGCTATGCAAAAAACCGTTTTCTTGTGGACCCCAGAGTATGAAAGCTTCAGCCATCTTGCTGAACACACAGCTAGTAAAGTTCAAAACCACTTAATGTGACTCTTCAATAAATGTAGATGTGCTTTAAAAAAATAGTGTCAGTAATGGCTCTCATTTACTAGGGTAATGCCCTAGTAAATTTTACCTCATTAACTCTTCTCTGAGTTTTGTATAAAAATCTAAGAGAATTTGACGGCCTGCCTTATTATGGAAACAGAGGGGACACATTCCTACCTCTAGCACTAAGCTCAGAAATGTCATTTGTCATTAGACTTTCAAATTCATGTCATACCTTACATGTGGTGAGAGATGCTTCTTAAGTGCTTATTGAATAAATGCCTTAGTCAGAAAAAGCAAGGCAGAAGTAACTTAGAAATGTGCTGGTTTTGCAACAACAAAATTTATTTACCAGAAAACCATTATTTTGCAACAATATGCTAGGTAAAAGTGGACAAATCACTTCTCTTTAAAAGCTAAGAATGTTTGTTAAACTCGAACTGTTCCATGTAGCTGTGTTTTGGAATAGCTTGCAGAGGTGGTATGCATTGACTGATTTCACAGCCTTTACTGTTAAAGGCTGTCTTCAGGAAATTCTAAATCAAGTGGCAATAACTGAGAGTTTATGTTAATGTTGTCATTCCTTTCTGTTCTCATCTACTTTTTTAAAAAAGCTTTTTATTTTGGAATACTTTTAAATTTATAGGACAATTGCACACATGTCAAAACTAAGAAATTATTATAGATACATTACTACTAACTAGACTTATTCAGACTAGTATTTCATGACTCAGCCCAGCATTGCATTTAGTTGTGATACATTTTTGCTTTAAATGGTAGTTTTCCTTTTAAATTGGCAGTTTTGCACAGAGATGACATTTCTTCCTGTTGCTCCCCGCCCCGAAATTAACATGATTGTCCTCCTGTTTATCATTGTTTAAGTTTTGTGCTTCAAACTCTGTCTGGGTGGTTCAGTTGGTTAAAGCGTTGTCCCTGTACACTGAAAGGTTGGGGGTTTACTCCTGTGTGGGATGTGTACAGGAAACCCCTCTTTCTAAAATCAATAAACATCCTTGGGTAAGAATTAAAAAAAATTTTTTTGTACTTCAAGTGTAAACCCTTTATATGATTAATGAACTCTGTTGCTGTTATAAATGATAAACCTAATTGGCCAATGAGTTAGCTGTCTCTACAGATCAGTTTGCAAGTGTAAGGATTGGGATTTTTGTTTTTGAAGTTTTTTAGTTGATCAAATTTTTTGATCTTTGTTGTAGTACTTACTGATATTTCCATTCATTGATACATAGGTTGTGCCACTCATAAGGCAAAGATTGAATGACTATTAGGCCCCTAACTGTTTTCGTATGTTGTTTCAGTTAAGCTTTACAAGAGCCCTGTGAGGTCGCAGATGCTATTCACCTCACAGCTGAGAAAATTTAAGTATCTTGTCCAAAAAATTCACAGCTAGTAAGAACTTGTGTGTGTAGATGTATCTAAAACCCTTGTCCTTTCCAATACCTTTTGCCTCTTAAAACTTAGTTATCTAAAGGACATGTTTCTCCTAGACTGTCAGTTCCCTGTGGGCATTGTATCATATCCTTGGGACAAATAAATTATCTTGTAGTGGTTAATGCTCTGTGAGAATTTGTCATGAATGATAAATAAGAAATTCAGCTCTTTCCATGTACTTTTTAGCAAGTTAGCCTACATTTTTGTTTTGTTTTATTTTGATAACACCTCTTAAGATTACATAAATGTTGAGAAAGATAAAAGGGTATGGACTTAGTTCTGAACCCTGTTGCTCAGAGGTGACCTTAGATACATAACTTTTCTGAACCTCAGTTTCTACTTATGTAAACATTGGGTATTAATACTTATGTCACAGTTATTGAAAAGCTGAAATGAGATGAATAATGTGAATTTACTAGGCACATATCAGATGCCAAATAATTTTTACTTTTTTTTTTCTTTCTTGAAATGACAGTGACCTTTCAGATAGGATTGCTACCATAAAGATAACCATATGTCATCAACAGAAATAAACAGAAACAAGGCAGGTATGACAGGTCTTTATTTTCCTCTCAGGTTTGGTGTTCAGGCCCCTAGCACTAGGGAGTTGATATGTTTAACAACAACAAAAAAAGAAGTGTGGGGTACAGAGGAGAAGCTTAACAGTGATGTAAATACATAGTTGGTGACAGTTTTTGTTTAAGTCCAGTTAACAAAATTTTTTTTGAATGCTTACAAAGTGCAATTTTCTATATTGGTATTTCTCATGTATGTCTTATGGTGGGAACATGAAATTCAGAAGATGTGTTGGGTACACGTGTTTCTGAATTTCCTGGAAATTGGGTTTGCTATACTTGGCTTGAATCTCTTTCCCCAAACCTAGGCAATGTGCTTTTACAGAAAAGCTGGTCATATCCACTCTCAAGTGCTTTAACCCTAAGTTTTAAGGTAAAAATATTCAATTAATAAAACTACTTAATGTCAATAGGAGAGTTCTCAGTATATATTCCTTGGCCAAAAGAAGGTTCAGTGTTCTTTGGGCATATCCCAACTCTGTGTTCCTCAGACACTTAAGATTTCTTTTCAGAGGAAGACTCTTCTTTATTGGTTCTAGGGCATAATACCCTACTTTGGTGCATTCTACCCTCAGGTCGCCTGCCTGCCTGCCTATGATATTACTTACCCATTTGCTAGTTTTCTCCCCTTGAAGGGGTTTTTCAGGGCCCCCAATTATTCTAAATATATGTGAGTACTGGCTGAGTGAGAAGGGGCTCCTTATTACAGTTGGAGGTACTAGGGGTAATCAGCAGCTGTGACTTTTTTTTTTTAAAGATTGTATTTATTTTTAGAGAGAGGGGAAGGTAGGGAGAAAGACTAGGAGAGAAACATCAATGTGTGGTTGCCTCTTGGGGGCCCCTCACCAGGGACCTGACCTGCAACCCAGGCATATGCCCTGACTGGGAATCATCACTGGTGATGCTTTGGTTTGCAGGCTCGTGCTCAATCCACTGAGCTACACCAGCCAGGTAGCTGTGACTTTTTGCCAGGTTTGTCATTCCATGCCATTTGGAATTTTGCTATTTTAAAAGTTATGGCTGCTTTGGGGTAGTCTCCCTACATGACTTGAGTCTTAATAAATGGTGCAAGGACAGCCAGTTAAGACCATGTTATGTGCTTATACTATAATATTAGAAGAACTTTATTTACCTAAATTATATAAATATGTCTCTTAATGTTGTTAAATTGAGGTACTTTCTTATGTTTCAAGGAAGCCTTTTGAGTATCTCTGTGTTTAAAAAATATTTGAGACTTGCTAACTTTTCCATTTGTTGGAATTCTCTTTTTTATGACTTTTTTTGTTGATGCTTGTTTGGTAGATGGCAGCTAGCCAGGGAGGATTAGTTGAGCTAATTATAACTAGAGGGGTCTCTGATGAATACAGGGATGAAAAATATTCTGGGCTTGTGGAGGTTGGACCTTAACCTGGTTCTTCTGAAATCCTAACGCCAAATTTAGCTCATTGCTGCTTATTCAGAGGCCTAGGATGCTTTTAGCCCAGAGGGATTGTGGCATGGATTTGAGGCAGGACTAGAGGTGGCAAAGCAATGACTAAGACACACTCCTCCTTTTTTTAAAGATGTGCCTTAGGATTCATTATGTTGCTAGAGAGTGAGGGATTTAATTAAATTCAGAGTCACAGTTATAAATGGAAAATTAAACTCAAAGAGTTGAGCTGATGAAAATTTTGTTTTTCATTGTGGACCTTGTGATCCCTGTGGTTAGACTTTGTTCTTGATAACTGAGGCTTTCTTCTGTTAAGATGGATGATTTTCATTTGTGAAAGCCAATTAAAGAAAAAAGAAATAGACAAGGGACATAAGAGAAATAAGAAATACTAGCTGGTAAACTCCCAGTAGTGTCATTTTAATAGTGTGAAGATAAATTGAAAAATAACTTTATGAGGAAATTAAGATGTTCATTTGGGGCAATACATGTTTTCTTGTAACATGGATTTACACACTTATTTTTTCTTCATAGATAATTGTAGTTTTAATTAAAATAATAGGATACTTAATTTTATGTGAGGAACATTAGTTGGTCTAATAATGGAAATGTCCTAGGCAAAAGGATAATATACAGGAGTTTTCTAGTTTCCACCAAGTTGTATTTGGTACTTTTTGTGAAAGTACAGGAGTTCCCAGAAAGTCAGATATGTTCATCATTGAAAAGTTAATATGAACAGATATTTGAAAGTCAAACCAACTCTGGATTATCTGTAAAAATGATTAAGAGTTGCCTGTGCTAACTTTTCATAATGCTGTTTCTTTTGATAGCTAGTATTTATGCCAGTGCAGAAAATTTCGGCAATATTAGAATAAAATTGTTGGGGAGATCCTCTGAGGGCTTTAGTGAATGAGGTAGTTAGTTCACTTACCACCTTTTTAATTGCATAAGATGTCTTTAGAAGCTGGAGTTTTTCTAAAGACTGGTGTCATTTTGACACAGCCTACAATTTCTTTTCTAAAATATAGTTAAACTTGGTATGATAGTGTTTGAATTGTGGACATCTTGGGTAATTTAATGGATTGTTCAGGCACAATGACTGTTAGTTGACTGAGACCTCTAAAACTCCACCAGGCATGCAATTTTTTATTAATAGTTTATTAAATTCTTTGAAAGTTGGCTTGCTAAGCTACTGAAAGAGAATTAAACTTTGTGGGTTTTGATTGGGCTTATGTGAGAGAAAGGAGATAATACTTCATTTGAAAGCTGTTTCCTAGTTCTCTTGATTGGTAATGCAGGCATCTCCTTTGGTTTGTTGGACAGTAATTGTCTAGGGCTCAAATTCTTCCTCTGCCAACAGTTCCATTGTTTATTTTTCTCAGCCATTGCCAAATGAAATTGATTGTGCCCCCAAACCATTTTGATAATTAAGGATTGTTTTTGAGAACCATGGAGAAACTGGCTTGTTGTCTTAGTTAACTTGCATAAACAACAAAATACTTCATTTTCCAGAACACTTTTAGATATTAGTTAAATTTTTTGTATACAAATCAAAAGAGTTCCCCATTTCTCTGTGATTTCGCTTGTGGCTTAAAAAATATTATTGTATTCATGTACATAAAATAGCCATGTTTAATCTACTTTTTAATTCTTGGTCAACAAATTGTAAGAAATACCATTGTAGGGGACACTCCCTTTAACAATAGCACCACTTGCTCTTTGACTATGGAGACCTGCAGACAAGGTGATTGACGTTTGTGTTTTTCTCTGGTTGCTGCTCTGGCAAAGGATAATGTGATGTTTCCTATATGTTAGAACCTTGTCTAGAATTTTAAAATTTCCAGTGAGTGCAGGAAAACAGAATAACACAATTCTGTGCACTGTTTTGGGTTCATTTATGCCAATGGTAAAATGCTTAGCCTTGGTGATAAAATATTTATAGAGTACATAAAAGCTTGCTTCGATTTTTCATTGCTCAGAAAATAAACTATGTAGAAGGAAAAGCTGAAGAGCATAAGAGAATGCTTATTCTGATACATAGTTTTAACCTCACATAATAACATCACATAATAGACATAGTGAGTTTTTGCCAGTTTTTATTTAGATTTGGTGAGATACAGCTGCAACAAAGAAAGGGGAGACCTTTCTCCAGTAAGAAGAGCAGGGCTCAGGGCAGCAGGGTTTGGATTCCAGGTTATCACTGCCACTGTGTCCTTAAGCAAGTTAGCACCCTGCCTTGCCCTGCCCCATTTCATCTTTAAGATAAGGGAATTGGACTTATTTACTGACCTTAAAGCCGTTCTGAGCTTAAAAATTTAATCTAAGTGCACATATATAAAATTATAGAGCAGGCCTGCCAAATAAGTTTTTGGTCCTTGGTGGTGATTTTATGTTGTATCCTTTTTCCCTCCTCTCAGCAAATGAGTGCGGTAGGCTCCTTGGCATGCCACCTTTCTTATCATCCATTAAATTTGATGCCAGGTGGTAACTAGTTGATATATCTCTTCTGAATGTTCTGTTTTCAAAAGTGATATTTTTTGTTTTTGTTTTTTAGATTTTAGATGTTAAGAGCTACTTTGTTGTATGAGCGCAAAGTTATTCTTAATTGCTAATGAGAAGTCTGGTTTAGGTATAAATTCTAAGAGTTAAAAATTTTTTAAAGTAAGCAATGCATGATTAGCAAAAATCTCTATTAGCAAGGGGCTCTGCACATTCAGTGCTGGAGTATTGGAACAGTTCTAAAAAGCCTATTTTTTTGTAACCAAAAGGCATTTATTAAGCATTCATATGTGCGTAAAGTTGAGTCATTAAAAAATATGTAAATATAAACTGTTGTACTGTAGTTTACAGTCTAAAATAATCAACATTGACTTTAATACTAAATGATCATATAAAAATTGATCATATAAAATCAATTTATTGATTTTTCTTATGTGATTGAACGCCATGGATTATAACTTTTCCAATTTTTTGTAAATTAAGCTAAGCCTAAGTATAATTGCCCAATTTTGGGAGCTCCAGTGGCACAATTGATTAGAGAGTGGTACTTATAATTGCCTAATTTGTTTAATATCTAAAGTTAGTGAAAACATTACACTAACATATATATTAGAGAATAAGAAATTGAAAAGAAATTTCAAGATCATTTTGTCTAGATCACCTACATTTTGGAATTTCTTTGACCACATCTCTGATACTTGACTAATAAATCAGCCTCTGCTTGAGAAGCCTTAGGGACTTCAAGTACTCAGGGCATAGTCCACACTTTTCTTAGCCTCCCTTTCCCTATGACCAGAAATAGTTCTTAAGCACTTTCTATTTGGCTTTATCAGGCACTACCTTCATGAGACTGGACTCTATCTTCTTCTTCTGTACCCAGTACATAACTATTGTAATAGGCTATTCCTTTTTAATTTAATAAGCATTACTTATTTACTGTGTCTCATGCTGTGTGTTAGGCAGTGGGACTATAGCAGTGAACAAAATAGATATGATTTATTCTTAAAGAGATTGTAATTTGTTGGGTAAATAGACATTGAATGAATTTTTAAAAATATGTTATAAAAGAGTGGCACAAGGATCTACCATGTGAGCATGTAATAGGAAACTTTGGTTGGTTTAGAAGATTTCTAGGAGATTACAGTTGAACTCTGACAAATGATATATTAGTGACTACTCAAGCTACTAATGTAAGAATTTAAGATCTTCCATTTATTTACACATTATTAGGTGCCTGTAACTGTGTACCAGGTGCTGAGGTAAATGTTGAGGGGGAAAGTTGAATAACATAATTAACATAAGAGTTGTGGTAGAAAGGGAGGCCTCTTTTATTGTTCAGAAGCTACCACCTAGAACACTAGGAATGCCGCTCCCAAAATAGCAGAAGCTAAAGTCACAGGGTTGGAGCCTCTGTGGGCTGAGGGATTAGGTTTCCTGAAGGTTGGGGTGATTTCCATGATTTTAGAATTTACACTAGGCTATTACCTTCCATTTTTTTCTCCTCATTTCTGCCTACTCTTCTGTAAAAGCATTGAATGATGCTTGTGATGTGTGTTTTGGAACAAACTTATAATACTTGGTATAATTTTAATTTCATGGAGCAGAAAAATACCACCTCAGTTGGCTTAAAAAATGAGGGACTTGTATCACATGAATCTTGAAGTAGGATGTTCCAGCACTGGTTAATTCAGTACAGCGATTGCATCAGTATTTGCTTCTTTCTGCACTCCTAAGCATATCTATCTCATTCTTGGGTCAGCTGTCTTTAAGCTCACTAAATAGCAAAAGAAACTGGAGGTGACAGGTGAACACATACTCATTATGTCCAGGAGTGAAAAAGGTACTATTTCTTCTCATGTGTTTCTTTTTCTCAGTGAGAAATGCTTTTCTCCCAAGTCATTTGGCAAACTACCCTCATTGGCTCACTGGCCAGAATCATACATATTATGTTTCATGATTAAAACAATCACTGGGAAGGCTTTAAAATCTGGGCCTGCTGCCATTTCTTAAGCACATGGCCTTGGGGCAGAGAATAGATGACAGAAAAACATTGAAGTAGGGAGAAGAACAATGTGCATGGCTACTACAAATATAGTAAGATGGAGTATAATCTATATCAGAGCTACTCAAAGCAATACTGGCAGCAGTCACTTATTAGAAATGCATATTCTCCTCGCTCCAGACCCACTGAGTCAGAATCTTTGGGAGGTTGCCCAGAGATCTGTGTTTTAACAAGCCCTCCAGGTGATTTGTATGCACATTAAAGTTTCAGAAGCACTATTGAGATGTCACAAACAGAGGGGGAAATTACAGCCTTTAGGCCTTCTACTTTAGCACCTTCGTTAGCTTTGTCTACTCAAAAGGGGTACTTCAACTTTTTTTAAGACATGCCTAGCTAAGGAATTGTATATATTTCCCATCAAATGAGGAAGAGAAGTGATATGATTAAGGTTGCAGTTTAGGGGGAACCAATCCATTCTGCTTGGTACCACCAGATTAGAGTGACAGATGGGCAGAATAGTTACAAAGCTGTTTTCATTATGACCAGGCGAGTGAAAATGAGAGGTGTAAGGTAGCAACAGTGGAAACAGAAAGCAGTGAATGGAATTAAGTATAATATTGGATTGGATGTAATATGCAGGAGAAAAGAGGGAAGAGTCAATTGTAACTGAGATTTCTAGGTCATCTAGCAGTGACTGGGAGACTGTTAATGCCATGGAGGAGGGCAGGGAGATGAATTTAGATGATTTGGACATGTTAAATTTGAGGTACCCAGTTGAGTATCCAGGTGCAAAAGGTCTAGAATACTGTAGGGAATGTGAGCCTATAGCTCATGGGGGTAAAAAAGATTGGGATGAGAGCCACATATTTGGGAGTTATTAGTAAGGAGATTGGTAAAGGAATAATTGAGGAGGAAATGGTATGAGGACAGAATCTTAGGAAATCCAGGGAGTAGAAAAAGAATGGAAATTGAGGCCTGGACAGAGATGTAGAAGTTGATGTGGGATGATATTGGGTAATGGAATCCAAATAAGAAAAGCTTTTCTAGGAGGAAAATTAACAAATAACTGAGTTTAAAGGACTGTAGTATAACCACAGAAGAGGATGTTTAGCTTTAATTGGTCGTAAGTCTAGTCAGTATATGTCTTTAACTTTATTTGTGATTATTTACAGTTGCTACTATATTCTTGGAGTTTTTAAACTGTTTCCTGGTTTAAGATGAAGCAAGCTCTCCAATTCTCTGATTTTGAGTACATCTTAGTGTGGGTTTCCAGGGAAGGTTGGGATTCTTCAGAAATACTGAATGGTGGGAGGTGGCCTGGAGTGGGCTACTCACCTTCTTTGTTGCTCCTGGTATTCTTTTTTCAGCCTTTCCATGACCTTTGCTTTGTGAAGCTATCTTTCTACTTAAGAATGTGAAGTTGTTTTGTTTGTGCCAGTATCATGATGTTAGGGAAGGGTAATATGTACACTTCTTAGCTGCTGAAATGGATGAAATGAAATACCTGAATTAAGAAATAAAAACAATCACTTGTTAGATTGTCTCCTACCTCTTGATTTATTGCTTTTTCTCCTCCTTTTTTTTTATTGTTGTTGGCCCCAGTTGAATAGAGGAAAGTCCACAATGTGGAAATTTTAGTTGTTATGAACAAGGAAGAATTAGGAAATTGAGATGGGGGAAAATTTGTAAAAATAAGTTACTGCTTGTTCTGTCCCAAATTGACTTAAGTTGTAATTAAGTCAACCAAGACAATTCTAGTAAACCCAGTTTTATGTGGTAGGGAGTTTTCCTTTTATTCCACTGAGTATAAGAAGACATCCTGATAGAAATGCTTTTGGAGTTATTTAGGGATTTTTGTGCCATGATTAAAGAGCTAGACGAGGAGAAAAAAATGCCCAAGATAGTTTCACCTCATTGTGTAGAACTGGACATCAGCATAAACTGGCTTTGATTCTGAATTCCTTAAGGCCTGTACTGTGACCTTGGATAAGTCACTTAAACTATTCAACTTCATTTTCCTATCTGTGAAATTGAGGGTAGATTAAATGCTCCCTCTCATCTGTAAAAATGTTTTGATTTATGACTGAGTTAATGAAATGGTTGATTCCTAGTCCACTCTCTGTCTAAAGTCAAAGAGAATCAATTCTCTATTGCTAAGAAATGAGGAAAAAAAACATTTTAGGTTAGAAATCTTGCATTATTCAGGAGATACTTTAATTGACCTTCCATTAGAAAGTCAGCTGTCATTGCCAGAAGTGTAACCTGAGAATGCTAAAAGCTCAAGAAAGCTTCTAATATCTGTACTTCTTTTACTACCCAGAAATTCCAGACCTTTCTTTAAAAAATCAGGATGAATAAGGAGGTCACTACAAAGGGAAATTGTTTCTAGCTTTGTGCCTCCTGGTCCGTGCAAGATAGACACTCTTCTTGATTAAGTGCACTGTTCTTTATTCTTGAATATTCTTTATTCCTTAAAAGTCCTTCCTTAGCCTCTAATCACTTAAAAACAGAACTTCACAGTTGCACTTTCCTCAGGGAAAGGAGAGGGAAACAGCTGTGGAATAGAGTAGAAATGATAGGCATGTTGTAATTTTCTTTTGTTGTGTAAGCTGTTCATATTTGTAGTGGGGGTAGAAGGAATACAAATTGTTTTTCCACATTTGGTGCAATGTCAAACAAACGGGAGGAATAACGTTTAGGGCTATTGTCAAAACTCACGTTCAAATCTATTCTCCCTTTTTGAATCAGTGTTTGAAGGTTGAACCTGCTACAGCTGGTAGAGATCACATGTAATATTAAATGTGAGCCTGTCAGCCAGCCTTCTTAACTTTCCTTGATAGGATAGTGACTTTTTACCTTAAGTCATGTATGTTGTTGGTAGGCTGTTGTTCTGCAGAGAGTCTTTAAAATTTGGTGTGAAGTTTTGATTTTTTTTTTTTTTGGACTGTTCTCATGTAGACAAATCTCAGACAGCTACTAGAGTTATTTTTAAATTTAGCAGTTACATTTAGTTTTATCTCATTTTGGCATTTGCCCAGAATATAAGTAAGTTAAATGTTTCCATCACTAAATTTTTTAGAAATGTGACTGTGAATGCTGGCCTTCAGGATCCAACTTTAACAACAAAACAGCAAGTCTGTAGATGTCTTTGAGTCTAACAAACTAAAAAACCCTTTATTTAAAAAATCATTATATAGTAATTTCTTGATCTATTTTATTCAATGTGACACAGAAACAATTCATTTGTTTTTTACTTTTTAAGTTGATTTTGAGAGAGAGAGAGAGAGAGAGACATTGATTTGTTATTTAACTTATTTATGCATTCATTGGTTGATTCTCGTAAGTGCCCATAAGGTTGGTGTATCAGGACAATACTGAGCTACCCAGCCATGGTAATTCATGTGCTCTTTAATTTAGAGGTTTTATATTTATAGATTTTGCTTCCAGATTATTTTCTAAACATTAATACGGGAGTTGGCTTAAAGATTGGGGAAGAGACCTCACAGGTATACATGGGGTGCAGAGTAGAGGATTTAACCTGTGACAGATTTTAAATTACAGCTAAGTTTGCCGAGGGATGAACATGTGTGGGTGATGTCACATTAACTCTAGTTTAAAATGTTCTGGAGGAGGTTATTAGTTATCTGTCATAGTTATGCAAACATACTCATCCATTATGATCAATTTTTACAGATTACTATGGCTACTTACTAGTTGAAACCTATCTTTACGTTATTTATGGAACACATGTGTTTATGGTGGGTTTTTTTTTGCTCACAAAAACCTTATTTATGAACCACAGTTTTAATCACTTTGGTAGTTTTGCTGGAGTCCATAAACTTAGTTGCGTGGTGGTTTATTCCTATAAAAAGATCACAGTTAGAAAATGGTTATTTTAGGATTAGATTGTGCTCTCACCAAATACCCTTTTTTCTCTCTTGGATTTTAATATGATGAAAAATGTATAATATATTTTTGGAGAGCTATATTAATATCTCATTTGTTAACATTTTTATATATTCGGGAGAAGGAGAGGCTGTCTATATTAAATAAATTGCCTCAGGAGTTAACATAATATAGTAATTTCTGCTCTTAGAAGTATCTTGAAAATATCTATTATGTTGGCTTTAATTCTGTCTGTATAAATGTTCCTTTCTGTCCCGATAACAAGTGAAAGGATTTATGATATGTGAAATATGATTCTGCTAAATTAACAATATTTGTAGAACTAATTAGTAATCAAAGAAAACGTTTGAACATAAGCTTCACAAATACAGTTATAAAGTAAGATTGAATTAAGTAGCTATTAAGGATAAAGGGGAAGGTGAACAATAATATTATTGCCCCTTATTTTATAAGAAATAGGGTAATTACAATCTAGATACTTAAGTGTAAAACATCTGTGTTGGCATTTTTCTCCCAAGGAACTTGAGCCTGGGATGTTTTCTTTTTTGTGTGTTTTTCTATTTTTGTTTTCATCTAAAAGCCATTTCTGTCACCTTTAGTAAGATCCATCTGTCACAGAGATACCTAGCTATGCCAAAAGCCCTGATAGTCTTGTCTGACAAAAATAAGTATAGAAATGTCTTGGCTGAAATTAAGGACCAGAGTGGGGAATTAGTCCTATGTCGTTCTCCTTTTAAAGTGAAAATTTTGATGCCAGGGAAATAGAGACATCTTGGAATTGCTATTATCTATCTCTCAAGGGGTTATTCTAGTAAGAGATATGAAACTGGAGTGGCTGTCCTTCTAAAATAGAAAGGATTTCTTAAAGTTTTCATCTGGCCTGGAGGAGAGAGAAGTCTTTTGCTTCTGCAAAATTGCTAGATCCCTTCAGTTATGATGCAGCAGTCCCATAAGGGCATGTTCCATAAAACATACCCTTATTAACATTATTCCAGTTGTTCTGATATTTTTCCAGCTTTGATGGCTAGGAGGCAAACGTTAGTGGAGATGGAATTATGTACTCAAATGAAGATTAATCCTTTTACTTCCACCTGCCCCATCTTCCCAAAAGTGTTTAGTGTTTTAGATATACTAGTAAAGCATAAAGATGTACCAAATAGTCAAATTTGAGCACATGTGATTATATAGTCCCAACTAATTAACATTACTGAAATTCTTTGTGAGGATGATGGGACTATAGAGTTGAACTCTTTTCATTTGCTGGAACATCAGAAAGAAATCAGTTATAGCTTGTCAGCTGTTTGAATGGGTATCTGATTTTTCAGTTGATGGTTTTGTATTTTTGTTTTAAGATCTTAGCAAAGCAATGTCTCAAGATGGTGCTTCTCAGTTTCAAGAGGTCATTCGACAAGAGCTAGAATTGTCTGTGAAGAAGGAACTAGAAAAAATACTCATTACAGCACCATCACATGAGTTTGAGGTAAGGACTCTACAATGTTTTTTGTTTTCATTCTCTACATGCTGAATTGCTATTGCTGTTGCTGATCATCCAGTTTAAAATAAGCACAAGATGTAATGAGAACAGAAAAAAATTAGGATTGCTTAACTATTAAGGATTTTCAACATTTGGCCATTGTAAAACCATTGTCTTTTTCTTTTTTATTTCTAGGAAGTTTCTAAAGTCTAAGACAGTCAGAACAAAATTACACTTCATTTATTCTGTGTTTTGGTATCATTGGGTGGAGAAATGGATATCAGTGTTAGAATTGTGAAAAGTTAGTTTATGAACTGTATATCTTGCATAACTTTTCTAAAGAGCCAATTCTAATAGAACTGTGCTACTTGTCAGCTGTTGTATAATAGAAGTGCCACAATAGGCAATGTGTTTACTTTTCTATTTATAAATCAATAGATTATCCTTTTCATTTTCATATTTCAATTTGTACTTAACAAATTAGTTGTGAGGTTAGTTGTGTTTTGTCACTTTTTGTTCTTTTGATGAAGATTAATTTACACATAAAAAAAACAGAGAAAGATATTGGTGAATAAATATAGAGAACCATTTGGAATTCCCATGGACCAAATGGTATTCAGATTACATGATAGTGGTGGGAGATGGGGAGGATTATTTGCTTGTATTTCTTTAAGTGTGGTTCCTATTAGATCTTCCTTCCTCTTTAGTTTTAAGTTGGGGTATAAAAAAGACTCCATGTTCTAATAGTGTAAGAATTTCATTGAAATGTATTTTAAGTGTATAATATCTGTCTGGTTTTATTAAATATTAAGCATTCTGTTAGTTGTAACAACAATTTTTGTTTTCATAGCACACTAAAAAAGACCTTGATGGATTTCGCAAACTATTTCATAGATTTTTGCAAGAAAAGGGACCTTCTGTGGATTGGGGAAAAATCCAGAGACCTCCAGAAGATTCGGTAAGTTTTAGATAACATGTAGGAAAATTTAAGGTAATTTAGGACATTGTTTTAATTTTGGGTGTATAGTCTAGGGCAGGGGTGTCAAGCTCATTTTCACCAGAGACCACATCAACCTCGTGGTTGCCTCCAAGGGCTGAATGTAATTTTAGGACTGTATAAATGTAACTACTCCTTAACTAGGGGCAAGGAGCTCAGCGCTTCTGCCAGGTAGAAACAAGGTGCCGGGCCAGATAAAACAAGGTGGAGGGCCGGATGCAGCCCATGGGCCTTATGTTTGCCACCTGTGGTCTAGGGGACTTATAAAAGTCATCATTCAGACATAGGAATATTGCATCACATTCACTGTTTCCTCATGCTGAAACTGCAGAGATAGCTTTCTACCATATTCCCCTGTTTTAGACCTTCTTTCCATTTCTGCAGAAGACTTATGAATGTCTAATCTCCCTTTAAATACTACCTTATAACTTAATATCCCTGGCTATGAGGAAGTTCTTTGGAAAAGTATCAAATGCACAGTAAGCCTTCATTTATGTTCTTTTCTTCCTTCTCTCGCTTAAGCCATCTGATTTCTTATTGTCTGTAGGGTCATGAACAGACACTAAATCAGCTGCTTAAAGTCCTCCCCAAATAGCCATATTTCCTCTGCCTGCCTTACATGAATCAACCCAGCAGTTCTTTCTCACACGTTATATTTGTAGACTTCTGTGTCTGTTGTTTCTTTGGAATGCTGTGGTCTCTTTACCTGTAAAATGCCTCTACCTCTATGATCAGCCCCTAACAGAAAGCTGCACTGAACAAGTATAGTGCAGTAGTATCTGATGTTTAAATCTTAGCTCTACTGCTTATAAGCTTTGTGTAAAATGAGAATAATACCAAGTGCTTTATTTCCTTCTCAGGGTTGTTGTTGTGTTTTTTTAAAAGATTTTATTTATTTATTTTTAGAGAAGGGATGGGAGGGAAAAGAGAGGGAGAGGAACATCAGTGTGTGGTTGCCTTTCATGTGCCCCCCACTGGGGACCTGGTCTGCAATCCAGGCATGTGCCTTAGACTGAGAATTGAACCAGCAACCCTTCCGGTTCACAGGCTAGCACTCAATCCACTGAGCCACACCAGCCAGGGTTCCTTCTCAGGGTTGTTATAAGGCCTTATTAAGAAACATAAACTCTAAAGCATTTTGCAGATGTTAGTGGTTATTTCTGCCATCATGTGGTGCTTAGCTGGCCTAATTAGTATTAGTTGCTTATATGCCTAGATTGTCTTCATACTAGTCTTTAAGGTCAGGGAACTATGTGCCTTGATCTAATGTTTGTTGAATGGTTGATTTAAAAGAAGTATTTGTCTAGAGGAGGGACCAAGATGGTGGCATAGGAGGATGCTGAATTCGCCCCCTCCCAGGAACACATCGATTGTACATCTACATTTATAGCAGCTTCTTCTGAAACAACTGAGAACCACTTGAACAACTTCTGAGAGAGAGAGACCACGTTGAAAAGGTGAGGGAACTGTGAGAGTTCTTGGAAGCTGAGGGAACTATTCAGGAACACCACTATTTATATTTCCCAACACATAGATAGTAGGTAGGAGATCCATCCAGGTTCTCTGGCCAGCCTGCAAGGCCGCTGTAGCACGTCCTCAGCCACCTCTTCCAGAGCTAGATCCAACAGGAACATGAGGGCACTATAGCAGGCATATAAGAGGCCCCTCCACCAATGTATTGATTCAGCAGCTATGGCAGTGTGCTGCTGAGTGCACCAACTGGGCTACACATGCATCTGAGGCTCTCTCACCTGGAATTAGTGTGGTGATTGCAAAACACTGTGGTACCTGAAGGCAGGGTTGTCCACCCGGAGAAAGGGCAGAGACAGTGGGGCACTGCTATGCACACATGTGGGGCTGCCTTGCCTAGAGAGGGTACTGGGTTATCAAAGTGCAGCAGTGTGTGCACACAGGGCTGCCCCATCTGGAGAAAGTTTGGAGCCAGGAAGGCATTGTGAGGCATGTGTGCAGAGCAGTCCTGCCAGACCTGGGTCAGGGGACAATTAAACCAACAGGACACACCATGTACACTCTAGGAAGCTGTCCCTACACTAGGCAGCCCTGCCCAGATCAGAAGAGCAAGGAAACACACACAGACCAGGTTCCCCTACCCAGAACCCACTTCTTTGTCCTGGCAATGTAATAGGCACCACAGGTACCTATCCTAACTATAACTGGCCTGCCCAAACCATCTGACACAGTCTACACAGAGGCAACTTTTTCAAAATTGGAAGAGATAGTTATTTCATCTAAGTCTTAGGACAAACACAGAAAGTCAGACAAAATAGGGAGACAGAAGAATAGGCCCCAATGAAGGAACAAGAAAATATCCAGAGAAAAACTAATAAAATGGAGATGAGTAATTTACCTGATAAATAATTCAAAGAAACATTTGTAAGGATCCTCAACAGACTTGAGAGTATAATAGAGGATCTCTGAGAGCACTTCAAGAAATGAAAAATGTAGTAAAGAACCAATCATAGATGAAGACTACATTAGCTGAAACAAAGAATACATTAGAAGGAATTGACAATATATTAGTTAGTGGACAAGAACAGACTAGGGATCTGGAAGAGAGAATTGTAGAAATCACCTAATCTGAACAACAAAATAAGAAAAAAGAATTTTAAAAATACGGATGGTATAAGGGACCTCTGGTATAATGTAAAGCACTCTAACATTCACAATATAGGGATTCCAGAAGGAGAAGAAAGGGGCAGAAAGTATATTTGAAGAAATAATGATAGAAAATTTTCCTAATCTGTGGAATGAAACAGACATTCTGGTACAGGAAGTACAGAGAGTACCAAATAAGATAAATCCAAAGTGGCCCACACCAAGACACATTGTAATTAAAATGGCAAAAATTAAGAGTTAAGAGATAAGAATGAAGGCAGCAAGAATGGAAACAAGTCACATATGAGGGCCTTTCATAAAATACATGGAAATGTATGAGCCTCATGGTAACCATAAACCAAAACCTACAAAAAATAAAGAGAAAGGAACCCAATTAAAAAGCTAAGGAAAATCAGCAAA
The DNA here is from genome assembly GCA_028533065.1 of Trachops cirrhosus. Lineage (NCBI taxonomy): Eukaryota > Metazoa > Chordata > Mammalia > Chiroptera > Phyllostomidae > Trachops > Trachops cirrhosus. Next base: position 108,395,141 of record CM052543.1, on the reverse strand, counting down.
TCAAGGGGAAAGAGCTCAAGAAAAGAGAAAGGAACAGAGAAGAGCAAAAAAGCCCCCAAAAAACAAAAAACAAAAAAACAAAATAAAAACCCTAAAAACAACAAAATGGCAAAAAAGCACATACCTATAATAATTACTTTAAATGTAAATGGACTAAATGCTCCAATCAAAAAGTGTAAGGTATGGGGAAAAACAAAACTCATCTATATGCTGCCTACAGGAGAGTCACTTTAGATTGAAAGTCACACAGACAAAGTGAAGGGATGGAAAAGAGACTCCATGCAAATGGAAACAATAACAAAGCTCTGGCAGCAGTGCTTATATCAGACAAAATAGACTTTAAAACAAAGAATGTAAGAAGAACTAAAGATATTACATAATGATTAAGGTGTCAATCCAAGAAAGGGATATAACAATTGTAAATATGCACCCAACATAGGAGCACCCAGGTACATAAAGCAAATATTAATGGATGTAAAGGCAGAAATTAATAGCAATACAACAATAGTTGTGGACGTTAACACTCCACTTACCTCAATGGATAGATAGATCATCCAGACAGAAAATTAGTAAGGGAATAATGGCCTTAAATGCCAAATTAGACCAGATTGACTTATTAGACACTTACAGAACATTTTTTCCCAAAACAGCAGATTTTGCATTTTTGGTAAGTGGACATGGGACATTTTCCAAGGATAGAACACATAGTAGGCCACAAAACAAACCAGTAAATCAAGAAGATTGAAATTATATCATGTATAGTTTTTGACCATAATGGCATTAAACTAGAAATTACCAACAGGAAAACTGGAGAAAACACAAATACATGGAAATTAAACAACAGATTACTACCTTGACACTAATGAAAATGAAAACACAACTTAGGAAAATTTATAGGATGCAGCAAAAGCAGTTATAAGGGGAAAGTTCATAGCTGTTCAGGCCTACCTCAAGAAATAGGAATAATCCCAAATAAACAGCCTAACTTTATACCTAAATGAACTAGAAAAAGGAGAACACAAAACTCAAAATAAATAGAAGAAAAGAAATAAAGATCAGAGCAGAAATAAACAAAATAGACACTAGAAAAACAATACAATGATCAATGAAACTAAGAGCTAGTTCTTTGAAAGGGGTAAAAAATTGACAAACCTCTACTGTAGCAAGATTCATCATGAAAAAGAAAAGAAAGCACAAATAAGTAAAATCAGGAATGAAAAAGGAAAGATTACAACCAACACTACAGAAATACAAAGCACTATTAAAGAATACTAGGAACAATTATATGCCAATAGGACAATCTGGAAGAAATGGACAAATTTCTAGAAACATAACCTTTCAGGACTAAACCAGGAAGAAACACAATCTGAACAATCCAATGACTAGCAATGAAATTGAAGTTGTAGTCAATAACCTCCCAACAAACAAAAGCCCAGATGGCTTAACAGGTGAATTTTACCAAAGATTTAATGAAGAATTAGTACCTCTCCTTAAACTGTTTCAAAATATTGAAGAGAAAGGAATGCTTCTAAACTTATTCTACGAGGCCAGCATTACTTTGACACCGAAACCAGACAAAGACACTACAAAAAAAGGAAATTATAAGCCAGTATCTCTGATGTACATAGATGTAAAAATTCTCAACAAAATACTAGCAAACTTTATTTAACAATACATTAATAGGATTATGTACCATGGTCAAGTGGGATTTATAACCAGGCATACAAGGCTGGTTCAACACCTGCAAAATAATGTGATTAGTAGCATCAGTAAAACCAAGGACAAAAATCATATGATTATCTCAATAGATACAGAAAAAGCATTTGACAAAACTCAACATCGATTTATGATAAAAACTCTTTACAAAGTGGGTAGAAAGGAATTTAACTCAACTCAATAAATGCTATCTAAGCCCACAGCTAACTTCATATCCAGTGGTGGAAAGGTGTAAGAGTTTCATTTGAGATGAAGAAGAAAAGGATGCCCACTCTTATGACTATTATGTAATGTGGTATTGGAAATCCTAGCCACAACAAGAAAATAATACTATTTATAATTGTATCAAAAATAATAAATACTTAGGAATAAATTTAACGAATGTGGTGAAAGACTTGTACTCTGAAAACCTTAAGACACTGAAGAAATTGCCCTGTCTGGATAGCTCAGTTGGTTGGAGCATTGTTCCAATATGTCAAGGTTGTGGATTTGAGCCTCAGTCAGAGCACATACAAGTTCGTGAGTAGGTGGCATAACAAATCGGTATCTCTCTCCCTCTCTGTCTCTGTCTCTCTTTTTCTTTATCCCTCTTCTCCCCTGCTCTAAAGTCAATTAAAAAATTAAAGACACTGAAGAAATAAATTGAAAAGGACACAAATAAATGGAAGGATATATACCATGTTCATGAAATGGAAGGATTAATATTGTTAAAATGACCACACTACCCAAAGCAGTCTACAGGTTCACTCCAATCCCGATCAAAATACCAATGACATTGTTTTCAGAACTAGAACAAACAATCCTAAAATTTATATGGAATCCCAAAAGATCACAAATAGCCAAAAGACTATTGAGAAAGAAGAACAAAGTTTTATGTGTCACCCTTGCTGATTTCAGACTGTAATACAAAGCTATAATGATCAAGAAAGTATGGTACTGGCCCAAAAAGAGACACATAGATCAATTGAACAGAATAAAGAGCCCAGAAATAGAAAAGAGAATATAATTCACTTATATGGTCAATTAATCTATTACAAAGGAGACAAGAATATACAATAGAGAAAAATGACAGTCTCTTTAACAAGGCATGTTGGGAAAATTGGACAGATACATGCAAAGAAATGAAACTGGATCATTCTCTTACATCATATACAAAAACTCAAAATGGATTAAAGACTTAGATATAGGCCTGAAATCATAAAACTCCTAGAAGAAAATGTAGATGATAAACTATTTGACATGAATCTGAGTAATATCTTTTTGGAGAATATATTTGTAAATGAGATATCTGATAAGCAGTTGATATTCAGAATGCAAGAAACTCAGACAACTGAGTAATAAAAAATAATCTGATCAAAAAGTGAGCCGATGACATGAAGGGACATTTCTCCAAAGAAGACATAAAAAAAAAATACTCAGTGTCACTAATCATCAGGGAAGTGCAAATCAAAACCATAATGAGGTATCACCTCCAGTCAGAATGGCTGTTATCAAAAAGTCAACAAATAACATTTGTTGGTGAGGATGTGGAGCAAAGGAAACATTTGTACACTGTTGGCGGGACTGTAGATTGGTGTGGCCACTGGAAAATAGTATGGAGAGTCCTCAAAAAACTAAAAATAGATCTGCCATGCAACCCATTGATTTCACTGCTAGGTATTTATCTGAAAAAAAGAAAAACACAAAAACACCAATTCAAAAAGATGCACTCCTATGTTCATTGCAACATTATTTACAATAGCCAAGATATAAAAGCAACCTAGGTGTTTATTGATAGGTGCATTGATAAAGAAGCTGTGGTGTATATAAAATGGAATGTTACACAGCAATAAAAAGGACGAAACTCTGTAATTTGAGATAACACTCAATTGTATGTAAACAGGATTGATCTAGAGGGTATTATGCTAAGTGAAATAAGTCAAGCAGAGAAAGACAAATGCTGTATGATTTTACATATATGTGGAATCTAAAACAAGAACAGATTCAAACAGATCAAACAAATGGTTGCCACAGGAGAGGGGCATGGATGGATGGATGAATGAAAAACTTGAAGGAAGCCTTGGCTAGTGTGGATCAGTGGATTGAGTGCCGGCCTGCAGACTAAGGGTTTGCTGGTTTTATTCCCAGTCAGGGCACATACCTGGGTTGCAGGCCAGGTCCCCAGTGGTGGGTATGTGAGAACTACACATTGATGTTTCTCTCCCTCTCTTTTTCCCTCCCTTCCCCTTTCTCTAAAAATAAATAAATGAAATTTTTAAAAAAAGTTGAAGGGAAATATAGTTCATAATACTGCAATTGGCATGGTGACAGATGATTACTAGAATTAGTATGGTGATTATTATAAGATATATGAATGTTGAATTACTATATTATACATGGGAAACTAATATAATATTGTATACCAACTATACTTAAAAATAAAAATGGAGTGATTTTCTATTTTTTTAAAGTTTAAAAATTTTAGAGAGGGGAAAGGAGGGAGGAAGAAAGGGAGAGAAACATCAATGTGCGGTTGTCTTTCGCATGCCGTCTGCTGGGGACCTGGCCCACAACCCAGGTATATGCCCTGACTGGGAATTGAACGATTGACACTTTGGTTTGCAAGCCGGCACTCAATCCACTGAGCCACACCAGCCAGGGCTGAACTGATTTTCCTAAGCATAGGTTTTATTAACCTGTTGACCATTCTTTCCTTTTGTGTCAGCAATTTTGACCTCTGCTGCTAGCAGCACTTTTTACTATAGGTAGAAAAGACTTGATAGAGTAGAATAATTGTATGTAGATAGTTTATCTCTTATGTGCTTGTAATCTTAGATAATCTAATACTGAATTAAAAACAGAACTGTTTAAAGAAGTTTTTGGCAAACTACTACCTGAAGGTTACCCCACTGCCTGTGTTTGTAAATTTTACTGGAACATAACTGCACACATTCATTAATGTACCATCTATGGTGGCATAAACCAGTGTAGTCCCTCAATTTTTTCCTAATGGGAAAATCTTAAAATATAATTCCTATTTAGTAGTACTTTTATTCCCGTATGTGAAAAATGTATTTCAGTTCTTAAATCATTTACAATTATAAACTACATGTTCTTTAAAAAAATAATTTGTAAATAAAGTTTTATTGTAACAGCCGTACTCATTCATTTACATATTGTCTATAGCTGTTACAGTGAGTTCAATATTTGTAATCAAGACCACATGGCTTGCAAAATCTAAATTATATTCTTACAACCAGTAGAGTGGTGCAGCAGAAGCATGCTAGGCCCATAAATTATATTCTTTCTGGCACTTATGGAAAATAAGAGGTCTGTCCAGAAAGTATCCACCCATGCAGTATGAAAAATAGAGGCATTTATTGAGGAAGATACAAGATACAAGAAACATTGCACATAGGACAATAATACCAGAGTCTCCTTCAAAATAGGCACCTTGGGACCTTACACAGTTCTTCCAACTGCCTTCAGCTGCCCTGTTGTATTTTTCTGAATCTCATCGAAGATCTGAAATCTCTTCCCTTTCAAAGGTGATTTTAGTTTTGTGAAAAGCCAGAAGTTTCAGGGTACCAAATCTGGGCCGGAAGGGGCGTTGAGTCACCTGGATGATTTGATATTTCACCACAAAACACCGCATGAGACGTGATGCATGAGCTGGCATGTTGTTGTGATGAAGCTGCCAGTCACCAGTTGCCCATAGCTGCAGCCTCCTGAATCATCTGAATAATTTCCCTGGAGGAATGTTCAAGCTTAACACAAAATTTGATGCAGATTAGTTGCTGTACTCTGAGTCATTTTGAATGCGATGGTCCACAGTACATATGCTCACTCAACAGCATCTATTGCCCCCACTGACTAGTTCAATGAAGTAAAATTGTTCACGTACATGCATTCTAGTCCACTCTCCTTAGCTTCCAGGTTCCATCAGTGTTGCACAAACCATTCTCATTATATTAACAATGGTTAGCCTTTTTCTGGACAGACCTTGTGTATGATGACCCCGTTTTAATATATTTCTTTTCAGAAGATTTTTAGTAGTTTACTTCTTTGGTCCCCAGAAAACTGACCTCATGTGCCTTTTTCAATTCAGATGATTACTGTTTAGACAAAAATATTTTTTCATAAATACTAGATTGAGGGACATACCTAGAGATGAATATTGAACCTTTATGTTGTCAAGTTTTACTTACTCTTGCCTACTGTGTTGAATACTTCATTTTAGTTCTGTCAGTGAGCACATCCATGTGCCTTTTTTCAAAAGCCCATTTGAGTCCATATTTTATTGAATAACAGCTATGAAGAAGAACCTGATTCATGGAGTATGGTATGGATAATGCTCTGCTGCAGTTTTGTAAATGTTAACTAAGTGAATGTTATCATCAAGATTATCTTGATTATTTAGCTACATAAATAAAAGCAAATTAAAAAAATATATATTAGGATTAATGTTCTAGACTAGATCAAGGAAGGCTCAGTTAGCATCTACAGCTTCATTGGACAACTTCATTGTTTTCTAGAGAGACTGTCAGAATGTCTTGTTCCTGGCCAAGCTTAATGTTTGAGCTTACCTGTTGGGGATGGGGGAGGATGGGAAATGATGGAAGAGATGAGGAGGTGCACAGCTTGCTCTAGATGGTACTGAGGCTAACAGGTTCTTTAAGCCATAACTTAAAACCTGTGGTCACCTGGCTGGCAGTGACCTCTGGCGATAATAAAGTACATTCTCATTTATATGAAAAATGTTTTATAAAGAAGGCCTTTTTTCATTAGGAACACAAGTTGTCCCCATTGGATTTGTGATTGTCATTGTTCTTGTTTTAAAGTCCTTAAAAGGAGTTATATCCGTTAACTTTTTTTTTTTTTGATTGAGGCAGAGAATTGGCATACAGAATGTCATACCAATATGGTATTTAGCTTCAACAGATTTTTTTGTTTTGCTTCATAAAGTAACTGAGAGCTTTTTGTACTCCTGGTCTGTCAGTACAGAAAGATTTGAAATGTGTATGTTTAAGTGACAAGCCATTCTGAGGAAGTTATAGTGTACATGCCCAGAGTGAAAATATGTAGGTTTTTTTTTTCAGATGAATCATAGTGTATTGTACAGCTAATGTTTGCACATCTTTTTGAAAGACTTACTGGAGGCAATTTGGTCAAGGATCTAACATGATGTTACATAGGTTTGCTTTGAGCATGGTGAAGACTACAGTTAGCTAATGGTAAAGCCATTGGAGACTTATTTTGTATGTGTATAAAGATAAAGTGAGATCCTGAATGAAAAAGTTTTCTACAAAAAGGAAATAATAGCATTTAAGAAAATGTCCCTGAGGACATTGATGAATATGAGTCATATCTTTTCCTTGACATAAAAGTTTTAAAATGATAATTGTAGAATTACTAATCTAAGCAAATACACTAATATTAATTTAGTAAATATTAACTGCTTTTAACTAATTCCCTGCTTTTTGATTCCACATTGAATTTAAGAATCTTTAGTGTCCCCCAGGACTACCTTTCTTCACACATGCCTTTATATATAGGACCTTTATTTCAGGAAGGGGACTTGTCTAAGGAGGTTGACCACAAGTCTGTGATTCTTAATTCTATTCTGGTTAATTATTCATTATTTCACTTAATAAATAGTAATGGTAAATACATGGCTTCTTTAATGTCAGCTCCAAGACTGACTGTGAGACCCCAGGTAATACTGGACCAAGATCTTTAATCACTGCCTTTGTGTCCACTGTTAGGGGACTGTCCAGTCTCACAGAGTTGAGGTCCTTGGGAAAATTGTAGCATGGGTATCGGTGGTAGTACCGCTCCTCGAACCTATCACCATTCTCTCCTCCGTACACCCCATCCCACAGTATTTTTGGACCGTGGCTCATATATTGTTATATAGATTATTTTGATATTACACTCTTCAGGTATGCCTTTTATGTAGGTATGTTGTATCTTATAAGTGGATGACAAAATTGTGTGAGGTTCTCCTATCTCACATCTTCATCTGTATTACAACTGTTAGGGAATTTCCATGATCTTTATTTAATATAGGATAGCTGTGAACCTATAAGATTGATACTGAGAGAATTTTTACATAAAAAAGATGGGTAGCCTGTGCCTTCCTCTAATTTTAATCCTTTCTGCCCTGTCATTCCTTGGGGGATATTTTACTAAATTCTTTCCTGTTTTAGATCACATGTGGACAGCTGACTCTGCTTTTCCCACTGTATAGCCAAGATGAGACTGGAATGTTTACACCAGGCATCTCAGCCTGGGAGGTCTGCAGGAATTGTAGGTCCTTCAAAGATTTCTTGAAATTATAAGTAAATCTGTGCATAAATGTATATATCTTTCAAAGCAGACTCCCTCAAAGGGGTTTCTGACCCATAAAGGTTAAGAAATGCCATCTTAGAATATCATTGAAGAAACAATTAATGCATACCTCTTCTCTGCAAGGCACTAGCTGGGTGCTGGTGCTACAAAAATCAGTCTTGGTCCCTCTTCAGCATTTTGGCCCCAAGTTTGTAGAGAAAATGGATCCAGAAACAGCTAACTATGGAACAGTGCCATAAGCAGCCTGTGAGGTGCAGTGTAAGCATCTAACTGGCATAAGACTTCCTGGTATTAGTAGACTCCTGGGGTTAACCTTGAGGCAAAACTTTTCAGATGATGGGAGGAAAATCAAAGAAAAGTAAAGCTTTGAGAATGGTAGGAGTCTAGAAATAATATGCTTATAGCATGTAGCTGTTCTCTAGCTGTGGATGATATGGTGGATGTGTCTGCTTCTCCCAAGTCGAGTCAGAAGAAAAGCCCTAAGGGAGACAGATGCTGAGTCTCTTTGCCTACCACTATAGCTCCTGGTCACTGACTGAGGCTATGCTGGAGAGATGTCAGAAACTACAGATTCCATTTAAGAGAGACACTAATGGTGGAAGATGGAACAGAATTTAAAAACCATGTTTCAATATATACCTCAAACAAGTAGTTTAGATTTTTTGTAAAACATGAACCCAAATAGTTAAAAAATGCCTATTCTTGTTTTTGTTTTTTTACATTGTGATAAACCTTATAAGGTTAATTGGCATTTTAGCTGTTAATAGCTTTTATTTTTTAATGTCAGGTTTATTGAGATATAATTTACATATAGTAAAGTTTACCCTTTTCAGTGTATAGTTTTATGACTTCCCACAAATGCATTCAGTTGTTTAACTACCATCACAATCAGATATAGAACTTTTCCGTCATCCCCTGTCAGCTTTAAGTTATGCTTCATCTTAAACCCTTACAAGGCTCTGGTTCCCACTTCCCTCCTCCCTTAAACAAACAAGCTAAGAAAATATGTATCTTTCTGAAATACTGCCATTTCTTCCTTCAGACTTCTGGAAAGCAAAAGGTCAGCCTAACTTCTACTCTCAGTTCTACCTCACCTTAGTCTTAGCCTTTTTCTTAGTCTTTGTTCACACTGTGTCTCATCCTCCCTGCCCCCACCTCCACCTGCCTTTTAACCTTCCATAGAACTTTTTTAAAATAACTTCTGGCTGTTCCCTCCTACCCCACCTTCATTTTTCCAAAGCTGCTCCGACGTGCTCTTACACTACTTTACTCTTGGTTATTTAGTGCTTCAGTTTTATTTTTTGAGGAATTTAGGAGTATCAGTTATTTTGAAGCATCTTTTGTTCATAGTTAGACTATCAGGAGGGTTGGCTTGTAGGAGAAACATAAGAAGCGATTTTAGTAAAGAACTAGTCCTAGTCACATAAGCAGATTGGCCTTTGGACCCTCCTATCTCTTCTGTTTGAACTCTTTTCTAATTTCCTGGATCATTTACCTTTATTTTCTAAGCCATACGGAAGTGGAATGTTCTTTGAAAACTACAACCTTAGTTTTAAGGATATGGTCCAAATGCCTCACAAGGTTGACTAATTTTATGACTTAAGCTGACTTCTATAAAAGGATGATGAGTATTTACCTTTTATAGTATTTGGATTTATTTTTTACTGTCTGTATATACTTGTTCTGCCTTTTGCAGTTAAAGCATATCCAAAAGTCTTTTTACTTCTAGAATTTCTATAAAGAATTCTAGAGCACAGTTAGGCTTAGGGAACACTTAGTATTTTCCCTTCATAGTTAACCTTCTGCTTTGTACAGTCATTTTCCATCTGTAACCACCCTGCTTTTTGTTTATATCTTGTTTTTGTCACTTGGGTTATCTGCCACGTCTTTTATTGTCATCTCTTCTCTAGTTTACCAGGTTTAAAGTACACAATTGCAACGAGAGTTGTTAAGGTAGTCGGTTATGTAGGCTGTGAAAGAATTCACAAAGAGAAGAAAGTGTAGAAAATAAAGTTTTTATTCACTCTCCTAGAAAGGAGAGGGACATGGTGTAGAGAGATATACCAGCCTTGGGGGTGAGGGCTTTGAGCTTTTATTGGATTATAATTGGGTTAAAAAAGGGTGGAGGGTGCTGCTGTGTGGCCCCTGGGCTGTTGGGGCCTTGTAACAGTTGTTCCAGTGTTATCTTCTGCCTGTGCCTGTAGGAGCAGTTAGTTCTCTTCTTGCTTTCCAGTAATTTCCATTCTTGGGGACAAGCTGAGAAGAGTAAAATGGCAGTCATGTTTAACTAAGTCATGGACCTGCTGGGCAAATGGTGCAATAATAGGAAATGGGGCTGGCTTTGTCCTTTTAGGAGTATTATAATTTTATATTTCTTCAGCATTTCAGAAGGTGCTATAGGTTTTTTTCTTTTTGACTTTTTATTGAATATTTTATTGTTGTTCTATTACAGTTGTCCCAATTTTCCCCCTTTGCCCTGCCCCCCCATCTCCACCATGTTGTCCATGTCCATGGGTCATTCATACATGTTCCTTGACTAGTCCCTTCCCCTTCTTTCCCCCCTTATCCTCCTTATCCCCCTCCCCTCCCTCTCTGGTCCCTGTCAGTCTGTTTCTTGTTTCCATGCCCCTGGAAACAAGGAACCTGGTCCTGGACCTTGAAAACAAGGTCTTGTTTTGCTCATTTGTTTGCTTTGTTCATGAGGTTCCTCTTATAGGTGAGATCATATAGTATTTGTGTTTCACCGCCTGGCTTATTTCACTTAGCATAATATTCTCTATTTCCATCCATGCTATTGCGAAGGGTAGGAGTTCCTTCTTTCTTTCTCCTGCGTAGTATTCCATTGTGTAAATGTACCAGAGTTTTTTGATCTGCTCATTTACAGTTAGGTAGTTAGGCTATTTCCAGCACTTGGCTATTGTAAATAACACTGTTATGAACATTGGGGTGCATAGATTCTTTTGAATTGGTGTTGCAGGATTCTTAGGGTATAATCATGACAGTGGAATCGCTGAATCAAAAGACAGTTCCATTTTTAGTGCTATAGTTTTTAATGGAAGGTCAGCGGGTGTGGGACTTTAAGAGGCAAAAATATCAACAGTAAGAAACAAAATTCTGTAAGAATGGAATGAGTGAGAAGCAATTTATAATGTATATTTTTAAAATAAACTTTAATTATAAAATGGTTTGACTTATAGAAAAGTTGCAAAGATACTCCATTTTTAACCAGAAACATTATATAGCTATCCAGGCTGATTTTGTTACCTATATCCCATTTTTAAACTTCCTGTTCTGTTGATAGAAGCACAAATAATTAATGAAAATGCTGATAGGATTTTCCTTCCAAATTTAAAATGGAAAATAAATAAATAAATAAATTCTGAGAAGAAACATGGAAATGCCAGAGGGATACCTGTGACTAGACTAAATATGGAAAAAGGTATAAGTCAGCCATTAAACAAAGATTTCTATTTATAGATGGACTTGTTTAAAACAAGTGTCTTTACTTTAGTCTTAAAGCCCTTGAGAGATAGGTACGTTTTCTGTTTTAGAAGAGCAAGAAACAGACACCGCTCCAAAGTTTTTATTTTTTAATAAAACAAAGCTTTTTAAGCATTTTTTTATTTTAAGAAAATATGTAGAGTTATGTTTGCAAAGCTCTACATCTACGGTTAATGCTTATTGTCAGTGTTGGGGTGGCTGTATATATGTCAGATCTTGTACTGAGTTCTTTGTGTTCCTGATCTCATTTAATATTTGCAACAGACCTGGAAGATAGGTCCTAATATTATGCTCATTTTACAAAAGAGGAAACTGAAATTCACAGTAACTTGCCTAAGAAAAAGAGCCCTGATATGTACTAGGAAGTCAGGCTCAGAGACCTGGTTCTTTGGTATTCTTCAGTAACAGTAATGGAGTGCATCAAGGAGTACAAACCTGTCTTTGTCTCTAGTGCAAAGAATGTGGGGTACTTTATGTGCTTATCAAAAATACTAATAGCAGAAATAACAGCAAACATTTACTCAGTACTAATGTGCCAAGCATTGTTCTCAGCTCTTTACGTTCAGTTCCTTACGTGACCCTCCAACAACTGTAGGAGCTCACTGTTATCCCTGTTTCACAATGGAAGACTCTCAGACTGAGAGGAATTGAGTTGTCACAGAGATGACTTACCTAGTGAGTAAGTGGTAGGACCAGTATATAGGTCCAGATCTGCCTGAGCCCAGACTCTTACCCACTATGGTATGTTACAGAAGACTCACCAGATGCCATCAGTGTTTGAAAGGAACTTGAAAGTGTTACAGCACAGCTTTTTCATCATTTCTCCATCTGGAGTAGAACTGTTACATAGGCTCTACTCCTTCCTTTAGAGCTTAAAATAAAATACCCTCACACACTTTGAAGTTCTTCTGGTAACACGTTTAACAAATACTTATTGAATAGCTACTGTGTGGTGGGCTTTTATCTCATCATTGGGATACAAGTGAAAAAGACAGACAAAGGCCTAACACTAATACAATTTCATTCTGGTGGGAGAGAGAAAACATGGATGTGTAAATAAATAAGATCCTCTAAAAGTCTAATTTGCCATTACTATTCTCTGGCCCAGGCTTACCCTCAGCAGTCACATCTCCCTGGCTGAAGTTTCTCATTTTCTCATCTCAGAAGATAGTCTTAAACCAGAGTTTGACAGACCTTTTCTGTAAAGGCCCAGTAGTAAATGTTTTAGGCTTTGTAGGCTGTGGAGTCTCTGTCATGATTACTCAGCTCAGCCATGGTAGCATGAAAGCAATCACAGATGACATGTAACTAATGAGAGCATCTGTGTTCCAATAACACTTTATAAAAACACGTGGATTGTTTCACAGACTATAGTGTATTGATCCCTGTCTTAAAGTATCCTCAAGTTACACAAGACTAGAGAGAGACTTTAGGTGAAACCCCTACCTGATAGATCAGTAAGCTGCTTTGTGAGTTGAAGCAGAGAGAAATTCAGTACCGTATTTTATCAAATTTATGCCATTGATTATAAGTTGCACCTTTTATATACCACTAGAGAAGAAAAGAAGTGAAACCAATTAATTTCAGGATCCCATTGGTTGTATGATGCATCCCGGTTTCAGATATATTAAAATGGGGGTGGCAGTTAAAATGGGGGGGGTCTGAATCAGTGATGTAGTGGTAATACCAGCCAACATTTGAAATCTTACTGTGGGCCACACACTTTTATATGCATTATCTCATTTATCCTCATAACTAATGAAGTACATGAAAATAGTTTAGGACAGTTAATAGTTTGCCATAATAAGCATTCAAACCCAGGCAGCCTGGCATTAAAACCTGTGCTCAGCCTCATACTGTATGCCTCATTCATTTTTGATGCAGTCTTTTTCATCAAATGATACCATTCACGCTGGAATTGATAAAGTTTATTTCAGTGATTTGAATCAGGTCATGGAAGAAACAGCAGCTACATCAGTCCCCTTAAGAATATCCTTGCAATTTCAGATATTTTTCAGGGCAGCCAACTACTGGTTTTCATCCTGCTGGTTTATGTGCCTGCTGGTTTCCTCAAAGAATTACTAATGAACCTCTTCTGAAAATGTTTGAAAGTGATAAAAATTTCTAAGCCAAGCAAAAGTTGTGCTGGAAGAGAAGTCTTGGTGCTCAGTGCACAGATAGTATCTGTGATGCCGGCCAGCACTTCTGGTCCTGCTGCTGCAGAGGAGAGTAGTCTCTCTCCTCTAAGGTGCCACTTATCACTGTAGTCCATCCCCTTCTGCGTCTTTGAGCCTTGCGGTGAAGATGGTGCAATCCTGCATAAGTGATGCAGACTTCACCAAAGATGACCTTATTGACTTTGAAGACACAGGAAATATATGAGCTTTGAGATCTCACAGTCTGGGAGAATTCTGGTGTGCCTAGTACAGGCCTACATTTGCCAACAGAGCAAGTTGTGAGAGCTTGCCTTGTGGAGCATTGAGGTTTTCAGTAATTGTGATTATTAAAAAGAAGTCAGATAGAATGGCAAATAAGGATGGCATGCATGTAACCATCTCAAACTACACCACAGTGTCAACTTCTTAGTCAAACCAAACAGAAGACTTCTCATAGAAATTCAGTATGGGGAGTCAAAGTTTATTTTTTGGTTTATTTGCATATTAACTTTTACTGGGAAATAAATGGCATCTCTTATAAAGATTATTTTTATATTCTGTGAATGAAATTTCCACTGTAGTAAAGTAAATTGTATGCAAAATGTTTTGTTACTGGGGGTGGGGGTAGGGATGCAGTTTCCTGAAAGAGCATCTGTTAACTTCTGATTTTTACAAGTTCCTCATAGCTTATAAAGCCTGAGAGTCCCTGGTCTGACCTGAGATGTGGAGGATGAAGGAATGGTAATTGGTGAAATGAGGCTGCATGAGGGGGAAAAGTGCAGAGGACTGCAAACAAGATGTGTCACGTTAGAGAGCTTAACCATGTTCCTGGGACACAGTGTGTCAGGGGTAGGAGAGGAAGATGTGAAAGACAAAAGGGATAAATGATTAAGGACCTTGAAAGCTGTGTCTTCCATTTAAGATTAGATTCAGCTATATTTAATAGTGAAACTCAAAATAACAAAATAAATCTAGACAGAGACAATCCAGAGGTAGTATGGCAGTGTGGTGTGGTGATCAAAAATGCAGGCTTCTCTATCTTGCATTCTGTCATCCTAGCATATCTCTTCATGGTGTCCCAGCTGGCTGCCTAAGTGAACTTTGGTCATCATGTGTCCAGTCCAAAACAGCAGGAATGAGGACAAAGGGTACATCCCCTGCTTTTTCACAGAAACTTCCTGGAACTCTTAACAACTCACTTTCAGCTAATCACATTGATCAGTACTTTGGCACAAATAGCCCAGTGAGTCTGGGAAATGTAGTCTTTTATTTGGAATGGTGGTGTGCCTGTCTGAAAATTGGGGTTCTGAAGTGGAAGGGGAAAATGATGTTGGGGTAGGTAGCAAATAACTGCCATGCCATGTCAATGTCTTATTTTTTGTGAATGGTGTCATAAGGGGAGAAACATGTGCAAACTTTTTTTTTTAAAGATTGCCCACCTACAAGGTGGAGGGTAAGGAGACCATAGAGACTACTGTTGT
This sequence comes from Trachops cirrhosus, assembly GCA_028533065.1. Classification (NCBI taxonomy): domain Eukaryota; kingdom Metazoa; phylum Chordata; class Mammalia; order Chiroptera; family Phyllostomidae; genus Trachops; species Trachops cirrhosus. The sequence continues at coordinate 108,379,957 of CM052543.1, read as the reverse complement.
GATACAGGTTAGAGATGAGCAGGGTGCTGACTGATGGCATGACTGACAGAATTTGGTCATTGATCTGATGTGAGGCGGCTCCTGGCTTAGCAGCTGGGGATGTCTGGGTGTCATAGAGACAGGAGTGATTGAAGCCATGGGATTAGAGCACATTGCTAGGGACAAGGAGGTCTACTTACAATGGGCTTGAAAAGGATCAAATAGAAGGAGGAGGAGAATAGAATGTGGTGTTCCAGAAGTCAAGGGGAATAGAGCATTTTAAAATTTAGAGTGGTTGGTTGTGTTAAATGCAGCTGAGAGCACAAAGAGAAGTACTAATGTTACTGTTATGATTTAGCAGTTCTGAGAACGTTGATGACCCTGTTAAGAGCAATTCATTGAATGATGGAGAAAACTGGATTGTACTGGATGAAGGAGTGTAAGGGAGGTAAAGAAGTAGAGATGAAGTAGCAACTTTTTCAAGAAGTTTTGCCTCTAAGAAGATGGAGAAAAAGAGGCTGTGGGTGTGTGCCATTAAGGGATCGTGGCCAGTTATTTTTGGAGGTTCAGATTCACAGACAATAAAAACCCCAAGTCAAAGGCCAATAGTTAAGCAATTTATTAAGCAAGAGCAAAGAGAAAGTAAGAATCAAGAGCATACATCACCAGACAGGAAATCACCAACACCCGAACACAGACACTGGGAAATCCCAGAGATAGCAGCATTCGGGGTTCATCTGGGAAAAGTTCTGAATGAAGCATCCTTCCCTTGGGTGAGATTCCAAAGTCTCACTTTGTGGGCTCTGGGTTAAATACGTTTTAGACAAAAGTGGCTGTGCACTAAGGGCCTTTTGTGACTCAATTGACCAACTGTTCCCTCTGGGAGAATAGCCACTTCCTTCCCAAGGAAATGGTTAGTGTTTACAGGTACTGAGTTAAAAATGGTGTTTGGTCTTCCATGGAGAAGTGTTACAGAACAGACCCGGGGTTGGGGGGTGAACGATATGCTATTACCGAATGGACCCATCCTTGTACTCTGGGGGTCCCCCCGCCTCTGTACTAGGTTCACCTTGCTGCCGCCAGGGAAAGACATCTCTCAATGCCAAAGATTGGTGAAAAGGAAAGGGATTGTTTATTTAAAAGGTTATACAGACTTAGAGTAATGACTTAATGTCTTCATTAAAAACACTAAAGTCTTTTAGAATACTCAGAGATGCACAGTCCTTCCTTCTCCCCTTTGCCCAGTCCAGGTTACTGTATCTCAGGAATAGAAGTAGAAGTCCATGGTTCAGGCAGCCTCTCGGTTCTGGCACCATCAGCTGTATCGCTGCCACGATCTCCAGTTAATCCAAAACCATGTGGTACCTTCTTATGGCCCATCAGCAAGGATCCTTTCACCTCTTTTCTACAAGGCAAAGTCTCTCCTGCTTCCTAAGCCACGTGGCAAAATGGGTGTACCCCAAAGGTGCATGGTCCCAAAAAGCCCCAGCATGGCTGCCGTGCCTGAGTTTAAATCCCTGAGCCATTCTTCCTCTGCAGCACCATTTCCGACTCCTCCCACAATCAGTTACACCTGCTAGCATTCCTGTATTCTTCTAGCTTTGCAGGGCTGCCATAATAAGTCTGGGCAGGCGTGGCCCCATGGCATGGAGCCAGTCATCTCCAAGCTCTTACACAGGCGCTATAACCAGGGGGAGTTGCCTTGCAGTTGCATCATGGGTTGAAGTCACTCCCATCCCCCTGGCTCAAAGCGTGGCCACAGCTATTTAACATAGCTGTGAAACCAGTTAAAGGTTATAGATATATTAAATGACCGTTTTAGAGGTTATCTGCAAAACTTGCTATTCAAAACAACTCTGAATGGCCCTGCAACATGTGTCCCATCCCCCAGCTCAAACTTGTGGGGGTGAGGATATCATATATATATTTCTAATATTTCTTGGACACCCTGAGTTCTGTACCCCATTACAAATCCCCATTTGGGGGCCCACTCTTGGCTGCACACTGTTACAGAAGGGCTAGTTCTCCCTGGGAGACAGCACATCTGTATTTCACTCTATAATAAAAGCTTGAGCCTAAATGGGTTGAAGGCATTCTGTATGTCATGGCTTTATTGGCTTTATGAAATATGAGTTTGGCTCAGCTAGTTGGCTAAGAGGGTGTTGGTGAACTTGTTGGTGGACCATGTGATAATGTACAAGATTTGTCAGCTTTCCCTTAATTAAAAAAAATCTCTAGTCTAGGTATAAATTTTCTGTCATTAAATTAATGTGTAGGAGCTTTCAAATGACCCATATTTTGGTCATTACCTTTAGAAGTGTGAAATGAGACAATATATAAAGGTGCCTAGCGCAGAACTTGGCACACAGACACTGCAGTAAGGGTTGAGTGAATATGCAGTGTTCTTGGGACACTTTCCATACATATGGAGTGTCATTCCAAACTTGTTTGTCTGTTTACACAGATCATTTTTTCCAGCAAACTTGCTTTTGTTGAAAAAAAATCTTTCAGGTTTCAAGAATCATACCCTTGTGAACTGTAACAGGGCAGGTACTGTTAGCTTATTTGGGGTATTTGGCACTGTCTCCAGGAATAGCACAAATATGCTACCACAAACTGGGTTATACTATTGCTAACGGGAACAGTGTGTCTATGACTGTGTGATGAATTCAGCTTTTCTTCTAACTGGAAACTAAGTTGTGAACAGACTTGGCAAGATTCAGATCATGGTAGGCAGTTTTTAAAAGATCTTTTAAAAAATCAGCTTCTGCAGAAAAGCTAGATTGATGTCTTAGAGGGCATGTTGTTTAAATCGTTCTTTAGTAGCTTACCAACTACTTTCTTTTGTTAATTCCCAAGAGGAAGTTGGGTATTTGACCAATTCTTTTTTTTTTT
>CM052543.1:108339601-108376583 GCA_028533065.1 Trachops cirrhosus | reverse complement strand
GGACATGAACTAAAGGGGGGGAACGTGGGTGGGAGAGGGTGTTCAGGGTGGAGGGGAATGAAGGGGGGATAATAGGACAACTGTAATAGCATAATCAATAAAATATATTAATAAAAAAATGGAACTATATTCTCCCTAAAGATATCTTAACATATTCAGCTTTGTTTACTGTCAGTTTGTTTTCCAGTTTAAATTTAACTGAAACATTTGCAGACATTTTGTACAAAACTAATAGTTTTTAAAATAATTAACATAGCATTTTTATTCATGTAATATTAAGCACTTACACAACTTTAACTGGTAGAATATAAGTGTTATATGGAAGTTTTCTGTTTGAAGTAGAATATTCAGATATTGCCAGTTAATCCCAACAAAGTGCCTGGTTTGAATAGCTGGTGGTGTTGTAATGATAAAATATGAAGGATACCTACATCATCACGGATTGGTTCAGAGATTTCTGAAAAGGTATTTGAGGGTAGTGGCATTCAGTCTTCCTCAGGCTTAGACTAAAGCTGAATACAGATTATTTCGTGAAATTCTGAGGCAGAAGTTGACCATGAGTATATCCTTAGTAGAAGCTATGCATTACTATGCAATATATTACAGTGTTGTTATATAATTGCGATGTTGACTCGTGAAGATATGAAAGAATCAGATTTTAGCTAGTCCTTTTATGTGTTAGAATGTTTTGTGATGTTTGTGTTATTAAAGTGAAAAGATGATGTTCAACAAAGATTCTGACAGTTATATTCAAATGAAGTAAAACATAATTCTGATTCTGTGGTTCATTTTTTTAAGTCGACAGTTTAGAACCACACATGCCACTATCCACATATGTTGACTTACATTAGTTTTAAATAAAATTAAAACTTGAGTTCCTCAGTTGCATTAGCCACATTTCAAATGCTCAGTAGCCAGCTACATGTAGCTAACACAAATTTAAGACATTTCCATAATTGCAGCACTATGTCTAGAGAGTGACAGTGAAAATAGTACTATTCTATTGATCTTCTGACTCCATACTTAAATACAATGAAATCTCTTTTTACATTGTTTACATTTCTGTAAAGTTTTTGCCTTGAAGTAACAGGTTGTCCATTGCTCAGAGACACTCGTAAATTGAGAACACAGGTGTTGAACAGTGTCTGAAATCCAAGGCTGGCCATTCTGCACTGTTTTCACATGTATCTGAAGAGCAGCATCTGAAGTATTAGATATATACTTTTAGAACTGTGGTTATGCTGGCAGTATTCTTTTTACCCTTTTAATTTTTTAATTCTCTTAAATTAAGGTGTGTTATGTTTATTAAATTCAAAAAAAGGCGAATCAGTTTATGATTACTAAAGTAAGATTTCAGAACTTGTATTCTATTTAATATCTGCAAATGGTATAAATAAGTTTCATAAGTTTTATAATTTGCCAAAAAATGTCAACCTACACATATATCTGTATTCTAGTCCTTCGTACCAATCCCTCTGTCTCCCTCATATGTTGCATAGACACAAGTAAATGTTATTAAATATGGACTTTTTTTTGAAAAACCTTCATTATTTTGAGACATCCTCAAACATATAAGCCACTTCAAAAAAAAAGATGTGAAATGAAGCTTGAGGACATTCTGCTAAATGAATTAAGTCAGTCACAAAAAGACAAGTACTGTGTGATTCTACTTGTGTGAGGTATGTAGAGCAGTGAGGCTCTTAGAGGGAGAAAGTAGAAAAGTGATTACCAGGGGGTGGTGGGTGGAAGAGGGAGGGAATGGGGACTTGTTTTTTAAAGAATATACTTCCAGTTTTGCAAGATGAAAAAAAAGAGAGTTCTGGACATTGTACAATAATGTGAATACACTTAAAATAGTTAAGATAGCAATTTTTATGCTATGCATATTTACTACAATTTTAAAAAATGTTGCAGAACTGGTTCTCCTGACTTTGAGAGTGCCTTGGCTATTCTGGCCTTTTGCATTGTTATACAACTTGAAACTGGCCTGCCAGTTTCCACCCCGCAAAATTCTTGAGATCTTGATTAGAATTCCATTGATCAGTTTGAGTAGAATTCACATCTTTATATTAGTAAGTTTTCTAATTTATAAACATGATAAATACATCTCTGAGTTTGTCTTTCTGTTTTTCTCAAATATGCTTTACAGTGTTCCATGTAGAATTCCTGCATATCTTGTTAGATTTATTTCTAAATATTTGATATTTTTGATGGTATTATAAAAGATACATTTTAATCAATTTTATTTTCTAATTCATTATATACAGGAGTAATCTTTTTTCAATCACCTTTAAACTTTCTTAAGCATACACTTCCATAGTGTGAAGTATATTCACACTGTTGCAAAACCCATCTCCAGAGCTCTTAGATCTTGCAAAATTTGAAGTCTGTATCCAAACAAAAACCTGCCATTTCTTCCTACTCCTAACCCCTGGTAACCACTCTTCTACTTTCAGTCTATATGAATCTGACTACTCTAGGTGCCTTATATAGATTCACACAAGTATTTGTCTTTTTTGACTGGCTTATTTCACTTAACATAATGTCCTCAAGGTTCATCCATGCCAGAATTTCCTTCCTTTTTAAGGCTGAATAATATTGTATTTTATGTATATACCACATTTTGTTTTATCCGTACATCTGTTGATGGACAGTTCAGTTGCTTCCATTTTTTGGCTATTGTGAATAAGGCCATTTTGAATGTGAGTGCACAAACATCTCTTTGTGACTCTGTTTTCAACTATTTGGGGTATAAACTTAAAAGTGGAATTCCTGAATCATATAATAATTCTATTTTTAATTTTGTTAGGAACCACCATACTTTTTTCTTAAACAGCTTCAGCATTTATACATTCCCTCCAACAGTACACAATGTTTCCAAAAGCAGTTTTTTAAAAAAAATGTTGACTGTATATGTTCAATGTTGCTATACTAACATTATTCTAATAATTTATTTGTAGGGTCTTTGGATTTTCTGTATATAAAACCATCGGTGATTAGTGACATTTTTGTCTCTTCTAATGGATAAATTGAATACTATGTGGCAATGAAAAGTAAATGTACGGTAGCTACCATGTGAATTATATGAATTATTTAAATCCTTAAGGAATTCTGACCTTGTACATACCTACAAATATGACAAAAACCCTATGCCATCATTCTCTGAAGGACAAATTTAGGACTTAGTGGAGGAGAATGGCAAGGAATATTTCAGTTTTGGTTTTTCCCTCCTTTGGGAAAGAAACAATGTGTGATCATATATATATATATTTCCCCAGAATTGAAGCAGATCCATAGTGCACCAGAACTATTTATAGACTTGATGAGTTTTGTGTATCCCACTTGTTATATTGATGCAAATTGGTAATTTCTACGGTTTTGGAGATGGTCTGAAAGGACTGCATGTTCTCACCAGAAGGCCAAATATTTGTAGACTGAACTTTCCCCCTGGTACTCCATTGTAAATGAACGACTGAACAACTTGTGCATGCAAGGGAAATTAGCAATAAGTACTTGATTTTGAACCAGAGGGCCTGTGGCATTTATAGGAAATGCAGCTGAAAGTTTGCACAAGAAAGCAAACTCTTTAAAAAAGCCTGGAAACAACCCTGGGATTGGTTTAGTTTAACCTTCTGTAAAGCTGATTGAAGTACTTTTATAATCTTTTTATTTTAATTTTTGATTTAATCTTTATTGTGTTTTTACCCATTACCTTTTAATCCCCTTATATCCACACCCAGCAGTCACTACACTGTTGTCTGTGCCCATGAGTCCTTCCTACTTTTTGCTCAATTCCTCCACCCCCTAACCCTCCCCCCACCAGCTGTCATCCTATATTCTATGGGTCTGTCTCTGTTTTGCTTGTTAGTTCAGTTTGTTCATTAGATTCTATATATGAGTGAAATCATATGGAATTTGTCTCACTTTGGCTTATTTTACTTTGCATAATGTTCTTCAGGTCCATCCATAACATTGCAAAGTGTAAAATTGTCTTCTTTTTATGGCTGAGTAGTATTCCATTGCGTATAATTCTTTTTGTTTGTTTGTTCTAAATTTTAGATTCAACCCTATGAAAAGATAAAGGCCAGGGGCTTACCTGATAATATATCTTCAGTGCTGAACAAGTTAGTGGTGGTAAAACTCAATGGCGGTTTGGGAACCAGCATGGGCTGCAAAGGCCCAAAAAGTCTGATTGGCGTGAGGAATGAGAATACATTTTTGGACCTGACTGTTCAACAAATTGAAGTGAGTAACATTTAGCCTTTTTCACAAGCTACTAAAATTGTTTTTAGTTGCTAAATTATTATAAGTGGTACCTTATAAAATAACAGATGTGGATTTGAGCTAGTCAGGGAACTTGCTTTCTTTTGTAGGTTTTAATATATAAAAAAGTTTGGTGTTCCTAAGGGTATATCCTTGGGGTGATGTAAAAGCTTTTGATCTTTAAATAGTGTTTGTGATGGCTGAAATCTCTGGGTCTCTTTGAATTCTCCTTTGATCTCCCCTCCTCTCAGCCCCCTTCTTTCTAGTGGCACCCTTCACCACAGCTGGGATGCTGTGGCTTTATTAACCCCCTTGGGGGCTTGGGAGAATTTCACGTTCCTGGTCGGATGCCGTGGATGCTAAGAACTGTTCTCGGCTTCTTTCTTATGATGAAGTCATTAATCATAGACTGCAAGCTCTTCAGAGGCCATGGCCAGTCTTTTTCATTTTTTTATTTCTAGTTCCTAATACAGTGCTGGCAACCACAATAATAACACTAAGAGTAGCAGTGGCTAACATGTATCCAGCACATACTGTACACCACGTATTATCCTGAGCTCTTTACATGAATTGACTCATTTGTTCCTCTCAAAAACTCTGTAAGATAAATACTGTTACCATCCCCATTTTAGAGACAAGGAAACCAAGGCACAGTGAGGCTGATTTACTTGCCCAAGATTCCCTAGTTAGTAGGTGCAGAACATAGGGCAGTCTGACTTCTAAGGCCCTGTTTTCCTCCCACTCACTGTTGCCTCGGCTTTTTCCACAGACTGAAGGATTTCAGTTAGGGTGTGATTCACTACTCTTGACATAATCGTGAGAATAGGGAGCCATGACTTTGTAACTTTGTACTTAATTAAATCCTCACAGTGCCCTGGAGACACACTAAATGCTCAGTCAGCACTTGCTGAAGTCATAGGGCATGGTGGCAGGGCACACAGCTCCAGAGTCAGGCTGGTCGGGAGGAGGGCGTCCCTGCCCTGCTGCTGACCTGCCTGCTCTGGGTCTCACTTAGCAGCCACAAAATGGAGACAGTAGTTTCTCTTTCTCAAAGACTTGTGATTTAATGAGCAAGTACATGGTGAATTGCTTACTTAGCAAAAACAGCTTATGCTAAGTAGTTATTTCAAAACTATATATGTGGCTATATAAAATGTTTTGGACATTTTGTAATCAACAATTAAGAGTTCATTTTATACCTTTATGCAAAAGAAAATTAAGTCTGTATAATCTTATTGTCATTTTCCTCCCTAGCATTTGAACAAAACCTACAATACAGATGTTCCTCTTGTTCTGATGAATTCTTTTAACACAGATGAAGATACAAAAAAAATACTACAGAAGTATAGTCATTGTCGTGTGAAAATCTACACTTTCAATCAAAGCAGGTACAAGGAGTAGAAACAATTAACTCTGGGGGCGGGGTGGGGGGCAGGAGGTACTCCTGGGAAAGGACTTCTTGGTCTTGTTTGAACACAGTAGCCTCAAGATGTGCGACATGTGCCCAGGGCTAATGTTGCAAGTGTTTGATGCCTTTAGAGGCTGAACATTTAATAGATATGTGATTGCTGTAATCACACTGTGGTTGTGTAACTCCAGTTCTTAAAAGGGAACTGCTTGAGATCTTATTCCCGGTTCACAATACTTGAGGATGGCTTAGGTCTTTGCTTTCTGAGGGCATGTTTGGGCTCCAGGTGGAATCTTTCTATATTCCACAATATTGGTAACCTTCTTTCCTAATGGAAGGAATTTCCTTAACATCCTAATACAGGCTCAGGAGAAATTTAATAAACTCTGGAGAAAATCTTCTACTTGGGAAGGGAGATTAAGTGAAAAGGAAGTATGGTATAGCCCAGGCAACTGGGGAAATGAGGCTTCCATCTAAGGACAGACACGGGTTTATGTGAACTTGCATGGAAGGGATATTTCTGTGTACCTTCAATTTTTCGGTGTTTCTTTATGCCTGTTTTTTTCAAGGACTCTGTTATGTCACAGGTGCTCTGCCTCCACATTCCAGCTGCTCTTTAGTCTGTTACAGGGCCGGCTCCTCTCCCCCATAGCCAGCCCCTACACAGGTTCTCACTAGGAGCAGGAAGCCGACTTCCCTGGGCACTAACCTGCTGTTGATTTTCTGTGAAAGAAAGAGTAGCACCCCTGAATCTTTGTTTATAAGAATGGACAGCTTTTCCCAAATAGGTTTTCAGGGAAAAGAACAATCCTGTGACCAAATGAGTGAGAAAACTTACTATATCTCCTGTCCTCGACAGTCATAAAAGAAATTATCTAAAAAATATGAGGTGTCCTCCCACCTGTGTGACCGTGGGAAAAATTTTTTTGTAGTAAATGTAACTATCTAGGGAACTGATTTTTGGACATTAGATAATGAGATTTTCCTTAAATGGATTTACATCTGATTAAATTACTAATGATAGACTGAAAAGGAGGGAAGTTTTATTTAACATTAAATGTACTGTTTTTCTTGAAGGTTTGCATTGTTCTAGAGTCGATAAAAGCACTTTTCTTTTTAAGGTACCCAAGGATTAATAAAGAATCTTTACTGCCTGTAGCGAAGGATGTGTCATACTCAGGGGAAAATACGGAAGCTTGGTACCCTCCAGGTCATGGAGATATATACGCCAGTTTCTATAACTCTGGTTTGCTCGATATCTTCATAGGAGAAGGCAAAGAGTATATTTTTGTGTCTAACATAGATAATCTGGGTGCCACAGTGGATCTTTATATTCTTAATCATCTAATGAATCCACCTAATGGAAAACGCTGTGAATTTGTCATGGAAGTCACAAATAAGACACGTGCAGATGTAAAGGTAAGTACTGAGAGGAAGCAGTTAGGGGATTTACATCTTCACATTTCATAGGTTATGTAGTTCAAATTTTTCTTTTATTGGAAGGCTTCCGTGTGAAGCAGAAAACATTTATCTACTTGGTAACATCATTTTAAGACAGAACAAGATAGCATTCTGTAGAGTACCCTAACTTCTGTGTGACATAACGACGTATATATAAGTCCAGATTTAATAGTATTAAAATCATCTTTATTTTTTGAATAATCTATGTGGGCAATTTTAACTGAAAACAGTTCCACATATTTGTAACAGAAATCTGAAACATGTGAAAGCACTTTCAGTAAGTTTGCTCAAACCTTTATTCTTCTAGTTTGATTCTTAAGTATTTCTATTTCATTGTTCCTTTAAAGAAAATTTACTATTTCTAATATGTATTTCTATAATTTTGTTTGATCACTGTAATATCTCTATAATTGCAAAAAATGCAATTTTGTTTAGCACAAAGCAAAAATTTGATTAAATTTTTTTTAACTTTTATTGAATATATTGGGTGACATTGGCTAATAAGATTATATAGGTTTCAGCCCTGGCTGGTGTGGCTCAGTGGATTGAGTGCCAGCCTGTGAACCAAAGGGTCACCAGTTCAATTCCTAGTCAGGGCACATGCCTGGGTTGCAGGTCTGGTCTCCGATTGGGGATGAGTGAGAGGCAACCACTTATTGATGTTTCTCTCACTGTCTTTCACCCTCCCTTTCCCTCTCTCTAAAAATAAATAAAATCTAAAAAATAAAATTATATAGGTTCAGGTGTACAATTCTATAACACATCACCTGAATATTGTATGTTCATTACTCCCAAGTCAAGTCTCCTTCCATCACCATTTAAGAATCTGGTTTTCAAACTTTGCATGTTTAGTGGTGATGAAACTTGGCCTTTGATGAAATGGTACACAAAGTTTTTACTAATTACTCACAGGGAGTATAAAAAAGGTGGGCAGTGTGTGAATACTAAAATAGTCAGTACCTGGGATGGGTTCTATGCATTTATAAATGTCCATCCCACCCATGAGTGAATGCTCCCCTCTTCCCACACTGCTGTGGCCTCATGAGTATAAGGCCACACAGTGGTCACTTCTTGTCTACTTGTGCCTCTGTCTTCCCTTTTCTCCCCTTATCCTAGACAGCTAGTCACAACAGGGTCTAAGGTGGTAGGACTGGTTCTTTTGTGATGGCAGTGGTTTGGGAATAAAAGGAATGACTGTTCCTGTAGCCAGCCTTCAGAAAGTGAGGGAGACTAATGTCTTCCCAGAGCTTCTATCATGGACAAGAGGGTGGATATACAGTATAAGTAACAGACACCCTAAATTATTTTCTTTGGTTCTGTCTTCATGTGTACATTGCTTTGTATCACAGACTGAATCACTGCCAATGCTTTTTATTTCTAGAGGATTTTATCCTCAGTGTCGTTTCTGTAACATTCACAGGCTATAAACAGTGTGGTATGAATGTGGTTGGGAGACATGTGGAGCACTCACACACTCTTCTCTGCCTTTTCTAGGGTGGGACACTCACTCAGTATGAAGGAAAACTGAGACTGGTGGAAATCGCTCAAGTGCCAAAAGCACATGTTGATGAGTTCAAGTCTGTCTCAAAATTCAAAATATTTAACACAAACAACCTCTGGATCTCTCTTGCAGCAGTTAAAAGGCTGCAGGAGCAGAATGCCATTGACATGGAAATCATTGTGAATCCAAAGGTAAGTCAAAGTGCTGGCTCCCTGGTTCCTGAGATCATTGTAGGCTACACACAGGCCCATTCCCTGATTCCCACTGGCCTGTCTAGTGCATTGTCACTCCTTTTGCCTAGTCAGTCTCTCCAGGTCCTGGCCTTGGCTTTCAGAGTCTACATCCAGCCCTTTTGGGTGCCAGGCCATGGTGCCCTTACTTGGCCCTGATAGTGGCAAGAGCACTGGGCCCAAAAGTAGAGGATGTACCTCAGCTTACTTGTTGCTCTGATACTTAGAGGCCTTTTGGCCATGGGCACCTTTCTGAACCTATGTTTCTGTATCATAAAATGGAAATATTACTGAATGGAAGAGCTGTGAGGCTGAAAAAAGATAACATGTAAGCACCTGGCTTATGGTAGGTACTTGATCAATGTTAGTTCTCAAAATTCTGCTTCCTTCAGTGGATCTCTGAAACCACTCACCAGATATGAACATGGAACTAGACTGTTCAGACCTATACTCTCCCTCCCTTTCTTTTTCTTACAGACTCTGGATGGAGGCCTGAATGTCATCCAGTTAGAGACTGCGGTAGGGGCTGCCATTAAAAGTTTTGAGAACTCTCTAGGTATCAATGTTCCTAGAAGCCGTTTTCTGCCTGTCAAAACCACATCAGATCTCTTGCTTGTGATGTCAAACCTCTATAGCCTTAATGCAGGATCTTTGACAATGAGTGAAAAGCGGGAATTTCCTACAGTGCCCTTGGTTAAATTAGGCAGTTCTTTTACAAAGGTATGTAATTACGAAGATAAGATATACATGTGAATTTGTATTTTCTAAATGTGTAATCATAACGATGATATACACGTGAATTGGAATCTGTCTCTTTTAGACTGTTACTGCTTTTATCAGAAGAATGTTAGTTCTGGCTTAACAAACATAGCCCCTTCCATTTGCTGAGCAGTGTTCTACATCCCAGGTATTTAGCAGTAAATAAAACAGACTAAAATCCTACCTTCATGGATACTGTGGTAGGGTAAGGAAGATGATAAGCAAATAAATTGAATGTACAGTAGTACATCAAGTGGTAGAAAAGACTATAGAGAAAATACAACATGAAGAGGAATGTGTGGGTGAGGTGGTGGTGGTGTCATTTTACACTGGTGGCCAGAGACAGCCTCACTGAGAAATTGTGTGTCATGCATGTGTCTGGGGTGAAAGTATTCCAGGCAGGAGGAATAGCAAGTTCAGTCAACCCAATCCTAACATGAGAAGTGGAATCCCCCAAAATTAATCATGTTAAAATATTGAGAGGTTAATGCAGTGACAGGGTGAGCCTTTGTGGCTGACCTGTAGAGTCCTGCTATGCCGTCCAAACTTTTCTAGTTCTGGTTGTGGTTTAGTGCCACCTGGTGTGTATGTGTGTAGTGGGTCTTATGGTTGCATTGGAAATTCCAGGATAGTCATCTGGCATCTTAGTAGTCTCTCCATTATTTGATGCCTTTTATCGGCCTGGTTGGACTGGGAAAATCCTGGTGATGCAAGGACCCACTATCTTCTCACATCCTGATATGGGATTGCCAGCCATATTTGGACTAGCCTCATGCTCCCTTCAGTTCCCTCCCACTCCCCATATCCTGCAGAAGATAAGAACTTTAGCTGCCTCAATTTGAGAACATTGCCTGTATAGGCAATGGTTAGTTGCTCTGAGGAAGAACATGTTTTGGGCACATTGGAGGGCACAGTATGGCCGGAGCAGAGTGAGCAAGTAAGGGACTGGGAGTAGGTGGATTATGTAGAACCTTATAATTAAGTATTGGGAGTGTTGCTTTATTTTTTTTTTTCTTGTGGATGAAACGCTATTGGTGAGTTGTGGGCTAGGGAGTGAATCAAGGAGACTGGGGAATAGGTTGTTGCAGGAACCCTGGCAAAGGGAAATGGTGCTTTGGACCACGGTGGTAGCAGTGGAAATAGCGAAAAAATGTTGACATTATGAGTTATTTTCAAAGTTGTATCTATAAGGGTCAACCATTGGCATAGATGAGAGGTTAAAAAAAGAGAAGAGTAAGGATGACTCCCAAAGTCTTTGGCCTATGCAGCTGGAAGCATGGAATTGCCATTTACTGAGATGGGGAAGGCTTGGGTAGAGTAGGTTTAGGGGGGAGTAGCATGGGAAGTTAAATTTTGGAGATACCATGTTTATTAGATCTTCAAATGGAGAAGCTGAGTGTGTAAGTCTGGAGCTCAGAAAAGGGATCTAAAAGAGACAGGTACATTTGAGAGTTGTCAAGTTATAGCTGGTATTTAAAGCCATAACATATGGATCACCTAGATGGTGAGTGAGGAGTGGAGGTGGGTGCTCTAAGAACTGAGCCCTCAGGCACTCCCAAGACTTAGACGATGGGGCTAAGATGGAAGAAGCAGCAAAGATGACTGAGGAGTTACAGGTTAGGAACTGAGTAGAAGACCATGAATGAGATGTCCTGAAAGCCAAATGAAGAAAAGAGGCAGTGATCATCTTTGTTGAGTGCTACTGCTGAATCAAGTAACATGAATGAGAATTCACCATAAGATTGATCAGTAAAGAGGTTTTGGAGCCTGACTGGAATGGATTTAAAACAGAATAGAAGAGAAACTGGAAATACATTGGAGATGTAGACAACTTATCCAAGAATTTTACCTTAAAACCAAAAATAGATAGCTATAGATGGAAAGGAATATAAGATTTGAGAGGTTTTTGTTTTGTTTTGTTTTTTAAAGATAGAATTTACAGCATGTCTAGACATTTATAGATATGAAGTGATGCAGTCAAGAGGGGAAACCATTGAAGGGGGAGAAAGGAGAAATGCTGGACAGTATTCTTTGAATGGGCCGTAAGAAGGGCTGGTCTTAAGTTGAAGGAGAAACAGTACAGCCTCAGTACTGGGAGGGACAAGAATAATGGGTCAGGGGGCAAGGCAGGGGTAGGGGTTGAGGGTGGTAGCAGTGGTAGTAGAAGCCAGTGGAAGTTTTCCAGTTGCTTCTATTTTTCTCAGTAAAAAAGGAAACAAAGCCATATAGGACAATTTCTAGTGCCTATAAATATAAGGAAATAAGAGGCAAAGACAGTAATCATTTGTAATGATAATCTGTGCAGTTGCTCTTCATTTCTTCTGAATCCTACCCACCCTAAAGCTGAGCTCCAGTCTGGTGTGCTTCAGACCATGAAGACCTCTCTCCAACTAACTCTGGGTTATCTGAACTACTCATCTGGCTCTTAGCATAATAGTTGGTTATCTCTTTATTACTCATTTTCTGATGTCTGATCTGCTCAGCTGTAAAATGCTTGATTTTAGGGACAATGTTATTTCCTGGTCTCTCCTCCATTGGATCTAGCATATGGTGTTTAACAAATAGGTTTTTCCCAAAGAGGGCCTGAACTTGGCCATAAACAGAATGTTTTTACAGTTCAGTTAAACTATTTTATAAATTTAGTCTTTAGCCCATTTTTGAAACGATTTATATGTTTCCATTTTTCTTTCAGGTTCAGGATTATCTAAGGAGATTCGAAAGTATACCAGATATGCTTGAATTAGATCATCTCACAGTTTCAGGAGATGTGACATTTGGCAAGAATGTTTCATTGAAGGTGTGTTAAGAAAATTACAGATCCTATAGCTTTAAGAAACAGGTTCTATTTTCTAGTCCTAAATTCACCTTTATTTTAACGAATACTTCCTAGTCTGTACCAGATGTTTAGATACAGATACAGTTCAAAAATGAAATAGCTTACTATAATATTTAGTATTAATATCGTCTTCCATAGATATACAACATAGTTAAAATACAATTATAATTGTTGTATATGGGAATTTTGTGGAATATAGCATTCAAATGGAAAGCACACACTAATACATAATTGAACTGGTACTATTTTATTTAAATATGACAATCTTTAAAACAGAATCACTGTCAAATTAGCAATACCTCACTAAAGATGACTATTTGAAACTAAATGAAAGGAGAAAAAATGACAACTTCATTTATACTGAATATAATCTATTCCTATTAAAGTAATTTGTTGTCATCAACTATTATAAACAATAGTCATTCACATTCTGTAGTACTTAGGTACTTGTATAACCATCATGCCAGCCTGACATAAGAAATGGGAAAAACTATAGGTATAAGTGTTAAAGCTCAGAACCAGACAGCACAGATTTTTCCTAATCAAGTAGTTTTTAAAAATCCCATACCTAAAGCCCTGGCCAGGTAGCTCAGGTAGAGCATTGTCCTGACATGCCAAGGTTGTGGGTTCGATCCTGATCAGGGTACATACATACAAGAATCAACCAGTGAATGCATAAATAAGTGGAACAACAAGTCAATGTTTCTTTCCCTTTCTAAAATCAATAAATTAAAAAAAAAATGTTAACCAAAAAATAAAATCCCATACCTAGATTTCAGCTACTTAAAAGATCTTGAAAAAACAAAAAATATATATATTGAATTTTATTGCTCATACTGACTTATCTAAACAGTCTCACTTAAGATATGAAAAATTTGTGAGTAAACTGTTCTTAATAGAACCCCCAAACTGATATGTAAATATAAACTAAGCACCCGTTGGTTTCTTTATGGAAGTAGATAGTTCTGGTGGCCCTGCAAATAGTTCTTTGAAAGGGCCAGCCAGTCACGTGTGGCACTGGGTTTACTTCCTACTCCCTGTACCACTTCTGATAAGGAGACAAGGAATCTAGGAATAATGCTGGGACTGTTGCAGAGGACATATTACAATTTTCCTTAACATGTTATTTGTTTTTCATGTTTAATGTTTACAGATGTAGTTACTCTATTGTAAATGGAGTTCTACATAAACTCGATGATTGTAAGAAAAACCAATTGCATTTCAGCTTCAGGTGCAATTACCCTTTTGCTTTTTGTTTTCCCATCCCGTAGGGAACCGTTATCATCATCGCAAATCATGGTGACCGAATTGACATCCCGCCTGGAGCAGTATTAGAGAACAAGATTGTATCTGGGAACCTTCGTATCTTGGACCACTGAAATGAAAAAATACTGTGTACACTTTATACTAATTATGGGTTAGTTTCTTGTAATAAAACGTTCTCTAGGATTCTAATAGGCAGGTACATTACTATTTTACTGTAACCTGCAGTGTTAATTTTTAAAGTAGAGTTTTCTGCCTTTAAGCGTAAGAGTATGCTTTTAGCCTAAGAAAAGCACAGATGGAAGCAATACTTTTCTTGTTGGAAGAGGATCCTGAAAGTTCATCTTAAAGTGCAATATTGTTTAATCTGAAAACTGGGGCAGCTCTGCTGGAAAATCTTTTAACAGAGGCCTCAGTGATGGTCACTTTGAATTGCTTGTGATTTCAAAAATAAAGCTGTGAAGCAATACATGTGTACATTTATACTTTTCAATGCTAAATTTATGAAATGGTAAAGAAAAATGGTTTACTGTTGCTAAATAGTTACTGTATCAGTTGGAAGATTTGTTCTTGGAATAGGTTATACTCAACCAGTTACTTAAAAAATCAAGTTTTTGCATTTCTAAGAATCTTAACCACATCATTATTTCCATAGAAATTAAACTTGAAGGTATTTAGTGCCTTTTATTTAGTTCTAAAGCTGGGATGCCTGCCATGCTTTCCACAGACTCTCCATTTATTTAAAACAAAGTGGTGTTTCTTTTCCCAGCTAGAGGAGAGGGGGTGGGTAGAGGTGGGACGTGTCTTTCACATCCTTGTTCTACAGTACAGTGGGTGTGGGTATAACTTTCATAAGTTCCCTTTCCTTGAAGCTTCGTTTCTTGAAGCTTGCTTGTTGTCACTAAAAAATGTTCATGAATAGCCTTTCAAATCAGGTCTACAGGTAGTATAATTTGTGGCTTTTCTCTTAAGAATTAACTACATTTTCCAATCCTCCCATATTTGTTTTTTAAGTAGGCTACTTGTTTAAAGTTTACTGTATACTATTAAAAAAGTTGTCTTTTAAAGTCTGGTAGTTGTTTACAGCTTTATTTCAGACAGACATTTCAAAGCCAATGACATACCTCTATATTAATGATAAAGGAAAGAAAACAGGCTCTCCTTTTAGGAAACCAAAGAGCACAAAATAAGACTATTTCATTGTACATAATCACCACAAAGTTAGGCACTCCGACAGGGTTAGGCAAGATTCCTGGTGTGAAGTTAGGCACAGGCACTTTCATTTGTAGAGTGCTGCTCATTCTAATTCTGAAGGTAGGTATATAAAAAGTCTGTAAATAACTTACTCATCACCTCATTTTCTGGCCCCAACATAGGAGCTTATATTTTCTGTTTCTCCCTGGTCTTTGTTCTTATACACATCAAAAGTAACTTAAAAGAAGAACCCAAGGGAACCATATTCCATGTTATCTAAATGTTAAAATGAAAATGCATAAGTGGACAGAATATATAAAAACATATTCTTACCGCTGCTAGAAATAAAAAGGCAAAAAAAAAAAACCAAAACCCTTTCATAGATATTTTTATAAAAATACAACTATTAAACTGCAGGCTTTCATATACTACTTCTGAAAAGCATTTAAATTAGTTGCATAAATAAACATCAATATCTTATTCTGTATTACTTGTGATCATCCTTTCAAGTATTTAGACTATTCTGGAAGGCTTCACCCAGTTGACATAGAGTGATGGTAGAAGGACTGAATATGTAACATACAAAGCCTGAAACTTAACATTGGTCACTAACACAAAAATGAAATTCCTAAATCCAAGCAATCAAAAGTTGTTTATTTTTTATAGAAAGATCTGTAAAAAAATAATTTTTCAAACAGTTTTACTTTCATAGAGAAAACTTTCTACAGAGGTTGACTAAGATTTTAATATTTTAAATTGTACCATCATTAAATAAGGTGGGACACCATATGAATTTCATTGCACTGGAAGAAATGCAAAGCATTTTTTAATATAAAGTATACAGAGCATTCTAGTCAGCTACAGCTGTGTTACAGCTATGTGTTCTTTTGGATTTGGTCCAAAGAAACCTGAGTCTGTTTCCAGAGAGAATGAGAAATGTTATAGACACCTGATCAGCTACTCCTCACTGAAGGAAGCACAAAACAGGCATTCCTTGTAGATCACACTGAATCCCAGTTTCCCAACACTGATACTTTACTTCTCCCCTTCCCCTACCCCAGTTCACTTTGGGTTCCAGGTTCAGTTCTCGAATCACAGGTATCCAGTATTTCCTTTATAAACATACACATCCCATGGTCAGACAGGCTACCCAGTTTTCCAGGATGTCATCACCTCTTCTGTTCCCAGATCTCGGCCATATTTAGGTCCAAATCTTTAAGGCCTTTTAAGGCTTGAAGATTTCCAGTGTAAAAAGCTACATCTGCTGTGACCAACCTAAACATTGGAGAGAAAGTTATTTTTAATCATACTTTCTAATTAAATAAAGTAGCAATGCTCACGAAGTTGAGTCCTATCCTAGCTGCTAGACTGTTACTCAAAATTCAGATTTCCTAGAAACCAAATGTCAATATAAGCAGGATTCCTGCTATCATATAGTAAGACCACTTAAGTGTTTGTTTCAACAATAAATGTTTTAAGCCAGTGCAGGTTGGGTTTAGTTTCAGAATTCTGCCTGATAAAATAGAACAATGAAATAAAGTAGAGAAAATAACAGGTTAAGCTTTTCTGATCTGTTGTCACTAGAGCATACATGTAATATGACTAATAAAATCATAGTACTGATAATACAGCAACACTCGATGAAAAGAGAATTACACTGAGCTGTCACGTTAATGCCTATAACATGAAGAAACACTCCTGGCAAGAATGCTTAGGTAAACAAATATCAAATCTGCATAAATAGGGATACATCTGATTCAATGTATATTTTGAAAGATGTGGCCCATGGGAAAACATAGGAAATCTTGATGTAGTACTTTGTAAAAGAAGTCTGGCTTTACTATTTTAATAAATATGTAAGTTCTGGATTGCTGGATTACCTTGGGGCAAAGGTGTTTAAGAAGCCTTCATATTTGTACTACAGTCTAATTTAAAAATACCTTTGGACTTAGGTACTTAGTGTTTTACCTTTTCTCATATAGCAGAATTTACTAAGGACCATATTTTTTGTTCAAAATTCACCTATTTCAAGGTGCTTTAAAATCTAAAAAAATCCTAAATTTTACTTCCTATGATAATATGGTAAGTACAGTGAAACTGACAGCAGTGGTTCAAAACAGAACAAAGCTTTTCTAAGGCAAGATCCCTACATTAAAATTAATGTAAATCTCCATTTAAAAATGTCAAGTTATGTTTAATAAACACTATTTACAGTCTATATGAGAAAGTATATAGAAAATGTTTTGTATCAAAACTGAAAAACTGATAAAAGAGAACATGATATATATATCCATACATATATATAACCAACAAAGGATTAGTTTGAAGGCATCTATCTAAAATCAACAAGAAAAAGATAATACCCAAGAGAAAAATGGGCAAAGAATATGAACAGGAAAAGTTACAGATGAAAATCTTTGAATGACTAATCAATGTATGAAAAGATAACAGGAATTGCAAATCAAAATCAAATACCATTGTCTTCCATCAGACTGGCAACAAAAAAAGTCTTAACGGCAAATGTTGACAGGATATGGCGAAACAGTGGGAGTGTAAACTTGGTAGTCATTTTGCAAAACATTCTGGTAATACTTGGTAGAATGGAAATGTACATGTGCTCTAATCCACTTGTAGGTATATACCTAAAGAAATGGTCAAACCTGTAGATGTGTATAAAGATCTTCACTGTGGCATGGTTGTAATGGAAAAAGTACTGACCTAGAAATCGATCACTAGAGGAACATGGATACATTAAAGATAGGTGATTCATGTGGGACAATACAATAAAACAGTCAAAATACGGATAATTTATATAAATATAGATGTCAGTAACAACATTAAGTAGAAAAGGCAAGCAGAATATACTATTATAAGCAAATTAAATGTATAAAATACATTTTTTTAAAGATAGAGATAATAAATGAGAAAGACTTAAAGGATATAGGTCAGATTTACTATAAATAATTGCCTAATGGTTGGAGGGAGGTGAATAAGACTGGTGATGGGGTCAAGGGATACTTCAGCTTCATTTGCAATGAAAGCCTTTTTAAAAAAAAAATGATAAAATTTTTTTCAAGTGAAAATGACAAATTTTAAAATGATCAATTCTAAGTAGCAGGAATATAAATATTCTCTTTGTCTCTATTAAAATATCGTAAAATAGAGAAAAGTCACATTCAAAAGAAAAAGTACAGTGCTGGGGAGGAGGAATAGGGAGCAACTGCTCAATTCCTCATGGGGAAGTAAATGTTGGGAACTGAGCAGATGATGATTGCACAGAAGTGGTGGTTGTGTGAATGTTTAAGTACCACTGAATTAACTGTAAAACAGTTCATTTTATGTTATGTGAATTTCACTTTGGAAAAAAAGTGCATTTTTAAGAGTCAATCATTATAGCAACAAAAATTCTTTTAAGTAGATAGTGCATTATGTCTTTGTCTAGAGCCTAAGGGTTAATTTTCAAGGAATTCTATCTTTCAAAGGATTACTAAAAGACATGAATCAACATATAGAATTAGTGTCTTTAAAAGTATATGACGGTGAAGATCTCTAAGACTGTATTGATCTTCAAATAGCTATATTACCAAAGATGATAACTGGTAATGAGTTAAATTGGATGCTTCAGAACTACTGGTCTGAGAAAAACCAACAACCCAGGTTTAGTTTTGCGAATTAAAGTAGAAGGGTGGAGTGGGAGTTAAAAATTATTAGCTCCTTTTGAATAGTCTATGAAAGATATTTGATGCTCATTATACAAACGTTGAACTTTTTGGGGCTTTGAAATCTTTGAAAATAACTAATTTTAAAAAAAGAAAAAGAAGAACCAGTTAATAATCAAGAGAGAGAATCAGATTTTTGTGTAAAACTTCTAATTTCAGCCTGGCTGAAAGATTCAGCCATTTGAAACTTCTAAATAGTTTTTTGCATAATCAGTTCAGGGTACTTTTTTTTAAGGGCAAGGCCAACTTCTGGCTGCAGAACACATTTTTCATTTGTTCTTATAAATCTGACATTTAAGCCTGAAACTCCTTTAATAGGGAATATTTTATTTCTAAAAATCCATGGAACAGGTAACACACTTAGGAAATCACTGCATTTTGTATCATCTTTCCCCATATCTTTCAGAGTGTAAGTGATCTGCCCAAAGTTACAAAGCTAGTAAGTTGCAGAACTTAACTCAAGTTTCCACATTGTAAGTCCTATGTTTTCTCATATATTCCATGATTTATTTCACAAATGATATATACAATTTATTCAATGGCTTATGATAAGATATGTACATATTAACTCTTACTGTTTTGTAACCCTGTGAGGGAATTAGGCAGATTTTATAAATAAGGCACAGAGGTAAATCGGCTTTTTCATGGTGCCACAGGTACAAAGTGGGACTTTGAGTTCTGTCTGGATAGTGGAAGACTCTACTGGGTAACCTAAGAAGGTACTACTAACCCACAGGGCCTCAAAACGGACATGTAATGTCAGTTAAGTAACTGACCATTTATAAAACACTTTAACGTAGACAGACATAGATATATATCATCCCCACAGAGGAGAAAAAAGGCAAAAGGTTTCTGATTTTATAATTTCTGGGCCCCAGAATGACTATAGTGGAAAAGGACAGCATAATGAGTACAACAAATCAAACAATTCGATATGGCAGTATTTGGTAAAAATATTTTGAAAACATACCCAAATTGAGGTCCTCCATCATTAATCACATTTAAATGAGATAGGTGCTTTTTTAAGTGGAGTTTGTAACTTGCATTAATTCTTAAAAATAACATCTGTAAAAGAAATAAAACTAAGTTTCTTAAAGCTCTACTGAAATAGAAGACATAAGTATCTGCTGTCACCAATATCAAATCAGAAAAATTTTTAAGTAACCTTCATTTTGGCATATACTGTACCTTTAAAATGTTCCCTTGAAAGTATTTTATTGCTATTTCAGTATAGTTTTTGTACTTAGTTGGATGAAAGCTCTTTTTCCCCTTTTCAGTATTATTTGTTTTAGTGTTACGACTTATCAGTGCTTTTCTGCCCCTTAGAAAGTCCTCTGAGATATAAAAGCAGTATATATTGTGACAGGTAAAAAGAAATGGAGAATTCTGTAATACATTAACTAGGAACTTGCTAGAGAAAGAAAAAAAAAAAAGGAATGTCACTGAAGAGTGAAGAGGGAGGTGTGTGCTCTCTTTTTCTCTCTCTCTGTAGACCACACCTTTCCCCACCCCCTTCCCCAGGCCTATCTTCCTTGCATCACTCTTTTTCCTAAGCCCCAAGGGCCCTTTTTTTTTTTTGCCTCTGTAACTTGTTTCTGAGCCCATTTCTTCTACAGCTCACTTCTTCTACCTCTGTGACTTTCTAAACAAACTTTCTCCCATAAAAAGAAAAGTGGAGAGAACTCTTGTGATACTTCTGTAGAGGAAGACTGTAGGGACAGTGGGTGGATATTTCATAGATGAGAGGTGCTAAAGACTACTCATTTGATTTTTCCTGTTTGTGCCTATTATAGATTACTTATCCTGATCTAATAAATACTGAAGATAAGGCATATTGATTGAGTTACTTTATGTGCCTTTCATTGTTAACTCTATCACTAATTCCTCCCCTATCCAATTTGGAATAATCACCATGAGTAACATAATTTATGTTCATTGATAAATGCCAACTCCGATTTTCAAACTGTAGTTTTTTGCCATGCATGTGTATTTTTTTGCCCAAATTTTTGAGGGAAAAATAAAGATGCACATTATACATGGGTAGCACCTGAAATACCTTATATCTGTTCTTGTGTTTTGTAATTATTTGTTACATAAAATTTCTTGTAGCATATGTTCAAGAATACATGCTAAAATTCCTTTACAATACAAAAAAGTAAGTATAAATAAATAAAAAATTGAATTAAAAATTAAAATGAGCCCCAGCTGGTGTGGCTCAGTGGCTTGAGCGCGGGCTGCAAACCAAAGGGTCGCTGGTTCAATTCCCAGTCAGGGCACATACCTGGGTTGCAGGCCAGGTCCCCAGTGGGGGCCACGTGAGAGGCAACCACATGCTGATGTTTCTCTTTCTCCCTCCCTTCCCCTCTCTAAAAATAAATGAATAAAATCTTTACAAAAAAAAAAAATTAAAATGAAAGTTTTTTTCCCTGAGAGTTTGGGCCCAACACGTGGGTGCACATTATACACAGGAGTGCATTATATATGGCAAATATGGTAATAATGTAATGAATGATGGAAGTAGAATCTGGAATCTCTGATGCTCAATGGACAAATAGAAAATGTGCTTTTAGAACTGCTGACCATATAGCAAAGCTATTATTGCTCTGACCTGTCAGAGTAAGGAGCACTTTGAAATCAGACATTTTTATGCATATTCCCTAAGGCAATATAACAACTAGAAAAAATAATTAGAACAGAATATGAACTAAGCATAATTGTGCCCAAAGTATGTTAAACACTAATTCTACATGCATATAATATGTTATATATAAAAAAGTAGTTTTAGGAACTATACTACTCACTTGTATTTGCTCTTCTGGAAGGAGATCAATTATAGCTTCATGCATTTTTGCCATTTGCTTACAAATATTTCTGAAACAGGCAGAAGGAACGGGAGCTTTCACCTCATACTGGCAAGGAAAAATAATGAGAATTATGTTCATGTCCTTTGGATAGCACACTGTCCCCACGGAGAAATGTCTTCTGCTCCTACAGTTCTGATATAATGCTCAAGCTCATACTTCAACTGTGATCTGGGCCATTCGTGCTAATCTTAAGAACTTCTCATTAAATATCCCAATCTACTTTGAGACAGTCAGCATAATCTTGTGGCTAAGAACATGGGCTGCCTTCCCGTTTGGGTTCCCAGCTCTTCCAGTTCTTAGCTACATAACACTGGGAAGTTACTTCACTCCTCTGTATCTCAAAGGGCCTGCTGTGAGGATTTAAAAAGATGGCTCATAACACAAAACAGTGCTTGATACAAAGTAAGTACTCAAAAATGTTAACTACTAATCTGGCTCAATATACAATGATGAATCATTAAAGCAGTCCCTCTAAATCAACAGATTATTTTTAAAACATGATTTTATGAATGTTTCATCATAACCATATCTGAAATCGATATAACTCTAGCATAATTAAAATGTTCTTTTTCTTTTGTAGGTAGGCCAATATAGTAATCATATTTAAGGTTAAGGGAAGACTTTTCCCATAATAATCTATACTGAAAATTTAAATTTAGGTAAGTTCATTTTTTTAAATCATTCTTACACCTGGAACAATAACCTGGTAAGACTTAGATAACCATCTTTTGCCCACATTTTAGAAGTCATAGCTTAAATTATATACCATTTTTATTTATAAGACATATTTGGGCTGAATATACTTTAGATGCACTCATCTCACAGTTTATTAAAATGATGAGCTCTAAGATACTGCTGTAGCAGAATCATGTTGAAGTCACCATGTGACTGGACCAAGATAAGCAAAATTGTGACCACCCACGGGTTTGTCTCTCTTCAGCCTAGAAATATATCAAACATCCCCTTACCTTTTTTTCATTAATAACAACTCTAAGACATAACTCATATACTATAAAACTTATCCTTTAACAGTGTACAATTAACTGGTTTTTAGCAAACTGATAGTTATACAACCATCACCACTAATTTCTGAACGTTTTCATCACCCCAGGAACCCCATAATTAGCAGTCATTCCCTATCACCCCCCCACCCCCTTAGCCCCTGGCAACCACTGATCTCAATAAATGGAATCATACAATATGTGGCTCTTTTGATAGCATAAAGCTATCAAAGTTCCTTCATGTTGTATAATGTATCAGTACTTCATCCTTTTTATGGCTGCATGATATTGCATTATATAACTATATCACAATTTATCCAATCATCAATTGGTGGGCATTTGGATTATTTCCACTTTCTGGCTATTAGTAATAATGCTATAAACATGCATGGACAGGTTTTTTGTGTGTGAGGATGAATTTTCTTCGATTCTCATGGGTACACACCTAGATGTGAAACTACTGGGTCATACGGTAACTCTATGTTTAACCTTTTCAGAAAATGCCAGAATGTTTTTCCAAAGTGCCTGTACCAGTTTACAATTCCACCTAGAAATGTATGAGGGTTTCAACTTCTCCATATTCTCACCAACACTGACTACTGTCTGTCTTTTTTATTTTAGCCATCCTAGTGGGTATGAAGTGGCATCTCATTACAGTGACATCCCCTTATCTTAACTAACCCCCTCTTACTGAATTGAATAGTATCTCCCCAAAATCTGTATCTACTTGGAACCTCATGAGGCCATACTGGATTAGAGTGGACCCTAAAGCCAGTGACTGGTGTCTTTATAAAAGAAAGGAGAGGAAAATTTAGACATAGAGACACACAGAAGGAAGACAGCCATGTGAGGACAGAGGGAGAGATTGGGGTGATGCATCTATAAGCCCAGGAATGCCAACAATTGACAGCAAGCACTAGAAGCTAGAAAGAGGTAGGGGAAGAATTTTTCACTAGAGCCTTCAGAGGGAGCTTGGCTTAGCAATGCTTTGATTTAGGACTTCTAGCCTCCAGAACTATGAGAGAACAAATTTCTGTTGTTTTAAGCCACTCAATCTGTGGTAATTTGTTGTGGCACCCTGGGAAACTAGAACACCCCCAAAACCTTCCTTCACCCCCTGCTTTCCCTAAAGATACTATTCTTTCCATCTTAACTTCGCCATTACTTTTCTTCAGTCAGCGAAACTTGATAACGATACCAGCTTTATTCTCAACCCTTAAAATTTGGTTCTTGCCATAACCCAAACCACCTTCCCCCACTATTAACAATCTTCTGAAATTTCTCTGAAAAAAATCACTCAAGATGTCTTAACTTCCAAATGTAAACTCTTCTAGTTCCCCTTCCTCATTGCAGTATTTCACACACTCTCACACTTGAAACACTACCCTTATGTACCACAATGCTTTCCTGGTTGCTCCTCTCCTAACCTTCCTCTTTTTATCTCTTGCTTCTTCAAAGTTAGTCACCGCTTCTCTTCCCATCTTTTCTCTCCTACCAATCTCATTCACTCACATGACTTCTAATAAATCTCTAGTCATGAAACACCTTATTGAGTTTAAGTCACACATTTCCTAGGTATTCCATTCCATAGCTAAGTTTACCATGCCCTTCCCCAAGCCTGCTCTTCTGACCTGTTTCTTTTTTTTTTTTTTAATTTTATTTATTTATTTCTAGAGAGGGGAAGGGAGGGAGAAGGGGAGAGAGAGAAACATCAATGTGTGGTTGCCTCTCATGTGGTCCCCATTGGGGACCTGGCCTGCAACCCAGGCATGTGCCCTGACTAGGAATTGAACCTGCAATGCTTTGGTTCGCAGCCCGCGCTCAATCCACTGAGCTACGCCAGCCAGGGCTTCTGACCTGTTTCAATTACTATTGCTGGTATTACAATCCTGTTCACATAGAAATTTGCAACTTAGTTTTTATCCCTCCTTTTCCTTGTTTCCTTGTTTTGAATGAATCAGTGACTAAGTACATTCAAATTAGTTCTCACATTAATTGGCTCTTTAGGTCAGAGCTTCTCAACCTCTACACTACTGACATTTGAGGCTAGATAACTGTTGTAGGGGCTGCCTGCATATTGCAGGATATTCAGCAACGTCCTTGGCCTCTACTCACTAGTTACCATATCATCCCACTCCCGAAATTGTGACAATCTAAAATGTTCCTAACATTTCTGAATGTCCTTTGGGGGATGAAATTGCTTCGGTTGAGAAACACCATCTTAGGTGAGGCCTTCAATACATTTCACTTGAAAAAATGTAGTAGCATTTTCAAGAGTCAGGTGTTACTTCAACGAACATTTACTAAAACTACCTGGCACATAGTAAGTTCTGAATAAATATTTTCCTGGATGTGTGCATGTACCCATATGTTTGCATATAAGCACATAGGTATGTATGTGTATACATATGTGTATATATACTTGAATGAATGGGTCGGACACTCTGCTAGCTGGAGTATACAAAGATTACTCAGAGAAAGTCCATTTGGGGAGCTGTCTAAAAGTTGGCTGGTGTTCCAGAAAGGGGACATTGCATGACACAAGAACACGGGTGAGGGGCATGTTAGAAGTAGCAGAGATGGCTTCCTGAGAAGCATACCTGGGCTGCTGAGTCTTCAAAGGAAAAAAATTAAGTAAAAGTGAAACAGACTCATAGACACAGAGAGAACTGGAGCTGCCAGGGCAGAGAGAGGTTGGGAGACTGGGTGAAAAAGATGAAGGGGATAAGAAGTAAATTGACAGTTACGAAATAGCAATGGGATATAAAGGACTGCATAGGGAATATAGTCAATAATATTGTAATAATTATGAATGGTGCCAGGTGGGTACTGGAAATATCGGGAGGTATACTTTGTAAAGTATATGATTACCTAACCACTATACTGTGCACCTAAAACTAATATAAAATAATATTGAATGTAAACTGTAATTGAAAAATAAAATTTAAAGTTCTTTAAAAAAATGAAGTAAAAGTATTCCAAATAGAGTATATAACTCAAATCCATTCTACATACCATCTGATTAATCCTTCTAAAATGCAGTCATGTGATTGATTAGTTTAAGAACTTTGGAGTTTTGCTTCTGTTTAAAATTTAGAAAGCTTCAGGAACATGTTGCTACTACCCTAACCACAAGAAAAAACTGGAATAATTTATAAATCATAACTTCTTGCTCTGACTGGGTAGTTCAGTTGGTTAGAGTGTTGTCCCAATATGCCAAGGTTATGGGTTTGATCCCCGGTCAGGACACATACAAGAATCAACCAATGAATGCATAAATAAGAGGAACAACAAATCGCTGTTTCTCTTTCTCTCTCTCTCCGCCTCTCCCGCTCTCTCCCTTCCTCTCTCTCTAAAAGCAGTAAAAAAAATGTCCCCGAGTGAGGAACAAAACACAAACAAAAAAAAAAACCCAGGGTTAAACTCCTAGGCAACCCATCAGGAAAAAAATAAAAAAGTAATTCTGACAGGGAATGGCAAAGAGACACTTGTTAATAAGGAAAGAATACAACATGTTAGAGTAATAGAAATCATCAGTGGGGAAGGTGGTAGAGAAAACACTAAGTTGCAATTGTCTAGGCACACTTTTGACATTAAAAAAAAGACATCAAATATGGGAAGGGGGGCACTTGAAGTTTCTAAAAAACTTAAGAGCCCTGGCTGGCATAGCTCAGTGGACTGAACATGGGCCTGTGAACCAAAGGGTCACCGGTTTGATGCCCAGTCAGGGCACATGCCTGGGTTGCAGGCCAGGTCCCAAGTACAGGGCACGTGAGAAGCAACCACACACTGATGTTTCTCTCCCACTCTTTCTCCTTCCCTTCCCCTCTCTCTAAAAATAAATTAACAAAATCATTTAAAAAAGACTTAAGAGACATAATAACTATATGCAACATGCAGACCATGTAGAATCTTTGACCAAGCAAGGTATTGTGAGAAGAGATTTTGGTAAAATTGATGAGATTCAAATAGAAATAGGTATTAGGAGGAATTATTTTTAATTTTGCTAGGTATGATATGGTAGAGTGATTACATAAGAAAGTGTTGCTTTTAGAAATACATAATTAAGTAAAACATCATAAAGTCTCAAATATATAAAATATTTTAGCAAAAAAAGCAAAATGTTAATGGTATTAAATAAAGGTGATGAATATATGTGAAGCTCATTAAATCCTCATTAAATTAAAAACAATCCTTGTTTTTCTTTGTCAAAATTAAATAAATTGAGTTGTCACAGGAAAAAGTCTAGGCACAGACCCAATTCTTGTTCAAAAACTCTGGATGACCAAAATGATAGTGTTACTGGTAGACAGTCTGTTTGGGGGCACCAGGGAGTCTCCCTGATCGGCCAAGATGGTAACAGGAGGAGGTTCTTACACTGAGCACATGGAAAGCTAGAGACACCAGTGTACAGAGCCTGAGTGTATAAAAAGCTAGCAAGATAACTGGATAGAGAAAAAGTCCTCCTCACCCTGTTCCAGTACTAAACTGGGGGTGGGACCAGGGGAAGGCAGGCACATGCACAACAGAACTCAAAATGCACATGGGAAGGTGCTGGACCAAAGAGGTCTGTCAGTCTAGCCTAGGGAAAAAAGGGGCTGGTTGGGAGGTGAACCCACCCAAAGCATGAGAAAGCGTGAAAAGTTGATTGGTCATATTGAGAAAGTACCTGGCCTGTCCCACACCCAAACTAATATAACCCCAGGGGAACAAAGAGGCTTGCTCCGGCTCGTGGCTGACTGGCTTGTGCCTTGCTTGCTTGTGACCTGCACTTTCATAGTGCAATGCCTGTTCTCCCATGTTAGCAGCCATGTGGCCCATAGCTTCCAATCTGTCTTTCTCTCTGCCTTGCCCACTTGGTGATAAACCGCCTATGTGTTCATGTGCTCTCTCACTTGGGAGCACGTGATCATGCAACTCCAGCAGCCGCATGGCCCATGGCTGTGCTGCCTCCACACGCAGGCTCCAGGAGAAATTATGAAATGAAAAGCAGCCAGGAACAAGCTAAGCTACCTGGACGGGGATATGACTTCTTGGCAGCTGACTATGGGCTCCAATGGACTGTCCTTTTAAATAGGAGAAGGAACTCTGAACACTGGCTCTGAAGTCTGAATTTTGTCTTGGCCTTGATGAGGAGATGGGCTTTGCAATAAGAGTCCACCATTCTCCCAGATTGTGCAGCACCTGAATAAAACCTCTTTTCTTTGCATCAGCAACTGCCTCAAGAGTCCAGTTTTTGTGGCAGCAGGCATCCAATATCCTCCCCCGCTTTTTGGTTCAGTTATAATATAATAAAGTCAGGGTTTTAAGAGTACTGACTTTCTTTTCTTTGGTTTTGTTTCATTATATCCCACAGCTTATTACTAGTTCTACTATTTAACATTTACTTTATTCTACATTGTTAGGTGTTTACAGTCTCCTGCCATATTAAAAGGTAAACTCGTTAAGGGTAGTCACGATGCATTATTTATTGACTTTTGGTACACAGAATACCATGTTTCAAAAAGGAAACTGGTGGAATAGAACTGCTTTTGAATTTAACTTGTACTTGGGGCCCTCAATTACTTTTAAGAGTGTAAAGGGGTCCTGTGGCCAAAACATTTGAGAACTATTAAACAAACGCAATCTTTTTTCCTAAGCATTCCTTTCTTACTGTCACCAACAAAGGGTTAGGCACATGTCTATGTATGTAAATGGGTACCACTTTATCTTACCCTTTTATGATATTTGTAGCTGTTGCTCTTGCTATCTTAGAAATCTGTTGGATACAAGTAGGAGGAAAAGCATATCAAAGTGCTTTGATTTATAACCTTGCTCTAAACATGCTCTTAGATAAAGGTATAAACTAAGTAAATCTTCAAAGTTTCAAGTTCTAAAATTTCTGCTTTCTCCCTAAGATATGTGTTGAAAAACTTAAGGAAAGGAAAGAGTGACTGATAGGGCAAAAGTGACTGGGATTGATTAAGTGACACTTTTCTGAAGATGCCCTCCCACGGTAATTGAGAATTCTTTGGAAAACATTGCTTCTTTTAATAGCCTACAGGGAATGAGATGCAAACATGAATCAAACACTGAAACTGATTATCTATGAGAGAAACAATAGAGCACCTCAGACTCTGCATTTTTAATAACACATTTTATCACAATTTATTTACTTTTTTTCTCTATTTTGATCTTTGTTCTCTCAATGCTGTGTCTGGAAGGTTTTCAGAGTAAAACCTATTTTTGAAGAAGGTATATATTTGTCAGTGCAGCTAACATAAATTACTTCTGTATAGGGTTTCTTTCATCTTTGAAAATCATCTGTCCCTCCCCCTGGATCCCCTAGGTGATGAGTATCAACTATTTGGGCAATCTGAAAATTTTATAGAGTTTTCTCCCAAAGTCTGAAAAGTTTGATTTGTTAAACAACTAGAAAAAGTCATAATGCCTTTAAGCAGAGTCAAATAATTTATATAAATAATTACCTTAGATAACAGCTTGTCAAATAAATTATCCATTATCGCTACAAGCTTAGCTGATATTTCAGCTATGTGGTCATGGTAGTCCTATAATGAGAAATAACATTATATTTTAAAGTCCCTGGGATACATCTAAAAAACACTTAACAATTCAGGAATTAAATTTATGAAACTCCAGTATAAAATATATGAAAAAGTACCTTAGTGATATGATCAAAATGCCTAAGCATGCTATATTGCTTAGGCTGCAGTCGGGCTTCAAAATGAGCCCGGATCACAGGAATGTAGTGCACAATTAACTGCAAACAGCGTGAAGAAAGAGCTGAAGATCCAAGTGGTAGATATATCATGGAGAAACAAAAAAGGATATTAGTTGACTTTAAGTACGTATCAAATTAAGTAAAAAACATTAATTAATTAATTATATACAAACCCCACTTTCTTCCGTAAATGAAGAATATGGTGGTAGAAAACAACATATCCCAGTTTGTTCAAGAAAATAATTTGGTACTCAATACTGTAATGAATTTACTGATTTTCCAAGCAGACTCAGGTATGAGTATTACTGGCCTGAGGACACTGACTGTACAACTGGTTCTCTTCTGATATTCAGATACCTTTCACCCCAAAGTACTTCACACATAACACAATTTAACATTCTCCACAGTGGTGCAACTGCCAAATAACATACTTGTTAAACTGGAAATTCCTCATAGCATTTCCCCAGAATTTAATTTTTTAATTATGGTGATACATAAAAGAGTGAGGTAGCATTTGCCACTTTTACAGCCTTTGGTTAGAGCAACAAACATCAGGTATACAAGAAACATGAATATAGTAACATAATTATAACACCTCAGCACATGAATTAAATTAAAGAATCCATACCCAGATTTTTTGTAGTTATTGTTTTTAGTCCAACAACTTGCAGTGCACCAGCTCCAAGAACTAACTGACAACTTCTTGAATTGAAGTACTAACAAAGGAAGGGGGGAAAAAAGCAACAATTTATTAAAAACTATTCTTCAAATTCTGGCAATGTGTTAACAGATCTAAAAAATGCATCATCTCTCCTCTCATTCAATGACCAAGTAAATTTTCTAGTAGGAGCAATTAGGATCTATTCATGTAATGACCAAAAAAAAAAAAAAAAGTGGACGGGTGGTTCCTTAATGTACTGTCTGGTAGGGAAAAAATTGAGAAATCCTAACAATCAATTGTTCAGAAATTACCCTTTAACTTGCAATCACAGAACTAGTTCAGTCATTTTCTTCAGTCATTCTTACTGGGTAAATCCTATTTTTAAAAGGGTAACAAAATCTTTCTGGATTAAAATATGACAACTCAGTTTGGGAACATAATTGATAGATCAGATGTTTGAAAAAATGAAAACTTTTCATGTTAGCAGTTAAAAATATCTTAATATGAAATGGCTGAATAAAATTATCACCACATTTTTATTTTATATTAATGGTTCTGAAAGAATGATTTAAGAAAAATATCTAACCTTAGTGAGATGAATTTTGTAAAGTTCAGTGAATTCCTTCCATGCACATTTGAAACCAGTCCAGGTTTTTTGACCTAAGTGGCCTCAGTCATGTTCAGCACCTAACGAACAAATCATCTCCTGTCTCCAACGTCATTAACAACTCTATGGGTGTAATGAGGAATCACTAAATGTGGAGTGAGAAGGAAGTAGACACGCTTCTTCCAGGTACATGTGATTTAACCATAATTTAATGTCACAAAATTAATGTTTTAAAGATAACTTAACCGTGAAATGTCTTAGAGTTGGAAGACAAGTCACACCCTAAAGAACTACTTCTTCCAACTATGTTTTCATAACAGAGTAAAATCATACCCACCTTCAATAAATCTGACAGACGAGTAAGCATGTCAGTAGTAACAGATGGGATATTATCCACACACTGGCAATATTCAAGGATAATTCTTATCAACAACAATACAGTTCTATAAGAAAAGAAAGATGATCCAATAGGCAGTCAAAACAAAAAAAATCAAACTGATTTGGCATACAAAAATCAACAATGATCTTGGTAACTGCTAAATTATGTGTTTAACCTACCAGTGCAGCAGAGTAGGAACTCACTAGGCTGAGGGTGCAAAATTAAGGAGGCACTCAATTTCAGAACCATACAATTGCAGGGTCATCACTTTCATGATACTGAAAATGAATACTTCCTTAAATTTTGTGCTGTGGGCATATCACTCTCTGTGTGGCAGCCTTACTAAGTAAGTCTCTTCTATAAAGTAGGTATCCCATTTTTTGGCCAATTTGATACCAGTAGCCTGGCTAGTACCAGGAGTGCCTGTGGGACCAGAGGGGAGGGACCACAGGGGCAGCACCATGTTGCCCCAGTAAACCAAACTAGCAGAGTGTGTGATAACAGATTCCCCCACTGACCGAGCAAGACACGGGAAGTGGGGTGGAGGTGAGGAGAGACCTTGCATTGAGCATGTGCAAGGCTAGAGAGGGTGATTGGCAAAGGGAAGAGCCTCCTATTCCCTTTCGTCCCTGGGTAAGGGTGGGACCAGAGGACAAAGCTGCATGTACCTTAGAGGTTAAGAGGGCTTCAGGGGAAGGTGCAGAGAAAGACCTATCAGTCTAGCTTGGGAAAAAGATGAAATTGGTCCGGGTGGGGAACCCTTCCAGGAGCACATGGAAGCTTGGGCTGGAATATATAAACCGAGGAGAAAGGGGAAAGGGTCTCTCTCTCTCTCTCTTTGATCCATATCATGTACATACTGGCTGGTGCTTTGTGGGACCAGCTGGCTCTGGAAGCCACATGGCCGATGGTGGTGCAGGCCACACACCCAGTTCCCAGGAATGAGCCTAAAGCCGGACTGCAACCATGAACAACCTGAGACACCTGGATAGTCATGCTGCAGCTACCTGTGACTGCTGAGGGACGGTATTTCTAAATGGGAGAAGGAACTCTGGGTGCAGCCTTGGACTGGTCTGGCAAAGGATGGTTGGGTTTTCCTCTGGGTATTCTGGAGGGGATGGACTTTAAGGCAAGAAGCTGCAACTTTTAAAATTATCACCACATTTTTATTTTATATTAATGGTTCTTGCAACTGTTGATAAAAGACCTTTTCCCTTTTCTCACCATTCTCTGCCTCCAGAATTTGCCTATGGATGGCAGTAAGCAGCTGAACTCCACTTTTGTTCAGTAACAGTTTCAGAAACATGGACAAAAAGGCTACACATTGTTTCTGATTATGTAGTAGGTCCTTAATCACAACTACTGAATTAATGAAAAG
Organism: Trachops cirrhosus; assembly: GCA_028533065.1. NCBI lineage: Eukaryota > Metazoa > Chordata > Mammalia > Chiroptera > Phyllostomidae > Trachops > Trachops cirrhosus. Next base: position 108,344,338 of record CM052543.1, on the reverse strand, counting down.
AATGTAGTCCAGATTTTCTTAGTGAGATCAAAGAGAAAAACTATGACATCTAAGAACAATGTATCTAAGATGTTTATTGGTAAATCATGTGGACGGAAAAAAAAGGGTTCTGTGGAAAGTAATCTCACAGGGTAATCTGATCATAAATTCCTAACTGGACAGGTTATGGTGGGTAGTCATGCCCCCAGCATATAACTTTTTAGTAAAAGGTTTATCTTTGCCTTAAGCAAGTTCCATTGTTTCTGTGCACCCAGTTTAACACACCTTTGAAATAAACTTAACCACCCACAAAAGAGGACATAATCTTGTTAATTATCTGGTAATCCCAACCCCAACTCGCCTTCTCCCACCTCCTTGTAATCTTCCTTCCCTTACCTCCTTAATTTCAAATGCATAAAAAAGCTGCAAAATTGTTATTCTCTGGAGCATTTCAGATCTTACTCCCTGGCATATGTCATCAGTATGGCTCAAATATATTGTTACAAAAATTTTCTATAGGTTTGGACATTTCTTACACTGACAGTTACAAAAAGCTCTCCAAAAATGTGAAAGTCAACAGCTTATTAGCAGGACATATCAAAAACTGAAAAAAGAACTAGTGAGAGGTTAAATAAAACTGAAATTAAGGGAAAATAGCCATTCATTATAGAACACCTAAATTCAACAAGATGCTCAGAAGTGCACAATCCACATAAAGTATTTTAGAAAAGTCTGCAGGATATCAGCAAGTACAGTCAAAAAAGATAGTGTAACCTGCAGAAAATCCATTTTCTTTAACATGACCTGTTGTATACTCACTTCCTTAATCATTAAACCCTTAGGACATCTTAGTATCAGTATCAAACTGTCTTAATCCTGAAGAGGTCCTGGATGATCTGAGAGATACAAACCAATTCTTTTCTTAAATATTACAAATATTGGGTACATAGGTTCAAGGTCATGACTAACTGCACATTTGTATGTGACTAATGTTAAGCCATTAACATTTAAGCCATCAGTTTAGTTATAACACTTGTTTTGTAAGGGTGTGTGATATTCTATAGAAAACTGTATGTGAGAGATACCTCGAACTCTTAAGTCAGTGTTGGTGTAGTTGGTGTTTTTTTCCCGTGAACTTTGAAGTTAGTGTTATGTTTTTTCTTCATTTACTGTTGAAAATCGCTGAAAAAAACATATCAATTCAATAATACAAGAAATGCTGAAGAACTTCAGCAAATGCTACTTGAGTTGCTTACTGAAATATTTTGCAAGTGTTGTGAAAAGTATTTATCCCTTGAGCATAGCAATAGTGTTTGTGATGATTTACAAATGTTTTGCACAGCCAACTATTGAAGATTCTGATTAATTAATGTTAAAGACTTTTTGGTTGTATTTTTTAGCAATATTCATGTTTCTGTTATTTGAAAAGAAAAAATTTTATAATTTATGTTTTTATATTTCTTTAGTAATTTCTAGATTGTAACTGAAATTTTAAAAATCATGTATTTTATTATATAAATATAAATGCAAACTTGCAGTGTTTTTAAAATTTTTTTTCTGCTTTCAGCTCTTACTAGTAATGAATGTATCTCTCAGATGCACATAACATATGCTGTACTTTTCTGACCTCTTCCCACAGGGTTAAGAACAAAGCCTCAGATCTACTGACCACAGAAAAAGAGTTTTAGTCAAGCCAAAGATAACATCTTGACTTCAGCTGTATTTCAGCTCCAGGCCCATAAAAGCAGAACAACCATATTGGAAACCAGACAGAACAACACCATGGCTGACATCAAGACCTGATACAATGATCAAATACTCCCTACACTGGCCCTAACTAATCAGTAGAGCCCAAGACCCCAACTCCGTTAGCCCTCATGATTAATGATTTTCCCCCACTATAACCCATCCTCTGAAGCCATGGAGATGCCAGTCTTTTAGTACTAGCTTACCTGTGACTCTGGGCTTGGTGCCATTTCCTAAACCAGTGATTTTCAACAGGAGTGCTACAGCACACTGGTGTGCCGCAAGGATTTTTAAAACATGGAATACCCAACTACTTAGTCAGGGGCACTGACCTCTTTTTCCTTAGACTGTCAAATGAAAAAATTACAACAGCCAACACGACAGCCATTCAATATCAGTGAGTCAAAATTACACCTATTTTTTTTCAGATCTGCAAAAATATATTTTTGTTGTGCCACAGAATAAATTAGCTTATGTGTGCCATTAGATGAAAAGGTTGAAAATCACTGTCCTAAACTAATAAACCTCTACTTGCTTTGCAGCAAGCCCCTGCTTGTATTTGATTGGGCTTTCATATGCACAGGTGAACACAGGCCCTTTTAGTCTGGTAACAATAGTGTCTAGCCTTTATAACAGATTAATTATCAGACCATATATTACTCTCTACTCATTCCTATGTCTGTTTTGCTGGACAAGAGTCCACTGCTTATCTTTTGTGGTTTTCTCTCAGCAGAGTTAATATTCCCCCTTCAGCCAGGGAGTTTAGTTTTTTGCCTAAAGAGCAAGAGGTAGCTAGACAGCCAGAGAGGACCATTTCCATCAAGCATGGGAAGAGTAACCAGACAATGGATAGCTGAAGAGAGAGATCATAATTAGATGGAAGGGATAAGATCACAGGGCTTTGCCCTACCAAAAACAGAAAAGAATTCCAGAGGAGAAAGGAATTAGCTATAATAGGGTACTTCACAGTTCTGGATAAAACAGGTTGAGAAAGAGCATCAAAGTTTTGACTACTTATTATGTGCCAAGAACAATAAAAATGGTAAGACATGATTCCCCACCTTTGAGGAACTCAGAGTCTAACCAGGGAGACATGTACATAAATAAACAATTCTAATATACTGTGGGAAGTACCATAATAGAGAAATGTAGAGTTACAAGGAGAAAATCATCCATTCTTCCTGGAGGGGGTGGGTATTTCAGAAAAAACTTATCCAGCGAAAAGAAACAAAACAGAAGAGTAAAAAAAAATTGGTCTAGATACCGGGAACTAGTTCTAATTCTGGCTTTATTTAGGTCATTTTAAATTAACCATTTAACCTTTTAAACTTCAATTCTCTTAAGTGTTAAGGAAATGGTTATTCTTGAAATGTCCATTTTACAAAATAGTTGTAGAGATCAAATGAGATCATATATAGGAAAATACTTAAACTGTGATGTGCTGTTAAAGAATAGGAAGATATTATTTTAGTTACTCATTTAATAAAAAGGGATGAAATACTACAAAGTACACTGGGATTTATATTTTTCTTAGTTAACTTAAATTTAAAATACTATTATTGGTAAAAGAGTAAAAGATCTAGTGAAAATGATGATAATGGAAATAACTACCAACAATTATCAGCTGCTTATTAGGTGCTAAAACTGTGCTAAAAGCTTTGCATGAATAACCTGTTTAATTTTGCAGTAATTTTTAGTACAGTACTCGTTGCCATATTTTCTTTTACAGATAAGAGAACTGACACACACTGAGTAACCTGCCGAAGGTCACAAAGTGTAACAGAGACCCTGGAATTCAAACTTAAGCAGTCTGACTCCAGCGACCACAGATTCAACTGTCATGCTATATACCACACACTAAAAAAGCTGCGGAAAAAAAAGAGTTTGAGATACTGATAACATTATGGAGACACTGTACCACCCCTGCATCAGGTACCACTAGATTTCTTGTTACATGAGAAAAATCAACTACCCTTTTCTTTGTTAAGCCAGTGCAATCACTAATGGATACAGACTACAAAATATAGAAAGTAAAAAAGAATCCACAAATTTCCTTTAAATTCTTTGGAGGATTTTAAATTGTTAATCCAGGACTTCCGGCCAAGATGGACACATAGGTGGATGCACTGTGTCTCCTCACACAACCAAGATAGGGACAACAACGATATAGAAACAAGATAACAACCAGAACTGACAGAAAATTGAGGTGTATGGAAGTCCGACAACCAAGGATTTAAAAATAGACACATTCATCCAGACCGGTAGGAGGGGCGGAGTCTGGCAACCAGGTGAGGGACATGGAGCAGAGAGCTGAGCACCCAGAGCGGTGCGCAGGCCCACAGCAGGCAGACCCTGGGCGCACAAGCAGCGCTGGCTGGTGGGCCCCAGCCAGGGGGTGGCGATCGGCAGACCTAGCAGACCCTGGGCGCACAAGCAGCGGTGGCTGGTGGGTCCCGGCCAGGGGGTGGCGACCCGCAGACCCAGCGAGGTGGCCATTGTGAAGCAGGGCACTGCGCACAACTCAGGGTCCCAACACCGGGAAATAGAACTTTCGGTCACTGACTGAAAAGGAAGGTCCCACAGGGTGCACAGGTGCACCCACACCGGAATTGGTGCCAGTGGGGCCCGGTTGGCTTGCAGAAAGTGGCGGAAGGGTCTGGGGTCCTACAGAAAGCAGAGGAAGCGCCATTGTTCCTTCTCGGACCCCGCCCCCACATACAACGTCACAACCCTGCAAGTGGGGTGCCCCGCCCAGGTGAACTCCTAAGGCCCCGCCCCTCACTACAGGAGTTCAACAAGACCAAAAAACAAAACAAAAAAAACAGCAAAAAGATGGCTCAAACAGAAGAAGAATTGAAAGCCCCAGAAGTCATCCTTTTAAGCAACCAAGAGATAGCCAACCTATCAGATGCACAGTTCAAAGCACTGGTTATCAAGATACTGACAGAACTGGCTGATTTTGGTCGCAAACTAGATGAAAAAATGCAGGCTACAGTAAGTTTAATGAAGAAA
>CM052543.1:108188072-108339101 GCA_028533065.1 Trachops cirrhosus | reverse complement strand
AGATTGCTCTATCCAGCAAAGCTTTCATTTAGAATGGAAGGGCAGATCAAGTGCTTCTCAGATAAGGTCAAGTTCAAGGAGTTCATCATCACCAAGCCCTTATTATATGAAATGTTACAGGGACTTATCTAAGAAAAAGAAGATAAAAAATATGAACAGTAAAATGACAACAAACTCACAGCTATTTACAACCAAACCTAAAAAACAAAAACAAAACTAAGCAAACAACTACACCAGGAACAGATTCACAGAAATGGAGATCACATGGAGGGTTAACAGCAGGGGAGTGGGGGGGTGGTGAGAGAGGGGGAAGGTACAGAGAATAAGTAGCATAAATGATAGGTAGAAAATAGACAGGAGGAGGTTAAGAATAGTATAGGAAATGTAGAAGTCGAAGAACATATATGTATGACCCATGGACATGAACTAAAGGGGGGGAATGTGGGTGGGAGGGGGTGTGCAGGGTAGAGGGGAATAAAGGGGGGGAATGGAACAACTCTAATAACATAATTAATAAAACATATTTTTTAAGCTAAAACCATAAAAGTAAGGAGGGTACTAACCCTTTGCCCTTCCCTTCCTGCTGCTAGGGATGCAGATGAGATAAAAACTGGAGCAGACTCCTTAGACAAAGATAGAAGCTACACAATGAGGATGGAAGAGCTGCCTTCTCAGCTCTGGACTACCTGATTCTGAACTGTTACATGAGAGAACCATAATTCTATATTGTTTAAGCTGTAGAGGTTTATGCATCTTTTAATAGCTGTTTTAGACTGTACCCTAACCAGTAAATGTAAAAATATTAGCCTGAACAGAAAAAAAATGTTTTATTGATACATAGTTCAGGGTTTTTGGGGGTGGAGGGGTTTAGAGTTTTCTTTTTGGTGGGGAAGAGAGGTGTTATAGCTGACTTTGTGCTGTTAATGCAACCTTTCTAAGCTCTTGGACCATAAATTGACTTATGTGAAAATGAACAGAAGTACTGAGTTCTTATTATTCTTAAGATGATTAAATCCAAACTATATTCTTTAACCAGAAAGACTTTATTGGCTCTGTTTTGTTTTCTCTTTTACTATACAGAATAGTGGGACCATTGGGGTTTGTGAATTGGATGGTAATAATCCACAATGTTATCAAGGTTTCCTTGATTTTAATTGGTATACTGTGGTTATTTAAGGTAGTGTTATTGTATTTAGGAAATATACACTGAAGTATTTGGAGATAATGGGACATCAAGTCTGCAACCTATTATCAAAATGATTCAGAAACAAATATTAACATGAAAGACAGAGGAAGAGAGAAAAAGCAAGGGCAAAAGAAATAGGACAATGTGGTAAAATGTTAACAAATGAAGAATCAACACACGAAGCTTTATGACAGTGTTTTGTACTATTCTAGCAACTTTTCTGTAAATTTGAAAATTCAAAATAAGTTTTAAAAAATAATGTGTAAAAAGTGTGATCTATTTGGAAATTAATTTCTTTGAAAAATCAAAAATTGTAAATCAAACAGATCTTCACTAAATACAAAATACAAAGGTGACACAGTAGAAGAAAAATAAGCAAAGTGATACCAATCTGAGTTTCAGGGCAAGTTCTGTTTCTAGTGATTTTACGTCATCTAAACTATTTGAAATGAGGGCATTTAATTAAATGATTCCTTTCTAAACTTAAAATTCTGCAATTCTTGGTTATTGGTTACTTCCAAAGCTTACCCCCTTCCATATATTTTCAAAAAGATATGTTTCATAAAATTAATTCACTTTTGTTATAAATTCCAAAACCAAAGTATACATAAACTTATTTCTAATAAACTGAACCACCAATCTTATTGAAACTATTCATCATTCAAAGTCTTGTTAAGTTGTCAGTAGTTACCATACTCACATAATGTCCACACCTCCTGGAGTAGCAGATGATGATATCTGCTCTTTGCTGGATGAAGAATCAGTAGTACATTCGGGTTCAGATACCGAATCACTGCTGCAGGGCTCACTATTTGGAGATGCATTTCTTTGAGAGGCAGTGTCAACTGCTATAGGTGTTAATTCACTCTCACTGAATGCATCACTTATAAACATGCCTTCATGGATTAAATAAGCCACTTCTGTGTCCAGTGAATTATCTTTTGCAGCATTCTTCTGTTGTGAAATCTCCAATTCTCTAGTTCTTTGGTTTTTGTCAAGAACTGAGAGAACAACACTGTGAATGACATTTAATGTTGCCTACAAGAAAACAAGATACATTTTTAAAGGATTTAAAATATCTTGCACTTAAAGTTCCCCAAAGTGAATTCTGCATATGTACTTTTGAACATATTAGAAATGTCTCAAGGTCATGCATGTAAGAATTTCTACCAATCTTTTAATAAACTATGACTTGTGAAAAAGAACTGCCCAAGAGAAATGGGTTCCCTAAAACTTAGGAGTATACTTCTGTATTTTAATTGATTTTGTAAATAGAAATCTCCCTAAATATATTGCAGATTTCTCTAACCTCTTAGATAGGTTACACTAAATACAACTTGCCTGTCAAAGAATCATATTCATTGATGTGCCTGCTTCAAAGAAAAAAAATCTGTATTTCTTACCATGCCTACCCTCACATCCATCTCTCTATTCATCTCATGCCTTTTCTCACTCTTCAGACATTCTGATTCTTTCTGTTCTTCTAAATTATATTGTTCCCATCCCAGTGACTTTGTTTTTTCCTGTTTGGAATGCTCTTCACCTTGATCTTTGCATAAGTGTTTCCTCTCATCACTCAGATTCTTGCACAAAGTTACTTCCTCAAAGAGGCCTTCTCTGATTCTTCTCCCAGCAACTTTATCCCATTACCCACTTATAAAAAAATAAGTTTTTATTATCTTTTTAACTTTTTAATTCTAGGTCTCCACTACAATGTTAGCTCTAAGATACTGGAATAGTGCTGAGTACATGGGAGGTACTTAATAAATATTGAAAGCTAGATGAATTGAGAGTAATTTTATGTAAATTAAGTCTTTATGAACTATTAGGAAATAAGGGGTTACTTGCCTACTTTAACATTCATGGTTGCATTCTCATAATTTGCTGTCCCCTTTCTCAAAACTCTTTATTTGTTTTTCAAGATCTACATGGTTCTAGGGAAGCAGACTCCAACATAAGGTCTTCAAAGACAGGATAAGAGTCTAAGCTAGTGAAATCAGCACATGGAACTACTGTGACCTGAGCTTAAAGCTAAAAAACATACACAGAAGACAAACTGAGAGAAATGCAGAGAAACAAAACCTAGGCTAGATAACATCATCAACTTTTCTATGAAACACCAGAAGTTGACCTACCTATAAATATTTTTCAGTTATTTAAACAAATAAATCCCCTTAATTGTTTAAAACACTTTGGCTTACGTTTTCCTGTTATTTGGAACTAAGAGCACTCTGAAAGATATGATAGCCCATACTACACACAGCAGAGATTCTATGCCTTCAAGGGCTATACTACCAAAGTGCCTATAGATACTGCTTTTTTTCCCCCCTTTCTCTTGATCAGTAACTTCTCTGATCAAAAGTGCTTCTTGCTACACTCCATCACTGGTGATTTTAATCTCCACTACTGTCTTAATCTTTTTTAAAAAAAGATTGATTTATTTAAAGATTTTATTTGTTTATTTACTTTTTAGAGAAAGGGGGAGGAAGGGAGAAGAGAGCGGAACATCAATGCATGAGAAATATATAGACTGGTTGTCTCTCACATGCCCCTAACTGGGGAACCTGGCCCACAACCCAGGCATGTGCCCTGAGAATTGAACCTGTGACCTTTTTGTTCATAGGATGGCGCTCAATTCACTGAGCCACACAAGCCACGGTTACTGTCTTAATTTTAATGTGCTTATTTCTCCATCTTTGTTTTGCCTTTCTTCTTCCCTTATTTATCCATCTTGTTGACTTTCTTTCAAAAAGACTATGATAGTTAGCATGGTCTTTCCCTTCCCAGCTATACAAATCAGCCTAAACAATGGAGTATAGACAACAAACAAGAATTTTAATAAAAATTCAAAATAGAATTAAAAGATGAAAAAAGTTGGAGGTCTCGTAGCTGAAAATGTGATGTCAAAACTTACTAAAAGATACTGTTATCAAAAGAGTACAGTACTAGAATAAATATAGACATAGAAATCAATGAGACAAAATACAGAATTCAAAAATAAACCCTCGCCCAGTCAGGGCACATGACTGGGTTGCAGGCCAGGTCCCCAGTGGGGACCACATGAGTGGCAACCACACATTGATGTTTCTCTCTCTCCTTCTCCCTCCCTTCCCCTAAATAAATAAATAAATAAATAAACCCTCGCATATATAATCAAGTGATTTTTTTAAAGATTTTATTTATTTATTTTTGGAGAGGGGAAGGGAGGGAGAAAGAGAGAGAGAGAAACATCAATGTGTGGTTGCCTCTCATGGGGTCCCCACTGGGGACCTGGCCCACAACCCAGGCATGTGCCCTGACTGGGAATCGAACCTGCGATGCTTTGGTTCGCAGCCCGCGCTCAATTCATATAATCAAGTGATTTTTGACAAGAGTACCAAGACCATTCAATGGGGAAAGGAGAGTCTTCAACAAATGGTGTGCCCTGGTTGGTGTGCCTCAGTTGGTGGAAGCATCATCCTGTAAACTGAAGGGTCACAGGTTCAATTCCCAGTCAGGGCACATGCCTAGATTGTGGGTATGTTCTCTGTCGGAATGTGTGTGAGAGGCAAACAATTGATGTTTCTCTCACACATCAATATTTCTCTTCCTTTCTCTCCCTCCCTTCTCCTCTCTGTAAAATCAATAAACATGTCCTTGGGTGAAGATTGAAAAAAAATGGGTGTTTAGAAAACTGGACACTCACATGCCAAAAAGCAAAGTAGGGCCCTTTTCTTACACTGCATATAATAGTTAATTCCATATAGATAGAAGATTTAAAGAACTAAAAAAATTAATTTTTATAAGAAAACGGGGGAAAGCTTCACAACATTGAATTTGGTGATGATTTCTTGGACATAATACCAAAAGCACAGGAAACAACAACAACAACAAAATAAACTCCATCAAAATTTAAAAATTCTGTGCGCCAAAGGGCACAATCAACAGAGTAAAAAAAGCAACCCACAGAGTGGGAGAAAATATTTGCAAATCATATACATGATAAAGAGTTAACAGCCAGAATATATAAATAACTCTTGTAATTCAAAAACAACACCTGATTAAAAAATGGGCAAAGAAGATATTTCTCCACAGAAGATATATAAAAATAGCCCGTAAGCACATAAAAAGATTAACATCACTAATCATTAGAAAAATGAAAATCAAACCAAAAGGCAGTACAACCTTATACCCATTACAAGGCTACTATCAAAAACAGAAAAAATAATGAGTGCTGGTGAGGATGTGGAGGAACCAGAATCCTTGTATACTACTGTTAGGAATATAAAACAGTATAGCTGTTATGAAAAACAGTATGGAGTTTCCTCAAACAATGAGAAACAGAATTACCATATGATCCAATAATTCCACTTCTGAATATATACCCAAAAGAACTGAAAGCAGCTATGAGATATTTGTTCTCTCACATTCATGGAAGCATTATTCACAATAGCAAAAGGCAGAAGCAACTCAAATGTCCACTGACAGAAGGGATCAACAAAATGTGGTATATACATATAATGGAATATTCGGCCTCAAAAAAAAAACAAAATTCTAACACATAAAACAAAATAAATGAACACTGAAAACATTAAGCTAAATGAAATAAGCCAATCACAAAAGGACAAATACTGTATAATTACACTTATATGAGGTACCTAGAGCAGTCAAACTCATAGAGGCAGAAAGTAAACAGTGGTTGCCAAGAGATGAAAGAAGGAGAGAAAGGGAAGTTATTGTTTTAATAGAGTTTCAGTTTTTTGAGATGAAAAAAGTTCTGTAAATGGATGGTGGTGATAATGGCACAACAATGTGAATGCTACTAAACTATACAATTAAAATGGTTAAGATAATACATTTTATGTGAGGAGTACTTTACCACAATAAAAAATTTCATAAAATACAATTAACAACAATATGAATTCTTAAGTCATTAATGATCACTCAAATATAAAATTTTTAAGGCCTCAACTTTTAATTTTTTTCTCTATTTACACTAAAAATATTATTTAAATGTTCTGGCTGAAATTTTAAGTTTTAATTTTTTTTTAAATAATTTTACTTCATGCTAAATTGATATATAGAATATCCTTTGTTTCTGAGAAATAAATATAAGAATATAGATAGTACATTAATAACCCTGGTAAATTAAATAAGAATTTCAAATAGTTTATCCCTGTAACATGGTAAACACCATTAAAAACAACACAATCTTTTCTAATCATAAAAATAATACCTCCTTGCAGAAAATTGAGGAAAAACAAAAATGAATAACAATTATAAATTAGACATACTCTTATCATCTAAAGATAACCATTAAGAAGACACGCTGTCTCTTTGTTCTATGAAGATGCAGGGATAAAAAATCTTTTTGACATACTGAAATCATATTGTATAAGTAGGTCTGTATCTTGCTTTTTCATTTAATGTTATAATAGTATTTAATTATTTTCAATAATTAAAAATTGTTAGCTGTATGACATTCCATTGTAATGAATATACCAGATATAACTTATTTCACCACTCCTCTATTGACAGACATCTGGGTTCTTCCAGTCTGTAGTTATTTTTAAATTCATTAAAAATGAACAGCTTATAATTAACATTATTTTTCAGTGAAATCATACCCTTACAAAATCACAAACTTGTATCAAAGATAAAGTAGTATTTAAAGTTTATATGTCATCTTCAAAGATGTCTTACATAAGTATTAGTTTAAGTGGTCTAAATATGAAAATGAGAAATTATAACTATGACAAATCACTGTATGTATACACATTAAAAACAGTAATCCCCCCTGTTCTTCAGGAATACATTCCAAGACCACCAGTAGATGCTGGAAACTATAAACAGTACTGAACCCTACATACACTATGTTTTTCCTACACATACATACCTATGATTAAGTTTAACTTATAAATTAGACTAAGAGATTAACAGCAATAATAATAAAATAGAACAACTATAACAACATATTATAGTAAAAGTATGTGAATGTGGTGATTTGTTTTAGGGGATCCCTTGCTGAAGTCTTGGTATTAGGCTCAATGCTTTCTGGTACAACACACTGCCATTGATAGAACACATTTTCTGTTCATGCCTTCCACCCACAAACTTGATGCCTTTTTCTTGTTAGCTAAGCACTTATGCATTGTCACCAGAACGTTTGCAGTTTGAAGTGCAACAGCAAAATTAGCACACAGTTCTTCCTTCTTCACAATTTCACTGATAGAAGATTCAATCTTACCATTGATCTTAGCAACCTCAGCATCCTTTTTCTTCCTTTCCTTATTAAGTCAAGAACTTTAACCTTTTCACTTAAAAGAAGCACTTTATGGTTTTTCTTTGGCATTACCAAATTTCCAGCATCACTACTCTCGTTCTTTGGGGCCATTACTAAGTAAAACAATGGTTACCGAACATAGCACTGCGATAGTGCAACAGTCAATCTGATAACCAACATGGCTACTCAATGACTAACAGATGGGGAGTGTACACAGCATGGATCTGCTAGACAAGATATGGTTCACATCCCAGGCAGTTTGGAGCAGGACCGCATGAGATTTTATCACAGTACTTAGAATGGTGAGCAATTTAAAACTTATGAATTGTGTACCAAACTGATCATTTCTGAAATTTCCCATTTAGTATTTTCAGACTGTAGCTGACCATAGGCAACTAAAACCATGGAAAGCAAAACTGTGAATGGGTGAGGGAGAGACTATAATAATTTGGCTTCGTTTAACTGATATAGAACCTAAAAGTGAAACAGCTACTTAAAAAATTTGGCCAATATTATGCAATGTGGGAGTTCTGTATATCCAGACATGTAATAATAGAAGTGTGTGATAATGTTGAGATAGGATACAAGAAAAAGTGGAAACATGACCTAGTTATTGAGCAATCCACAGATAAAGGGTTGCTATCTCTCATTATCAATGGGTAGGATCAACATTTTGGTAGGAGTCTAAATTAAGTATAGTGAATCACATTTTATAAAAATTTTCCCACTCTGATTGCAGAGTTACTCAAACAACAATAATAAAAAGCCATGTCATAGATAAGTACCAAAGTCCCCGAGACCATTTTAATGTGATACTCAGGAGATGCCGGCAATATTAACTAGTGCATATAACACAATACTGATACCTGATAATATCTGGTATGATAGATATTCAAAAAATATCTAATTTCACAAACAGCCTATTATACTCAGTAATTCCAAATGGTACTCTTATTAAAACATAATCCCAACCAATATGTCTTAGAGCAGGGGTCTATCCTGCTGTGAGGAACTAGGCCACACAGCAGGAGGTGAGCGGTAGGCTAGTGAGCAAAACTTCATCTGTATTTGCAGTCACTCCCCATTGCTCAAATTACCACCTGAGCTCTGCCTCCTGTCAGATCAGCAGAGGCAACAGATTCTCTGAGAAGCACGAACCCTACTGTGAACCGCACATGCGAGGATCTAGGTTGCCTGCTCCTTATGAGAATCTAATGCCTGATGATCTGAGGTGGAGCTGAGGCAGTGATGCTAATGCTGGGGAGCAGCTGCAAGTACAGATTATCATTAGCAGAGAGGTTTGACTGCACAGAGACCGTAATAAATCAATTGCTTGCAGACTTGTATCAAAACCCTATCAGTGAGGGTCAAGTGACAAACTGCATCGGGCAAGTGAGTTGATGTACTTCAATTGTACAGATGCATCTGGTGGCAGGCTTTAAGTCAGAATCCAACACTTATTTTAGTCCATATGTGGCCCACCCATTATAGATTTACCACTTTGTCCATGCCTCTTTCCCACACTGTGCACTTGTCTCAGTCACAGTTTTGGTAAGCCCACATGCTAACACTAGCAAAAATGAATAAAAAACAAATGTCCAACCCATTTGTGAATAAGCCAGGTGAACTGACTTCATTGGTGCTAGAACAGGATCAACTTTTCGAGATCTCAAATGACAGTGGCCTTAGAAGTGTGTTTGAGGCAACTTCAAATCTCCATACATTCTAGATTAAAGTCAAGGCAGAATAGCCTGAGATTGCTACAAAAACACCGAAAAGTCTGCTTCTACTTCTAGCATCCTATCTTTGTGAAGCAGGGTTTTCTGCAGTGATAGCAACCAAAATGAGATTATGGAGTACACTGGACATAAGCAACACAACTTCCAGTGTCACTGTGTCCCATCACCCCCAGATGGGACGATCTGGTTTCAGGAAAACAAGCCCAGGGCTCCCATTGATTCTGCATTATGGTGAGTTGTATAATTATTTCATCATACATTATAATGCAATAACAATAGAAATAAAGTGCACAATAGATGTAATATGCTTGAATCATCCCAAAACTATTCCCTCCTCCATCCTTGGAAAAATTGTCTTCCATGAAACCAGTCCCCAGTGCCAAAAAGGTTGGGGACTGCTATATTAGAGTCTGTGACATTTTTTTCTTCTGAAAAATGCTGTATGATACATTCTTTTCCTTATACTGAGTGGTCTAAAAGTAAGTGGTTTTGATTAAGGAGATAAAGTAATTAAATGTAATACATGATCCTTGACTAGATCCCAGATTGAAAAATGAAATAAAAACCTGCAATAAAAGAATTAATAAAGCAATTTAAATATGAACTTATGTTTTAAAAAATGTCATTATTACCAACACTAAATTTCTAGAAAAATTTAGTTTAGGTTCGGGGCAAATTTTTTTAATGTTTTACAACAGTTGACCTCTAGATAATCTAGAGATTCAAGTATCACAAAATCATAAGAGAAAATATTATTGTATAACATTTAATGCCAAGCAGACATATTTCTTCTTACTATAAAATAAATATCTAAATTATAAAAAGTACCAAAATATTCTGAAATACTTTAAATCTTATTGAAAACCAAGTCTCTTAGAAAAATTACAAGAACAAGGAAATTGTTTTATTCCAATTGATTCTACATATATTTATAAATCTAGAAAGGTGACTTAATTTAGGGATATTCTGGATAAACTGAGAATCACATAAGCTTACCTTAACTCTCTGTAGGAAAACTATAAACTTAGAGAAAATATCCTTTAGCAAATCAAACCACTGAGGGAAATTCAACATTCTCATCTGATCTGCAAGCCTAGGAAAAAAAATTCAAACAAAAATAATGATTGTCTTTGGGCCAAATGATATATGAACGAAACCTACAAATTAAAGGAAGCTATACTAAATACTATTTAGTAAGAGAAGAATTAGGTAATTTTATCTAGATACCTAACTAACATCATAAAATTGAGTTGAAGTCAATTACCAAACGTCTCCTCCTTGTTTAAACATCTCTAAGACTAGTCTAGTCAAGTATACTGATTTAAGAATCTTATATAATTCCATGTGAGCATGATTCGTGACCACCAGATAAAAAGCCATAGAGAAGTAAACCAATTTTGGTTTAAGGTGGAGAAGATATATTCTGAAATATATAAAAATAGGAATATAACATCTCCCTTAATAAACTTAATAACCTACTTTTCTAATTACAAACTAAATAAGTATTTTTCCACATATGAAATGGTGGCTAAGAGCATGAGCTCTTGGGCCACTCTGCCTTGGTTCAAGTTCCAGCCTAGCCATATACTAATTGTATGACTCTGGATAAATGACCTAACCCCTCCATGCTTTAATTTTCTCAACATAGGGAAAGTAGCAAAACTTACCTTATATGGTTGCTCTGAATATTCAGTTAAGTTAATAAGAAATACATAGTATAGTTCATGGCGCACAAAAAAGTGCTATGTAAGTATTAGCCAGTATCATATTAGTATACATATATGTGTAATATATACTAGATATAATATATACACTAATTAAGTATGAGTATAACATATAATCATATAGCCAATATTTACATAGCTGATACCAATCAATTAACTTTAAGATAAAAAATTTATGTAAAATAGTTCCATAAAAATATTTTATAGTACCACAATGTCTAATTACTCTAAATTTTTAATGACTACTGCTGCAGCTTATAGTTTATTTCCCAAAGATACTCCTATACTTGATATACAGAAGGTTCTCTACTTGAGAAAACTCCCTAGAGAGTAAAAAAATTAAAAATAACTGACTCTCCCTGTCTATAGGGCTTTTAACAGTCCCAATTAACTTAATTTTTCCAACTACTGTACTAGTGCTTCTGGAATTATTAGTGTTGCTTCAACTAATTCTGAAACTGAGTTTACACTAGGTAATACTGTGGAAATTAAAACTCCACAATCCTCATTCTATGAGTCTAACCTAGAGAAGTTTCACAAGTTGTCCATATGGCTATTCATATCTTAGGCCAGTTAATCAAGTTTATGTATCTATATGAATAAGGTATTCATAGTCATAAAATATTTATCACTCTTCTCAAAAGAATAGGAATTTCAAGGGTGAAAAAAATTACAGACATGGCAATTCCAAATTGTACTCAAACTTCTCAAAGCCAATTAGAAGCTGTGTTTTAATTATTTGGCCAAATAATTTAAATTTAACACTGCTATTGCTCTGAAATGGATTTTTCAGTCTCCCCCCTACATACCTACACTGTATCCTCTCTCTGCCCTTGGAGGCTGACCTGCTGGGCTTGGCCAATGAGGAGCCCTTACAAAAGACTGGAAGGAAGAAAGGTGCTCATAGCTCCATCTCTGCTTCCCGAGGGTTGCCTTCCAGATGACTGCCTCCTTCCAGTGAAGATCACTTCAACTACTGCATGTCTTTTTTTTTCAACCAATACATGCCTTTCTTCTTCTGAATTTCAACTGTTCTCTTCCCTTGTCTGTGTCATCATTTCTGCTACTGATCAACTACAACCTAATATTTATACTTACTTCATAACAGCATCTGTGTCTAGTTCTTCTATTTGTGAAACTTTATTAATCACACACTGCAAAATTTAAAAAAAATGTGATTAATGTGAATTCTAAGTATTACATGGCATGTTCAATTATATATTTAAAAGGGCCTCAACGGGCTAAACAGTAAAAAAAGTTAAAAGTATTATTTTGAAAATAAATATAAAAAACACATTAAATTAAAAGGGCTTCAATAACTCTGATAATCATTTTACCAGATTTCTCTTGTGTCTCTTTTGCACACCTCAAAGCATTTACAACACTTCAGCATTACTGTTATCCTATTAAATAATTATTCCAGGGTAGCTTGACTTGTATTAATTAAAGTCCTCTACTATTTAAAACTACTCAAAACATAAAAGAATACAGAACAGAGCTATAATACTTAGGAATGATATATAAGCCCCATGTTAAAATTCCAAATAACATGACAAATTTCTGTATATTGATTTTGTATCCTGCTACTTTACTGAATTCTTTTATTCTATTAACTTTCTGGTGGATTCTTTTTTTTTTAAGATTTATTTATTTTTAGAGAGGGGGAAAAGAGGGAGAGAGAGAAGGAAACATTGATACGAGAGAAACATCTATCAGGTTGCCTTCTATCTGTGCCCCAACCAGGGACTGAATTCACAACACAGGCATGTGCCCTGACCAAGAACTGAACCAGTGACTTTATTTGGAGGACGAAGCTCAACCAACTGAGCCACACCAGTAGGACTTTGGTGGATTCTTTAGGGTTTTCTATATATAGTATCATGACATCTGCAAATAGTGACAGTTTTATTTTGTCCTCTCTGATTTGGATGCCTTTTATTTCTTTTTCTTGTCTGAATGCTTTGACTAGGGCTTCCAGTACTATGTTGAGTAACAGTGGTGAGAGTGGGCATCCTTGTCTTGTTCCTTCCTAATCTTAAAGGAAAAGCTTTCAGCTTTTCACCATTGAGTATGAACTTAACTGTGAGTTTGTCACATATAGCCTTTACAAGTTGAGGTAAGTTCCTTCTATGCCCACTTTGTTGAGTTTTTATCATAAATGGATGTTGAATTTTGTCAAATGCTTTTTCTGCCTCTAGTGAGATAACCATAGGATTTTTATCCTTGGTTTTGTTGATGTGATGTGTCACATTGTTTTTTGAACACTGAACCACCCTTTCATCCCTGGTATAAATCCCACTTGATCATGATGTATAATCTTTTTAATGTGCTGTTGAATTCAGTTTGCTAGTATTTCATTGACAATTTTGTTCATCATGAATATCAACAGATAAATGGTCAAAGAGGATGTGGTATATATATTGTACAAGGGAATATTATGTGGCAATAAGAAGAATGAAATCTTGTCATTTGTGACAACATGGATAAATTTAAAGGGTATTATGCTAAGTGAAGTAAGTCAGACAGAAAAAGACAAATACTATATGGTGTCACTTAATGTGTGGAATCTAAAAATAAATAAAACAAATAAACAAACAAAATAAAACATAAACAGATTCACAGAAACAGAGACCAAAGGGATGATTACCAGAAGAGAGAGGGTGAGGAGATGAGTGAAAAGAGAAAGAGAAATACAGTCAATAATACTGTGAAAAGTTTGCACAGAAACAGATAATTACTATAATTAGTGGACTGATCACATTATAAGGTATAAAAATGTCAAATCACTATATTGTATACTGGAAACTAATATAACTGATATAATATTGTATACCAACTAGACTTAAATTTAAAAAATTATTTTAATTCCAAAAGAAGTTTATTTTGGAAGTTATGTTTCCTTGCAATACACACATTTAAAGTTTTAAAAAAATGCTTAGACTTCATGAGAAGTCTGGGCATTAATTTAAAAAAATAATTATTTAAAAGTATAATATACACAGAAAATTGTACAAGTTATTTTTATAACTCAATAATTTTTCACATTGGGGTATACCTGTGTAAGCACAACTCAGATCATGAAACTGAATACTGCCAATAAGCTACTCTCCTGCTCCTCTCCTAGTAACTATTTCCTCCCAAAAGTCACTACTATCCTAATTTCTAATACAACAGATTAATTTGGCCAGTGTTTGAAATTCACATAAGTGGAACCATACAGTATATATTCCTTTATGTCTGGTTTCTTTGGCTCCACATTCTGTATATGATATTCATCCATACTGTTCCATGTAATTTATTCATTCTCATTGGTGTGTACTATTTAACTGCATAAATATACCACAATCCTATTTATCTTTTACTGATAATAACTTTTGAAAACAAATAGTGCTGCCACCAAAAGTCTTTGGTGAACTTACATATGCATTCAGAGTACTCAGGTATTATGCTGGAGCAGAAATGCTAAATCAGAATAGCATATATTTAGTACTAGTAGATACTGCCAAAAATTTTTGAAAGTGGTATCAACAATTTTAAAATAACATTTGAAAGAGTAAAAGATGGGATGATTGTAATCTTTTATTTGGTTTGTTTTATTTAAACATTAAAAACTCAGTAATGTCATTCAACTTAATGATGATCTTTACTAAGCCTAGTAAATACATTTTAAATTGTTCTTTTTCATATACAGAAAAACTGAAGTTTAGTGAATAAGATTTATCTTAGTAAAAAAACATCAAAACAAAGATCAGGGAAGACTAAAAAACATGGATTTGAGTTTACAATTATGATTTCTGAGAGATCAGGGTAAGATGAAATGGACATTTATCTATTACTGGTGACGGTACATATTGGTAATTTCTAACAATTTAAAAACTGGACACTTTCTGACCAATAATTCCACTTTTAGAAATCAGTTATAAGGAAACAGTCTTATGAAAAAAACCAAAATTTTATACCACAGACATTTGTCACAATGCTCTATATAGTAGCAAACTGAAAACAACCTAAATATACAGCATAAAGAAATGGTTAAGTAGGTTTAACTAACATAATGTTGCTGAAAATTTATACAATCACTAAAAATGATGTTTATGAAGGCTTACATAATGAGAATATGCTTGTGTTTCTAACTGAAATATATGTATAAATCAAAATACTATATACAGTATGATAGCAACAGTGAGAAACATTAGTAACAATTTACACTTAGAAATATTCTTATTAGATGATAATCTTTTGGCTGATAGGTCTATGTTTTTTTCTATTTTTCTACATTTTAAATTTTTTAATAAATGAGAAAATATTACTATTATACTACAGAGTCCAGCAGAAGTAAGGCCTGCTTGAGTAAGGCTGGTAGGGTAATAATATGAGTGTAATAATTTATAGTTTTAATTTGAACATTTCACCTAAAATGTCATATGGTATACTTCAGTGTGATACTGTTATATTACAGAATTACATGCTTATGATTTTGGAACAAAAAAGGGGCATTATTTGTGCTGGACCCTGTATATTATTTTTAGGATCATGTAAAAATAAACTTCACAAAAGATTCTAGACCAAATTAGATCAAGTAAAAAAATGTACAATTACCTGTTTAATGATATTCTTTGCCGTAATAATCATTTCTTCACTATAGATTTCTAAAAAATTAAGTTTTCTTTGTTTTAAAAGTCCAAATACAAGAGACACTAGTCTTTCCTATCAAAATAAAAGAAGAGTATGTAACTTCACACTTTAAATATCAAATAGGCAGAAATCTCACAGGCAGTGTTGTAACACTGACAGAAATCTCACAGGCAGAAATACTAAATATCAAGGGTTTTATGTTTTGATGCTCAGAACTCTATCTTTCACGTGGTATTTTCTAGAACCCTAAAAAAAAACCCTTCCATAGCAATCTTGTCATCAGATTTTTGGAGTTGGTGTTCCAAAACAGGTCAATCCTATTCCACAGCAGTGGATCAAATGAAGCTGGTTTGGAGGCAAAACAATCTTATTAGAGTATATTCTGACCTAGTTTCAAGTAGCTAGAAAGTATCCTTTGCAGACCCTGATGACCAATAAATACTCTGTGATCCATGTGCTTTCCAATTAGTGGTCTAGAAGACTACAATGATGACTTGGACTATCTGTGGAACTACAAACAGGTAAAAATATCTCTTAACTACTTAGACTGCTATCAGCTTTCTGGATTCTTTACTAGTTCTTGGCAGTAATCAGCACTGAAAAGTTACCAGGTGAGTAAAGCTGGGATATGATATATTTGTATATGCATATACATAAAACATGTTCATAATATATGTTCAGTGAATGACTAGAGAATGACTGGTGAGTTACCATATAATAATGATTACTTTTTAAAAGATATACTCCAATACATGCTAACACATGGATATATGTTAACTTGTCCTATATCTACATTTTAAACTTGATTTGCAAGTTAAATAAAGACCTCATTTTAATTCCAATTTCTAATTAGGCTATGAAATTATTTTATTCTCTAATTTCACAGAATAAACAATTATGGTACTTGCTAATTGTCATATAGTGAAGGACTTCATAAGTCAAATAGAGGCTGAAATTTAATGTAATTTTTTTCACTATAATCTGAGAATGTGTTCTAAACTAAGGAAGTTAGGAATTAGCACTAAGCAATGACAAATTTCATTCCACTTCAAAATACATACCTCTTCTAAAATCTGACAGTCATCTTCCAGTGGTCTATTTAAGTCACTGTGAGAATAAGTAGAAAATTCTGCAACCATCATTTTATCTATCAGTTTTTCTAATTCACAAAGCTGTGATCCCAAATGCCTACAAAGGAGGAAGAAATGTTATATACAGTCAGTCATTAAAAGTCCAAATTCACTCCACAATTAAGGGAACTAGTAGGCAAAACTTCTCTGACAGTACTTGTGCAGTAATGTGATGTTTTAGTAAAATGGAGTTAACTTAACAAAAATAACTGCAATAGCTTCACATCACCTCCCAAATTCTATTTTTTTCTTTAACATACAGATACATGTGTTATAGGAAACCTGGCTCCAGAAACTTCATGACTGCTTTCTTGTTTACTTTTACAGATAAAATATTCAGATAGTCTAAGTCCTTTCCTTTTTAAAAAAATTGATTTGAGAGAAAGAGAGAGAGAAGGGAGTCAAGTCCTTTCTTCATTAACCATTTACTGTTAATTAACCATTAACCAATTAACCAATTAACCAATTCATTAACCATTAATCAATGCCAGTAGCTCCCAAGCCATTTATTTATTCAACAAATACAAGTACCTACTATGTGCCAGATCCTGCTCTGGGTACATATATCTGAAGGACTAACCAGAGAGACAGACTAATGTACTTCAATCTCTGTCATCATGTTTGAGTTACTTGCAATACCTCTAAGGTCAATAAACTGAAAGTCATTAGAACACAAGACTAAAAATACAAAAATACTGAACTACAATCTACATATGAAACCTTTTATCATAAAATGTTTCTTTTTCATATACCTCTAATATTTGCAGATCCTAGCTAGGATTAAGGCAAGAAGGACTCTAATCTGGGCAGAGTTGTGGGGATGGTAAAGGCAAGTATCACTATTTGGAACCTTTAGAAAAAGCATGCACTGTCCAAATGACAAGAATGGTTCCATAAAGTCCCTGCTTTGCAGGGCACTAAGGATGAGTACCTTCATATACAAAGGAATATTTGCTACACAATCTAATAGCTTTACTTATTTATTTACTTACTTAATTTTAGAGAGAGGGGATGGGAGGGAGAGAAACAATGATCAGCAGCCTCCTGCACACACCCCACTGAGGGACCAAACCCAACAACCCTGACCAGGAATCAAACCCATGACCTTTTGTCTTGTAGGACGACACCCAACCAACTGAGCCATACCAGGCAGGGTTAATAGTTTTATAAAAACAATGGGTTGAAGAAACCTAGGTATCTAGTTGGTCCAAAGTATTCCAAAAATTAAGTGATACAGAAGACCATTGGGAAATTTGTTTATACCCCAGGATAAAAAAAAAATTTTTTAAGTTCTATCTTTGGGGGAAATTTTTAAACATTCATATTTAAATTTTTTAAAATTTAAATTCATGTTTAAATATTTTAAATTTAAGGTTAAATTTAAACATCTATAATTAAATTAAATAATAAACATTTATATGCACACACATACATACTACATTTACTTAAAATAACATAAATTTGTATTTTGCAGTATGAAAATTATATTTCTTATGGCTAATTAGAAGACTAGTAAGGTTCTCATAGATGGTACCAACATCTCATAATTATTAGAACATATCCACCAGTACAAAAGAAAGCAGTGTCCTAAGGGGAATTTGGCAGTGTCTAGCAAAATTACATAGGCAAATAGTCTTTGACCTAGGAATCTCACTTCTTGGAATCTGTCTCAGAGATATACTGGTAAAAAATACAAAAGAATAAACATTCATTACAGTACCATTAACTGCAAAGGAATATAAACAACCCACATGTTAACCAATAGGGGCTAGCTGAATGTATTATAGCAGACACGACATGCTTTTAAAAGAATTGAAGAATACCAGATAATATACTGTATACTGCTACAGAGCAGTTTCTCAACCTCTTTTCACTATTGCCACCCTAATCAACAACTGCCCCCCCATGATATTTTAGTATCACAGATATACTACATATCTGTTTATATACTGTAGTCCTTTGGAGGGCCACAAACCATTGTAATATCCAAGATTTTTTCACCCTTCAAGAACCAATTTTGCCCCTATGGGGTGATATCCTTGACCCCTACTGAGAATATATACTGTAGAGTCATCTCCAGGGTATACCAGGGTAAGGTAAAAACAGCAAAGTGAAAAAAATGCACAGTATGCTAATGCTTATTTTAGATGAGGAACAGGTGGAGACATGAATGGATGGATGGATGGATGAAGGAGGGGAATGAAAGGATGGAAAAATATTAACTAAAACTTTTTAAAATGATGACCTACAGAGGTAAGTAGGGAGGAAAGGGACCAGGACAGAAATTAAATTTCTATGAATATCCTTTGTTTCACAGATTTTACTTTGGAAGCATGAAACTATTTAACATAGTTATAAAACAACATTACATCTTGAAAGATCAAACCTTATATATCAAAAGCAAATGAAACAAATAAACTTAACTGTATACTGAGTTAGTGGTAAATTTACCCAAAGAGGAATTATTTCAATGGACATTAAAACATGGTAATTTATCAATTCATTCAACAAAGGACATATCCTTAAGGAAAAGAAATCCTATATTTGTAGTAATCATATTGTTAGTTCTAAGAATATTCTATTGATATTGGGAGATAAAACAAATAAGTAATTATGTTGACATCATTAGGAACCATAGTTTTCAGCCTGTTCAAAAGGATATATAGGTAAGACTAAATTCTATAATCCTGAATTTAAGTTGAAACTATCAATACAAACTCAGATTTCTTTTCTTTATAAAAGGAAAATTATTTTCTAGCTGTGTCTACTACAAATTACCTCTGGTTCCCAGACTGTAATTTTTAAATACCATTTCCTACTAAAAGAAACTAGAGTTCCTTAGAGAAGTGGAAGATTACAAGTCTGGGACAGAAAATATATGAATATCTTGTCATAACACAAAGTAAAGAAACAATCAATGACTACTCATGGAATCATGTCAAAAGGACTCAAGAATGAATTGGAGGAGGTTCTTCCAAAAGACAGAAAAATTTCTGAACACTGATAAAAATAAAAACAGCAAAGAATTTAAACACTTCAAATATATATAAATTCATGTGTTTATAAAAATATTTTTTAAACTCATCAGTCACCTTTAGAAGATGCTAGATTTTCAAATCATTTTTAAAAAAGTTCTAAGTAAGTGAAGATTCTAGAATTTATTCTGCCTACACTTATAAAAAATGTACTTCAAAGTTATCAAATAATTATTTTGTAGAAATATAGCTTTAAGGAAATATTCCAGTTAGTAAATGAATAATGAAGTACAGAATTAGAATATCATGATTTGAAACTCTAAATGAGATGATAAATCTAGGCAATGATCATTAAATATCTGTTAATAGCACAAAAAAGAGAGACAACCAGATATATGCTTCTTGACTGAAATACACACCACTACCTATCAGGTGCTCTTGATGAAAAGTAAAACTTAAATCTGATCAAGCCTTTAAATGTAACTACCAGTTTATAGAAAACATGGGCAAAAGAAAAACATGATAAACATGGGGATGTGGCAATATCCAGACTGTGAGAAGGCTTTACAACACAATTCAATTTCTTCAATAAATATTTTGAAAGGGAGAATACACAAGAATGGAAAACTATATATCAAGACACTTGAAATATATCAACCAACTGCAACACTCTACCAAAAAATTAAAAAAGAAAAAGACAGTGAGTTGAAGCCTTGTATACATATTATTTGGATCCTGATTTCAACAAACACTATAAAAAAGAATTTTGAGACAAACAGGGAAATCTGAAAACTCACTAGGTATGTGAAAATATAAATATTAGTTATGTTTTTAAAGATATTTTTCTTTCAAGATACATAATGAAATATTTATAAATAAAATGAAATAATGTTTTGAATTTGTGTCCAATCCAGGAGTGGAGGGGCACAAGGAAAATGAAGTTGGCCATCAGTTTGTTAACTCCCAGGTGATATACAATGTATTCAGCTTCATATAACTCTCTACATAATTTCCTCTATTTCTGAGTATTTTGAGTTTTCAATAAGGTTTTTTTTAAGTAGTAACATGGTAGGACATAAATCTACCCATAATTTTACCATTGATTGGTTCTCAATTTTTATGAAAATCAGATAGATTTCTTTTTAAGGCACATTAGAGGTTACACTCAGGTATGTGTTACTACCTTCAGGAATGAATGGTTTTCTACAAATCCCGGCATAGAATTATGATAAGAAGTCAATATGATTGTATCTACCGATATTTGGGCATCAAAATAATAAAACTGTAATTTCAGCATAATAACTTATATGAAAGTTTCTGTTTAATCTCAATATTGTCTTAAATAACTGAGAACCTTTATTCTTATGCATTTTTAACTACTTTTGAAGTCTAATAAATATAATTAAAAAGAACAGATATAAATTTCAATACTAACATCAGATAGTATTTCATAATTAAAGGTATGTAATATACACACAAAGATATGTCTAAACAAATCTTTAAACAAACTTCCAGGATTAAAATGTTCTACAAGACTCACATATTCATCCTTGCTCTGTTTTTCTATTCTTGACTACTATGACAACAGATATAATAATAACGACCCACACATTATTAATCTTATTGAAAATATTTAACAAAGCTGTTAACAGCTCATTTTAGAAGTATATATCCTAATAATCACATACAGTAACTTAGGGTGGTAAAAGAAATCTACTGAAACAATAAATAACTAAAATAACACTTTCTGAAAAAAGTACTTAACTGCTTTACATGCTAAAAAAATTGGCATAACACCAATACTTCCTACTTTGACATGCCTCAATTTGTACATTAATTCAGATCTTCTACTAAACTGTAAAGGTCACTACAATGACCTTTGTGCTGCTTTTATCAGAGAAACATATATCAATAAACTCTACAGTAATATTAGTTTTATCAAATAGCAGAAACTCTGGTTTTTGGCTTCACCCTAGAGCATACAATTTGAATGCTTTCTTACTACAATGTTTTGAAGATCTAAATTATAGATTATATCAGGATCAAAGACTTTTTTTATGTACCTCTGATAATTCCAATAATAAAAATCTCTTAAATGGAATCCCAAGATGACCTCAAATCAATGAAAGCACAATTAACTGGGACATACAACCAACTGAATGTTTTCCACCTTTTCTTTAAAAAAAAAAAAGGTTTATGACTAGGAAAAAAGCTAGTTTCATTACCTGGTACAGAGTACCAAAGAATTTTAAAAATGTTCTTAGGTTTTATAGTAGTGGTAGTAATAGAGTAATTGTGGTATTAAGTAGCAAGGAAAAAAGTTAACAATGGTGAAAACAGAGTTTCTACATAAAACTTTACAATAAGAAAGAGCAAATAACAACACTGCATCCTCAAATTTGAAGTTTTTGTATGTCAAAACCTGCAAGATATCCAAGTTCAAATACATTCCCAAGTTTATAATGACTTTTCTGTATTACATCTGCTTAACAAACAATTCAATGTCATTAACTGCAGCAACACTTTTAGTTAAAAGTAGTATAGATCACAAATGATGTATTTTGTTATACTGATTACCAGAAATTTTTTACTGCTAATAGCAAACTTATGTTCCATGAGTAGTGGTTAAAAATATTTATGCCCTAATAATTCAAAGTGCCCAGTTTTCAACAATTGAGGCAGTAAAATCATTTTAAAAATTTTTTAATTACAAAAATCAACAAAGGTACAAAAGATCCATTTTAATAATTATGAATTATTCAATGAGCCAAAATTTCCCACTGTGTAAATTACTGTCCATATTCAGAAGAGGGAATTAAACTGAGATTTTTATACTGATTAACAGATACACTGTACCCCTAACACATTAGTAGAGCCCTCTTTGAATAGACAGGAAGACATTTTAGTTGAAATTTTTGTTTTTATTAAAAAGAATAAAATTATGTAAGAAGATACTACCACTTTAATTCCAAATCCTGAAAAAGTAGAGTACCCAATGGTAATTTAAAACCAGGCTTCTCAATTCTAGTGCATTTTAGAGTCTCCTAAAAAGCTTTAAAAAAAGGCAGCTGTGAAGGCCTTACCTTCTAGAAAGTCTAAGTTAATTGATTTGGATGGGGTGTGGCATGCTTTTTATTGTATAAAGCTCCTCTGAGAGTTTTAATATGCAGCTAGGATTAAGAACTACAGTCATACATAAACTATAAATGGTTAACTAGGGACAGTGATTATGAAAAGTGAAGGAAAGTTAAAAAGAATACGACAATGATACCAAGAGTCAACATACATTAGATAATACTCTGGATCATTTAGATTCCATAAATACATAATAGGATGTATTTATGACATCTTGCCCAAGACATTTAGGGCCCATTAGAAAAATCCTTTTTTAAAGAAAATCACAAATAGCAAAATATGGAAGAATATTATTAAATTTCATTAGCATATAAGCAAAATGCCCTGGAGGTTAAGAAGTCACAAAAATGTATACAGAAAATATCAAGGTCAAAAATATAGAAAGAATGAGAAAAAATACATAAGTATTTTTTTAATACCACTGACTAGAAAATATGATATTTTCAGAAAAATTATACACAAATAAAACATTCAAATTCTTTTTAAATAGAGATTTGCAATTGTAGTAATTTGACCATTGAAGGATTTTGATGGCAAAGTTCCCTTTAAAAGTGTTAGGAAAAGAACAGTTGAAAGCAAACCTGGACTAAGACCTTTCAAATGGAAAGACTATTAATCCAACAGAATTAATCCAACAAATTAATCCAATAGAATCCTTGGTGCTACTGAAAGCTTCTTTTGGCCCTGGCTGAGTAGCTCAGTTTGTTAAAGAATCATCCTACTACACCAAGGTTGCAGATTCAATCTTCACCCAGGGCACATACTAGAATCAACCAATGAATGCATAAGTTAGTAGAACAACAAACTGATGTCTCTCTGTGTATGTGTCTCTCTCTTTCTAATAAATAAATATTTTAAAAACAGATTTCTTATTTTAAATAAAGCTCTATGCTTTTCTAAGCTATGCCCCACAAACATGACTAAAATTTGTTCTCTAGTATGAAAAAATAGGAGGAAAGTGTGTGGAATTCAAGTACAGTATCTCTTATCCTCTAGTGGGAAAGAATAACCATGTTAATAAACTAAGAACACACCTTACACCACTAATGCCTATAGTAAACAAGAGACCTAAAGTACATGTTATCCTAAGTGATCAAATATAGAATCTAAACTATTCTTAAGCTTCCAAATAAAGTTAAATGGCCCTAAAAATAACTGTGAATCTATAAAAGTTAAAAAAATGTTGATATTTAACAGCTTTATAGCAAAAGGAACGATAAAGTCAAGAAAGTAAATCAAATAGATTTAAACAAAACAGTATTTAAAACAAAACTGTGTTGTAATATGTCAGCCTTAAACTACTTCAACTAGAAGACAGTATTCTTTACTAGAAAAACATTTTCTTTTACAGTACTTCTGTTTGAAAATCATGTGCATATAAAGATGTTTATCAGAAGTTTCTGATACCACACTTTTATACAGTGATAACCATACTGGAACTGACATTTGATAGCTTTACAGAAATGTTTTATATGAAGAATAAACACTCTTTATACATGTGTAGGTTCTAATAAAAATAACAGTAAACAAATATTTGAGCAAAATGTAGACCATCAGAGTACTTGAAAGTTCTTTTAAAAATCATTTAGAGCACATCCCCAAATAACATTCATTGAACATCCTTTTGTTATAATGTTAAGAAAAAAAAAAGACTCCCAGCAGGGGCCAATGTCTGAGTAATTTTTGCAGGTCCTCTCCAAGTCTGTGTGTGTTTTTTCTGGGCACTTCAATTTCCTTCCACATCCCAAAGATGTGCATGTGAAGTGACATGGCATATCTAAACTATCCCAGCCTGAGTGAGTGTGGGAGTGGATGTTAATATGACTCAGGTGCAAGAATGTCTTGTTCAGAGTTGGTTCCCACCTTGCACCCTGAGCTGCTAGGAGAGGCTCCAGCCACCTGAAATGCCCTGAACTGGAATAAGAAGGTTGGAAAATAATTTTCTTACTTGTTTGTATTAATGTTCTTAAATGTATTCATAGCTCACATTTATTTTAATGTTTACTATTAGAAGTGTTTTGGAGTCTAAGTTTGGTGATGTTTCTGTGACCAGAAATATGCCATAGGAATTAACTCTAGTTCATATCAATCAGCCTGTGGTAAAACTGGTTTTGTTATACATCATCTTGCTGAAAGTCACAGTTTCCAAGAACCCATCAATGACATTAAGTGAGGGCTTACAGTACATCTTTTTATGAAGAACATTTTTCCATTCGAGTTAAGGTACAAACAAAAAGAAGGTTGAAAATACAGGTATACTCTTCCTTGACTCAAAATAAATAGAAGATTATGAAATTTTCATTCCATCTTCTAATAAGACATACTGGGAATAAATAACAACCCAGTTTTTAAATATTTTCTAGATAGCTTTGGATAACTATACTTTTTATCAACATTATTGGGCATAAATTTGAGTTAAGGAAAATAAAATTTAAAAAATTGCATGACTTTTAGGGTAAAAATTAGAACAATTTTAGAATATGTGTTTAGCAGGCAAGCATTTGATCTTTCATTCTATTCTCAGTACTGTCCTATTCAGAGGATAAAGCACTTCACTCTGTAGAACTGGATCCCCAATATTCATTAACATTCATGATATTATATAGTAGTGATACTTGAAAAACACAGGTTCTATCATTACAGAAGTCCATTTTACTAAAGTAGCTACACAAGTTAGTATTATTTGTTTAAAAAATATATTTCATATACATTCACAAGAGAAATATTTAAACTATCAGAGGTAAAAAGGAAACTAAAAATCATTTAGTCATCCTGGGTTCCATGCTGGAAAATCCAAAGTAGGTTTCAAAGTACTATGAACCAACCAAAATTGCTTGTAAAATTTTATGTACAGGGTTATTTTTATGAAAAGAAGGTCTAAGCACAGCTTTCAACAGATTCTCAAAGAGGTTTGTGGTTCAAACTTTTTATATAAACATTCAAGCCTGATTAGTTTCCTCCACTAACATTAGAGCTCCATAGCAATCTGTATCTTCATCATCTTACTGTATTGCATTGTATCATAACTACCCAGTAATTTGTCTCCTCTCCTGCCAAATAAATTGTAGAAACAATGAAAGCAGAGAACATCTCTGCTTTGTTCATGGCTATATTTTCAGTATTGTCTTGTGTCTGACAAGTAATAGGTGATCAAAAACCGTTTTTTCAATGAATGAATCAATTATTTCTGTAATTAAAGTTGGGATAAGTTTTTTAAAATGCCTCCTAAATAAATGTTCCAATTTCATATTCATATGTAATAGTCAACAATAAATTATAATTAAAATAAGCTTACATTGAAGCAAAGTTTTCCAGAATATATTAAATATCTTTTTAAGTTACAGAGCATATTATCTTCTATAATACTTCTTTACACTCAGCAGTGTAAGATCTGGATGGGTTTCCCAGCAAATAGAAACATTTTTACAAGGACACTGCAAGCCTACTAACTGAATG
The DNA here is from genome assembly GCA_028533065.1 of Trachops cirrhosus. Classification (NCBI taxonomy): domain Eukaryota; kingdom Metazoa; phylum Chordata; class Mammalia; order Chiroptera; family Phyllostomidae; genus Trachops; species Trachops cirrhosus. The sequence goes on along the minus strand of CM052543.1, from coordinate 108,312,859 downwards.
AAATTGTGATGGCTTGCAACTGGTTTATCTATAAATTAAACATTTTGTCATGACCTCACATAAAATAACTAAAACCCTAAACTTAAAGGTATTTTTAAAATAAGAACTTAGGGGAAATTGAGTCTTTTCCATCACCATGTGGAATTTTTTTGTAATGTGATAAACAGACTGAAAATCGGAAATAAAATAATTATTAAATTTAAAACCTATTCAAGAGCTTTTAAAATGAACTTAATTTTAGATATACTGGTATTCCTTCCTCTACCTTGATCTACTATCTTGACAAAAAACCATTTCAACATTTTCAAAATTGTGATTTCATTGACTTTATCTACTAGAAAATTTAATTTTGCTTCTCCATCCAAATGTCCCTATAAATATTGTTCCTTATGGGTTTTGTTCAACTAAGACTAAAATATCAGAATGATAACATTACTAAATAGATCAATCTGGAAGAAAAATATCCATGTAACTTTAAATATACTGTATTTTTCGGACTATAAGACCAGTCTTCCTCCCCCCACCCTCCCCCGCCCCAATTTGGGAGGAATAATGGTTGTTAATGCTGCTGTTGAATTCTGTTTACATTTACATTGGTGAAATATTATGTTATTTATATTATTAAATATTTTACCACATTTTTTGCTTCAAAATTTTTTTCCTATTTTCGTCCTCTAACACCTAGGTGCATCTTATGGTCCAAAAAATACGGTAGCCACATTACTTCAGCGAACATTACACACTAAACTTTAAAAAATTTCTAATATTATTTCTAATGGTTTATTTAATTGACATACCGGAAGCTGTGAATGCCCTGAAGTTCCTGCTGTAGAACCTCTTGTGTTGTTGCTATTAAGTCCAATGCTCCAACAAATTCAGAAGTAGATAACAACACCTGTACTGTAGGTTGAGTCTGATGTACAGTGGCCATTAACTTCAGTTTATTGTATACTTTAACACAATTATTTCTGGTAAGTGCCAGTCTTAAAATATGTAGTGATCCTTCACACATTACTTTATCAATCTGTGCAATTTTATCTCGAAGCATTTTTACAGCCTGGGAAGTTTTCTTGAGGTAGTCCTGCAATTCGTGTTGAGAGGTCATTGCATGAAAAAATGCTTCTGAACGCAGAGAAATCTGGTGAGCAATGTTTACTTCCACAATATCCAGATAATGGCTCAGCTTAAAAGGGAAGGAAAAAAATCATGGAGTATTATAAGTATACCTTCCTTGACTATCCAAATACTTTCTGAAAATGATACAAGATTTCTACGTGTGTTTTAAATCCCACTGTCTGAACTGTGTGATTATGGGATCCTTGATATTGGACATAACAAAAGGGAATGGAGGTGAAAGGTATAGCCCAAAGATTAATAAATGTTAGACAACAGAGTAGAAGGTGATTTACCTTCCCTGCTGCCCCTGCCATTACTGCCCTCCAAACACCAACCACTTTCTAGAAAATAAGAGTATCCCACAGTCATCTCAGATTTTAATCTAGTCACAAATTCTAAAATCTGAGAAAGAATTATCTCTTTACCCCCAGAGACCATTGCCATCACCAACACCACACATAACTGATCTGACTAAAAGATGATTATAGCTACTATTCATTGACCTCCTCCTATTGACCAGGCACTGATATTTTATATACATCATTTTCTAATTTGAACAATCTTGGTATATAGGTAATTATTATTCTCATTTTATAGATGAGGAAACTGAGGCTCAGAAACATTAAATCACTTGAACAAAGTCTTGTAGTAAGTAGCAAAACTAAAATTTGAACCCAGGTGTGTCTGACTCAAAAGCTGAAGTTGTCTATACTATATCATGCTGCCTCAAAGTATTAAAGAATTCACAAGACAGATTGGTGGCCCGGTAACAAATTATAAAAAGTACTAAAATTAATTTGGATCTTTTAAGGTATTTTACATTTCAAAAACTATCTTTTATTAATTTGTAAAACCCAGTTAATCTTCAATGAATTTTGCTCTGAAAAGGTTGGCAAATGCCTTAAACAATTAGTTCATATATATTTTTGTAACACTACCAAGGTTAATTCTTAGAGTAACATATGTTAAAAATGTTTTTTTAATTTCAAATATGGACTACTAAAACTTGAGTTTTCTTCCTTTCTAACTGCATATGCCTTTCCATATCTTTCCCACTTGTTTACTTGTAGATTCTTCAACCAATAGCTCAAATTTAGGCATTATTTCTGAACATCTCAGGAAAATTCAGTGTTAAAGGGTTAATGGACTTTCAACATTTAGGACTCATAAGACTGGAAGAGATGATTTGGTCACCTAGCCTGTTTCCTTAAAATCATGAAGGGCATAATATCTTCAGTAAGGCTCCTTCAGTAATCTATTATAATATAAAATAGATCACAAACAAGAAATTTTCCCACAGTTTAGATCTCTTGCCATTTATACCCTTCTGCTGTTGTTCTTTCATCTTCAATATAGCTGTTCATTTATTTACCTGAAAAGCAATATGGGGACAAAAGTACTACGGTAGATCGCAAGCTAAAATACACTCAATTTTCTGAACAGTACATTGGGAATGGGGAACTCCTTTAGGACAGTGCTACTCAGAATGCAGTTTACATGCTGCTACCAGTCTGTGAATTGTTTAGCAGGTCCATGATAAAATACAGAACTTTGCTGGAAAGTAAATCAACTACATCACTAAGCCCAGTGCACTGTTTTTCAAAAAAAGGCCGTCTTAAAAGAAAGCAATGTTATGATTTACATTCTAGTGCAAACTCCTTATCTCATCACAGACCAGCACTCTGGGTAGCACTACAAGAGTATACAAATTTCTCTGATCCTAGTTGTAACATCTCCTTTCTCTAAAGCTAGCAAGATAAAACAGTTGATGTCAATCATGAAATGAGTTTGAAACTGCTCTCTTAGAATCTGTGTTCCATTACTTTTCTAATAACAGAGCAAAATGAGAAGGAGCCAGAACGTAAATATAACAAACCTGATTCTGCAACTTAACAAAAAAAACAAAAAACAAAAACAAAAACCTATTTTAGTCACTTTAAACATTTAGCAAGAGAACATTGTTTCATTTGAATTTTAAAGATTTCAGCAACTTATCAATATTCCATTGATCTATTCTTTTCAAAGGCATATTTTCATAAATCATTTCTTATTAATATTCTATGAAGGAAACAATTTTTAAAGTATTCCTAAAAGCATCTATACAGATCAATTAGATTTTTACTAGCTTTTGTTGTTTTTCTCTTTTGAGGTATTATTCTACCAGGATACATACTTGGAATGTGAAATGTGGTCTGGGAGTAAGCCTATGTCCATAAACCCATCTTTTTTATCAGATTTATTAATTTGTTCTCACTCAAGGAAAATCTTTTCAAGTGAAAATGTTGCCAAAGGAAAAAACTGAATTCATTTTCATTTTTACATCACTTTTATTTTTCAATTACAGTTGACATACATTATTCTGTTAGTTTCAGGTGTACACCCAGTGATTAGACACTACATAACTTACTAAGTGATCATCCTGATATTTGTAAGAAAAGGACTACTCATGATTCTTTTCCTACATTTCTTCTCCTATCCCCCCTAAACTAGTCCTTTCTTCAGTTTCTGAGGAGGACTGGACCTAATTTATTGAACTGTCTTTCTGAGACAAGCTTTCATATTGCCAAGAGATATCAGTAAACTACAACAAAATGCTTTTTCAGTTTTAGAGAAGCTCTAAACTGAGTGTGTGGGTCGGGTAGGGGGAATCAGAGATTCAGAAGTCTTCCTGTTCAAATTTTAAAAGATTCTTGATATGTGAGTTAAGATATTCTTAAAGTTCTACATATCAAATGACATTCAAGATGTTGATTTCTAAAACACAGAACACTGTGAGAAATTTTAAAACTGCTGACTAATAACATGCAAACAACTTGGCTTTGCAAAACTAAAAATACAATAGGCATATTGGTAAAATCTGCTTTAAAATGGGGATAAACAGGGCCTCAGGATAAACTGATTTTCTGTGTTTTAAATAATAAAGAATACAAAATTGGCCAATACATTGTTTGGGATAAAGGTAAAGTAATTATAATTACATGTAATCAGATAACTCTAATATATATCTTCAAATGAAATTCTACCAACTGTTGTTTTAGATGAATCAGTACTCAAATAATAGGCTTTTCCTTTTTACCCGCACAACTTGTATTCCAGTGAAACAAAACACTATTACTTTATCAGTAAGATTTGAATGCTTGTAACTATCAGTAAAAACAAAATGAAATTTAAAAAGCAGTGCTTACCAAATAAGTAAATCTGAATCCACACCAGCTAGCACCACTTAACTACAAAAAATTTTTCTACATGGAAAAATTAAAAAAGAAAATACCTTTTCTTGTAGCAACTTTGAGGAAGCTGCATCACGATTTCCTTTTCCACCAGCAGTATTAAAATGAGACCATGGTAAAACTGAATTAAAAGTTAAGGAATCATCCAAGGCAAAATCTGGTTTCATAAAAATCTATTAAAAAAATGCATTTCCCTGCATTAGAAAAACATTTTCTTTACATCCATTATCCCTTCTAATATCATAAGACCATCAAACAATAATTAATTTGGATCTCAATATAAATAGCAAAAGCAAGTGATAACAAGGTTGAGTTATTTACATAAAAATCTTTAGAAAAATGTAGAAGCAAAGTCTCATCAAGCTACACATGCTCATGAAAGACAGAAAAACGCTGTTTCGCCTTTACCAATGGAGATGATCATTCAATTACAACTTGATCAAATGCACTAAAGCAGTCTCACTGGGCATATACCAAAGGAAGATATACTTTCTTAAAATTTCCATATTATTTCCCAAAAATAGTGGGGTGTTTTTTAATGCCAGATATCAGTTTCTTATATACTTACATTCTCCTGCTCAAAATTCTTTCAAAATTGGTTTTTTAGTTTAGACATACACTAAATTTTAAAACCGAAACAAATTCAATTTTATGAAAAGCCTACTTTTTGTCTCATATATATCACATCCAACTGGGTACTAAGCCCTACTCATTATATTTCCTAAATATTGCTTGAATTCCCTCTCTTATCTCCCTCCACAGGATTTCATCAAAGCAGCTCTTCATTATCTCTGGATTACAGTAAATGGACACTTAATGATGTCCTTCCTCAATTTAGCCACTACACTGCTGTCAAACAGCCCTTTAAAGTAAGTATAACTGACTTCTCTGTTTAAATCTCTAGATGGATTCCCATGACCCACAGACCAAACTCATTAGAAAGGCATTGAGAGCCCTTCATTTTTTGGGCCCATTCACCTCTTTTTATCTTGTGATTCCCACTCTTTACACGTTAAATTTGAGCAGTACTCAATTATCTTCCATACCCTCTTTATGGTTAAGTATTATACGCATGTTTCTGGCCTAGAATGCCCTTGCTTATCTTCCGATTCAACCCAATCAAAGGGGCACAAAGATTAATCACCTCATCTCTGAACACAAGTATACCATGTACATTTATCTATCTCATACTTAACAAAAATTATTTACTTAATATGTGTATCTCCCCCTGGAATATGTTCCTATAAGACTGGATTTATAGCTTATTATTCTTTGTATCCCCATAAGTACCTTAGGTACTTGCTCCAGATCTGTCCTGGATTTATCTATGAAAAAAAGGAAAAGGGAAAATATGATTTTTAAAATTCATTTTCATTTTACTCCCATATAATATACTTTGACAAGATTTAATACTGTACTAGGTCACAACCAAATAGCCACTTAAGTTTCTTTGTTCAACATGAATCTAACAAGCACCTCCTATATCCCTAGCATGCAAAGCACTGTAAGGCATATGTTCAAATAATTTCAATCAACTCTATAGTAGAATAAGACAACTAAGTACATTTTAAGTGAGAATGATGAGTCTACAATAAGTTAGTCTACAGTGATTAGCTACACAGAAAGCCTGATGCTATCTTATTTGTTGGTGACATTAAGTTTGGCATGGTATACAGTTTTTAAAAATGAACTAAATTCTAAAATAGAAATACTGTTCTTTTCGATTGTTCAAAACATCCATCATCCCTTCCAGAATTTTTGATCAAAGATTTTTAAAAATATTTTAAAATATATTAATTCTCTTATACATTTTAGTCTGTATCATGTACAAACATAACTGCAATTGAACCTACTTTATCTTCATCTCACCATTAAGATCTCAAAGTACCCTCCTTTCCAAAAGTAATCCATCCCTTCCAGCCTCTTCTGTGAGCTTGCCTAATCAATTACCCTGCCTCTCCATATCTTCAACCTCTTCCTCCTTCTGAGATCATTTTCCTCTCTGCACATAAACATGTTCCACTCTCTCCTATTAAAAAAAGAAAGAGAAAGAAGGGAAAGAAGGGAGAAAGGGAGGGTGAGGGAGGGATACGGAAGGAAAGGAAAGAAGAATTGAATCAAGGAAGGGAGGGAAGAAAGAGAGGGAAGGAAGGATGGATCTAGGGCCCAGACTAGATTGAGACAAGGGAGGACTCAGGTGTAAAATTAAAGAAAGCACTCACTCTCAGGGTTATGCAAACGCCTGTCTTGCCTCATCTATTCCAGGCCATGCAAAAACATTCTTACACTCTGTTCCCTCTGTAGTCAATACCCTATATCTCAGATTTTCAAGTCAAATCCACACTGGTAGTCTCCATTTCTTTCTCTTGAACTCACACCTTAATACATAGTATTGATGTTTCTGTAACCACCACTCTAGTCTAAATTCTCTCCCCTAAGAGCTCCTAAATTGCCAAATCCACAAAGACTTCTCAGTGTACAAACTGAAGTATTCTGACACCGTAGAATGATCATTCTCACTTTTTTATTGTTATTCAAATACATTTGTCTCCATTTCCCACCCCCACCATTCCCCCTTCCCCAGCCATCCCCATTCTCACTTCTTGGAATTCTCACTACCTTTTATTTCAATAGTGGAACTCTCTCTTTGTTAACTCTCTTATCTCTCTTAACTACTTCTTTATAGTTCCCTTCACAAGTACCTCATTTTCTATCTGCCCCTTAAATGTGGCAGTTCCTTAGTGTTCTATTACCAGTTCTTTTCCTCTCACTATTCACATCCTTCCTGGATGATCCCATCAATGTCCTTGAATTCAACTACCATGATATTATCTAGCATATTGTCTATGATAATGTCTACTATACCTGCATCTCCAGCCCAGATCTCTCTCCTGAGCTCCAGGTTGCATATCAGATATCTTCTTTGCAAAAGTATTGTACAATTAAACCAGTCTTCATCTCCTCCAAAATTCTTCCTCCTATATTGCCACACTGAATTGTACCAGCTGCCCAAGCAAGAAACCTGGGAGTCATCCTTGAATCAACTTCTTCCATCACCAGCCAAGTGCCACCAAAACCTGTGCCTCGATCTATCAAAGGCCCAGCTTCTTCTCCATCTTTATTATAACTGCTATTTGAGGCCACATGATTTCTCACTTGTATTAATGCAATAGCCTCCAACTGTCTCCTTGCCTCCAGTTTTATCATCATTCAAAAATTATTATCCCCAACTGTTTCCACAATGATATGTATAACCAGAAATCTGATTATGTCTGGTTAAAAGATTTTGAAGCTCTATACTGCTTTAAGAAAAGAAATATTCCTTAGCATGGCATACAAGGCTCTTGATCTAACTCCTGCCTATTTCTTCAGCTTCTTTTCTTGCTCCTATTAGAGCCAACATACTGAACTCTTACAGTCCCTTAAACATGCTAATTTATCTCGTTTGACTCTATAGCTTTGCACAGTTTCCTTTTCCTGTAATGCCTTTTCCCACATAAATCTTTCTCAATGGCTAGTTTAAAACACAGGCAATCATCATCAACTCTGAGAAATTTTCTAAGGCTAAGTTAAGAGCTCTATACAATTTTACCACACTGAACTTACTGCTTGTATACAGTGCTGTGATTTTTGGGTTATTTTTTCTTAACCTTACTGAGGAAATCATCAACTTCTTGAGGATAGAGACTATTCCTTATTTATGTATTTTTAAGCAATGAGCACAGTACCAAGTATTCAGATATTAAATAAGTATTAGTTGAAGACAACACTACCATTAGACCAAAGATTTTTCTCTAAAAGCTTTTAGAAAAGATTGTAATTGTAAGGTATAAAAGTTTCACTAGAAATAAAAATCATAGGTAGGACAGCCAACAAGTTCCAAATATAAAAATTTTGTTCATTAATATTTGCTATGCTACAAATAGCACACATTCATTTATATATTATCTACAAATAATACATATTCATACCATGAGTATGTAAGAGAGTCCTGTCAAAGGTATCTTTAGGAGGACAAATATTCTTGCATCTCTCGTGAATCTTTTCTCTCTGATAAAAGGACAATTAAATAATGTGATCAATGCTATGTGGCAATATGTATTGTATACAAATCATCATATTGTATCAAAGCATCAACATGTTTCACAACAGAATCAGACATACCAAATTACTTCTATGGTTTTTAAATATGAAATCACTAGCCCTTTGAACTTATATAAATAATAAATATGCTTAATAAACTAAATATCACTGAGATGTATGAACACCTATATACTTACACTCATCCATTTTACATAACTAGTAAAATCTCCATAAATTTGGAATGAAGTGGGAAAGTAAATGAAAAATCCTTACTTACAAAACAAAAATCAAGTAAGAAAATAATTTTTTAAAAGAAGAAATTTTGAAAACCAATATAGCTAAGATAAATAGTTATGAGCTGACATTTTGAGTCAAAAATATGTATTCTGCTCTGATTTCAGATGAAATAAACACTAACAACATTGTCATCTTTTTGGAAATATCATAAATAGGACACATGGGAAAGTGCAGTGTGTTAATGAAAAAACACTGGGCCAGTAGTATTCAGAGTTCTGATAGTTTGGTCAGAAACTATACAGAACTGTCTTTCAAAGTGGCTGTACCAGTTTGCATCCCTAATCATAATGAACCAGAATTCCTAACAGTCTACATCCTTGCCAGCATTTGGTGTTGTCAGTGTTTGGGATTTTTGTCATTCTAAATTGATTTTAGAGAGAGAGGAAATTAAAGAGAGAGAGAGAAACATCAATTTGTTGTTCCACTTATTTTTTTTAATCCTCACCTGAGGATATGTTTATTGATTTTTAGAGACAGAAGAAGTGGGGGGGGGGGAGAGAAAATTATCAATGTGTGAAAGAAACATTGACCAGTTGCCTCCTGTACACACCCTGATCAGGAGGTGTACCTGATCAGATATCAAACCTAGAACCTAGGAATGTGCCCTGACCAGGAATCAAACCTGCAACCTTTGGTGTATGGGATGACGCTCCAATCAAATAAGCCACCCAGTCAGGGCTGTTGTTCCACTTATTTATGTATTCAGAGGTTGATTCTTGTAGGTACCCTGACCTAGGATTGAACCTCCAATGTTTGCTTATAGGGACAATGCTCTAACCAGCTGAGCTATTCGGCCAGGACAGATTTTTGCCATTCTAATACACATGTAGTGGCATCTCATGTTTTAATTTGAATTCCCTAATAACATATGATGATGAGCATTTTTTGATACATTATTTACCATCTTTGGTGAGACATTTGTTCAGATCTTTTGCCAGTGTGTATGTGTGTGTGTTAAAATTATATAACATAAAATTTACCATTTAAAACCATTAGTGATGTTGACCATCTTTTCATGTATTTACTGGTCATTTGTATATCTCCTCTAAAGAAATATCTATTCAAGTCCTAAGGTAGGAATGCTTGATTATTCATTTTAGATCTTTCTTCTTCCCTAATAAATACATTCAATGTTGTTAAAATTTCCTTCTAAGCTCTGCTTTCACTTCAACACACAAATTTTGATGAGTTTCTATCAATATTTCCTTAAGTTCACTGATTCTTTCCTCCATATTCCAAGTCTATTAAGAAATCCATCAAAGGCATTATTCATTTGTTATTGTTTTAATTTGCAGTATTTTCTTTTGATTCTTTCTTAGAGTTTTCATCTCTCTGCTTACATTACCCATTTACTCTTACAGGTTCTCCACATTTTCCATTAGAACCCTCAGCATATTAACCATAGTTGTTTTAAATTCCCAGTCTGATAATTCCAACATTGCTGCCATATCTGTATTTTATCCTGATAAGTATCTGTCTCTTTAAACCACGGGTGTGTGTTGTCTTTATTATATATTGTAATTTTTTTCTTGAAAGCCCAATATGATGTAAAAAGAACTGAGGTAAATAGGCCTTTATTGCATGGTCTTATGTTTACCTGGCTAGGAAGTAAGCTGTTTTTACTTTTTGCTATAGCTAAAAGTGTCAGAGGCTTAAATTTCCTATGGTATTTTGTTTTGGTCTTCCTTGCTATCTTCAGAGACTTCTTAAATAAAGTCTGACACATGCAAGCCCTTTCCATTGTATTCCACTATTATTATACAGGTTCCCTATTGATTGTGATGATAAGGTATGGGAGAAGGGAAAGCATTCTATAGTCTTTTGATTAGGTCTCAGTCTTTTAGTAAGTCTGTGCCCCTGGACTGTGACCTTCAAATAGCTTCTCAGTTGTTGATTTTAAGTTTGTTCAGATTTTTCTTTTTGTGAGGACTGAAGTAAAAACTTCCACCTTCTTTACATGCTGGATCGGAAATATTTTTAGCTTTTTAAGAAATTGCCAAACTGCTTTCCAAAAGAGTTTTACCATTTTAAATTCCCACCAATAGTATATGAGAGTTCCAGTTACTACACCAGGGCTGGCAATAGAGTGAGACAAGCAAGGAGCCATGGGTACAGTATTTAAGCAAGCACCTATTTTCAGATTCTGCTGTCCCTTCACATTTTACATGGTAGGCAACTCACTTGCCTCATCCTAGTACTGGCCTTGTCCTCCATATGTTCACCAAAATGCAAAAACATGTGTGCAGACTTGGTATTTTTGTCTTAAATGTTTGGTAGAATTCAACAGAGAAGTCATTTGGACTTGAGTTATCTTTGTGGAAAGATATTTAACTACAAATCAACTTCTTCAATAAAGGTAAGGCTATTTGGGTTATACATTTCTTTTTGATAGAGCTCTGGTATTTTTGTCATTCAAGGAATTTGTCAGTTTATCTAAGCTGTTAAATTTACTTGCATCAAGTTGTTCATATTTAAATATCAGCCTTTTATTTTAATCTCTGTAGAATCTGTAGTGATGTCACCACTCTCATTCTTGTTATTGGTGCTTTGTGCCTTCTTTCTTTTGTTCCTGATCCATATGGCTAGAAGTCTGTCAATTTTATTGATCTTCTCATAAATAACCCAGCTTTGGGTGTCAGTGATTTTCTCTATTATTTCTCTACTTTCTATTTCATTGATTTTTGACTTTGATGTTTATTTCTTTCTTCTGTTTATTTTTATTTAAATTTGCTCCTCTTTTCATATTAGGAGTATGTCATTCTGAAAAATCACTATAATAAGAAATATGTTTACATAAATCTAAGCAAAGAATTAGATACAACCCAGTACAGAATGTATATGAACAAAAAAAGAATACAATATGTTCCTCAAAGACTATTGGTCAAAATCCATTATAAATCAAACTAAAAGTATTTTTATTATTTTTGACCTGACTATAACTAACTTCAAGATTAGATATTACCTGAGAGATTTCCTGTTGATATACTGTAAAATGTTCCTTGCTGATCTGTGGGAGGTAGAATGAAGGTATGACTTCAGTGTCCACAAAGTCCAATCCCCATGTTTTTGTGAAGAAGTCAGATTCTCTTTTTGCTAATCTAGGATCATTTAATGCTGCTGGGAGATTTACTTTGGAATGATATATAGTCCATCTATGTTGATCTGTAACTAGAGATGGGGCAACACATATACTATTTGAATCACCTGCAAAAAGTAAACAAGAGAACTCTGTAAAGTAAGTTCTATGTTTGAAAGTATGTCTTAGAAAAATAAAAATGCTTAAATTCTACATTATACAAAGCAATAACTCTCTTCTATAGCAAATGTTTTAATAAAAATCAATCTGATTAAATAAACTTGAACTTTCAGCATCAATTACCAAAGAAGGAAAAAACATGTACAACATGAAAGATATGCAAAATTTGAAGCTTGTAGTTACAAGGTGTGTTAGGTGGTAAAGAAAATCTTCTATTAATTCCTTTCCTTACTGTACAATTTATCTTCTTTCAACATCAAAACTCTTCTACATTCTACTGAATATCTTCTATCCTTTAATGTTCCACTGTTTTTCCCCCACAGGACTGGTCCCAAAATTCTTTATTTGGCTTATTATTAAATAACATAAATGCTGCTGTGACATTAACCATAGAGGAAAGGAAAACACAGTTGATTCTTGTTATTCACAGCAGTTCTGTTCTAGAAAATCACTGAACACTTAATTAGCAAATACTGAACAACTGCTCCTGGAGGAAATACAGGGTTAGATTCCTGCAAGTCTCTGGTCACAGTATTTTCATCAATTTATTAATACAGAATCTTATGCATGTCTATTTAAAGATTCCTTATGTAATATATACTGTTAATTCATCAACATTGAACTCATGGCTACCACAACTATAACTCAAACCTGAATGAACCTTATATAACATGTGTATTTTCTTTTTAAGATTTTTATTTATTTATTTTTAGAGAGGGGAAGGAAGGGAGAAGGAGAGAGAGAGAAACAACAATGTGTGGTTGCTTCTCAGGCACCCCCTACTGGGGACCTGGCCTGCAATCCAGGCATGTACCCTGACTGAGCATCGAACCTGCGATCCTTTGGTTTGCGGGCCAGCACTCAATCCACTTAGCCACACCAGCCAGAGCATAACTGGCATATTTTTTTCATAAGGCAGCCTTTCTGTGCGTACTTACACTAGAAAGCACTTCAGCACTACAATTGGGAACAGTTTAAAAAGCAAAATCACCAACAAAAAGTATAAAAATGCAAAAAACATGGCACTAAATAGACCACAAAGAGGACACTCGTTTATAGCATGACAGCTGAAACAAGAAGGCAGAGTATTGCCTTGTTCAACCTCAGGTGGGAATGTGTACATCAGGTGATTTAAATTTTTCACTCCTCTGTGCATGTCTGCAAATGACCACAAATGTACCAAAATATTGATTTTGGGGTTACGAGTAAGTTTTAAGGAGTAGGCAAATTTGCAAATATGAAAACTCCAAATAATGAGAAGAACTGTTACATTTTTTCTTAATTTTAAAGATTTTATTTATTTATTTATTTTAGAGAGGGGGGTAAGGGGGAGAAATAGAGGAAGAGAAACATCAATGTGTGGTTGTCTCTCTTGTACTCCCTACTGGGGACATGGCCTGCAACCCAGGATGTGCCCTGACTGGGAATTGAACCAGTGACCCTTTGGTTCACAGACTGGCACTCAATCCACTGAGCCACACCAGCCAGGGTTGACTGTATTGTGTTTAACTAAAGAGCTTTCAATCTGTACCTACATTTTTAAAACATTTTTTAAGTTTATGAATATAACTTATTTTATGAAAATGCATGAAAAGAACTACAGTACAATTTCCTAATGTACTTACTTCCAAATTATTTATATCTCTTCAATTTTAACAGCTAAAATTTACTATTTTAAGTATATGAAATCTGTCTACTCATTTAAAGATAATACAAATCCTCCAAAAATAAAAGCATTACCTGTGGGTTCCTTGGGACACACATCTGGCAGTGACTGCACAGGTCGAATGTGTTTAGTTGGATCTACCTCTTTTTTAAAGAAAACATCACTGCTGCTTCCTTGAGGCACTGGTGAAGAACTGTGGCTTGAAGCCATTGCATAAAATCACCACTCAACTGAAAATGAGTAAGAAACAAATAATATTCAAGATGCTTAATATAAATCAAAATTCATCTGCAGAGTGGGGAAAAGTAGGTTTACAGTTATGAGTATGTGAAAGAGTTAACAAAGCTACTGTAATAATCATAACCTGCATATCTTTTTTCCATAACAAACAACTGTAAACCTACTTTTGCCCCACCTTGTATAAGTATTATGCATGTCACAAACTTTCTTTCAAAAACAAACACATTACACAAAATCCCCAAGTACACAATTTGAATATTCTTATTGAGAGTTACTCAATATTTATTTAGTATGCTAAGAAAGTTATTTGTCCTCATTTAAAAATTATTCTCCCCAAAGTGACCTATCCTTAATCTTTTATCCAAAGTGCAAATAGAAAGCAAAGCTGTAACCAATATCTACTAAAAAGGAAAACATTCCATTCATTCAACAAGTATACAGTAATTATACATTATGGCAAAATGGTAAGTGCATGGTTTTTTGAAATGTGACTCCCTGGGTTCATTTCCCAGCTTCACATACCAGCAGTATAACCTTGAGGAAATTTACTTAGCTTTTGTGTGCTTTACTTCATCTGTAAAAATGGGGATGAAAAGAGATCCTATCTCATAAACGTGTTGTAACAAAGGAATAGATATATGTAAAACATTTAAAACAATGCCTGCCTCAAAGTCTGTGTTCATAAATGTTATTATATTTATTATTACTATATGCCTGTCACTATATGAAATGATTATAACAGTATAATTCTTCAATCTGCCTGAAATTAAATTAAGTCATCAAAACACTAATAAGTAAAATATCAGTTAACCTATGTCTACATTTTTTAGTATGTACTGAAAGAATTTGTGGGCAACATAATATAGATTACAGTGTTGGGTAAAACTTTACAAATGAAGCAGTACATAAACTGGATACTGAAAAACATGTAGTACTTAATTATTAAAGAGTAGATAATCTTTTATCACTGAGTGTATCTATCAAATAGCAGGCACTCAATAGTTTTAATGAAGGAATAAATTAGTGGATATAAACAAAAGCTTATAGTTGAAAGGAAATTTAAAGACCTAGCCCCAACCTGGCAAAAAAAAAAAAAAAAAAAAACAGATCACCTAGCCTAAGTTCCCCTCATACTGGAGGCAAGTATAGAAAGGCCTGGAAAGACTAAGTGGTTTACAAAGATATATATGGTTTAACAAGTGTACAAAAAAAAAAACAAACCTAACTTAGGAAATCTGGTAAATAAAAAAATAAAAAGAAATAAAGAACAAAGATATAAGGCCAGAACCAGTGACAAAAAGTTCATCCACTCTAATTTCCCTCTAGTATGGTGGAAAGCTAAAAACTACATTTCCCAGACTTCCTTGCATGTCTGCCCCAGTCCTTCTAAAGCAAAGGAAATATCTCAATTACGCCATTCACTGAGACCATAAGAAACAAGCTACTAAGAAAATAAACAAAAATAAATAACTTCTTCAAGGTACCTAAACAGAAAGCAAACAACAGCATGAATAAAGGTTAAGGGACATGGAATCATAAGACTGTGGAAACTGACCTGGCTAGTGTGGAATGTTTGCACTGGGAAGTGACAAAGCGCACACACATCAACAGTATAGCTAGACTACAGTTGGTTCTCTAAGCAATAAGGAACCATAAACATTTTTTTTGTCCTGTGGACTTCTTTGGCAGTTTGGTGAATTGTATGGTACAAAGGAATACTATCGTGAAAATATCTTGGAAACTTGATCAGGGCCTTGGTTTGAAAGGCATCATTGGCTTGCTGCATTTATATCCATACACATTAAGTGTATGGTTATTTCTGTATAAAAGCATTTGCATATTTAAGAGAGACGAAACATCTAAAGGACAGGAAACACTATATGCCACAGAATACTATACATTAAGCATTTGGTGAAGACAATTCTAAATTATGCATTAAATATGTTTAATGTTTTTGTTAATTTCATCAAATAAAGTGGCTAAAATAAACACATTTTGACACTTCAAGTGATAAGCTACAAATACAGAGTCCGGCAGAAGTAAGGCTTGCTTGAGTGTGGTTGGTAGGGTATGTGAATGTCTCACACGAGATGGCAATTTGAATATTTTACCTAAAACATCATATGGTGTGCTTGAGTGTGACATTGTTATATTACAGAATTACATGCTTATGATTTTGTAATAAAATATTTTGTAATAAAAAAGGGGAGTTATTTGTGCCAGACCCTGTAAATAGGAAATGTATTTATACTGAACTCCCATTGCTTGATATCTGGTAAATTAAATACTGATTCAAACAATAGCACATTATAATTTCAATTTATTCTTTTTACCACCATGTTGTTTTTTACAGCAAAAGAAATCCTAAGTGCCATATTAGAAAGCTAGAAATACTTGGGGAGATGGGAACTTATAGAAAAACATTTTTAGACTCCTCTAAGTTATTTCTGTATCTGGTAGGGGGTGTGTGAGGGAGGAACACTTTATTTACTCATTAAAGATTCTGAATTAGAAAACATGCAGATTTTCTATTTTTTTCTTAAATGTCTCTTAATTCTTCTTATAAAAAGGACAACTCCAGCCATAAAAGGATTATGTAAAATTAGGGGGCTGCCTACATAGGTGAGCCCTAATTTCCAGTCACATGACTCTCCATTCCCTTCACCATCCTGCATTTATTAAGATCTTCCCACAGTAAGAACCAAACTTGTATTAATGACAACATGACAAGTATGCAGTAGATACCTGGTAAGTGCAATCACTAGTAAAAAAAAAATGGGTTTATTCATAAGACATGGATGTATAAACAAATACAGCAAATTCACATGGTCATTAAACCAATTTCAGGAAAAGAAATCATCTTTCAATGAAAGGCTAAGGAAGAGAAATGAGGGATCTTAGTAAAAAGTTTCAGTGTAAATGAAGAATAGGCCCTGACTGGTGTGGCTCAGTGGATTGGGCTTTGTCTTACAAACCAAAGAACAGTTTTTCTACTTAGGCAAAAAAATTAGCTAAAATAAAAACAAAAAACATAGAATAGAGAAAGAAGGAAAGTTCTGAGCAGGTGATACCTGATTTCTAATACTTCCATTTATAACCACCATCTAGAAATAAATTTGGCATTTTATCAGTATTCACCTATAATGAAAATCTATAAATAGCTCTACCCCGAACATGGTAATCTCATCATAATTACATCAATGCCATACTCAAATACTATCTTCACTGGAAGCCTTTAGTTTCTCATACTCATGAGTTTCCATTTTTGCACCAATCATAATGAAATTCTGGTTTTCATATAAGCCTTTCCCATTAGACTGTGAACTTCTTGATGTTTCAATTCTCCTGTGTATTCTACATGCCTGAAACAGTTCCTGGCATGCAACTGCATCTAACATATTTTGCCATGTATAATGCACACCCGTGTATAATGTGCACTCATGTTTTTGGCCCAAACTTTCAGGAAAAGAATCTTTCATTTTAATTTTTTAATTCATTTTTATTTATATTTAGAAATAAAACCAATTATCATATTCCAGGGTATTATTTTGAATACGGATATTGTTATTGTCCCCTAGAGTTACACTTTTAACTCATAAGCATATATAAAAGAATTAAAAACATTTATATAGATATGGAACTAGTACTACCTATATGTAATGCACATCCTTATTTTTCCCTCAAAAATGTGGGCAAAAAAGTGTGCATTAAACATGGCAAAATATGATAGTAAATATTTTATAAATGAATAAATGGGTGGTATGTAAAACAGATGAGAAGAAAGACACAGTAGACAGCTACTAATAATCCTCAAGTGAGTAAATAAGAGCATGAGCCTAGGCTCATAAGGAAAGGAATGATTAACAGATTTATTCCAAAACAAAGAATTTGCGAGGATAAGTAAATCAGGAATATTTTCTTTCTTGTTCAAAATATCTTTTATATTAAAAATTTAGCCCTGGCCAGTGTGGTTCCCGGTTGGGGCAAATGCCTAGGTTGTGGGTTCATCCCTGGTCCAGGAGCGGGTACCGGTATGAACACATGCAACCCTGGGGCCAGACTCATAGAATCCCTGATCCTGGCACAGATTCCCAGTCTGTGAGTGCAGGAAAGCAGCTGGTCAGTGCTTCTCTTGCATCGATATTTCTCTCTTTCCCTTCCTTCCTCTTTCTAAAAAGGCAAATGAAAATGTCCTCAGGTGAGGATAAAATCCATAAATAAATAAAATAAAAGTTTACCCTTGTCCAGGTGGCTTAGTTGGTCAGAGCATCATCCAGTAACCAAAAGGTCTCAGGTTCAATTCCTGGTCAGGGCACACACCTAAATTGTGGGTTTAATCCCTGGGTGGGGTGTGTGTACTGGAGGCAAATGATTGATGTTTCTCTCTCTTTTTCTCTGTCCCTTCTTCTCTCTCTAAAATCAATAGACATATCCTCAGATGAGGATTAAAATAAATAATAATAATAAAAGTTTAGTTAAAAGCTTCTATTAAAAGGGCCTAGAAGGAATGTCACCCCAGAAGCAATGAACATACCAAGTGCTCAGACCTTGGTTTCTAAATACTATTCTCCACAAAGAAATCACAGTCCTTTGAGATCTGACTCTAAACCTAAACCACAGAAAGAACAAGATGATCCTGGGAATTCTTACTGTGTTGGAAAGCAAGGAAATGCTCACAGACCAGTAGGGTAAATCAGAAGGACAAAGGACCAAACTAAAGGGGCTCCACTGTCACATTTGAGAGAATTTGAGCACTCAAGAAAAAAGGGAGGAAGGGAGGTACGGAGGGAAGGGAAGGAAAAGGGAAGAAAAGGGAAAGGGGAAGGGAAGGAAGAAAGAAAAAAACAATTGAATGTAACATATTAAATAAATAAAAATTAATGAATCCAGAGTGATACTTGAGTAGAGGAATAGATGAGGAAATGGGCGTTTAAGGGGCTGGGTTGAGGTGGGGAAGGGAAAATTCTTCTTTACAGAAGAATGCCAGTAATAAATGTGGAAAAAAATAACTGAATTGGAAAGTCACCATTTCATAACCCCCATATGTAAAATCTGATTCAAGCAAAAATTATCAATGTATGCGGTGAAAGGTTGTTCAGAAAGAGAAAACTCTCCTGGTGTCAGAGTATTATCCCACCGATTACTTAGCAATGCAAAGGGAAAAATATATCTTTAAAATAGAAAGTCTGCCCTGGCTGGTGTGGCTCAGTTGGTTGGAGCACTGTCCCATAACTGAAAGGTCACAGGTTCAATTCCCAGTCAGGGAACATACCTAGATTGCAGTTTCAAACCCCAGTCTGGGTGCATATGATCCCCAGTACAGGCGCATACAGGAGGCAACCAGTCAGTGTTTTTCTCTCACATCAGTGTTTTTCTCTGTCCCCTCCTCTCTCCTCAAAAGCAATGAAAAAAAAAAATGTCCTTGGGTGAGGATAAATAATAAATAAATAAAATGGAAAGATGTGGCTGTCACTACCTTAACTAAGTCATCAAACTTGGTATTACTAAAAAAATAGTAAGACAATTGGTACTGTGTGACTCATGAAAAGGCAATATAAAATAAATATTATCTATGAGACATTTGTACCAAAAATGTTTAATTCAACCTAAACAAGCTTCTAGACCAGGTGGTTAAGCTGGGGATTCCTTTGGCAGTCTGGTAAAGTCTACAGACCCCTTCCCAGAATAATGCTTATAATGCACAAAATACATAAAATTACAAAGGACAATTATACTGAAACATAGCTATCAAGCTATCTTTTTACATTGTAATATAGTAATATTTTTGCTTTTCAATGAATGCAAATCTTTCTAAACAATGAGCATAAATATTTTGAGATACCTGCAGCAGTTTAATGTGAAATTTCGGCTGGTGACAAAGTTACAGGTAATGCTAATACCCCTGTGAAGAGCTTCCTAAATTCATAATCAAAGGAAATGCTAAAATCTAGTTAAGCATGATTTCTCAACCACGGCACTATTGACATTTTGAGCTGGACAATTCTTTGTTATTTGGGGTTCTCCCTCTGTATACAGTAGGATCTTTAGATACATCTCTGGCTTCTATCAACTTGATGCTAATAGCACTCACCCACCCACCCGATTGTGACGACCAAAAATATCTCCAGACAAAACCAAACATCCCAGAGGATGGTAAAAAAAGAGAAAAGAACAAAATCACCCCAGTTGAGAACCACAGAGTGTTAAAAATGTATTTTTTTTCCCATCGAAAGTTCACAGACTCCCTGAATTCTATTCACAGACCCTATGAAGTCTGTAAACCCAAGGTTAAGTACCCCTACTCTAGACCTACTTTCCAGTCTATGGGAAACTGTCAGAAATAGGATTGATAGGTTAAACCACAACATGGAGAAACAATCAAACAAATTGAGAATATGAGACCTTATAGAAAAAAGCTGGTCTGGATACTTAGATCGATGTCATTTTTAAAAAGTGGAAACCATTCTATATTGAAATAAATAGACAACTAAAAACTGTATGTGAGCCTTGACTGAGTCCTGGCTCAAAAAGAAAAAAATAGCTCTAATATATTCTTAAAACAACTGGGAAATTCTGAATATAAATTTTTAATTAGTTTTCTTAGGTGTATTAATGGTATTGAGATTAGGGGAAAATGTCTTTATACTTAGGACATGAATGCTTAAGTATTTAGGAGTGATTTGACAAAAAATACACAGATAAAACAAATATGACAACATTTAAAAATGATTACTCTAAGTGAAGTATATATGAGTGCAACATGTTTTACTCTTTCACTTTTCTCTATGTTTTAAAATTTTCACGATAAAATGTTGGGGAAAAGAAACTTTACATATTTGTCAAATGTTAAATAGATAAGTAATGTAAAATATGGATATCAGAGAGAAAGAAAAATATTCAATTTGTAACTATTAATGTACCTGAAGATGGCATTATTGTCCAACTTGAAATATAGAGGAAAGAAATCAATAGATTTCAATGAAATTTTAATGTTGTGGGAGAATAATATTATATATTAAAACTGGAATTCCGTCAAGGCTGAAAGAGAAGGCAGCTGGGACAGAGAAATATTTACCATAAGCATTACCCAATACAGTGCAAAAATTTTTTCCCTTGCTTCTACACTGATATAGTAACTACTTACAGAGAATACTGGAATTACAATATCATTTACAGTCAACTCTGAACTATCCATGAAATTGCCTATTATAGGTAAGGTAATAGCAAATCTTTCTAGTTTTCCTCTACCATTTCAACGTATACAAAACATTTTAGCAGAGTGGTTAATAACTAATCATTTATTTCTCTTTTCCTTTTTTTTCAAAAGTGATATCCTATTTTAAAAACACCCTACTTTATAAAATCTAAACTTGCCTGACCTCTATTATGCGTCTGTCACACTGTGGTCCTCTATCTGCTTCCAGCCTAAACCATTCTGCATGTTGCTTTAGGATTAAATCCAGGAAGTTGTAATTCTGTTATACTTCAGCTCAAAATTTTTTAACTTTCAGACAAATGCCAAGCTTTACAGGCTGGTACTCAAGACTTTCCATAATCTGATGCTTATCTTCCTTTCTAGTTTTATTTCCTACTAGCCACAGATAAGGTCAATTCCAGACAGGGTGGTTTAATTGTACCTCTAATCCATCATGCTTTCAAGGCCTCTTTAATAATCACACCATCTTTCTACTTACCTAATGCCTCCTCTCCCTTCAAAAGTTACTTTAAATTTCATTTCTAGATTATATATTCTAAGAAAACAAATATACACACACTCCAAAACATTAACAAAAATAATCCCACCATTGCCCTGGTCAGGTGGCTCAGCTGGTTGGAGCATCATCCTATATACCAAAAAGCTGTAGATTTGAATCCTGGTAAGGGCACTACCTAAACTGTGGGTTCAGTCCCCGGTTGGGGCAGGTATAAGAGGCAACCAATCAATGTTTCTCTCCCACATCGATATTTTTCTCTCTCTCCCCTCCCCCCACCCCCACCACTTCCCCTCTCTCTAAAATCAATAAACATATCCTTGGGTGAAGATTAAAAAGAAAAATCTCAGCATTATTTTAAGAGTGAAAAAGAACCACAATCTGAAGTAAGAAGGAGTTGGTTAATAAACTATAGCACAACCAAACAATGGATTATACTGCCATTAAAAATAACACTGCAGCCCTGGCTGGTATGGCCCAGTGGATTGAGTGCTGGCCTGCGAACCAAAGGGTCACTGGTTCAATTTCCAGTCTAGGGCACATGCCTGGGTTGCAGGCCAGGCCCCCAGTAGGAGGCACATGAGAGGCAACCACACATTAAATGTTTCTCTCCTTCTCTTCTCCTCTCTAAAAATAAATAAATAAAATATTTTTAAAAAATTACAGACCTCACTCCCATCAGGAGGGCTACTATCAAAAAAGGTCAGAAAATAACAAGTATTGGCAATGATGTGGAGAAACTACAACGCTTATGCTCTCTTGGTGGGAATGTAAAATGGTACTGCTATTCTGAAAAACAATATGGCAGATCCTCAAAAAAATTAAAAATAGAATTAGTACACGATACAGCAATTCCACTTCTGGGTATATACCCAAAAGAACTGAAAGCAAGGTCTTAAGGAGATATTTATACACCATGTCATAGCAACATTATTCAAAACATCCAAGAGGTGGAAAAAACTTTAAGCATCCATTGAAAGTTGAATGGATAAACAAGTGTGGTATATACACAAATGGAATATTATTATTAAGCCTTAAAAAGGAAATTTGGACATATGCTACAACATGGATGAATATTGAGGACATTGTGGTAAGTGAAATAAGCCAATCACAAACAGACAAATACCATATGATTGAACTTACATGAGGTATTTTATTTAAGTACAGGCATACCTCAGAGATATTATGCGTTCAGTTCCAGAGCACTGAAATAAAGCAAATACTGCAATGAAGTTAAGTCAAATCCTTTTGCTGGTGGAGGGACTTGCCTTCAATTTACAAAACACACAACATCTGTAAAGCACAATAAAGCAAAGGGCAGTAAAATGAGGTATGCTTATAGTCAAATTCATAGAGACAGAAAGTAGAATGGTGGTTGCCAGGGGTTGGGGGGAGAAAAAAATAGGGAGTTATTTAATGGGTATAGTGTTTCAGTTTTACAAGATGAAAAAGATCTAGAGATTGGCTGCACAACAATGTGAATATACTTAATACTACTCAACTGAATACTTAAAAACAATTTAGATGGTAAATTTTACGTTATAAGCATTTTAGCACTATTTTAAAATTTGTTGAGGATTGCAGAATATTTAATGACATAAAAATGTTTGACATATATTGTTAAGTAGAAACAGTTTTCAAAACACTATGTACAATATGATCTCAACTTCCTAATTTAAAATAAGCATGCATACTGGCAAAAAAAAATCCAACTCTACAGGGACATATACCACAATCTTAACAATGGCTAGTTCCAAATGACAAAAAAAAATTTAACTTTCTAAATGTTCTCCTACAAAAACTAATTATTTTTTGTATGTATCAGTCAGGTTCTCCAGAGAAACAGAACCAATAGGATATATAATATATGAGGAGATTTACTAAAGAAATTCTTTCATGCAGTTATAAAGGCCAAGAAGTCCCACTATCTGCTTTCTGCAAGCTGGAGAACCAGGAAAGTCAATGGTATAATTTATAATTTAGCCCAAGGTTAAAAGCCTGAGAACCAGGGTGCCACTGGTGTTAAGTTCAGGATTCCAAACAATCTGATGTATGAGGGCTGGAGAAGATGGAGGTCCCAGCTCAAGAAGAAAGAATGAATTCTCCCTTCCTTTACCTTTTTGTTTTACTCAGCCCTTCAAAGGACTGAATGACAATGATGGTGTCTGCACACATTGGTGAGGGCAGATCTCTTAATTCAGTCTACTGAATCATAGCTAATTTCTTCCAGAAACACCCTCAAAGACACACCTAGAAATAATGTTTTATCAACTATATGGGCATTCCTGGTCCATATATAGTGGGCATGCCTGGTCAAGTTGTCACATAAAATTAACCATGACCCTTTGTTAATCAGTAATAATGTTACTGCTAAACTGCAGAAGTTCACCTTATACCTACCTTCACCATGAATCTTTACTATAACCCACAGAAAACTACCCTGCTTTGATGCTTTCTGTCTATATCAAGAGTCTACAAATTTTTCATCCTGTATCCCATCGTTTAAAAAATTTTAAGCAATCATTTACAAATTATATAGGGTACTACTGTATTAATGAGGGTATTAATATGGGGTATTACTGTATAATATAAAACTATGCTAAATGAAATTTTTAAAAGATGTGATAAACAGGAAAGACTTTTAATCTATATTTTACTAATAAATGGCAAAAGTACATCTTTACTCTATTTTCAACTGATAGCAAAATGATGCTTCATTATTATTAAAAATCTTGATTTAGCCCTGACTACTGTGGCTGAGCTGGTTGGAGTGTTCTGTAGACCAAAAAGTCATGGGTTCAATTCCCAGTTGGGGCACATACCTAGAATGCAGGTCTGATCCCTGGTTGGGGCACATACAAGAAGGCAACCACACACCAATGTATGTTTCTCTCTCTCTCTCTCTCTCTCTCTCTTCCTCATTCTCTAAAAGCAATGAAAAAAAATTTCCTCAGATGAGGATTAAAAAAATATTGGTTTAATACCTTATTAAATGGTGCTTCAAATTCTTGTTTCTAAATTTATTTTTATACCTGCCCTTACTGCCTGTTACAGAGGAAAAAAAGATGTATCATAAATGTATGTAGAATCAAATGGAAGAAACAGCATTACTACATCACTGATTATACTTTCTGAACTCTCTGTTTTGAGGTTTTTTAAACAAGTTAGAAAACTCCATTATGAGTTTTTAAAGAGTTCATCATTTAACAAAATCACATAATGATGGAATATTTCAAACATCATTTTCAAACTATGTTAACCATAGCCTGAGTGTTTCTAGAAAATAAACTATTTTCTTGCTCATTTTTTAAAAAGAAAAACACCCTTCAGGAACAGATTAAGAGAGTCTGAGTGTATGAATGTGTGTGTAAATATGTATTTGGTTAAATATTACTGTCAGTCACATGCCATCCCTGAAAAGATTAGCAAATTTGGAAGGCTTTTTTGTTTAAAAAAAACACATAACAATTCTTAAAATTTAACAACTCTTTTGAGTGCGGTTATGTATGGCTATGGAAGAGCTTGTATTAGAATAGGAATAGAATTCAGCTCTGCACTTTGTTGTTAACTTGTAGTTCCATTATTAGTATTATCTTTCATCCAAGATGTGATTTCCCTACGGAATCATTTTTAAGTTAATTGGGCATTTAGTGAGAGTTGATTTAGTTAAAACTAGATAACATAATCTATAAACTCAACTACTCATGTAAATTATATCACAAAGATTAACTAAGTGAAGGATACAACTATTAATCTTGTGTGCTTGCTCATTTATTTATAACCTGACCATCTGATAAATGAACATATGGACTGACTGAGGGTGATGGTTATCAATTCTCATAATAAATATTAGTAAAGGTTCATTTCTTTCTTCTGCAGATTAAAAAAAAATGAGTATTTCTTCAGCTGGGTGGAACCTTACCAAGGAGTTTGGACTTAAACCACTTAAGACTGTGATGAGTCACTATAGACTTTAAGACACTGGAGTTGAATACATCACTCTTGGAGAATATTAGTAAGAAGGGCCAAGTATAGAAGCTAGGCAACTCCAACATTTCCGAAGACAGAAAAGAAAGTTATAAAGAAAGACTGTGATAAAGACAATAAGGAACATCCTAGAAGGTGGGGAGAAAACAGGAGAGAAATATCAGCTCAGAGTTTGCAAATAAAATAATAAAGAAAAATAACCTCTTTCAGATTTGGCAATTAAGAAGTGACCACTCACATCAGAAAGCAATGTCATGTTCAATAGTGGTGGGTAGAAGTATGACTGCAGAAGTTGAGGTGAAATAGAAGATGAGGAAATTAAAAAACAGTACCTATTGTTTCAAGAGACTCAATATGAGATACAAAACAGAATTCATATAGCTATATATAATGTATGAAAAGGTACACAACAAAAACTTGCTTACTGGCCTTTCCTGACCTCTGTATCTAAGCAACTCCTCCCCTTTATCTTTTCCCTGTGCAACACACACATCCTGTTATTCTTCACCACTAGCATTATAGTTTGTGATCTTTGTAGCACTTTCTCAAATTATAACTGATTGTTTATTTACCTGCTTATTTCCTGTCTCCCCTGCTATATAGTAAACTTACATTTGTTTCATTCACCTTCCTATACCACACCCAGCACAGAGTCAGCCCTCAGTAAACTTTAAGAATGTTAAATAAATAAATGAACAAATGAATGACTATCATGGAAAAAGAAGTAAACACATACAAGCCATTAACAATGTCTCATACAGGATCATGTACATTCAAAACAATCTTAAAACCCAAGTCAAAAATACATTAATTGCTTATTTGTATAATATCATCTGATTTTCTAAAACTTAATTCTAGATCTTTACCTTTCATGTGAGACAGTATAATATAATGGTTAAGAAAACTAGCCATAAATGAGTTAGATCTCAGTGACCTATTATTTGTGTTACCTCTGAAATTTTCTTAACCCTTCTAAATCCCAGTTTTCTCACATATAAAATGGGACAACAATAGTATCTTCCTCATAGGAATCTTGTAAGATTTAGATTAAATATAATTTAGCCCTGGCTGGTGTAGCTCAGTGGATTGAGCATGGGCTGGGAACCCAAGGGTCGCTGGTTCTACTTGCAGTCAGGGCACATGCCTGGTTAGTGGGCCAGGTCCCCAGAAGCAGGTGCGTGAGAGGCAACCACACATTGATGTTTCCCTCCCTCTCTTTCTCCTTCCCTTCCCCTCTTTCTAAAAATAAATAAATAAAATCTTTTAAAAAAGGAAAAAATTAAATATAATTTATATAACCTATATAAGTTCATGACACAATACTTGGCACATAAGAGACATTCAATAAATAATTGCAATTACTACCATTTCTTATTATAAACATCTTAAGTATTAACATTGGCACTATCCCATACAAAATTTTAAATCAATTTCAGCTTTAGGAACCTGAGCCTCCTCTACTGGTGTTCTTTGCTTGAGTGCCCCTAGTTTGGGGAGAGAGGGGGAGAAGAGACAGCAAACCAATATGGGCAGATATAATGTAATATCAGAAAAGCAGTCAAGCATAGGACACTGGTCCGCAAATCCATACCAGAAAAAGGAAAGAAATAAAGAGTACTAGAAAATTATGATAAAAACAGAAAAAAAATAGTGGTCTAGAACAGAAGCAACTTTGATGACACAAACGGTGCTTGTAGGAGAAAAGGATGAGGAGGAAGAGAGGCTGGAAATAATGCATTGGAAGACATTTAAATAACGGTCAAAATTGAATCCTTGGGAATGGCCTGGATGAGATAAAAATTAAAATCTCTGAGTTGGATGGGACTTAATCTGGCTCAACTTTCTACCTAATATATGAATCCTTTCTACAAGGGGTCTTTCTGCCTCCAATTGGCCTTCTCCAATAATGGAGAATTGACTACTTCAAAAGCAGATTATTGCTATAAAACAACTATAACTGCTTTAGGGAAAAAATTATTCCTTATAGTGAACAGAAACCTGCCTCTGTTCAATTACATTACAGGATTGACAGAGTAAATAATTTTAGTCACAGAAAGGTAATATTACAAAGGGAGAAAGTGAGGGGAAAGCAGGCTAATGAGAGCTCAGAGCTTTAGTAGGGCAAATACATTTAAGAGGGAAGGAAGAAAACAACCAGAAATACCATCC
The DNA here is from genome assembly GCA_028533065.1 of Trachops cirrhosus. NCBI lineage: Eukaryota > Metazoa > Chordata > Mammalia > Chiroptera > Phyllostomidae > Trachops > Trachops cirrhosus. Next base: position 108,285,103 of record CM052543.1, on the reverse strand, counting down.
TTACAGGAGACAAAAGAAAAGTGTACAGAAGGAAAGGGTGAACAGTAGTGTCAACATGTTGCAGAGAAAGCGGTCAAGGAAATTGCTAACTTCAAAAATACTGGATTAGAACAAATTTAGGACAGTGGTTGGGACAGAAGCCATCCCACTTGTGGTTAACTAAGTGATGAAGTAATAAAGACAAGAAGATCAACATCTCTAGATGGTGAAAGAAAACAGACTAAGAGTTGAGCAAGACTATTTTAGGCCATGGGAAACCTGAGCATATTTGCAGGCAAACAGCAAGAAACCAACCAAAAGATGAAATTAAGAAGGAACAAAAAAAGGTGGTGGAGAAAGGAAATGGGGGAGAGGAAACATTTAGATATACAGGGGAATAGAGGCAGAGAGAGAGAGACTAATCAATCATACCCAGGAACTATGAGGCACCTTAGGCTATGCCCAACTTGAGAAAGACAGGACTTCCTCAGGCAACAGTGAGAAAATGAGCAAGATAATCCAGGAAAGTTGACTTCCACCCTACTCTCCTGTCTAATGCCCTTATTTGGGGAATGAGGGGAATCAGATGGGATTTGGGCAAACCTGGATTGCCTCACTCCTGCTACTAGTTCTAAAACTGCTGTAATGTCCTAAGATCAAGAGTGCATTGAAAATATGTTATCATTAAAGAAGAAAGGATGGCAGGGGAGAGGGAACCCATGGAAAGACAGTAAGATTTATGTCATCACTAATATTTGACTAAATACTTACACAGTTCATAACTGCTTGCTTTCATTCAGCTTATTTTGTTGGTCTTCCTAACAACCTAGTAAGAAACGCATTTCTAAATGAATCAGTGAATGAATGAATGAATCAATGATCCTCATTATGTGGATGAATGTACAGGTTCGAGTAATTGGTTTCAAGACCATTTAGTTAACTGTGAAGACAGTATGTGCCTTCAGATCATCTGATTCTAAATTCCATGCCGCTGTCTCTATTCTACACTGCCTCTCAAAAAAAAACTAAGTTATTTCACTATTGCCTCCCATACATTTCAGGCACCCAGCGCTTTCCTCTTTTCTCCTTAAAATATTAATTATTGATCCAAAAACAATTATTTACACTAATAAATAATTACCATTGATGTTCATTTTATGTTAAAAACAAATGACAGTAGCCCTGACCACGTGGCTCAGTTGGTTGGAGCACTGTCCTTTATACGAAAAGGTTACCAGTTTGATCCCTGGCCAGGGCATATACATAGGTTGCGGGTTCCATCCCCAGTTAGGACCCTTATAGGAAGTTCCATCCCCAGTTAGGACCCTTATAGGAAGTGACCAACCAGTATCTCTCTTTCACATGGATATTTCTCTCACATCAAAGTTTCTCTCTAAAAAAAAATCAGTCAACATATCCTGAGATGGGAAAAAATGAATAAATAAATAATATTTGATTATTTTTTGAGACTTTCTCTTTTTAGGTTCAAAGAATTTTATAAAATTAGGACTGCTAGAAAATTGTTCTTCAAATAAAGAGACACTATACATTTTCATCAGTATAATTTAATATACAGTATATTCTTAGCAAAGAGATTAATTCTTGAGCTGCAATGTAGAATAAATATGCTCCTATGGACCATCATTTTAGCACTCTCAACAGGAAATGTGTTCTGAATTTTAAATAATTGACTTATTAATGAACTTTTATAATGTCTAATTGTATTTTGAGAAGATACAGATAAAGTAGAAAATATTTTTACACTGGAGCTGAACAGAGATAGTAGCATTTTTTATACAATGGATTTAAATTTAGTAAAAAAGAATAATTCAACACTCAATACTATTTTTTTAAAAAGCAAACAAAAAATGGCAAATTTGAATTCCCAAAATTTAGAAGTGCTGATATATGCAAGGGGAAAAAAAAACCAAAATTGTAATTTCCTACTAAGAACTGATTTGATAGAAATAGGTGGAGATTATTTTTTTTAATCATAGGAATTTAAATATCTTGAATATCCCATATTCTAAGAAGCACTTTCCACAACACTTTCAAAATTTTAAGAGTCAAGTTCTGGAAAGTGGTATAATTAACCTTCTTTCATATAGCACAGTGACAACAATAAACTCATACACTATTTAGGTATAAGGTTTAGCACCTGACAAGAGTCTAGATTAACCACAATTTTTAAAAGTACTTTAAAATTTTTTTTTAATTGCCCTGGCTGATGTGTCTCAGTGGATTGAGTGCTGGCCTACGAATCAAAGGCTTGCCAGTTCGATTCCCAGTCAGGGCACATGCATGGGTTACAGGCCCGATCCCCAGTCGGGGGTGTGCAAGAGGCAACCACACATGAATATTTCTCTCTTTTTCCCTCCCTTCCCCTCTGTCTAAAAATAAATAAATAAAATCTTACATAATTTTTTAAAATATGTACTATATACATTATTGGTCAAAATCTCAATGATGAACCTAAAATTTAAACAGAAATATCTGGGCTTTCAAAAATGCTAACCTATTAAGGCTGCCATATAAAGGCTGCCATTGTCTCATCATTTTGGCATTAAGAGTATGGAAGGAGCTAAAGGAACCCAGAAAATAAGAACAAAGTTTGTACTAATCTAATTTGCTTTTCCTTACATTTTCATTTGACACTTATGAGACCCTATGCCTTGTAGTAAACTCTGAATACCTGTTTCTTGAAGTACCCTATTTACTTCAATTTAGTGACAAGATAGAGATAATCTCTGCTAAAAGGACAAAAAGTATAACTATTTGTAATTTCAAATTTAAATTATTTTAAATGGCTAAAAAGTAAGTAATATTTTGTGTGACATCCTTATTAGAAATAAACTTTCATAAATACCCTTAAAAACAATATATATATGAATTTTAAATCTAGATATTATTCAAAATAAAAGCAATGCTTTTTCCCTCAAGCAGTCATCAGACTTAAAACACTAAAATAACATTAATAGAGCAGCCACTAAAATTAAGAGTCACAGGCCCAGAATTCATAAAATTGTACTGTGATAAAAATCTGTCTCTAGCATGTAAAAAATTCGATGAAAACCAAATGTAATTTGTAAGCTTTATTTTACTCCTTTGTGCCATTGATATTACTATTTTACTTATGACATTTTTTCAAACTGAATTAGATTAGAACATTGGTATTCTGTTTTTCATGTCTCCACCAAAGATTAGCAAATAAATCCTAAAATCGCTCATTTACAGTAATTGGAGGATACATATATCTTAAATATTGAAACCATTAGACACATTAAAATGCCTACAAAAAGAGTAAATTTAAAATCAGTATAACTGACCCTACCACAAAAATAGTTACTACAAGAAATTATATATTAATATATTCATAAGAACGAAAATAAGAGCTGGATTATCTACTTTTTATTTTATCCTCACCCCAAGGACATGCTTATTGACTTTAGAGAGAAAAGGGAGGGAAAGAAATAAGGAGAGAAACATCAATAGGCTGAGAATCTGCAAATAAAGCAAAAAGCTAAAACTCATCTTCAATGAATTTCAGGAAGTGGTTCAGAAATGAAAATATTAAATGTTACCTTAATAAGGTATAAAGTAAATAACTATAAAGTTATTACTATAATCCCAAACCAACAATAAATTAGCATTTTAAGTAATCACTGATTGACATTACCTCTACACTCCTGCCTCCCCACTATTTGGGTCTCTTAGCCCAGTTCTGCCTTACTAGCTTCTCTATTTAGCTTGGGTCCAATATTCAATTATTTCAACAGTCTCCCTTGTATCTCCAATTATCTCCTCCTTCATCTATCTTCAATACAATGTCTTTGCATTGTTCTTGGCTTGCAGAACACTGCCAGAGAAAACTTATGTAAAACATGAAAAATATAAATTTGTAAGTTCCAATCTCAGATGAAGCCCTGCTCAGCAGTCCTTTCACTTATTGTAAAACCCTTCTCTTTCCCAGACCCCACAGTACTTACAACAAACTTTCAGCACTCTCATGCCCCCTAGCATACCTTCATCAAGCCCATGCTTAAAAAGTAAACTTTTTACTTTATACACCTTCCCCAAATAAAGTCCTCAGATATGATTTCTTCCCTGCAAATCCAGATATACCTAATTCTCACCTACACACAACTCCTAACTGTCCTACACACAACTCCTAACACACAACTCCTAACTATCTGAGATACAGTATAAGTATCTACTCTTTTCCAGGGTTAATTCCCCAACCAGCTAGCTGTTCTTGATCTCACTTCTTCCCACTTCTTCTGAGACCTTCTTTTATTAATTACTCCCTAACCCCTATCTTTTATCTCATCAGGCCATCAAAAAAAAGTTCAAGTAGTAAATTAAAGTTCTTTCCCTCAACCTTATCTCCTCCAGCTACTTCTTCTTACCTCCCCTTTATTGATAAACTTTTATTCTCTCTTTGGTCTACCTCCTTAGCAATGTCTTCCATCTCCAACACTCACCTGGCTCTGAAAAAGGTAAAGAATAACCTGATTTTTAAATTCAATTGCTTATATTCAGTCTTCATCTAACTTGACCTCACTGCCATCAAAAGTCAATGAAAATAATAAATGTAGACAGAATGAAAGAATTATTAAAAAAATCACCATTTGTAATCATCTAGTACAATTACAATGAATGATTCAAGCAAGAATTATTAATGGATGCTAAAACCACTGGTGTAAAAGGTTGTTAAGAACAGGATATTTACATGGCCACAAAATACCATCCTATGATTATTTAATTAAACAGTTAAGAGATCTATCAGTTCCCACCTTACCAAGTGACCAAGCTGGAATCACACCAACAGGGTAACAGACTTATATGCCTACGGAGGTGATAAAGTGGTAGGTACACATATCATCTGTGGGATACTCTTGCCAGAAATATTTGACCAGAATCTAATCATGAAGAAACAGACTAATTCAGAATATGGAATATATTTGAGGATAAATGCCTTTACTTTTCAAAAGTTAAACCAAAGAAAAGAGGAAGGCAATGGGACTAGTCCAGATTGAGGGACACTAAAGAAACATTCCAACCCAAACATACAAACCCTGATTGAATCTTGCATAAGTTTTTTTTTGTGCGGGGGGTGGAGGAGGGAGTTATAAAGAATTTTGGGATAAATGAGGAAATGTAAGTATGGACTATATGTTGAATAACATTGTTGATCAACTGTTGTTATTCTTAGATGCTATTTGGTATTGTGGTTGTGTAAGAAAATGTCCCTGCAGTTGGAAGATGCATACTTACGTATTTAGGGGTGAAGCATCATGGTATTTACAACCTGTTTTCAGGTTTGGCAAAAAGAAAATGTGTGTGTGTGTGTAGGTCTTCACTCTACTTTCCTTTTGACTTTTCTGTGGGTTTAAAGTTTTTCAACAATGATAATAATAAACTAATGAAAGTTTACCAAGAACTGAAGATAAGTAGGAATGAGACAGACAAGTGGAGGGGAAGAAGAGCATGACAAGAACACTCCAGGAATAAGAAACAGTGTGTGCAAAGGCTTGGGGGGAAGAGAGAGTCTATTGCCAGAAACTACAAGTTAAGTCATTATTTCTGAGAGAGTTATATATTTGAGAGTAGGAGAAAGTTGTGGAGAATCATTAGGCTAGAGAGATAAATTGAGAAAATAACAGGTGTTATAAATTTGTTAAAGGAATAGGGATTTCATCTTAAGAATGAAAGTCACAGAAATAATTGCCCGTTAGAAAGATCACTGATTATACCACAGAGAATGGATTAGATAAGTCTAAGACTAGAAGATACCAGACAGCAAACTTGCAATAATCTGCGTAAGAGATGAGTGTAGCCTGAACTCAAACTCAGATAATGGTAGAAGAGATGAAGAATATTACATAGATTTCAGATCTTTCTGCAGTCCTAATGTCTTTTCATTGTCCCACACCCAAATTTATAACTGCCTACTAGACATCTGCCGAGTCTCACAAGACACCCAAAATTCAATACATCCAAAACTTAAACTCATCTACCACCTCTACCCCTCTCTTTCACCTGCCAAATATTTTCTCCTTCTCTTACTCAGTGAATGGCAACACCAATTTATGTGGGTTCCCAACCTGGAAACCCTAGAGCCTCTAGACTCCCTAACCTCTCTACATTCTTCAATTTCTATAGCAAATTGGACTGCCCAGTGGATTCTACCTCCAAAATTCATTACAAATCCATGTCTTGTTCCCCATTCCAATTGCCATTGGTCTAATTCAGGGCTTTATTTGCAGATTAGATTATGGTGAGAGTCTCATACCAAAAATCCTTCTTTGGTCCTAACCTCACTCAACTTCAGAATCATCTTTCTAAAATTCAGATCTGATTAGGTAACTCTCTTTAAGTATTCTTTGACAGTGGTATATATCAAGTCTATCAAGTCTAAAAACTTTACAACCTGAGCCCAATCTACCCCTCAGTTTAGTCAAATTGAAAGAAAACAAACAAACAAAAAAACAGGGCATAAACTTTCTTGACATAATTGTTTTGATTTCCAAATGTATTTTTACTCACTCCATAGGAAAGAAATATCATAAAATATAATGCATTACCACAACATTCATATACAAACACCTACCCTCTGAACTTCCTTTCAGTCAAAATACCAACTATTTGAATATAAAATTCTCCAAATTGGTGGCTTTTTAAAAAAATCCTCACCAGAGAATATGTTCATTGGTTTTTAAAGAGAGAGGAAGGAAGAAAGATAGAGAAACATCATTCAGTTGCCTCCTATACATGCCCTAGCTGGGAACTGGACCTGCAGCCTAGGTATGTGCCCTGACCAGAAATTGAACCCACAACCTTTCAGTGTACAGGAAAAAAACTCCAACCAACTCAGCCACCCGGCCAGGGCATTGGCAGCATTTTTTTTGCCCTGAAAACATCCCCCACTTTCTAAAATTAAATTTCCTAAGTTTACCATATTAAAACAAAAAAAAACCTACCAATTCCACCACATGACTTATTCTGAATACTTTCTCAAACTATTCTACCCTCCTGTACCCCAGAAAAATCTCACTCAATAGCTTCAGCTGTTTACCTTAAGTCTTACTTTCGTAGGATTGTGAAAGCTGACCAGTCAACAAAACTGGTTTCCCCATTCATTTTATGTATTTTAGTTAATTCAACTTTAAATGCTATAGAACAAACTATGGACACTGGACATATCAAAAAGAATCGAAGTGTCTCTTTTTGTGTAAAAAGATGTTGAAAAATAATAGAAAAAGAAACAAATCTAGAAAGATAGATTTTATAAATAGTGGGAAGGTTTAAAACCCTTGTTTCTTCAGGTAAATTTTCACATTTGAAGAATAATTACCAATGGTAGGAAAAACTCTTCAAATATAAAGGAGGCATGAATAGTAAATGAATACAAAGAATTATTCCCAACAAGGGAATTAATCCAGATAACTGTAGCTTACTCTCAAAAAAGGCTAAAACTTTTTGTACAAGTAACTTCTGCAAAATTTAATTCTGAAATTAATCATGTGCTTTCATGACTTTTCAAATAACATATTTTGAAAGGTAACCTTTTCTTGATAAATTGATTTTACCATTTTAATAATCAGTTTTATACTGTTCTATAATAGTGATACTCTCAGAAGCTACTGAAGGAAGTCAGTTTGCCCCTATTAAAGAACTTCTAATTATGGTAATACTACTAGTTATTTTGCTAGTTTGTTATCCATATATTTTTAGAATTTCTCTCTTCTTAGAGACACTGTCAGCAGTCAATTTTCTCTACCTTTCTATCTATATTCCCACCTTTGGCACCCTCTCTCTCCCATTCTAATTTGGTTCTTCTGAAACAAGTAGCTAACTCTTTTTTTAATTGAGGTATAATTGATATAATAATTGTTTCAGGTATATTAACTAACTCACATAGTATTTTATAGTTGATATAGCATCTTAACACAATTACCTTATTTAATTCTCACAATAACCTTATAATACAGGAATTATCACTATTCTTGTTTTATAGAAGAGAAAGTTGAGGCTCAGAAAGATTGAATAATTTATCTAAGGTCATAAGGCAAATAAACAGCAAAAGTGAAAGTGATCCCAATGGTCAATCTTCTTTCATCACCAAACTGAGTTGTTAAAAACAAATTAAAGAATCAAAACTGGGACCTATAAGAAAAAAAAAAAGCTTACACATGACATTCATGTATCAGCTTTGAAAATTTTTGGATATTAATTAATATACTATTAATTAATTAACTAAAACACTTAGCCTACTTCTCTTTTTCTTTTTTTTTTGAGTCTCAAAAGTATAGTTTTTTAAAATTATTTTATTGGTGTTCAATTACAGTTGTCTGCATTTACCCCTCACCACTCCCCCCTCAGCCAAACCCACCTCCCACTTCTCTATTTCTTGACAGCTGACACTATCATGAAAAATAAAATCACGTATAAAAAAACTAGTACTACACTCCATCTATTTCCAATTTCAAAAAGCCTACGTGCCAGTAATGAACAATTCAAAACATAATAGTTCAAATTTGCAGTAAAGTAAGGATGCAATTTTCAGGAAAAAATTTTTTTTCTTCAGGGAGAGGTAGAAGAGGGTATGGGGGGATGTACAGTGATGGAAGGAGACTTGAGTTGGGGTGGTGAACACACAATACAATATACAGGTGATGTAGTATACAGGTGAATTGTGCACCTGAAACCCATATAATTTTATTAACCAATGTCACCTCAATAATTTCAATTTAAATAAATAAATAAAACGAATTTTTTTCTTCAGATTTAAAGACAACAAAACAGACTAAAGAATATCTGCATTGTGTCATTAATAGATTTCCTTTTACTTTTCTCTCAACTGCCTGCCCCTACAAAGTTGCCAGAGAACCTAAAGAGTTAATCTGACCTACCAGTGTCCAATGAGAGTATTTTCCCACTAGCTCAGGTCCTTACCACAATCATGAAAACCATAGGTTTAGAACAATACTACTGACATTTTGGGTCAGATAGTTCTTTAATTCTTTGTTTTAGGGGGGCAGGGGTAAGGGGTAGGATATATTCTGTTCACTGTAGAATGTTTATCACCATCCCTTGGCTCGATGCCAAAAGCACCCCCTCCTTCATTTGTGATAATGAAAAATGTTTCCAGACACCGCCAAAAGTCCCTTGGAGGTAAAATCACCCCTGCTTGAGAACCATTGGTTAGACGTTAGGGCCCTGGGTCTTCGAAAAAGGAGGGCTCCAACCAGCCCTGTTAATTATAATTTTAAAAAATTGTTTTTTAAAATTCAGATTTTAAAAACAAGATGGTAATAGTACAAAAGACCAAATAACATATTACATACACCGTCCTCTTTAGATTAAATCATTTTTAGAGGATTTTGTAACATGAATTTCACTAATGTGTGGAAACATTAATCCTTCCCACTGGGGAAATGTCCAGTTCTCTCCCTCCTCTGCTAGTAAAATGTCAAACACAATATGTACATGTATACATGTACACATGCATAAGAGAACCTAAACAGTTCTAATGGACAAATCCCCATTTCTTCCCCTTCATGGCCACATTGTGGTTTTTGAACCATGCATCCTAGAGATTCAAGCTTCCACTGTGCAGCAAAGAACTCATCTGGTTGCTGCCATCTATTTGTGCAGCAAGCAGGAAATAAGCTGAAGATCTTTAAGGTCTTTTCCTACCTTACTATCCTAACACTCTCAGCTTTTATTTATTGACAAAAATACTCTTTCTTTCAGCTTTTACTTATTACTGACTCCCAGCTGACCAGACCACCTCTTAAGATCACTGGAGCGAGCCATTCATGCTTTTTTTTCTTTCTGCACCCGTTATATTAACCTATGCTGAATACAATCAAAAAGTATGTCAGGTGTTTAAAGCATCGCTTAATATCAATGATAAATTGCTTATTCTGACTCAAAATATTTTATGCATGTAAATTGATTTTAAAACAAAAACTTTTCAAACTATTGAGCTGATATCATTTATATGAATGAACCACATAGGCAAATATTAAGATGAAAAGGCAGATATTAAGATCAGTGGTTGCCTAGGTCTGAAGTGAAGTGGGAAAATGGAGAGTAACTGCTAATGAGCAGTTTTCTTTTGGGGGTGATAAAAATATTCTAAAATTGATTATGGTGATGGTTCTACAACTTTGTAAATATAGTAAACATCACTGATTTTACACTTTAAATGGGTGTACTTTTGCTCAATAAAGTTTGTAAAAAGCTAAAAGCAAGAAAATAAGTTTATCAAACTTTATTGATAGGAAAATATGATTAAGAATAAATTCTGCAAATTTTGCCATTTCATGAGTTGTAAGATTTGATTTTAGTTTCAAAATTATGAAAAACTTAATACCTATTCAGAATACTCTGACAGCTGTTGGTGGATAGGGGAGGGAGTGAACAAAAAGAAAAAAGAAAAGAGAAAGAACTCATGGACACAGACAACAGTGTGGTGACTGCTGAGGGGTGAGGTGGGGAGGAGAGGAGGTAGAGGAGGGTATAGAGGGATAAATGGTGACGGACTGAGACTAGACTTGGGGCGGCGAACACACAATACAGTGTAGAAATGATATGTTGTAGAATTGTGCACCTGCAGCCTGAATAATTTAGCTAACCAGAGTCATCCCAACAAATTCATTAAACGGAGAAAATTAAAATTAAAACAATACCTGTCCAGAAGTAAATTTTAACTTTTTCCAAAAAATTTGCAAATTTAATCATATTTTCCTAGTAAATATTGCATGATTTAGAAGCTATGAAATACATTTCAGAAAACCAAATGCTACAGTAACAGTAACTCCACAAAGAACAAAATATAGGGGTCTGGCACAAATAATGCCCCTTTTTAATACAAAATCTTTTATTACAAAAATCGTAATCATGTAATTCTGTCACATAACAATGTCACATTCAAGCACATCATATATTTTAGGTGAAATGTTTAAATTAAAACTATAAATTATTACACCCATATTACTACCCTACCAACCACACTCAAGCAGGCATTACTTCTACCGGACCCTGTATATAAGTATAGTCAACGACAAGAAAACATGGACAGTGTTTATAGTTCTGTTGTGATACATTCTTTATAAAGAAAATCATTAAAACATTGTTAATTTCTTTTAAAGGTGATTCTCAGACTATAATGTCTGTCCTGATAATGTAATAATTCTGAAGTTACCAGAGCATAACTTAAAAATAACCAAATCACATTAAAATGCAAACATCTAATCCCCCAAATCAAAATCTGAACATATTGATCATTTTTACCCAAACCTATCATGTACAATGATGATTACTATGAACCATTAAGTAACAACTATTGCTAGGAAATCAGATTCTAACTACAATATAAATACAGTCAAAAAACAAATCCCATCATTCCTTCTGTTCTATTATAAATGCTTAGAAAGATTAAGACTCTCGAAGTACTTTTCCAATTAGAATTCTCTATAGATTTATAAGTCAACCTGAATATCCATCAAAATCTGCAATTTTCACAATAACACACTTCTCAGTATACTACCATAATATCACCTGCTTTGTAAGCATTTACTATTAAGATTGCCTTGGGGTTTGATAAATCAGAAATAGGACCAAGTAAAAACAAAAACACTCCAAACATTTTAATTCTTCGAAAGTAAGGAAAGCCTCAATGAAAACAAAAAATAAAACTGGTTAAAGGGGAATTTTTTTAAAAATGCTACCCGGCTCAGCCAAAACTCTAAAAATACCATTCTGAGCTCAGCACATGGACAGCCCAAGTGGTCAATTATAATGGGCAGGCAAAAGTTCCCTTGTCAACGACGGGGAAGGCCTGCCTTTGTATCAAAGCAGAGACAGAAAGAAGTAGAACTGAAGAGCATTAATTATTGAACAAAATACTGCGAACTAAACCGCCAAACTGCAAAACACCGAGTTAATCTTTGGGTTAGCCTTCCCCAAGAAATAAAAATGAATTTTTAAATTTAAATTATTCCAGTAGCATCAAAAGTGGGCCCAAGGGCCCGGCCGTAAAAAGAAAGTTTGGGGGCAGCATTTAAGGAAGGTGGTGGAAGTTCCCGGAGCCCGGATCCGGAAGAGGGGCGAGAACGGCGTTTACGGCCACAGCCTGGAGGTGGTAAGCACAGCTGCTAGCCCGATCTCCGGACGGAGTGAAAAGAGGAGGTGGCGGCGAAGAGCAGAATGGAGCTTCAGCGTCGATCAGTTACGACTGAAACTCCGTCGGCTAGGAGCCGGGGAGGAGACAGGGGGGTGGGGTCTGGGTCCCTCTCTTTACGGACGAGGTCGAGTGAAGGGTGGGCCGCGAAGCGCAGGGGACTGAGCGAGGGGGCCGGACACCTACCTGCGGGTCTCGGGCAGCCGCCCCAGAGCGAGGCCTAGTGCATCGTCGCCGCCTCCAGCCCTTCACGTCGCCCCGAAACTGCTGCTCCACGGCCGCCACCGCCCGGAGCCCGGCCGGGCCCGAGCCCGGCTTCTCACCCCAGCCCCGCGCCGCCTAGCCTGGGAGCTCAGCGAGCACAGGGCCGCCCTCTTGAGCCCAACTCCGCTTGGGGATGAGAAGCGGCAGCGGCAGCGGCGGCTCCTTCACGTCTCTCCCGGGTGTCCTGTCAGCCAGCAGTTTCCCCCGGGTCCGCAGCGCCGCCTCCGCCGCTGCTGCCACCGCCTCTCCCACATTCCCGGCCTGCAGGGGAGCCGCCGCCTCGCCGCGACCACTACTCAGCGCGTCTGCTCCCTGCTGACAGCCTCCCCTCAACCTGCCGACCCCGCTCGGCCCGGCTTAGTCTGGGAAGACAGCGCCGGAGGCCGCCGCGAGGCAGCCGCAGCCCCCAGCCCACAATCCACCGCGCGGCTCCGCTGGGGCGGGAGGGCCGCGGCCAGGGGGAGCGGTCGTCGCTTCGGGAGAGGGGCTGCGGCGATGGTGCAGCCGACTTTTCCCCACAGCGGAACATACCCCGCACGGTTCCTTTGCACCCCCTCTCGTAGTCCTGCTTGCGAAGACAGAAGTCCACGCTGAACTCTACTTTTCCCCACGACCCTTCCCCCACCCGGAGTTGTTCTCAAGAGCACTCAGGTGCCGCCGTCCGCCTTCCCAGGGACTGAGTCTCAGACCCACCAACTCCGGAAGTCCCTAAATCACTACTTATTAAAGTACATGCTTCCACAACATTCCACCTCTCCTGTCACCCCCTCAGGGTGAACGCTGTTCAGAGTTTCCCAAATAAATGTCTTTTGAGAAGGTAAAGGTCACCTCCTCCCCAACGACCCCCTGGACCCTGAAAACAGTACGTGGTCTCTATAGGAGGCCCTTCCCGACCGAGCCCTCTTTTTCCCCTAGTTCAGGCTTTCCTCCCAGGCACCTATGACACTTCTCTGGCACTGAAATCAACAGAGATACTTGAAGTCTGTGTGAATTATTAATACCTCCCCATTGTGATTTTTAACGGTAATCCAGTTCAGCCTGGTTTCAGAGGGCCTACAATCTTAATCCAATAAAATACAATCCGGAAGAAAGGGAATGTTTTAAGAAGATTTTTAGAGGAAAAAAGGACCCCTATTCGAGTCCCAATGTCTTAATTTTCAGAAGATTTCTTTCAATTTTGAAACTATTTCTTTGAATAAAAATATCAAGGTTTCAGGCATTTAAAAGGCACTTAGTATGTTTAAACAAATCAAAAGTGAAAATGTAACTCATGGTTGGGAACTGAGAAAAACATCCATGCAAGTTTCACTTCCAAGAAGTCACTTTAAAATCTGCGAACATAACTCTTTGTGAAGTAATATTTCACCCACTAAAGAGCTGCAGTTGGGGGACGGGAAGGACAATAAAGAAGAAACAAATATTTGAGTGGTAATTTTTACATTATGTTTTTCTCATTTCAGTTCTCCACAATTTTATAACAAGGTAGAGTGAGGATATCAATTCCCAACATGAAATAAATTTTACTATGAAATGATAGAGAAACCCACCTAAATCCCTGACCTCATAAAAAACAGATGAGTTTATATTATCAAAATATTAAGCAAAGATTCCCCAAATTACATCTAAGGCCAGAAAGGAAAATAATTTCACTTTAAGTCTAGAATCAGTTCATGGATTTTACTAAGAAATGGATTTAGCAAGTTCCTATATTTTGACCCTGCACCAAAAAACCAAGAGTTCAAAAGCTGCCTTAAAACTGGTGGTTTGGCCTTTTAAAAACTGTTCTTGTTTTTTTTTTGGTTTGTTTGTTTGTTTGTTTGTTTCCTTTTTATTGAATTTATTAGGATGACATTGGTTACTAAAATTATATGTTTCAGGTCTATATATATCATTTGTATATTGTATTGTGTGTTCACCACCCCAAGTCAAATCTCCTTCAAAAACTATTTGCTTTCATACTCCACCTTGTTCCAGAAAAGATTCCAAGTGGCTCTATGTGGGCAATTGGATTAAAGAATAGCCTTGAAGTATTTCATAAACACTAGAACAAGACAGACTGGTTTGCTGCACTCATTATCCAACTGTAGATAACATGCCACAGGGAGAAAATAAACATTGGGTATTGTGCTTAGCTCTTTCAGGGATCCAGCATGATGTCTACTTTTACATTTCCACAAAACAAATCATAATCATGAGTCTAAACAGAGAAGTAAATGCTGTTGATCAGATTTGCCAAAAACAAAACAAAACAACAAACTATTAACTGGACAAGTAATTTAATTTAGGTAGATCAATTTCAAATTAATATATTCATTTATTATCACTGGAATCATTTCAGTATTAGAAAAGGCAAATCACAAATATATATAGATATATTATTAGTGTTCATTTCCAGAAGCACAGATAACTGAAAATTAGGAAAAACTGATACAAATCATCATTGCTCTAAAAAAGAAGAAAATATTTAGCTACCATATTACTAACACTGTATTTGGCATAATGTGTATTTAAACTGTTAAGATTATGAATGGTGATAATATATCAGGGTGATATATTCTCATCAGAGGAAGAATGGGCAAATTTAAAAATTCTGGAATACCTATAAAAGGCTTATTTTTATGTTTATTGTTTTCAGGGCATATTTGTGTGAGAGCAGTGAGGTTAACATGTTAACTCAATCAATAAACACCATTCTAAATGACTATTTGACAGAAACTCTACATCTACATGCCAATATAAATTCAGAAGGGAAAAGGAACACTGATAGAAGAAACAATTAGAAAAATTATTTGCACTTTAGTTAGACATGAGCACTAGCCCCTCTTTTTTCTACAATAGCAAACCTTAAATGTATAAAATGGAAACCCACTGAAGTTCTCTTACCTACTGTATAGCTAAATATACGAGGCCTGCATGGTAAAAGTCCAGCCATTGTTAATATAACTGACACTGATGTAACCTGGCAGCCAAGGAGAGTGGACTGCTATGTGCATGAGTGAACACAGACAACCTACTGGTCAGTGGGAGCAGCAGACACCGTTGAGTGAGCATGTGTACTGTGTGGCCCACACATTCAGAATGACTGAGTGAGTAGAGCAATGAATCTGCACCAAATTTTGCCTTAAGCTTGAACATTCCTCCATGGAAGCTATTCAGATGATTCAGAAGTCCACAGCCATGGGCAACTGGTGATCGGCAGCTTCATCTTGACAATGTGCCTGCTCATGAATTATATCTCGTGTAGAGTCTTTTGGTGAAACAACAAATCACTCAGATGACTCAGCCCTTCCACAGCCCAGATTTGGTGCCCTGTGACTTCTACCTTTTCCCAAAATTAAAATCACCTTTAAAAGGAAAGAGATTTTTAGACCGTCAATGAGATTCAGCAAAATACAATGGGGTAGCTGATGATGATTGGAAGAACAGTGTGAGGTGCCAAGAAGCCTACTTTGAAGGGGACCAAGTTTTCATTGTTCTATGTACAGTTTCTTGTATGTTACATCTTCTTCAATAAATGTCTGTTTCTCATATTACACAGCTGGATACTTTCTGGACAGGCCTCCTATATAATTACATTGTGTGTTTAGTGTAAATTATCTTCAGTAAGCAAAATTCATGTGTACCTATAAACTGAAAGTTATGCTGATAGTGGTTTCATCTGGGTTTGGTTTTTTGATCCAATGCCCTGAATTATTTTATCCATCATATGTAAGCTATTTAAAAATGTTAAAATGTTTAAAAATCACAAGTTATAATATAATGATTGGAATCTGAATGTTTTAATATGTCTTCATATCTAATGTAGACTATCTTTTTTTAAAAGATTTTATTTATTTATTTTTAGAAAGAGGGGAAGGGAAGGAGAAAGAGAGGGAGAGAAACATCTATGTGCAAGAGATACATCAATCAGTTGCCTCTCACATGGCCCCACTGGGGATCTGGCCTGCTACCCAGGCATGTGCCCTGACTTGGAATTGAATGTGTGACCTTTCAGTTTGCAGGCTGCCACTCAATCCACTGAACCACACTAGCCAGGGCTAATGTAGACTATTTTAATGTAAGAAAATTTCACAATTTGAGTATGGTGTAAGACATTAAATGAGATGTGGGTATAAGTACCACTAGAAATTGTATATTTCATGTGATAATAATATACTCAATAACTAGTGGGAGTTTGTAATATACAAGTTTTTCATATGTCATCAATTCTGTGTCTTCTAAATTAGCTGCTCTTTACTTTAGAAACAATTATTTAACTGTTAAATTTCTCTTTTCCATTTCTTTTTGATCCTGATATTCTAAATTTCCACTGTGATTATCATACTAATAACAACAATCATTTGCTAAGAATTTACTGTGCTCCAAGCACAAGGAAAACCAAGGTAGTGTGTTGCTTAGTTTTCTATTGCTGTGTACAAATTACCACAAACTTGGCAATTTAAAATAATGTATTTATTATGTTACAGTTTCTGTGAGGCAGGAGTCCAGGCACAGCTTAGTTTGGTCTTCTGCTCGGGGTCTTATAAGGCTGTATTCATCAGCCTGTGTTCTCACTGGAGACTAAGGACAAATCTGCTTCCAAGATCACTCAGGTTGTTCCAAGATCTTCCCATTGTAGAACTGACCGCCCTAGCTTCTTCCTGACTGGAGGCTGCTCCTATCTCCTAAAGGACACCTGTAGTTCCTTACTATGTAGGTTTTCCAAAATGACTGCTTACTTCATATAACTAGTAAGGAGTGTCTCTAAACTCTCTACAGTGAGTCAGCTAGTAAGTCAGTGATAGTCTATCATTTTTTGCCATGTTCTATGGTTTAGAAGCAAGTCACAAGTTTTGCTCCCACTCAAGGACAGGGGAACTCACAAAGTTGTGAACACCAGGAGATGCGAATCATGGCAGCTACTCTAGAGACTGTCTACCACCTGCAGTAATTAAGTCCCACAGGTTTTGGAATTTAGCTAACCCTGGTTTTTTTAACTCAGCTCTGACACATTAGCAGTGTGATTTTCATCTCATTTTCTAAACCTTCGTTTCTTCATCTACCAAATAAGAGTAGTAACCTCTTCACACTTTATTTTTCTCATAGGTAAAATGAGGATAATAATAGAGTTGTCAGGATTAAATAAGCATTTTTAACATAGAAACTGATAACAAGAAAAGCTCGATAAACACTTGTTAGTTTTCTTCCTTCTCTCTCCTCTCTTTTTAATCTTGATCTTTGTCTGATAGAAATCCCCCTTGGCATTTCTGCCTTAAACTGCTGCTTCTCTAGTCTGTGTCCAGATTGTGTGTATATATGTGTGTATTAGGGCCATGCAAAACCACCTCTAGTATCAATACCTCTAACAATAGAACTGTATTGCAGATGTTATCTCCAACTCAAACTAGGCAAAATTAACAAATGATAAATCCATAACATTAGAAACACAACTATTACACATAGAGGTTTTCAGAGTTTAGAGAACTTTGTTTGGATTTTTTTTTATTGTTGATGCTATTTTCCGTCTGAATCATGTTTTTGCATGTGATACAAAAGGACATGTTATGGCATCATACTATTCATAGGTTCTGGGTTTGCATTCCAGCTCTGCTGTTTGTTAGCTGAGTAACATCAGACATATTAAGCTCTCTAAATTTCAGTTCTCTGTGGCAATAAAGATAGTGCCCACTTCATAGATGTACTGTAAGGATAACATTTAAAGCATACTTAAATAGCATAGCTTAGTGCCTAGCTCATAGTCAGTACTCAAAAAGAAATGTTGGCTATCAAACTCATCATTATAAACTTCACTATCTCATTATTATTAGGAAAGTTGTGTTAATGAAAACCACAGAACAGGAAGTGGCAAGGCATGGCTATGAATGAGTTGGGTGAGATGAGAAGACACAAGTTCTTAAAAGTCCTCATAAACCAAAGAGCTGTGAATAAGATAAGTGGTCAGAAGGTAGGAAGAGTCACAAGTCAGAAACTGGGCAAATAGGAACTAGGAGACAAGGTAATAATATTGTGAATTCTCAACCAGATTGTGAGGAATGCAACCTAAGGCAACAGCAACAGAAGAGCACATAAAAAAAAGTAATTCCTCCCTCAGACATGAAGTCTTTATATACTTCGTCCTGGAACAGGAGTCAATCATAGAGTATATCTAGCCCAGCATTTTAAATAGGAAACACAGGAGGCATGTTAGTATTAGAAAATAGTGAATAAATTGTTTAATAGATTAGAGGAGTATAACAGTCAGAAATATGGGCATATCCTAACAAATGTAAAATTATTTTCAAATTGGGCCATTTTCCTAGAGAAATATATATATATATATGTATATGTATATATACACACACCATTTTATTAGTCTCATTATCATATTTTTCTTATACTGCTTTGTATAGTATTTGGTTCTGTTATTGTTTCATTTGGTTCTTTTATCTATGGAGGCTTTGTCTAACAAACTATGTTATAAATACTTCCAGGGCAGGATTTTCTGTTGTTGCTGATACTGTACTTTTTAAAATATCTTCACATCATTTATTGAAGAAACTATTTTTACTCTGTTGTATGCTCATGACCCCTTTGTCAAATATTAATTGACCATAGAGACATGGGTTTATTTCTGGGCTCTCTATTCTGTTCCATTGATCTATGTGTCTGTTCTTATGCCAGTACCAGGCTGTTTTGATTACAGTGGACTTGTAGTATAGTTTTATATCAGGTATTGTGACAATCATCTTTATTTATTTTTCTCAAGCATGCTAAGAAAGATAAGCAGCCACCCCCTCAAGACTGCTGATACTATCTAGGGTTTTTTGGTTGCATACAAATTTTTGAAGTGTTTGTTCTAGATCAGTGAAATATGCAATTGGTGTTTTAATAAGGATTGCATTGACTCCATAGATTGCTTTGGGTAGTATGGACATTTTAATGATGTTAATTCTTCCAATCCATATATTTGACAAAGGGGGCAGGAGCATACAATGGAGTAAAAATAGTCTTTTTAATAAATTGTGTTGGGAGAACTGGACTGGTAGACCACCAACTTGCATCATACACCAGAATAAACTCAAAATGGATAAAAGACTTAAATATATGTCATGATAACATAAAAGTCATAACAGAAAATATAAGCAGTAAAATTTCAGATATCCCATGCAGCAATATTTTTGCCAATGTATCTCGTAGGGCAAGGGAAATAAAGGAAAAAATAAACAAATGGGACTACATCAAATTAAATAGCTTCTGCATGGCTAAAGAAACCATAATCAGGATGAAAAGGGAACCAACCATATGGGAGAACATATTTGCCAATGATACACCAGAAAAGACTTTATACTCCAAAATGTATAAAGTACTTGTATGATTCAACACCAGGAAGACAAACAATTCAATTTAAAAAATGGGCAAAGGACATGGACACTACTGCAAGGAGGACATATAGATGGCCCATAGACATATGAAAAGATTTCCATATCACTAGCCTTTGGAAAAATGCAAGTTAAAACCACAATGAGATATCACCTCACACTTGTCAGAATGGCAATTATTAATAAATCAACAAGCAACAAGTGCTGTAGAAAAGGGAACCATTGAGCACTGTTGGTAGGAATGCAGACTGGTGCAGTCACTGTGGAAAACAGTATGGAATTTCCTCAAAAAATTTTCCTAAACATGGAACTGTCTTTTGACCCAGTGATTACACTGCTGGGAATATACCCTAAGAATCCTGAAACATCAATTCAAAGGAACGTATATACCCCTATGTTCAAAGTAGCATTATTTACAATAGTCAAATGCTGGAAACAGTCCAAATGCCCATCAGTAGATGAGTGGATAAAAAAACTGAGGTACTTTTACATAACAGAATACTACACAGCAGAAAGAAAGAAGGTATCCTACGTTTTGTGACAGCATGCATGGAACTGGAGAATATTATGCTAAGTGAAATAAGCCAGTTGGTGAAACACAAATACCATGTGATCTCACTTATTAGAGGAATCTAATAAACAAAATAAACTAATGAGCAAAAATAGAACCAGAGGTATGGAAACATGGAACAGACTGACAGCAGCCAGAGGGGAGGAGGAGGGGATAATAGTGGAAAGAAGGGGAAAGGACTAGTCAAGAAACATATATGAATGACCCATGGACATGGACAACAGTATGGGGATTGACTGTGGGAGCAGAGGGTGGGCTGGGCAGAGGAGGGCAAAGGGGGAAAAATTGGGACAACTGAAATAGAATAAAAATTTAAAAAATCCTTAGAGAATATGCAACAATATACCACATAGTGGATTTTGAATAAATGCTTGTTGAATTAAAAAATAAAATGAATTATTCTCCTTACTAAATCATGTTTGGCACAATGAATATTAATAATTCATAACTTCATAGATGCCCTTAAAATCATACTTGACTCATTCATATCCCAAAATGATTGTGTCAGCAAATTCTAGTAGTTCTACCTTTCAAATATGCCTAAACACTTCTCAACACTCACTTTGTATCTTCCCTGGTCCAACCCCTCTTGCTGGTGGAGTCCCTAACTACTGCTGTTGGGCTATCCACTGCTCATTACAGAAAGCATCATTCACAGAAACTACAGGGTGAATGATATTCCTCGGAGTTGTGTAGTACAATCATCCTAATTGCTTGAATTAGTGCAAGTCTCCTAGTCTTTGCCCCTGCCAATCTATTCTCAACAAAACAGTCAGCTTGATCCTGCTAAAACTTAAATCAGATCATGTCATTCTCTGCTTAAAACTAACTAGTGCTTTGTCTCATTCATAATAAAAGATAAAGTCCTTGCAAGACCCTACATTATCTCATTCCAGTCTTACCTCTCTAACTTTATCTCCTCCTGTTCCCCCAATTTCTCACTCTGTTCTGATTATATTGGGCTTCTCACTGTTCTTGGGTCATGTCATCATGTTCCTGTCTCACAGCATTTGCACTTGCTCTTCCTCCTGCCTGGAATACTTTCCCCTCAGCTATCCAAATAGGGCTAACTCCCTCACCTCCTTCAGGTCTAATATTTATGCAAATTTCACCTTCTCAGCGAGACATTTCATTATATCTGTATTTCTCATTGTAACATCATGCCCTACTTGCTTTTCTATTTTCCTTTTCTCCTTAGCCTTTGTTATCATCTACCCCTCATATATTTTACTTGTTTATTGTCTGTATTTCTCCCACAAGAATGCAAATCCATGAGGGCAGAAAATTTTGTCTTTTGCTTACTATTTTACCGCCCCATCCTCTGCCAGCACCTGGAATAATGCCTGGTGCAAGTTGACAGCTCAATAAATACTTGTTAAAAGAATGAATGAAAGATGAAGACAAACTGGTGCTTATAAACACAAACCACTTTCTTCCAGTCACTAAGTGCGATGAGTATCCAGTTAGTCTAATGTCTTGCAAATAACTTGCCACTGATGCATTATAGGACTCAAGATTTTTGTAAGCCACTACTAATTTATTAGATTTATGATAAAGATAATATTCTTGGCTTATTTTTATAATTGAAGTATTTTAAGTAATAACTGCATGAAATTATTTTTTAAATATGCAATGCTATAATGAAGTAAAACTATAAGGACAAAATGATTAAACACTTATTAGGAAAAGAATTTCATTTAAAACTTTTCCAGGAAACAGAGAAAGTTTATTTAAAATTTTTCTAGGAAAATTATGGGCAATTTGGAAATCATACATTTCCAGAGAAATAGAAACCACAGTTGACCTCTCAAAGGAATTCCTCAGAACCACTTCTGCATCAACTGGGTACATGACTCAGCACCACCATCTCTCAGAAAGAACCCCCTAAGCCACAAGAATACAAATTCTTACACTACTCTGTAATATTTTTCAATAGAAAAAAATCAAACAGTGAGGAAATATTTTATAAGCAAAATAAAGAGACCAAAAAAAGAAAAAAGAAAAAGAAAAATACTAGGTATCATGAAACCAACTTCACAACATAATCCAAAGTAAAAGATTACTATACAATGGATTGCAATTATACAGTGGATTTTCTTTAAATACCAAAATGCATTAGAAAGGCCATTTAATTCTTATGCCACTGTCCAGTCATTTTGGTTCCCATTCCACCAGGGAGTGAAATTTCTGTGTTTTCTTGCCTTATTCTCTTCTATGAATTCCTGAGCATTAATGAAAACAAGTTCTCAACCAGAATCTGACTTCAATCTAGTAGTCTTATTTCTAAAAATCTAACTTTAAATTTAGAAGAACATTTTTCCCTTTCATCATTTTATTTATTAGTTTTTAAGTATCTACATCAAATAAAATAATTTGAAAAAGAAAACATTGTTGAAATCAAAGACTTTTGGAACAGAAGAGGCCTCTCACTGGACAGATGAAGAAATGAAGATCAAAAGCCTGAGACAAATAACCTTTTAGTGGTGACAACGTACTTCCAAACAGATACCAGGTTTAAGTTCAACAGTCCCTTGCTCTTCATCCTACACTCTCCTGTGAGAATGCCACAGCAACAAGCTACCGAAAAAGTAAAGAATTATGTTAAGTGGAATTACTTGTTATTTGAATTTAAAAATATTATCAGATTCCCTCTCTCCTCCAAAGAAAAGGTAAGGCTTTCTCTAAAGTATGGAATATGGAGTATGAAAATTTTCATTACAGGAAAAAAATCTTGGGAAGATTTTACTTGGTAATAACCACTTAATAACTGGAAATAATCAATGTAGATTAATTTATCATCTTAAGTACTTTTTAGCCACTTACAAATCCATGACATGGCTCCATATTTGGTTGTAAGAATGTAGTCTTTTAGAAATGTGTGGCTTATTTTAATGTATCTCACCTTTATAAATATACAAAAGCCTATTTTCATTCTTCTAAGTTTATCCTAAGTTTGCAGTTCAGTATGCACAGCAAAAAGAAATGGTAAAGTGAGCATAC
This sequence comes from Trachops cirrhosus, assembly GCA_028533065.1. Taxonomy (NCBI): domain Eukaryota; kingdom Metazoa; phylum Chordata; class Mammalia; order Chiroptera; family Phyllostomidae; genus Trachops; species Trachops cirrhosus. Next base: position 108,261,741 of record CM052543.1, on the reverse strand, counting down.
AGAACACATTTACAAAACGTAAGTTTTTTTTGTCAATTACAAATTGAAAGTCAGACTCCTGGCAGTTTTTTCCCCACAGATCCCTACAATATGCATATATCAAGTAAGTGTGCAAACAAAAGGCTTGTATAAATGGCTTGGTCTTGGTGATTAGACTGGCTCACTGATGCATGCCAGTGAGTGCTGCTCTGATTCCAGCTGGCCAGCATAGCTCTATGGTTAATAGTATCCAGAGGGAAATTGCTCTCCTCTGTGATTCTTCACTGCCTGCCCAAGCTGCCTGCATTTTTCTCCAGTATAGTACAGGCTCTTCTTTCCAATCACTACTTGCCCCCTAAATGAGGTTAATTTTTTGTCAAACTTGTGATTCCTCTTAATTGTGGAACCTATATTCTAGGTCTCTTATTATAATGAAGAGGTAACAAAAGTGTTCCTACACCAATACTTCCTAACCTCCTGCACTTTTCCTCATTCTCAAGTAGACATCCAGATATCCATTCACATTCAATGAATATTTACCAAAGATGTTTCTGGGCCCAAGACACTAGCAGTCAGCAAGACTGATTTAGTTCATGCTTTCATGGCACTCACAATTGGGGTGGGGTGGAGCAGTAGAGAAGAGAGATATTAAACAAATAATTATAGGAATTGTTCATCAACAGATTGGATGGGTGTCATGGAAAGGTTAAAAAAAAGTTAAGAGAGCTTATAATGATGAGTGTAATTTAATGTAGGTGAACAGAGGGTTCTTGCTCAAGGAAGTAGCATTTAAAGTGAAAAATGAATAGGCTTTAGCTATGGAAGGGAAATAGTGGTAGTGAAGAGTCCCAGGCAGTGGCAAGAGCTAGCAGAAGGAAGCTCTGAGTCATGAAGGGTATAGGTAAGCAGAGGAAACAGAAAAGGTCAAAGTAGCTGGCTTGAAATCAGAGAAACAGGCAAAAGTCAGACCACACAGAGAGTTATATGTCATGTCAGAGTTTGAATTTTATTAGTTTGAACTTTACTAATGAGTGAGTGGAGGTAACCAAGAGAAGGTATGGCACGAGCAGTTAGAAGGGTATCTGTTATGGACTGAATGTTTGAATCCAACACCCCCCATTCCACATTAATATGTTGTAGCCTTAACCCCCAATGTGATCACAGTCAGAAATGGGACCTTTGAGAGGCAATCAGGTTTAGATGAGGTTATGAGGGTGAAGCCCCCATTATGGGACTAGTGTCCTTATAAGAAGAGGAAGAGAGAGAGAGAGAGATTCCTTTGTCTCTACCACACGTGGACACAGCAAAAATGCAGCTGTCTGTAAGCCAGAAAGAGGGCTCTTATCAGGAGCTGAATCTGCTAGCACCTAGATCTTGGACCTCCCAGATTTCATAACTGCAAGAAAAATAAATGTTTGTTGTTTAAGTTACCCAGTGTCTGGTATTTTGTTATAGCAGCTAGAGCTGACTAAGACAGTGTCCAATATTTGTGAGGTATTCTAGGAGATAGAATTGGCTATACTTGTTGATTGATTGCATAAAAGAACTAGGAAATAGGTGGATATGAAGAATGATTCCTAGGTTCTGACATGAGCAACTAGGAAGATGATGGAACCATTTAGTGAGACAAAAAAAAAAAGGAGGAGAAAAAAAATTGGCACCATAAGTTCAATTTGGATATCTGTAATAGCTACCCTGAAAATGTTAAGGAGGCAGTTAGGTATATGAGTATGAATCTGGAACTCAGGAGACGTGAATGAAGATACAAGTTCAGAAATTGTCAACATGTAGTTAATAATTATAATGATGGATGTGTATGAGATTTATGAGAGAGAGAGAAAGAGAGAGAGAGAATAGAGAAATAAAGGGAAGGGAAGAGAAAGGTAGGGAAGGAAAAAGAAGGGTAGAGGAACTGTGACTAGCCACAAATTCACACAACAAGCAGATATCAATGTATAGCAAATCAATGACCAAAAAAAGAAATGTTTGTATAAATGGCTTTGCGTTTATGATTAAGCTGGCTCACTGATATGTGCCAGTAAGTAATACTCTGATTCCAGGTGGTCACCATATCCTTCTGGTTAATGGGCTAGGTCCTGAGAGGAGGAAAAGCAACCAGGGGAGACTCAAAAGTGGAAGGAAGAGAAATAACAGGAAAATCAGGAGAAACTATGGGGATCACAGAAAACAAAGGAAGAAATACTTTTTGAAGCAGCTAGGAGAAGTCAACTGTAGCAAATGAGATCTATGTTGTCCACTAGAGTTAAAGCATGAAGGTCACAGTTCATCCTAATGAGACAAATTTAGTAGATGGTACAATTGGAAGCATACTGTGATGAGTTGAGGGCAGTTATATGGAGAAAAACAAAGTTATATGACTAAACTGTTTAGAAGATTGGTTGTGAAAAAAAAATGCCCTGACCAGTGTGACTCAGTTGGTTGGCCATCACCCTGCAAAGCAAAATGTTGCCTATTTGCATCTCAGCCATAGTACAGTCTGGGTTGTAGGTTTGGTCCGAGATTGGGGTACATGCAAGAGGCAACTAATCGATGTTTCTTTCTTACATTGATGTTTCTCTTTTCTCTCTTTCTCCTTCCCTCACCCTCTCTTTAAAAATAAATAAATAAAATCTTTTTTTTTTAAAAGAGGGCCTAGATGGAGTGGTAGATGGAAGTAGACATGAGAGAGGATTTTCTTAATATGGTAAATATTGGAACATGTTTGAATTCCAAAATGTTCTTCAAAACAAACAAACAAAAAGTAACTCCGGTGAACATAATAATAATTTTTTTCCTAAATATTTGTTCATTTGTGTTATTCTGTGGGTCAAAAGATCTAATATCATTTAAAACTTTTGATTGGAATCAATTGATCAAGCAGGAATTGATTTCCTCATCTCTCACCTTTCCTGTCATTCATTTATTCATTTAAAAAAAATTATTGAAAAGCTACTATGTCTCATGCTCTATTTTAAGCATTGGAGATACAAAGCAAGCCCACTTTTACTACTTTTCAGCATTGTACTGGAGTTTCTAGCCAGTGCAATAAGAAAAAGAAATTTTGAAAAATATAAGAACTGGAAAGAAATAAAACTGTTATTATATTTAATAATATAACTATATTTAGGAAATCTCAATGAATCTATAGATTAGCAGAATTAACTAATCAGTAAGATTGCTGGATACAAGATGTGGTAGGTAGAAATCTAAGTTACCCCCCCAAGATTTCAGTTCCCTGGTGTAGATGCACTATGTAATCCCCTCTCCTCCTTAAGTGTGGTTGGACTTGTGAATATGAGCTTTCACTCACATGATTATGTCATAGTACATGGCAAAGGTGAAGGAATTTTGCAGATGTAATTAAGACCAGTTGAACCTAAGTTAATCAAAAGGGAGATCATTCTAGTGGCCTAACCTAATCAGGTAAGCTCTTGTAAAAGAGAGTTTAGGGGTCAGAGATATCAGAAATCAGAATATTTGAAACAAGGGAAATAGTTTCCTGCTGGCCTGGAAGAAATAAAATGCCATGTTTCAGAGAGCGCTACATGACAGGAAATTGCCATGGCCTCCAGTAGCTGAGTGTGGCTGTTGGATGACAACCAGAATGAACAAGGAACCTCAGCCCTATAATTGCGAGGAGCTGAATTGCACCAATAACCAGTGAGCTTGGAAAAGGACCCACAGCCTGAGATAAGATCATAGATCTGGCTGACACCTTGATTTCAGCCTTGTGAGACTCTGAGCAGATGACCCAGCTGACCTGTATCCAGACTACTGACTCATGGGAACTGTGAGATAATAAATTTATTTCTTAAGATGATAAGTGTGGGATAATTTATTATAGAGCAATAGAAAACCAATATGTAAGGTCAATATACAATAATTCAATTGTTTTTCTATATCAGCAACAAACAGAAAATTTTAAAAATTGTTACCATTTACAATTGCACAAAAATGTCAAATGCTGAGGAATAAATCTATTAAAAGAATATAAGACCATTCTACACAGAAAACTATAGAACTTTATCAAAAGAAATTGAAGATAACCTAATGGAAATATATGCATTATTTCCTTAGTATTATGTATTATTCTATGCACATTAGTTTAAATGTCAATTTCTTTAAATTAATTATGGATTTAGTGCAATCCCAATGAAAATCCCAACAGGTTTATATGTAGGAAATAGCAACCTGACTCTAAAACATACGGTTGACCCTTGGACACCGTAGGTGCATAAACTATGCAGGGGGACTAAAACTATTGCGTATCCACTTATACGCAATTTTTTCACTAAATATTTGTTTTTGATCCATGTTTGAAAGTAAGTGAATGCAGAGGGCTGACCATATGCATTGATCTACATCATTTTATATAGAGAACTTGAGCATCCTCAGATTTTGTCTTCACGGGGTCCTAGAACCAATCCCCAGCAGATACTGAGGGACAATGGGGGTAGTTAAGTTTTGGGGGAGTCAGAGGTTTTACATGGATTGTTGACTGTACAAAGGCCAACTCCTCTAATTCCCACCTTGTTTAAGGGTCAACCTTAAATGCAAAGGGTCAAGAATAGCCAAAACACTCATAAAAAGAACAAGGTAGGAGGATATAGTCTACCAATTACCAAGGCTTACTATGAAACTACAATGTAATATAGTATGGTATTAGTGTAGTAAAGATAAGAAAAATTAAATTAAAACAGAAAATGTAGGTAATTCAACAGAAAAGTGGGCCAGACACTTGAATAGGCACTTCACAGAAAATGATATCCAAATGGCCATATGAAAAGTTATTCATTCTCATATGCAATATGATGTGTAGTAACATACCTGCATTTAAGAGACAGAAAATACAAAATGTTGCCTAGGAGGTGAAGCAACGGGTACATATCAGGGTAGAAGAGTAAACTGGTACAATCACTTTGGAACATATCTTCTAAAGTTGAACAGGTGTATACTCTATGACCTAGCAATTCCACTCTTAGGAATATATCCAGTAGGAATGCATGTGTATGTTCATCAAAGACCTTTACAATAACTTTGAGTGACAGAAGCCAGACCCACACAAATGTATACTATATAATTCCAGTTACCTAAAATGCGAAAACGCAAAATTTGGTGTTACTACTCGATGGGAGAGAAGGGATAGTGATTAGAAGGAGTATAAGGGGGACAGTGCTTGATTTCTCGGTTAATGTGGTAGTTACATATGTGTATTAACTTTATAATAATTTTTACTCAACCATTTGTTTTGTGTATTTTTTCTGTATGTGAGTGATATAGCAATTAAAAAGGCTTAACAATAAAGCCAAACTTCTTGCCCTCATGGACTTTATACTCTACTGTGAGGATCTCTGCTCTCTTCCACATTGGCTGCCTTCAATCTTAGGCTTCAACTGGTAGGAATGGTAGGAAAATGGCTGCTGGCAACTCTTAGTCGACAACTTCACATGTTCAAAGCAGTAGCCAAGGCATGCTTACAGGTTCAGCAGATGTCCCAGATTGTCTGTCTCTGGTTCTGGTTGTGTGATACACCCATCCCTGTCACTGAGGACAGTGTGAGGCTCTGATTAACCAGGCCTGAATCACAACCAACCCCCAAACCAGAATGCGACAGAGTCAACCTCACCTTCACCAGAATACATAAAATAAGAATGAAGAAAGACGTAGTTCTCCAGAAAAAAGAAAAACAAAGGAAAACTGGGGCTCCACTTCAGAAGAAAAAATAAATGTGAGCGGAAACCCCAGCAAATGTCCACAACAGGTCTCCTGCAAATGAAAACCCAGATTTGCTACTTCATATTAGGTCAACTTCCCTTCAATCCCTTTCATTTTTACCCCAAATGTTTCAGTGATTTGGCTCTCTTACTTCTAATGTGCTAATGTGATTTCAAATGGAATCAGCTGAGAAATAGGCTACTCTCCTATCTCTAAATTTAAAATAAGCTAAAAACAACCCACCAAACAACATAAATAACAGCAAAAATTCATTTGGAGTTTTAAATGCTTGTTTCCATAGAAACTACAATGTAATAAGATTAATAAAAATAATCAGGCCTTGTAAAATAAGTTCCATTTCTACTTACCTTTAAAGGTTCCTTTCAGGTGGCCAGGGCTGTCTCCTCTGGTAAGCTTTCTTTACTATCCCCATTCCTGACCTGAGTTACTCAGTTCCTCTGACTCTGTGCTCACTTACACTGTATTGTAATTTTCTGTTTACCTATCTGTCTTTCCCATTGCTTCATGCTTCCCTTCAGCCTTTATCTCTGTATCACCAGTACAAAGCTCATTGTCTAGGACATACATGGTGGAGGGTCAATAAATGTTTTCTGAATGACTGAGTGCCTCATATTCCAATTGAATTTAATCCTGATAACTGCACTGTGCAGTAGAAATTATTTATCTGCCACTAGGAAAAGTGACTTGTTCAAGATCACACACAGTAAGTGGAATCGGGATTTGAGCTTGAATTTATCTGATGCCAAAGTCTGGGCTCTTGGCCACTGCTTTGGTCAAAAATGTTTATTTATGTGGAATAAGATTCAAACTCTAGCTTGCAAAAGCTTTCCCTACATGGATCCTACCTGCCTTTCTAAGCCTGAACAGACTGGGGTTTTCTTGCCTCTTTGTTTATGTTAGGTTCTGCCAACTTCTACAAGGATAAGCCCAGATGTCATCTCTTTTACAAAATTTCCCCTTATCATTTAGCCAGAAGTGACATCTTCTACCACTTGTAAATTTTCATATCATTCTTTGGACCATGGACATGACCATGGTCTGCACCATGGACATGATATCCGTGACATCTGTGACTAGTTCCTGTTCAAAATATTAGTGGACTTTTTGTTTCCATATTAGACTAATTCACCATGGTTTGTCCTCTTCATGGCCCCTGGTACAGTGACTTGCACATTGTAGACTTTAAAAAGAGTGCTGGATGAATTAAGGATGGTAGTGGTGCCTTTTTGGCATGTCACTCATTTCTCTTGCTGTCTAGGGCTTAGGGCTGTGCAAATCATTATTAAATCCGCCCTCATATCCCATATCCTCCTCAGATCCCATAGTCTATCCTCTTTTGATACTCAAAAGAATTGTATGCATTCAGAACCACCAGCTATCCAGTTGACAAACTGAAGTAGAAAAAGGGCTTTTGATAGTTTTTTAACAATGTGGTTTCATAAATGTTTGAAAATGTGACTTTGTGAATACTATGTTTTAGTTTATAAGGACAAGAAGAAAAGTAAGGAAATTTATTCTGGCATTTCTAGAGCTGAGGTAATTGGATCCGACAACAGAACCTCAAATTAACCAAAACCGATTTAACTGGTATTAATTGGCATCTCCAATTACACACGTACACACAGACACACACAGGAGAGAAAAAGGATTTGCTTTTAGTAGAAAGAGACAAATGACAACAGCAACAAAAATATTATTAGGGGTGTGTTCAAAACAGCAACTAGCAGCATGTGTCCTCCTTTCAAAACAGCATCATTTCCAGGAATGAAGCAACTCAAAATCTGAATCATGCAACGAGATTGAAAGATAAAATGGCTTATCTGATAATTTCATTTAACCAACACAAGTCATTTCCCACAAATTGTGATTAGGTAGTGATATATCATAAGACTACAGTGAGCTGCCTAGGAGTTGGGGGTAGCTATAATATTCTGTAAAAACTCCTTAAAAGATCACTTTGCACACCTGTTTAAGGAAAGAATTAGAGCAACTAAACTAACTAGAAATGTAAGGGCATTAAAAAAAAAAAAAAAGGCCAGAATCCTCAATGTGCAGCTGGAGCAGAAGATCCTGGTGTGCGCCCTGCTTTCTGCTAAATTGCAGGGCTCTCCAATGATCAGGTTTCAAGTTTCACTGCAGCCACTGACTCAAAGTGATTATTTAGCCTGCAGAAGAGAAAAGACTATAAAGGGACATGATTGAGGTACTGAAAATTGCAGTTAAAGAGGGCACATGAAAATTGATCTGTTTTTTCCTTGTAATCTGATTGAACAATACAGGAACGAGAGAATTTAAAATAAAGTTTAATATTAATGGGAGAACTAAGTATGATTTCATGCAGCATTTTTAAAGGGGTACTATTCATAATGGCAAAGGGGGGCTTGAGGGAATAGGCTGAAATAAGCCTTTAACTGAGTAATCATACATATTAGTATTTAATGACAAACTCAACAAAATGAAATTTCAGGTGATTAGAACCCAAGAACTTGCAAGCTAACACAGAAGATTCTGCTGGAAGAATACAATAATAGCTATTATAATAAGTAAGCAAATTAGCATGGTGAGCAAAGTGGTCAATATGCCAAATATATTTTGAAGAAGAAGAAAGCTGCTGTATTCACAACTACTTCCCAATATTTGTAAAAAAAAAAAAAGTTACTCCCTATTTCTATTAACATCCCTAATAATTTTGGACCTTTTCCTCTACATTTAATCAGTCATATAATTACAGTCACACACTGCAAAACAATATTCCAGTTGCCTAATCCTTTTCTCCACATTTAGTCAGCCATGTAATTACAGTCATGTGCTGCATAACACTTGGATCATTGAGGGACAGCAGGTACTACAGAGGTCCCATAATGGAGTTAGAAAAGCCCTATCACCTAGTGACATCGTAGCTGTCAGAAGTCATGGCACAACACATTACCCACATGTTTGTGGTGCTGCTAGTATAAACAAACCTACTGCGCTGCCAGTCATATAAAAGTATAAGCACATACAGTTATGGACAATACATAATACCTGATAATGATAATAAACAACTATATTATTGGTTTGTGTATTTACTACACTACAGTTTTTGTTGTTTTATAGAGTATACTCTTGCTCTACTTATGAAAAAAGTGTCCTGTAAAATGGTACACTGTGTTACACCAGGAGCAGCCTCATATGCCTTGGGTTTACTGTCCCTTGATTGAATCATTTTCTCTTGTGCTTGATTTAATCTCATGTTGCCTTTGTACAGTAACGTGCTATTCAGGCTTGTAGGTTAACAGCAGTAGGCTACATCATGTAGCTCAGTGTGTAGGAGGCTATACCATCTAGGTTTGTGTAAGTGCACTTTGTGCTGTAAGCCTAAAGATGACACATTTCTCAGAACTTATCCCCATCATTCTGCCCTGCATGACTATGCGACTCTAGTCTCATATACCCTTCACCTCCTTTCTATCCTCACTCTCACCACTCAAATGTTGCTTTAACTTTCAGGACAATTTTGATAGATATTTCCAATTTACCCTTCCAAAATTTTTATATGAACTTATATTTCCACTAATTGTGTAGGGCACAGGTGGCAAACACAAGGCCTGAGGGCCAAATCCAGCCCTCCACCTTGTTTTATCCAACCCAACACCTTGTTTCTACCTGGCTGCAGGGCTTCACAGTTGAGCTCTCTCTCTCTCTCTTTTTTTAAATGTACAATTTGTGTTGAGCTCTTGCTTAATTGTTAAGGAGTAGCTACATTTACACAGTCCTAAAATTACATTCAGCCCTTCAAAGGCAACCATGAGGCTGATGTGGCTCCCGGTGAAAATGAATTTGACACCCCTGCTGTAGGGGAACAACTGTGTCCTTAAACAGCCAGCAACACGTGATATCAGCAAACTTTTTGATCTTTATCAATCTACTAGGTGAAAAATAGATGACATCTCATTGATATTTGATTTGTATTGCTTGTGTATGTGCCTATAATGTATGATTTCTTCCTACCCCTTGGTAACCAGCATTAGGTCACATAGACAGGCTCAGTGCCAGAGGACTAGCAATGCCAGCATTTCACTTTACAGCCTTTAAAATGGAAGGCATGAAGGAATGGATGTTGAAGCCATAATCATTTTTTTTCATTTATGTCTTTTTGGGTTTTATGTCTTTTTCCACCCTAAGATTAACATTTCACCCCTAATTTTTAAAAACTTTTTATTATAAAAGTATTCAAATACACAAAAGTAAAGCGAATAGAATGATGAACTTCCATGCATTTACCATACAGCTTAAGAATTATTAACATTCTATATTTTTGTTTCAGCTATGCCATTCATAATCATTTTTGAGAAGTTTTCTTAAAAAAGAAAACTTCAGGTATCATATTATCATGAACACATTAGTATGTTTCTCTAACAAGTAAGGACTATTTATTGATGTATACATATACATTGGGTTGGCCAAAAAGTCTGTATGGCTTTTTCCATAAAATAAAAGACATGTTTTTCATTTTTACCAATAACTTTATTGATTTGGATATTTTGAGTATGTTGGCTATCTCCCATGTGGTATAACATTGATTGTTCTCAATTAATGTCTCAATTTTATTGCTATCAATTTCAACTGGTCCACCCAACTGTGGAGTATCATCTAGCAAGAAATCTCCAGCATAAAACTTCACGAACCATTTTTGACACGTTCGATCTATCATAATACCTTCCCTATACACTGCGCAAATCTTATTTTTGCATTTTGGTTTCGTTTTTACCTTTCTTGAAAAAATAAAGCATATTATGCCAAAAATGTTGCATGTTTTTTTCCACCTTCAATATTAAAATGGCTACACAAAAAATTCACCAATTTTGATAAGTTTTTTAAAAATGCATGCTGATATGTATTGTATTGTCACAATACAATCTAATGAATTTAAAGACAACTAAGCACTACTAGAGCCATCTTACAGAAAAAAACCAAAAGAACTTTTTGGCTATCCCAATGGTTTTGCCTGTTTTTGAACTTTATATACATAGAATTACATTACAAACTTTACATATGTAAATGGCAGCATATTGTTTGGTGTCTGGCTTACTTCACTCAACATTATGCTTGTAATATTTATCCATGTCATGCATAATAGTAATTTGTTTGGTCTCATCACTATAGAGTGTTTCATTGTGTGAAAATTCCTTAAGTATTTAACCATTCTATGGATGATGGATATTTGCAGTGTTTCCAACTTTTAGCTATTGCAAATAATGCTGATATGATCATTCTTTTTTTTCTTTTTTTCATCAATTTCTTTTTTTAATTAATTTTTTAATTTTAGATTATTCAGTACAGTTTCTATCCTTTATTCCCAAGCTATGATCATTCTTGTACAAGTCTTTTACTGTACATATATCTGCATTTCTCTTCTGTATATACCTAGGAGTAGCATCACTGAATAATAGGGTATGATTATGTTCAGTTTTAGTAGATTCTCTCAGCTTTCTAAAATATCTATACCAAATTACACTCCCACAGGCAGTTTATAAGAATTATAATTGTTCCACATCATCATCAACATTTGGCATTGTCAATTTTTGCAAGTTGAGTTCCCTGGGAAGTAGACTGGGAGAAGGAGATTACCATGCAGGGATTTTATTAGGAGATGCTCTTGGGATCAACACCTGCAGAAGGGAAAAGAAGTGGGCAGGACTGGACAGAGGGAGAAGTGGGACTGTGGTGCAGTTTCAGCTGCTTCAGCTGACCCCACAGACAGCCGCTGCCTTGGGGCCCTTGCGGGGCCTCCATACTGCCACCATGGCTGCTCTGTTTATATGTTTATCATTTAGCACTAGAATCTCATGATAGAGACTGACTAAAATCAACCAGCTGAGTTATTTTGTCTGTATGTTGTTTAATGTGTCTTCTGTGGTAGATGATCTCCAGTGGGTATTAACATGCAATCTTCATACCTACTTTATAACCCACTCCCAATATCATCTCGGATCTTCCAATCTTCTTTCAGGCCTTGACCAGCTGGCCAAGGACTTTGCCCCTGCTCATGACACAATGTATATTTTAACCTCTGGCCACTTCTCTTTCCACACAAAGTGAATGACATGTACAATGAAATAAATATTTATTGAAGCACCTACTCAGTGGTTTTCAATGCGCAGGAGATTTACCACAGGCTAATTAAATAAAAATCTTTGGGAGTGCATCACTGTTTCTTTAAAATACTCCAGCTGATTCCGTTGTCCATCCAAATTTAAGAATCATTGCTCAGGTGTTCAGCTTTTTGCTAAAACCAGAAAGATGATGGTCCTCAAACTTTGTTGTGGATTAGAATCAACTGGTCAGCTTATTTAAATGCAGATTCTTAAGCCCACACCCAGAGATTCTGATTCAGAGGACTGAATTAAGATCCAAATCTCTGCATGTTTTAAAATAGTCACCCCAGGTTAGGTAATTCTGATGCAAGTGGATCGAAGAGCTAATTATGACAATTTCTGATATAAGTAAACCAAGTTCCTTGCTTTTAAGGAACTTAAATATCATAGAGAAGCAAGTTATTTTAATTGGTGGCAAGAGGAGTTTTAGCAAGGATTATTAAAAAATCACCTCTAGAGGATTTTAGAAATCAGATAATCTGTTGTCTGCTAAGATGATTTAAATAAAATTTATACTTGACAAAGTCTGGGCTTCCAGTAAAGATAGAGGTGTAGGTAAACATGTCTCACCTCCTTACATAGCTACAGCAAAAATTACAACTGGACTGTAAGACAATTATCACCCAAAATTTTCAGAAAATCAAGCTGTATGAAAGTCCGACAACCAAGGATTTAAGAAGCCACATTCATCCAGCCATGTAGGAGAGGCAGAGATGCAGAGACACATAGAGAGGTGAGAGGTGGAGAGGTTCAGAAAGGCACAGGACACAGAATGGGTAGTCCCACTACCATGTGTGGTAGATAAAAATAGAGAAGGATACCTTGGGAATGAGGGATCCCAGTCCCAGACCAGACCACTAAGCCCAGGGTTCCAGTGCCAGACAGATAAGTTCCCACAACTTCTGGCTGTAAAAAACAGTAGGAGCTGGGGCAGCAGAAGAAACTGAAGGATTCTCAGGAAACTCCTCTTAAAGGGCATTGGATGGATTTAGGACTTACCCATCTGGGATTCAGCACCAGGGCAAAACACTGGAAAGGCACCCGTGGCATACTGGGAGAAACTGAAGTGACTGGCAACAGGGCAGGTGCTGAGAGGAAGCTTCCTCCTGGGCAAAACTCCAGAGTCCAGGTAGCGGCATTGTCCTCTCTCTGAGCCATCCCCCACACAGAGCCACAGAGCAGTGACATGGATTGCCCTGCCTCAGTGATTACCTAAGGCTCCATCCCATACAACTTATAGGTGAGCTTTTCTACAATAGACCACACTACCAAGTAAGACAGGGAGTCAAATAAGCTCTACCTAATACACAGAAACAAACACAGGGAGGCTGCCAAAATGAGAATACAAAGAAATATGACCCAAATGAAAGAGCAGAATAAAACTCCAGAAAAAGAACTAAATGAAATGGAGATAAGCAACCTATCAGATGCACAGTTCAAAACACTGGTTATCAGGATGCTCTAGGAACTCACTGGGTACTTCAAAAGCATAAAAAAGACCCAGACAGCAATGAAGGCTGCATTAAGTGAAATAAAGAAAAATCTACAGGGAATTAACAGTGAAGGGAATGAAGCTGAGAATCAAATCAATGATTTGAAACATAAGGAAGAAAAAACATTCAGTCAGAACAGAAAAAATTCAAAAAACAAAACAAAACAAGGATAGGCTTGGGAGGCTCTGGGACACCTTAAACATACCAACATCCCAACTATAGGGGTCCTAGAAGGAGGAGAGGAAGAGCAAGAAATTTAAAATTTATTTTAAAAAAATAATGAAAGAAAACTTCCCTAATATGCTAAAGGAAATAGATATACAAATCCAGGAAGACCAGAGAGTTCCAAACAAGATAGACCCAAAGAAGACCACACAAAGACACATCATAATTAGAAGTCCAATGCGTTATCCATTGCGCTACAGAGACACATCATAATTAAAATGCCAAAGGTTAAAGATAAAGAATCTTAAAAGCAGCAAGAGAAAAAACAGAGAGTTACCTACAAAGGAGTTCCCATAAGACTGTCAGCTGATTTCTCAGAAGAAACTTTGCAGTCTAGAAGGGACTGGCAAGAAGTATTCAAAGTGGTGAAGAGCAAGGACCTACAACCTAGATTATTCTATCCACCAAAGCTATCATTTAGAATGGAAGGGCAGATAAAGTGCTTCCCAGACAAGGTAAAATTAAAGGAGTTCATCATCACCAAGTCATTATTATGTGAAATACTAAAGGGAGTTACATAAGAAAAAGAAGATCAAAACTATGAACATTAAAATGGCAACAAATTCAAAACTGTCAACAGTTGAATCTAAAAAACAAACTAAGCAAACAAGCAGAACAGGAACAGAATCATAGATATGGAGATTATTTGGAGGGTTATCAGTTGGGAGTGGAAATGAAGAGAATGGACAAAAGGTGCATGGATTAAGAAGTACAAATTTGTAGGTACAAAATAAAGAGGGGGATGTTAAGAACTGTATAGGAAATGGAGTAGGCAAAGAACTTATCTGCATGACCCATGGACATGAACTAAGTTAAGGGATTGTTGGAAGGAATGGGGGTACCAGGTGGGGGGCAAAGGGGGAAATACTGGGACACCTGTAATAGCATAATCAATAAAATACATTTTTTTTAAAAAAAGAAAAAGTCTGAGTTGCTGTGAGACACTGAATAAGCTTATACTTAAAGCTCCTCATAAATTAATTCATTTCTTTAAAAGTCAAACTATATTATCAAGAATGTTTTCAAAAGAACCACCCAAATTAAAGTTACAGCGGGCTCTTTGCTGTTTTTAGATTTATGTTCTAATATTCCCGGTGGGCTCTCTTTTCTGCAACTTTTGACAAGTAGCAGCAGTTTTCATTGTCAAGAGCACCGCTTCTCCAACTTAATGTACCTAACAATCACCTGGATCTCTTGTTAAACAAACAAATTTGGATTCAGTAGATCTAGGCTTCTGCATTCCTGACATCTGCACTTATTTTTAACTTCCCAGGTGATGCTGATGCAGCTGGTCTGGAGACTTCAGTCTGAGTAGCCCAGTTCTAGGGCCTCTTGACCTTCCTCTCTTGCCCATACTTCACCCTTACAGGGGTGTCCAACCCTCAGCCCACGGGTCACATGCAACCCAGGATGTCTATGACTGTGACCCAATATAATATAAAATCATAAATTTACTTAAAACCTTTTTTTTGCTCATCAATTTTCGTGTTTGTGTGTTTAATGTGTGGTTCAGAGATGCCAAAAGGTTGGACACCCTGGCCATTTCTGTCCAACTTATTGCTTTGGGTTAAAATCAATAACCCCAAACTGCCTAAAGTGTTCTAATCTGGGAGGTTAAATGATCCCACTACATGTTCTGCCTTGGAAGTTAGAAATTGGACCTCAAGAAATGAAAAGTTAAACTATAGTCAAGTATAGACTTTAAAAGAACAATTAAAAATGTGGTCCACATTTTCCATATTGATTCAGACCCTTTATGTCCTTTGATTTCATCAGTACCACTCACACCTTGACTTCTTGCTAATTAACAAGATTTAAAAAGACGTATCTATAGAAATGATATACTGAACACTTATCTGATGAAAGTTGTGTAATAAGTTGTACTGAGACATTAAGTTTATGCTGCAAGTAAATAAAATTATCTTGCCAAGAAAAAAGAAACATTAAGTTTGTATATGCCAAAATTGTTTTAATCTTTGACCCCTATATTTTCATTCTTGATTTTTTATTATCAATAATGTGCTTGTACAACAAACATTTACTGAGCACTTACTGCATGCCCCCTCACTGTAATGGATGGTGAGTTAACTTAGAAGGAGGAAAACAACATTTTCTCAAAGATAGTTCAGAATTAACTAAAATTAAAAATTTGGAAACTAAATCCTTAGTAACTGGGAATAATTGTGTAAATTTTGATATAGCAATTCAAAGAAATATTCAAAACATTAAAAATTCTGTGTAGATTACAAATTTGTATGTAAAAGGAATGCAGCTGAAAAAACTGTCAAGGCTAAAATAAAATAAAAGCTAGGGAAGTGGAATTTTAAACATTTAGTATTGTTATAATATTACAATAAATAAAATGTTGCCTTAAAAAACTTACTCCGAAAAAGCATACACACGCAAATATGCGTAAATATCAGATACTACAAGGGTTCATTTCTTTTGCTATTGATGCAACTTTTTAAAAGCTTTCTCTTACACCAACAAAAATATTTCAGTCCTTTCCTGCCTCCAAAGTCTGCTTCTTTCAGCCTGTAAATGCGGACAGTAGATGTTGGGTGGTGATCCAAAGCTCACCAGTGACTTACAGTGAGGAAAAGTTTCCTGAAGAGATTGGCAATGGCTATCCATACATTTTATATGTGTATCAGCCATATCGATGTCACAGACTCTACAAAGCTAAAACCAGTTATTCCTTCAGCTATTTTTGCTTAAAAGTTATTGATGCCTGGCTCTATTTTTCTTATAGTGCCAATGTTTTGGCTATTGGATTTTAGTTGTAAATGTCAGCTTGTTTATATTTGAGTTTAGTCAACATTGGAACCCCTAAGCAATTCTTTGTATGGTAAGGCCCCAGATATAAAGTCATAATTTAGGAGTGGTGAGCACTTTTTGCTGGGAAGATAATGGTGAGTAAAACCAACTAAAAGTTGTGTGTGTGTGCAAGTAGGCCATAGCAGCTGGTGGGTGATAAATGGAAGCAGGGTGTGGGTGGAGAGTGAAGAAAGGGAAATAGAGTTTTGGAATTTTTGCAGAAAATCAGAGTGCTCCCCTGAGAACTGTCAATTTTTATTTTTCTCTTATCCTTTTACCTACCAAAGTCTTACCAGGGCTGTGAAGAATAGATAAAGATTCACAGAATCAGAAGAATCGAGGAAACAATAAGCCTCTTAGCAGAGATTTTATGAAGGTTACTGTGAGCTAATTAAGAAACAGTAATGTTTGTGGTGAGAAAAGGACACCCTTATGTTCAGAGACAGTGATGCTAGTTCCTCCTGGGCATCATTTATATGAATGAGTTTGTTTCTTTGCCCTTCATTAAGGAATTAAAAGGCATGATCCTACTTTGTGCTCCTTTACATTCCTGACACACAGGTGAAGGCAGGTGGGGTTGTGCATACATTAATTTTGTATGGAGGAAGTGGTTGTTCAGTGACCTTGGAAAAGCCCAATGCTAATGTATTACAGCAGGTGGCAGCCTTTCCTCGGGAGAGAAAAGCTAGGTTTACCTAATGCAAAATTGTTTTGCTTTTATAGCTTTTCTCTGATATAATTGTCAGTTGATTTATCTAGGGCCAGAAGTTAAGATTGGCTTCATGACAGAGGGACCCTGGAGCCTGGAAAAGGGGGTGTGGACTCACTTCCTGGACCCAACCCCACCGGCTCGGAGTTCCTCAGTGGCTGCCCTCAGAGAGCCTGGTGAAACTCAGACTCAACACCAAGTGTGGTGGGTGAAGGCACGTCAGCTTGAGGCTCAGAATGGGCCTCAAGAATGAGGAAGAGTCCACAGGGAGGAGCAGAATTTGCCCCAAAACATAGAACTTGAGCAGAGCAAGAATTATCCTGCCTTGTGTTGTGAGGGAGGGTGTTTGATAGCAGAAGTAACCCCTTTCATTCTAGATCTGTAAAACAGCCTTTTAAGCTAATCTGCCAAATGCTTTTTGGAAAAGTTATTAAATTCTTTTCATTCAAGTTTGCAAAGTGTTTAGTGGAAAACTGGATTTGGCCGAGAAGCTTGACATTGGAAATATATCCAGTTTGTTTCTATTTTCTTAATGATAAGATTATATTTTATCATTTATCAAGAAGGTACTATGTAGAAAATTGTGTTATTCAAAACTTAGTGTGAATGATAAACCATTTTCTAAAGTCCCTACAGATGGATTTGCTTTGCAGATAAAGGCAATTGGGGTGACAAGACAGGTAAGAACAGGCAGAAATCAAGGAACAAGCTGTGACTATTTAAATTAATTAAAATTGAACAAAATTAAAACTAAGAATTAAATCCCTTAGTTGTCTTAGCCACACTTTAAGAGCTCAATATGGCTAGTGTTTACCATACTGAAGAGCACGGATTATTGCCCATATCTATGATCACAGACAGTTCTACTGAATAGCATTGAGCTAGAGGAAAACACCTGGGAGCACTGCCGAGTGAACAAACCCTCCCTGTAATACTAAGTATTGTAATAATAATTCCTACATGTGGCAGGAGTTTCAAATGTAGTATTTCATGTAATCCTCATGACAATCCACAACCATAACAGCACTGCTGCCAACATTCGTTGAAACCTTACTGCAGGCCAGGCAGGCACTAAGGACTCTGTTGTAATAACTCTTTGCAAGGGCTCAGTAAGGTCAGTACTATTACTGTCACAATTTAACAGATAAGAAAACTGTGGCAGAGAGGGGCTTCATAATTGATCCATGGTTACCTGGCTTGTAAGGTTCAGCTGGGATTCAAACACAGGTTGTATTGGGTAATAATGATTAGAGAAAAGACATGGAAAATGTCTAGCACTCACTGTCTTTTAATCCACTTTCTTCTGAGACAGGCCCAAGTCTTGAATTCTCTGTCACATAATAGTCTTTCTGGCTGAAGAAGGCTTTGTGCCAATTCTGATAGAGTAACAATGAGCCCCTGTTAGCCAGGATGTGAGCCACTTCCTTCCCCCCAAAGCAGAATCTGCTGTCTGCACAAAGGACGTGGGTTTCTCAGAAACTCACCTTTGTAGAAGCAAGTCTGTTTGGGTGAAAATTTTAAAGTAAAATATTGTTGTTTAAGATGAAAATGAAAACTAGAAGTACATGTGGAAAAATGCTGTTTCTTTAGGTGGTAAGACTATAAAAATTGTTTTCTCTTTTTGTTCAGCTGTATTCTGTAACTTTTCTACATGAATATGTGTCATAAAATTTTTAAAATCAAAGCCAGATACTGCATTGCAAAAGTTAATTGGTTAATAATATTTTTGGCTTTTGATAATGTAGCAAACACAGCAAACACTTTAATACTAATAGCCAATAAAAATCATTTAAATTGAATGTCAAATACTTCAATCAATAGCAGAAAAACATGGAATTTAATTATAAGGTTAAAAAGGAAACTGAACGATGTCCGGGTACTTACTGGTTCTCTACAATGGAGACTCGGTTGTTTTGCGTTCATGGCCCTGTAGTCGGCTATCTTGTTATCCAGTTCAAATTGAAGCACAGTCTGGTTGACAAAACGGAAAGTCTATGAGTCACACTGCACACAAAATCAGAGATATATGTGGGTTTGCTTCTAGACCACTGTTAATAAAGCAAGTATAGCAATAAAGCCAGTCATATCCTTTCCTGGTGGGGGGTCTTGCCTTCCATTTGTAAAATGCAGTATCTCTGAAACATAATAAAGTGAAGCACAATCAAATGAGCTAAGCCTGTATTACTTTTACCAACAGTTAGCACCAAATGGTCTCTAAAAGTGAATAAACTTGGTATGGGGAAAGAAAAGGGGTATCTGTTCAAACTCCACCATGTTTGCCATTCCCAGGTGAGACTCATATGTAGGAGTGATGCTACAAAGTGTGGTGGAATGGAGGCCACTTCCTCTCATCTCAGTAAAGAGGCTGAGAACTGATCAGTAAGTGCTAAGTACGGTTCTTTCCCCCATAAAATTCTAAGAGACTTTGTGATAGTTTTACTTTAGTAGTATGTCTTTATATACTTTTAAAAAGTTATATTCTTTTCAGTGTGTATACATTTTAAAGTTAATTTTCTTTATAAGATAAATAATATTTGGTGTGCTGCTAAAGGATATCTTGATATTCTTTTAGTTAAACCTATAGGTGAGTCCACTATTAAATGATAGCCAAATAAAATGGCACCCAACATGTTTTCAAATATCTTAGTGTCCTGAGTGAATACAGCATATGAATCATTCACTTTAACAGTTATATGAAAGGATTTTTTTAATTACAAAAGATAACTCAGAAGAAGGATCAAGTGATAATATAACACCAAAGAATGAAGAGTCTGGTCCTTCCTCCCTCATGTCCCTACCTCTCAGGCTTTCATTAAAAAGCAGTTTCTGCTCACTTGGGAGTGTGATTTCAGTTAGGGGACTATAGTTTTAAAGCTCATGAAAAACAAAAGACAGGCAAATTCCCAACCATCATCTGTTTAGGCAGGCAGTTGGAAAAGAGAAAGAATGAACTGGAAAAGGGCACCAGATTCATTCCACAGGTGGTGTTTGCAGCTGCAAGGGTTGGGTGAGACAAGCCCTTCTGAGAAACAGAGAAATATTCAGCCTTGGTCACTGTCAGCCCCTGCAAGAGGACAAACCTGGCAGCCTTAAAAAGGAAGAGTCTTGGAATCAAACCAGGATTTGTGTTTCCTGTTTGATTGAAGGCATTTTCAAGCAAACAGAATCCTGAGATGATCAGTTTAAAAAGATGGGTGTGTGTGTATACACATGTATATTTCTGCATACATACATATATATGCACACACACGTGTAGGTGCATTTTATATTGCCTGATGATGCCAAATAATTCTCCTTTGCCAACTAAATTGTTTTTGCAGATGTCTTGGAGCTATCTGTTTGTCTCTATTCTGCTTTTCATAGTTAGATAATATTTCAAATAACTTTTCTTTTTTGCTTGATGGAAATAACCAAGCCAGGGTCACTGATCTGATACCACAGCATGTTCATTCTTAGTCTCACCCTGCACTTGTAGTTTCATAAAGAAAGCTTCATTGAGGTTTTGGTTTATAGAGTTCAATTTATAGGTATATTCTCCACTCCCTCTATTTTATTTCCACCCTCTGGCTTTTCATGGGTATGTGCTTTGCTGAAGTGTCCCCAGAGACCAGGAAGAACTGGCTACATGGATGAGCTACACACACAGCTGTTTACATTATCTTAAAAAGCAGGCATCACATCTCATGTCAGGATTGAAAAATGTCTAGAAAGATAAGATTTAGTTCTTTCTTTTCTTTTGAACTTTAAGTGCAAAGACTTGAGTTAATCACCCTCCTTACCCATGAGGCTTTTTCTTATTTTATTTTACTTTATTTTCTTATTTTATTTTACTATTTTCTTTCTTTATTTCCAGCATCTGTAGCCACTTTAATGTATTTAACACATGCTTTGATGTGCACAAAGCACCGAGTTGTTTTTTATGTAATGCTTTTCTATGAATGTATCTGTTTTAATTCTGTGTTGTTCAAAGACTCTTATTCTGTTTATTGCTTTTTTACACAATGCTGTTTTTAAGTTCTCTCCATGTTTCTTTATACACATGTAGCTCATTTCTTTGAACAGCTGCATAAGATTCCACATTATGTGTCTGATATTTTTAACATATCCATTCGTCTAGTGCTGGATATCTAGATTGCTTCTTACTCCCTTGTACCACAAACAACTAAGTAATAAACATCTTCATACACTTCTTCTTATGAACCTGTGTGGAGAGGGATTCCTGAGTCACTGATTGCATGTGAGTGCACGTGTACACACACACACACTCACACACACTCAAATAGTGCCAAAGTGCTCTCTAGAATAACTGTATCTAATTATAGTCACATCAGCAGCACATGAGGGTTTTTGTTTCCCCCACATTTTTGCTAAGACTGCCAAATCATTGTCCAACTTTTGTATGTGTTGGGTGTGAGGTGGTATCCCAAATAGTCTTACTATGCATTTCTCCATCTACTAGTGATGTACTTTTCTTCAACCCTTTTTAGTCACTTGGGTTTCCACTTCTGAGAACTGGCTATTCATATGCTTTGTCAATGTTTTGACAGATTCTTTGCTTGACCAAACTTTAGTCAGTCTTCTGAACCTTCTCCTAGGTCCATCTGTGTAGTACAGTACCTCTTGGAAAATTTACTTTTAGCAAGAACCCTATTAAGTCAATTTAACCAGAACCCCTACCCTAACCCTCAATATCTGATCAGATTCCTCATCCTCCACAATCCCCCATGTGATGTCTAATCACCCCAGTCTACCTTCAGTAAGAATTGTGTTGGGTCTCTTTACCCTGATGTTTCCTCTTAGTAATTTCCCATCTACTGACCCCCACCCCGATCCTTGTCTATAAATCCCCACTTGCCTGCTCTTTTGGAATTGAGCCCTGTCTCCCTCCCCCACTGCTAAATCCCATTACAGTGGTCATTCTAAAATGAAGGGCCTGAATAAAGCCTGCCTTACTATCTTTAACAAATTGTGGATGAAAAAAGTGTTCTATAGAAACTAACATCACACATTACTTGGTAGGTATCACACTCCACATATAACTTTTTAGTAAAAGGTTTATCTTTGCCTTAAGCAACCCTGTCCATTTTTTTTTCTGTGCATCTAGGTTAACACATCTTTGAAATGCCTCTTTTCAGACCCCTCCTTCTAATGTGTGAACCATACTTTCCGATCCTCCCCCCTTCCCCCCTTCTAAGACATAACCACCTCCAGAGAGCAAACAATCTTAACTACTATCCTGTAATCCAACCCCCATCCTACTTTCTCCCACCGTTTTTCCCCATGTTATCTTTGTTAGGTCCCCTCCTTAATTTCAAATACATAAAAGAAGATGCAAAACTGTTATTCTCTGGAGCACTTGAGATCTTACTTCCAAGCATATGTCGTCAGGTTGGCTCGAATAAACTACAAAAATTCTCCACAGGTGTGAATATTTTTGACATTGACAAAGTGTCATTGTGTACTTTTTTCTTTAACAGTTTCTATTGGGCACTTTGTTTGATTTGCCAGAGGATGAGCACATTGGAACAGAGAGAAGAAATACTTTCCTCCCGCAGCGGTCATCCACGCTCTCTGTAGACAGAGCATCACTGCAGCTGCAAAGGAGACATGTCTACAGGGTTCAGCTCTAGTGTCACAAAACAAGTCAGGTGAAGGGTGGATTTGGAGCTGAGAAGAAATAAACTGATAACTGGAACATGTACCAAAAGAAATTTTTTTAAATTAAGGGTTCTAATTCAGTTCTGGTGAATCAAAGTTTTATGATGCCAAGGTTTGACCACACTGCAGAATGTACACATCACAGTACCCAGGAGCCCTGGCCAGGTGGCTCACTTGGTTGGAGCATTGTCACAAAAACGTTGTGGGTTCCATTTCCAGTTGGAGCTCGTATGGGAGGCAACTGATCCATGTTTCTCTCTTATATCAATGTCTCTCTCCCTGTCTTTCTCCCTTCCTCTCTTTCTAATATCAGTAAAACTTATCCTTGTGTGAGGATTATAAAAAAATTACCCAGGAATTTGCAAAAATGCAGGGCCTACAGTCAGTAAAGCACTATATTAGTAGTATATGTTGTTGTTTACATGTGATTTTTATGTCTTTGATCTACTATCAATGGAATTTATACTTTGAGTCATTTTCTTGAAAATAAAAGTGAATGTCTGATTTGTCTATATCCTTTCTCCAAACATTCCATTATAGAATGTTGACTGGCTGACACCAGGCTTATCTTTTTGACAATACCATTTCTGAGGGTGATTCAATAGGCATTTTGATTTACCAGTAAATCTGTTGCGAGGTTGGCAAATACATGACTTCATCAGGACCTGGTTATTCTTGGATGAATAAATGAAATTGAGTTACTGAATCACAAAGCTAAGATCTAAACCTCACAGAGTTACAAGGAAACCAAGTACCAAGGAACCAGACTGGGGATCTGTGCTGGGACCAGGGGCGGCACCCAGACCAGGAATGAACCTGCAACCTAGGCATGTGCCCTGACCACAAATTGAACCCACAACACTTCACTTACTGGTTGATGTCCAGCCACTTAGCCACAATGACCAGGGCTAGAAACACAATCTTGATGCAGAAATTAGATTAAGTCCAAGATATTAATCAAAACCCCCAACCTGTTGTTAGGACACATCCTTTACTTTCCAGCCCCAAATGGCTTTCCTCTGAAAGCTTGCAGTGGGAAGGGGAAGGCATGTGGGATGGCTCTTCCTCAACACTTCTTATCATTATGCCAGAACTCTTTCATTTCCTTCTAAATATCCACTCTACTCTTTTCTACATTTCTCTCTGCCAGGGAGGCTAACCTTTTAAGGATGTACTACTTTTCCCTTTCGCATCTGGTGGCGTTTGGTCAGTGGGGAGCCCTTGCAGAAGACCAGAGGAAGGGAGAAGAGGTCAAGGTATTCATACCCTTGGGTTTTCCCCAGTGAGGTTGCCTCTGCTTGGCTCTGTTAAAGACATGGCTCCACTCACGGTGGTCTGCTCCAAATAACACTTCTCTTCCAGGTTCTGATAATCTTTCCCTCGGGGTCTAAGGACATCACCCTTGCTGCTGCTTCTAACACCCAGTTCCTAGACTATCCTTTTGGTTTCTGTTACAACACACTAACCCTCTTGTCAATAATCTCTTTGAAAAAAAAAACACCTCCTCAAATTATACTAATTTAAGTACGCCATCTGTTTCCTGTTGGGACCCTAACTGGGAAAAAATCCATTAAAATTCGTATTGCATAGCAACCCTTGATGGTTTTTTTAATCCATTTTCTCAAATTAAGTAATTCACATCACAAAACTTACTCTTAAATCACTTGCCCCGTAATATTATTATCCAAAGTCATTCAACAACTGCTGTACTGTACTGGGTCCATTCTAGGTTCGGAGAAACTACAGTTGGTGTTTCTAGTCTCCCTGAATACATCTCTCCCTTTCTGTTTCAGGGCTCGCTTACTGGTAATTTCTCCCACTGGAAGGAACATGGATCTAATTAGTGTCAATATCTTCATGAATTAGTCTAACATATTTCCAGGAATGTATGTATTTTAGAAGAGAATGCCAAGATAAAAAATGAAGCTCTAATGGTAGAAATTTCAGACTCTGTGACATCAGGAAAGGAGAAGTATATTTGGCCTCCTCTATTCTGACCAAGGTGAGGCATTATTTCCCTGCATCTTTTTTCTAAAACGTCACCTAGAGTAGAGTTTTAAAGTCCTCACTTCAGGGTTTTTGGAGCTGTTCAGGACTTTCCAGTATATTAGTTATTCAATTTTTTTTTAGCACATTTCAAGGAGAGCTTAGTTTTCACTTTTGAAAGTACAAGAAATACCTAAAGATTGTTGGTAAATGTTTCATAGTGTGCCTGCAAAAATCATGAACACTATCTCTCTTTTTCCATCTTGCCTCTGATCAGCTCTGCCTCTTCAGCCACACTTGAAATGAAAGAAATCAAGTAAACAACTTTTAGCAATCAGGGACCCTAAAATAGCAGATGATCTGCAGCAGGTTAAGCACACACCAACACACATGCAATCATTCAAATTTTGTACCTGACAAATAACACTAACAGTTTATACTTTGATCTGACTTGATTATTTGAAAAAGATGCTTTTTTGTGGCATAAATATAGATGATAGTTTTGTCCTGCCACCAAGTTTTTCACTAGAAAGCCACACTAATCTTTTGATTCTCTTAAAAAGAAACTAGTGGAATTGGATGGTTTCTTCTAAATGGTAAACTAATAAAAAGGTACCAGAGCTTGTGGAGCTAAAAAAAATATTGTCTTCCTCCTTTTCTCCTCTGATCGAAATTAGTTGGTTTAAGTCCACAAATATTTACCGATTGTTTACTATGCACCAGGTACTGTTTAATGCAAAAAATACAGTGCCGAAGAAGGCAAGCTGAGTCTCTGTCCAAGGCGGGTGCATTCCAAGTGAGGAGAGATAGGTAATAAATATGTAAACAAATAAAAATACAATTTCAGGAACAGAGCAACATGAAGAAGATAAAATATGGTAATATAGTAGATGGTACCTGGTGCGGCTACTTGATGGCATCTGAGTTGAGACCTGAAGGCTGAGAAGGAGGCAGCAGTGTGACAATCTAAAGAAGAGCTCTACTAGCAAAGAAATAGTAAGTGCACAGACCTGGGGTAGAAATGAGCCTAGTGTATTTAATTAAAGGCAAAGATATGGGTGGTGTGGCTGGAACAGGAAGAGGGAAGGAAGAGGTAAGGCTTGGAGTGAAAACAAGGAGATGAGGCTGAAGAGGGAGGCAGAGCCAGGTCAAAGGATAAAGGGAAGCTACTGAAGTGTTTAAAGTAGAGAAGCTGGGAAATATATGATCTGTTTTATATTTTAAAAAGACAAGCCTGGCTACTTTGTGGAAAGTGGATTGTAAGATGTCAAACATAGAAATGGGGCAACCAGAAAGGAGACAATGGCGGAAGTCCAGTGACAGACACTGGTGGGTTGGCATAGGGGTTCAGTGAGGCCACCGTTAAATGCCTCCCTTTCCTTTTAGTAGTCCTAAGGAGCAGATGGATTAAATGTGGGGTGTGAAGAAAAGAGAGGAATCCAGAATGGCTCAAGTTTGCACCTGAATGATTGTGTGGATAGTGATAGAATTAATAGTTCAGTTTTTATTGTGTTCACTTTGAGGACCATGAAGTTTTTACGTGAAGTAGGTGTACCTGTGTCACAACATAAAAATTTTGTAGCATTTACCACACTGACATTGGCTTCCCTTCAGCCAGCAGTGGAAGCCTTATGCTGGTGTAATAGAGAACACATTTGTGAGATATTCAACCAACAATTTGCCTTCCCACGAAACCTTTGTCCCTGGCTCCCCACCCACTGAGTCAATGGCATGCATTGAGTCATGGCAAGGAAAAAAACCCAGCCAAGTCATCATTTAGCTTTGAGTTTCAAAAAAGGATTTTTAAAAATTCATAGCAAGAGAATAGTTTGAAATCAAGTGCATATAATTAGTCAAAGTCAGACTTCGCTGAAAGAAAAAAATATCTACTTGTGAGAGTATACACCAGTGCAGAGAGAGCTTGGAGGACTGCCCCTGAACACATCCTAGATGGTGCCGTGAACAGCACAGGATGTGATGTCAGAACCATTTTTCCATGACTGGAAAGGAAGATAAAAGTTTAAACAGCAGACAGGAAAGGGGTGATTCAGAGGGTATAGGCATAGGGTTGCCCCACATGAGTGGTGGGGGAGTCCTAAAGCAGAAGAAGTGTGTACCCCATTTCCATTTGGAAGTAGGCCAAGTACAGAGAAGTGGAAGTGCTAGTTAGGCAATGAGAGGCCTTCAGGCAGGGCCTCCAGTCCCTGGGGGCCTGTGCATGGTCTGCAGGGGATCCAGTGGGAGAATGCTGACAGGATGAGTGGGCTGGAAGAGGCCTGGTCTTGGATCAAGAAAGTACAAGGCATGTGGCCTTGACCACTGAGCATGGTGACAGGGACCATGACTGTCAGTAGGTGACTGTGACTAGAATCAATGTAGGCCCAAAGCCAGAGAGAGCAATTTCTTCACCAAGGGAGGCTGCAAAGTCCTGGAGGTTGGCTGACTTTTCCTGTAACTCCACCATAGCTTCTACTCCACCTGGGGCCACATTTTGGAAAGGGGAAAGGGAAGAGGAGAATTCTGGGATAAGGGAGAAACACTGAGAGACTGAGTGATTTCCCAAGAGAGATTATTTTAAATCTCAAGTGAGAAAGATATTTTTAATCAGCAAGATCTAGTGTTTTCAGGAATGGAGGCTTTTTAGCAAGAAGTCATTATGAACAATAAAGTTACTATATATATCCATATATCTGATTTTTTTAGTGTATATAAAAAGGAAGGTCTGTATCATTACTCAGTGAAGAGAACTTGGCTTGATGTACCTCAGCCAATAATGAAGAGGAGGGGAAGGAGGAAAGGAGAGGGCAGGGGTTGATTCTGTCAAAACTGATTGCCTCCCAGGAAAGTAACTGGGGAACAGAGGAGAAAGACATATTCTTCACTGTACACATTTTGTACTTTTTGCATTTGTATCATGTGTCAGCATTAACTCCTCAAAAAATAAATTTAAAAGTTTCTAAAATGAAAAGAAAATGTGGATGCATACTGATCTACAGATTGTAGATGCAATCTGATATTTAATGCTTGACAATTAGCATCAAATACTTTTCATCTCATCAGAAATCTTTGAGCCACTTCTCCTCAGTGCACCCCATGGTGATTTTCATTTGTACTGAGCTTGTTTTTATAAGCTGTTTATCTTGCCTCTCCAGCTAGCCCATGACCCACCTGTGCTTTGTACCCCAAACACAGTACTATACATCTTGTAGGTAGGCCATCCCTTCTACAGGAGAAAATAATCCTACTGACTCAGTCAGTCTTGTCTGCCATCCTGGAGTGAGGTGTGGGAGGGACTGGTGAGGTGTATTTGTCTCCACTCTGGTTGTTTCTGCTCCCTTGGCACCAAGTAGCAATGAGGAAGTAGTGGAAAGAACTTGGGCACTGCAGTCAAACTCACTAGGACTTAACCTTTACCAGCTACTAGCTTTGGGCCCTAGGTGAGTCTCAAGTTTCTTCTTCTACACATTGGTGTTAATGCAAATCTCATTGGGTTATGCTAGCACAATGCTAGAACTGTTCAGATTACCTCCAACCCCTAGTCTAAGAGAAAAGAGACTAATTTTTGTAAAATCTTACATTTGACCAAACTCAGCAAACCTCTTCTCCTTGTTTTCCTTGGTTTCTACCCAAGACATAAGCCCCTCCATTCATCTATCATTTCCCTTACTCTCATTTACATCTTTCCCTGTATTTTCACTTCCTTGACCCAACCTTCCTCTGCTTTCTCCTTTTATTAATATGTTTTCATTTGCAAGTAACAGGCAACTCCAGTTTAACTGGTTTAAACATTAAGGTCATTTATTGACTCAAATAACTGAAAATTCGGTCATGGCAAGGTCCATAGTGTTGGTTGCAGTTCAGAGGTACCAAGGACTTGGTGTCTTTTTGTCCCTCCACTCTGCCACCCTCGGGGTCAGCTTCATTCTGGGACTGGATTCCCTAGCAGGTATAGGCTGGATGTCAGCAGCCACTGGGCCTACATGTTCCCTCATTAAATGACTAGAGGAAGTGCATCTATAACCATCACACAAAAATCTTGACCTCCCTTAATTGGAACAACATGGACCAATCATGGTGACTAGGAGATTGCCATGTGCTGAGTCATTGAGCTCTATATTGTCCACCATTGAGCCAATCTAAGCAGAAAGGGAGGTGAAATTACCATGATTAATTTAGACCAGTGTTTCTCAACTGTGAGCAGTAATGCCTCCTTGGAAATATTTGGGAATGTTACAGCTGGGGTGTCATTGGCATTTAGTGGGTGGGAGCTAGGAGCTTAGAAAGTCTTACAATGCGCAGGGCAGTCCTATACAATGAAGAATTCACCTTCCCCAAATGCCAATAGTGCCGCTGCCAAAAACTACTGGCGTAGACCATCAGGCCACCACACTCCCTTTCCTGAAGCCAGGGGTTCACTTTCCCCAGAAGCACATAAGCCACAGTTGGGTAAATGGAAACCTGAACAAAAATGAATAGATCACTGAGCACCTTCCTAACCTTGTTCCCTTCTGTCTTTACTTAAATCCCTCTTGACAATATAATTTACTTCCTAGCTCCATTCTGTTGTACATACCCAGATAAAATCTATTGTGGAAATGACTCCTAGTATCTCCCGAGGTATAAACTCAAAATTTTAATTTAAAATGAAGCTCTATTATTGAAACTGGAAAAGTTGGCATTCATACTGCCTGTCACTACCAGAACAAATAAGCAGAGACGAAGATTGAATCATTATGGGCACTTTATTCAGAGGCTGGTGATCTGAGGGTATTGTGGATTATGTACCCTAAAAACCATCTTAATATCTTACCTCAAGCTGACCTTTTTGTAAAGAGAAGAAAAGGGTAGGTAAGGGGTTTGGAAAAAGGTTCATCAGATAAGAGCTGCAGGCCAGAGGTGATTTTCCTACCATTTCTTTATCTACTGATCAACAATTCTTTATCTGCTTCACAGACTTCCCTCCCTGGAACACAATGGTTCAGACACTATCTAGATCACTTGCAGACCTCCTGGGGCACAAAGGTTGAATTGCTTGTGGATGTCCCAGAATCAGATAGGTTATGTACTGCAGTTCCTGGGAAACAGCTTTGTACATGCATCAACCATTTAAGCCTATCAACTATAACTAAAGCCAAAATATTTAACCCTTGAGTACTCCTATCATTATGACCATAACTTTATTATGGCCATCCATAATAAATACTGTATTTGTCAGCCTTTCTTGCAGCTAGATGTGCCATGGGACTAAGCTATGGTCAATGGATTTAACAGAAGTGGCATATGGCCTTCTCCCAGTCCTTCTTTCTTCCTGCTGACTACAATGCAAACAAAATGAATGGAGTTGAAGAAACCATATTGGATCATGATATGAAAGCCAAATCCTGAGGATGGCAAACCAAAGAGCTAGAAATAATCTTGATTCCTGACACCTAAGGCTACTCTACTCTAGCCTTAATAGTCTACCTGAATTTTTATGTAAGAGAGCAATCAACTTCTTTCATTTTTATGCATCTGTTATTTGGGCTTTTTGGTCACTTACAACCAAGCATACTGATATAACAATATTGGATCAATATAATTGCCTCCCCACACCCATACTGGGGGTTCTAAACACTAATGGTCAAATCACATGACTAAGGAGATCAGTGCCCAATATCCATTACATTCTCCAACCTTACCTGGGTCCTCAGTGCTATGAAGCAGTGTCTCCAATTCTCTCCAGCAACCAATCCAAACCATCACACTCCTCAAGCTTTTCAGTCTTCCTTCTTTCATTTTCCTCTTAGCAACTGATATTTGCTTATATCAGAGGGAAGTTATAGGAAACCATAAGATAAGAACTACCCCCCTCAGTTGCCCACCTCCGAGGTTACCCATTGTTTTTTCCTTTCCTCCAATTACAATTAAATTAGCTTGTCTAAAGCTAATTCCTCCTGTATTATGGATCCAATGTTCTCCATCCTACCCAGGAACTATCCTCTATTTATTATCTTCCTCCCCTATACCATGGCTCCTTCCTTTCAGCTTTCTAACATCATCAAACAGCTCCAATATGCAAAAGAAACAAACACACAGAAAAACTTTCCTTCAACTTTGCAATCCTCTCCAGTTTCCTTTCCCTTCCCTTCCCTTCCCTTCCCTTCCCTTCCCTCATTTCCTTCTTCCTCTCCCTCTCTTCTCCTCCATAGCCAGACTGCCTGACTTTTCCAGGTCTCTACTTATTCATCAATCAGGATCTTCTTAAACCCCTGAAGAATGGCTTCCCTCTACCAATCCATGAAAATACTGTTGTCAAGGTCATAAGCATCTTCCTTGTAGCTAAATCCAACAGATATTTCTCAGTCCTCAACTCACATTGCTCCTCAGTAATGTTCAATGTAGACCGCCCCTCTTTGATGCCATCCCATGGCTTCCATGGCATTGATCTCTTGTGTTTTTTCTCTTTTCCCCCTGTGACATCGCTTTCTCAATATTTGCCATGGGCTTCTTTTCTTCTACCCTACCTCTTAAATGTGAATGTTCTTGTCTGTCCTAGGTCACAACATTACAGCATCATGGAGATCATATGGTGATCTCAAACTGCATTCATTCTCTGCCTCCAATCTTGCACACCTATTTTTCACAGTACATAGTGATCTATCAAAAGTGCAGCTCTGATCTCATCATTCCTTGATTCCTTATGGCTATTAGGATAAAAGCTCAACACCTTGGCTTTTCTTACAAAGATCTTTACTGATAATGTTTCCCACCTGTGTCTCTGACCTCTTTTCTTGCCACTCCCCTTCTTTTACCCTCCACTCTGTTACATTCTATTTCAGTTCCTCAAACATGTGTTACTCTCTATTGTGCTGAGCCTCTCCACAAAATAAGCTATTCCCTCTGCTGGGACTCCTGCTTCCACTGTTCTCCATCATCCTGCCCTCTTCCTGGCTATCTCCCTCTTCTGCCCAGTATTACATCTACAAAGCCTTATCTGACCTCTCAAGTGCAGTTCAGTGCCCATCCTATGTACTCTCAAAGGATCTTTATTTCTGTCTTAGCACGTACACATCATTCTACAATTGCTTATTTACCCACTTTCTTCTACTAGATTTTTAGCATTGTGAGGGTAGGCACCATATCTATTTTATTCATCTTTTATATCTCCAGTGCCTCTCACTTAGTAGATACTCAGTATATTTTTATTAAATGAGCCCAAAGTTGGTATTCAGTATTCAATACATGCTTCCCTTTCCAGGTGGATAAACACATCTGACTAGCTAGGGAATTAAGAGATATTCAGTGGAGTATTATTAACAACCACTCTCATGCTGAATTAACAAGGAATTCTGCTTTCCAGACCTTTTAATTCTTATAGTCACTATCACTAAATTTTAGAGTGCTATAAATTGTGAGGCTCATGTAAAGAAACTCAAGATCAAATTAAAATCAGCTCTCACTTTCCAGTTCAAGTCATCAACAGGCTTTCTTCTTTGAGATTTCTCCAGGATTCCCACAAGACAAGGAGAGAGAAAAAGGTGTATCACAACTGTCAGCAAAGACACTCATTAGTTTGCTATTCCACTCAAGAGTTCCTCTCTCCTACTTTGTGATCTCATGGTTGTTAGAAAATTAGAAATAGCTCTTCATCCTTCATGAAGGGTGAAGAGTCCAGTTTTGCTAAAATATTCAATGGATATTTAATTGAAGGTTGATTATATGTAAGACATCCTCTTATTTTTTACTATCTTCTCAGGTTTTATAAATGATCAAACCTTTGTCTCCTCCAAGTATTTTATTCTCTAGCATAGATCTCCCCACTTCAAGGAGGGGTCCTTATTCTGTTGCTGAAGACCCACTGGCCTTTAAGAAGCAGAATGAAATCAGATAAGTAGTTTCAGTCCCAGCCATACAGGTCCAAACCACAATACTGATTTAAGACACCAAAAATAATTTTGCTCTGAGCTGTTTTTCTAATAATATTAGGTTGGTCAAAAAGTTCATTTAGTTTTTTCTGTATGGTGGCTCTAGTAGTGCCTAGATGTCTTTCACTTTACTCAAAACAATTTTGTTAAATTGTATTGTGACAGCTGTCGTAACAGCATGAATTTAAAAAATTATCAAAATTGGTGAATTTTTGTGCAGCCATCTTAATATTGAAGCTGGAAGAGGTAACAACCCAAATGAATGCAAAAAAGATTTGTGCAGTGTATGGAGAAGGTGCTGTGACTGATAGAATGTATCAAAATGGTTTGTGAAGTTTCTTGGTACTGTTAACATTTTGGCCAAATAATTCTTTGCTGTGGGGCTGTCTTATGCATTGGAAGATGTTCAGTAGCACCCCTGACCTCTCCCCACTAGAAGCCAATAGCTGGAGACAGCCAACATATTCAAAATATTCAAGTCAATCAAGTTATTGGTGAAAATGAAAAATGTGTCTTTTATTTTAGGGAAAAACTGAATGGACTTTTTGGCCAACCCAATATTTATCATGATGCATTGCACTGTTTTCACTATATCCTTATATCCATTCATTCAAGTGCATTTTAGTCCCTCGTACATGTTTGCTGGTTAGAATATTTTTTTCTGCATGAGAAAATAATTTTTCCAGAAAGGGGATCAAATTTTAGATTAACAAACTTACTCCATTATCTCTAATTTCAC
Organism: Trachops cirrhosus; assembly: GCA_028533065.1. Classification (NCBI taxonomy): domain Eukaryota; kingdom Metazoa; phylum Chordata; class Mammalia; order Chiroptera; family Phyllostomidae; genus Trachops; species Trachops cirrhosus. Next base: position 108,228,358 of record CM052543.1, on the reverse strand, counting down.
TTACAGAACTGATCTAGAATTCTGATGGGGGAGGGGAGAAGCATCATCATGTTACGTGTAAGTTTAGTTTGCTTAGACAAAAAACAGCAGCAGCAACAACAACAACAACAAACAAACCCAGAAAGCAAAAAGCAAATGCTGGCCTTTCGGAAATGCTGCTAGCTGGACATGAACCATGCAAGCAGGCGCAAATGAAAGAAAGCCTTAAAAGTTGATGTGTTCTTGCCAGCCAGGAAGATGATGCTGTCACAAGACTCTATTTTGTTTACTTATACCTAGTTCTCCAAGTAAAGACTTCTGTTGCCAACAGTTTTCTGAAAATGTTCTTACTTAATGAGATGTGACCTTCTTGTTTGTGTGTAAATCTTCTGCAGCAAATGCTGGGTCCTGTGGTTACAGGTATACTTATACATCAGACCAAGGGTATTTGGGAATCCAGTTCAAATTATCAGCCATAATGAGCAACGACAATGACAAAAGTCAAATTAATGTAATATTCTCAGAGTAAAAATTTAACCTACTACATGTCACATCAAATCTTTCACTCATGCCTCTCTCATCTTGTAGGATAGTTATTTCATTGGTGAGCAGGCTTAATTCAGCATAACGAAGAAATGCATGAAAAGGTTAAGATCAACTTTCTGTTTGAATTCCCATTACAGTCAAACATTTTTGCACATCAAAAAGATGTTCAAACCAGTGCCATGTGTCAACATGTAATTAAATTCTAATACAGGCTGATGGGCCTGTTCCTTTGAATTTGTTGTTAGGAAATTTGACCTGTTGGGTCAGTGCTGTGAACTGTCTCCCAAACTATGCTTTTTCAGAACTGTTTCAGCTATGAATAATTTGGAATATCCTTTCCATTTGCCATTGAATGATTAAAAAGGTCCTTAGACTGAAGAAAATTTTATAGTTAATTTAAGATTCTCTGATTTTGTTGTATTTCAAAGAAGCTACTGAGCTCTCCCATGGAAGAGGCAATAAATGTATTAGTTTGAGACCATCTGCTTTTACATAGGACCAGCACCAAAGTCCTAACAAACTGAAACAAGATACAACACGTATTAATTCATCAATGCCAAAGAGTTGGATTATCTTGTATCCATAGAATGGCAAGTAATGAGATTCACGACCACCGATAAAGCCAAGAAGTAACATAAAAGTATGTTACAAAATTACAGGAAATGCTGGATTCAGTATAACTCTATCCTTTCCGAAGGGGGGTTGCTTATCTTGATATTTTCTAACTCCCCTCACTCAGTCTCTAGTTTATTCACACTGAATAAGTGCCCATTGTTAACCTACTTTGATAAAGGAACATCTAAAGGACTGGTATCTGAGGCCAGACTGAATTAAGGCTTGGACTTGAGCCTTGTCTGAAGAATTCCTTCTGTTCGTGAAATTCCACCAGGACATTTTCAATGGTCCTTTTGTATTTAAAAAGGAATTAAAACACTTCGGTAAATAAATATGGCCATATTTGAAGTCAGTAGCAATAGTGAAACCACAGAAGCACCTTCAAACAAACTCTTGATTGTTAACTCTGAAACTTTCAAAATCCTATAGTATACTAAAGCAGTAAACATTCTTTTACTGCTTCTCTGCAAAAGGCCACGTCCCAAGGGTAACATCTCGGACTTTCGTTTCATCACATCACAAATAGAACTTCACGGTTATGTTACTCTTGCAACTAGATACCAACTTTGCATAGTACACCTGACTCAGGGATTATTGCCATGGTTGAGTTCTTTGAATAAAATCAATCAAAATATAATTAACATTTTCATTCATGCAGTGTGAATTACACTAATGAACTTGTTAGACTTTACACACTCAAGTAAACACTGTTCCTTTAAAAAAGTCATCTTAAAAAGCTCTACTTATTTCAAAATTAGGAGCAGCCATTTAGTGTGTGTGAGAGAGAGAGAACTCCAAGTTGTCTATTGATATGATTCTTTCCTATAATTTCCACACCTGGACGTTTAGATAATTACTATGGGACCACAATGAGTTCTCTAATCCTGCACCCCCACCCCAGTCCCTAGACAAACTCAACTTTAGAAGTAATTACTTTAGGGTTCCTAACATGTTACCAAGACCCTCAGTGAGGAATTCCTCCCATTACCCCTCAGCTGCCACCTGGTCTGTCCCCACTTTGGGAGCTCTTAAGTCCATTCTGTAGGAAATTCCTTTTCTTGTCCCTGTACACCTAGCTCAAGTCAACCCCATCTCTCCATGTAGGGATCTGCCCCTCATAACTCAAGATTTAGACAACTTTATGGGCACTTGGAGTTTGGGTTATTATTTAATTATATTGTGGACTAAGAAAGATTCTGAGTTGCTTAACAATATAGTAGTTTTAACATTGTAATGAGACATTACAATCACCATATTTCAAATAACTCATTTTCTGAAGATCATTTGACAAGGAAGGCAACTGAAAGTCCAGTATCTGAATGTGTTGCACTCCTGCAGAGGTGTGGTATGCAAAACAACTGTGCTAAATTCACAATAAATAGAAGAGTAAAATCGTAAGAAGAGCCTTATCATTAAATGAACATTCAGCTTTGCTGAATGACTCAGGTAGAATACCAAAGAGCTCTAAGTGAAACTGCTGAACCCTTGATTCTCTCTTCCTATTTGTCTTTCATTTCCAAACCAGGCAGCCTTTTAGAAAAAAGAATTCTGAAGCACACCGTCCCCTACATTTGGGAGCCACTGTTTATGGCGATGAGAGCTGATGTTTTGACTCTGTTGACACATTTAATTTAAAAAGAAAAACTATTAAAGTGTAACATACTTATCTCTGTTTCAACAAATAAAACGGGAATTTAACAGAATCTTGGTGACTTGGGTTCATTAAAATCAAGAGTATTAGGACAGACATAGGGGACCAAGGTTCTAGTGCCAGATTTATCAATCAGTAGCCATTTTATCTGAGGCCTTGGTCTCTCATCTGTAACTTAATTGCCAAGATCCTTTCTAGTTTATATTCTATTTTTTATTAATAGTTATACAGTAATGATATGTTACAACTTTAGGAAATTCTAAGGTGGGTAGATCTTAATTTTTCCTTCTAATTCATGGCTGACTTTTATGCCTTTCCTAACCAAGAACAGGCTCAGAAACTTGTATCTATGGATGACATACGTTTTCGGCTATAACTGATGTTTCTTCTCTTTTCTTCAGGATAATCCCTCTGTTCTTTTCCTGGCATTGCCTATGGATTTTCACCTGTTGCCCTGTAAACCTTCTATTTATTGCCACTTTTTGCAGTATCTCCACATTTTCCATACTTTGTCTTTTTAGCCAATGAAAACACACTTTCTGGTCATATAAATAGTTTCAGTAACCTTCATTCTTTTGACTATTTTTGTTCACGCTACTGCTCAGAGACTGTTTTTGCATCTTAATGGTTCAGAGCTCTAACAGTTTTCTATAATTATCTAAGAAATAGTTTTTGGGTATTTGTCATGTGTCAGGCACCATGACAGTCCTTTACTGACCTGGAAATGATTCCTTCACTATGCTCCAGGGTTAAAATGGGAAAGCAGCACATATGACACCGAAAGTACAGGCAACAAAAGCAAAATAAAGACGTGCGACTACATCACATTAAAAAACTTCTGTATAGCAAAGGAAACAGACATTGAAAAGGCAGCTTATGTAATGGGAGAAAATATTTGCCAATCATATATCTGACAGGAAATTAGCCTACAAAATGTCTAAGAATCTCCTACAACTCAACAGTAAAAAACAAAAAACCCTAATAACCTAAGGAAAAAGTGGCTAAGGACTTGGATAGCCATGTCTCTAAAGAAGACATACAAACGGCCAATACATATATGATAAAATACTCAGCCACTAATCATCAAGAAAATGCAAATCAAAACCACAATGAGATATCACTTCATACCTGTCAGGTTGGCTATCATCAAAAAACAAAAAACAGGTATTGGTGACGATGCAGAAAAATCGGAACCTTTGTACATGGTTGGTGGGAATGCAAAATGGGGCAGCCCCATTATGGAAACAGTATGGAGGTTCCTCAAGAAATTAAAAATAGAACTATCATATGATCCAGCAATTTCATGTCTTATTGTTTATCCAAAAGAATTGAAATCAGAATCGTGAAGAGATATGACTTCCATCTTACTGCAGCACTATTCACAAGAGCAAAGCTGTGGAAACAACCTAAATGTCTAACAGATAAATGAAGAAAACATGGTATATACATACACTGGAATACTATTTAACCTTAAAGAAGGAAATTCTGCAACATGTGACAACATAGACGAAACTTGAGGACATTTTCTAAGCAAAATAAGCCAGTCACAGAAAGCCAAGTACTGCATGAAGCTACTGTATAAAGGAATGGCAGTACTTCCTGGATGTGAATTTCTCTGGCTGCAGAGCCAGAAATAATTATGAGTTTCTGCACCAGTGTATCCATTGCTACTTTTCAGGCAGTTGCATAGATCTTCTAACTGATCATGTTCTCTTGTTGAATAACCTACTAAACACCTTTATGCTAAGTTGATTTGTGACTTAGCAAGTTTACAGGCCTTCATTAAATCTGGTTGTATACTCATGCCACTTCTGGTTCTATCTTTTGTTATAATACCAAACTATTTATTTTCCTTCCCTCTTTCAAAACTTTTTGCTGTTGATGCTTAATCTTAATTATAACTTTTTGTAAGCCATCTTAAATCATTTTTGAAAAGTGATAAAGAAATAGACATGAAATTTCACTAAAAAAAAAAGAGTTGGGAGGGAGCAGCAAAATGTGGTGGCTGCCTGCACAGATATGGAACAACACTTCAAAATTCAAATTCTGACTCCTCTATTCATAAACCATGTGAACCTTGTGCAAGTTACTAGACATTACTGTGTCTGGTTTCTCTTATAAAATGGAGACAATAGTTCCTATCTCATAGGGTGTTTTGAGTTTTAAATAATATAAGTAATTATAGGGTGGGGCAAAAGTAGGTTTACAGTTGTTAGTATGGAAAATTAAACAATAATTAATAAATAATACAAAAATAAACTCAAATTCTCACAGCTGTAAAGTTACTTTTGCCCCATCGTATACATAGAATAGTGCTTTTAGAACAGTGCTTGACATATAGCACTCAGATGTTGGAATTATTTATGCTGTTTTAGCTTTAACATACATAGAGAAGTTAACAGTTGAATGTCAACTTAAACAAACCACCATTCCCACCATATCATTTAACAGAATGTTTGGATATGATACTTTACAATTACAAGGAAAATTCTTTTTGATCTCATTTACACCATTTTCTGCTGACAATATTATCAAATCCAGGCATATTTCCTTAAGGGAAACTGGATATTAAAATCTAGACCTATGTAATAGGCTTAAGAATTCTTTGTTCTCCATAAATATTTGAATATTAAATTCTTTTTAAAAAACAAAACACAGCATGTGCTCTGCCACTATCAGAAAGGATTTGAAGTAGCAAAATATTGAGTCAACAAAACTGAGGGCTTAAAAAAAATAAATGCAAGAGCTAAGGAAAAAGGTGTACATGAGTGGGAAGGGAGAAAAAATGTACCAGAACATGTTGGCTACAGGAAGTTACTGCAATTGAAAACAGACCTTCATTTCCTGAGAGGGCGGCCAAAACAGAGAGAGAAACATGAGAGGTGTCTCAGCTCTCTATTTCAAAGAAAGGAAGCTCACCATTAATCAGGAGGAATACTTGGTCTGTTTCTAAACTAGCATAGAATGTATGGAGAACACTAATCATAATAGTTAAAAAGTTTGACAGCAATTTTTTTTAAAAAAGCAGAAATGGTTTACCTTTGGCTTAAACATCTTGTTTAAAGGATTGACAACCTAAAATCCAAGACTAAGTTCCTGATTCCACAGCTAGTGCACCCTCCCCTGCAAACCATTCTGCTCATAATCTTTTCCACTTCAATAAATGGCAATTCTATCCTTTCAGTTGCTTAGGCTCAGCTGAATCAGCCTTGACTCTTTCATACCCATATCCGATCTACCAGCACTATTGTCAGCTTTGCCTTCAAAACATACCCAGATTCCAGTCACTCTTCAAGCCAGCTCCACTACTTCCACTTTGGCCCACATCAGTGTCATTTCTCTCCAGGATTGCTGCACTGGCCTCCAAATTCGTCTCTCTGCTCCCACTTCTATTTAAACTCTTAAAATTATATCAGATCATGTTACTTCCTTATTCAAAATGCTATGGCCCCCATATCACTCAGAATAAAGGCCAAAAATCTCAGGAGGTCCTCCAAGAGCTAGTTTCATCTCCATGCCCCCTTTTACCCTCTGTTGCTCTACCTACTACTCTTTTCCTTTTATTTAATTTATATTTTATTGATTATGCTATTATCGTCCTGATTTTCCCCCTTTGCCCACCCTCTACCCAGCATCCCTGCTCCCTCAGGCAATCCCCACACCATTGTTCATGTCCATGAGTCATGCATGTAAGTTCTTTGGCTACTCCATATCCTATACTGTACTTTAGATCCCCATGGCTATTCTGTGACTACCAATTTGTACTTCTTAATACCCTCACCTCTTTACCAATTCCCCCACACATCCTTCCCATCAGTCAACCAACAAAACTCTCTATCCATTATTGTCTTTTTTGTGTTTTTTTAGATTCAACTGTTGATATTTATTTTTGCCATTTATTGTTCATTGTTTTGATCTTTTTCTTAAATAAGTCCCTTTAACATTTCATATAATATTAGTTTGGTGATGATGAACTCTTTTAGTTTTTTCTTATTTAGGAAGCTCTTTATCTGTCTGATTCTAAATGATATCTTTGCTGGGTAGAGCAATCTTGGCTGTAGGTCCTTGTTTATCATGATTTTGGGTATTTCTTGCCAATCCCTTCTAACCTGCAAAGTTTCATTAGAGAAATCAGCTGACAGTCTTATGGGAACTCCCCTGTAGGTAACTAATTTCTCTTGCTGCTTTTAAGATCCTTTATTTTAACCTTTGGCATGTTAATTATGATGTGTCTTAGAGTAGGCCTCTTTGTGTTCATCTTGTTTGGGACTCTCTGTGCTTCCTGGACTTCCATGTGTATTTCCTTCATCAAATTAGGAAAGTTTTCTTTCATTATTTTTTCAAATAGATTTCCAATTTCTTGCTCTTTCTCTTCTTCTGGCACCCCTATGATGTGAATGTTGGACCTCTTGAAGTTGTCTGAGAGGCTGCTTATACTATCCTCATTTGTTTTGTATTCTTATTTTCTTCTTGGTTGTTTTTTGCTTCCTTGTGTTCCTTATCATTGATTTGATTCTCAGCTTCATCTACTCTACTGTTGTTTCTCTGTAAATTATTTCAATTAGTGTATCCTCTGTCTTTGATTGGATCTTTTTAAAGCTGCTGAGGTCTTCATTAAGTTTGTTGAGCATCCTTATAGCCAGTGTTTTGAACTCTGCATCTGACAGATTGCTTATCTCCATTTTGTTTAGCTCTTTTTCTGGAGTTTTGACCTGTTCTTCTACCTGGGCCATGTTTTTTTGTCTCATTTTAGCAGCCTCCCTGTGTTTGTATGTATTAGGTAGCGCTGCTTTGACTCCATGTCTTGGTAGTATGGCCTAATGTAGTAGGTGTCCTGTAGGGTCCAGAGGCACAGCCTCCACTATCACCCAAGCTGGGTACTCTAGGTGTGCCCTTCCTGTGTGCTGAGTACATTCTCCTTTTATAGTTGAAACTTGGTTGCTGTTCACAGATCAATGGGAGATTTACTGAGGCCAGTCAGATTGAAGGATTGGCTGTGACCACTTACCACCAAACTCCGCCCTCCATGGAGGATCAGTCGTGCATGGGCATGGTGGTGGGGCTCTGATGTGGTCTGTACCTGTCCACGGGGTGTGCTGGCCCTGGGGTTTCCCAGGTAATATAGGACAAGGTTAGCCATCACCTGTGTTTTGCCCAGGGAGAGGGGACCCTTCCTGAGGTATAAAGCAACCTGAGATGGCTGCTACTTGTACTGGGCTTGGAGATTTGCTGCTATCCCAGTGCTGGAGCTCAGAGTGAGTCTGAGTAGGTGCATCTTAAGAGTGGATTCTTTAAGAGGCTCCAGCCTTTTCTTCTATAGACTCAATCATGGCTGGTTTTTGCAGCCAGAAGTTGAGGGGACTTATCTTCCTGTCACTGAAACCCTGGGCTAGGGGCCTGTTGTGGGGCTGTGACTCCTCGCTTCCAAGATATCCCTCCCTAAGTTTTTTCACCACATGTGGGTGAGGGACCAGCCTGTTCCACATCTGCAGCCCCCCTACCAGTCTGGGTGGATGTGGTTTCTTTAATTCCATAATTGTCAGACTTCGATCAATTTGACTTCTGACAGTTCTGAGTGATGGTTGTTCTATATTTTAGTTATAATTTTGATGTGATTGCCTGAAGCCAGGTCTGTCTACCTGCCATCTTGATCTGAAGCTATACTCCTTTTTTCATACCACAGAGCCACACTGGCCTTTTTGCTATTATTGAAACATTACACACTTCTACTTTAGGATGCTTACAGTTACTGTTCCCTTTGGCTAAATGCTTTGCTCCTAAGTAGCCACACCCTTTAGCTCCTTCAGATCTTTAGAGTATCACCTTTCCAGTGGGGCTTTCCCTTGTGCTATTTAATATTGCAAACACTCTCTACACAGACAAGCACATGTGTGCATACTTTGCATTTCCCCTCTTCCTGCTTTCTTTGCCCTTTCAAAACTGCTGTCATGCTTTATCTTTTATTTTTCTTATTCATTTCTATTTTTCCCAACAATACAAACCCATGAAAAACATTTTTTTTTTGCTACATCATTCTATGTTTAGAACAGGGCTTGGTGCATAAATGATATTCAAGTATCTGTTTTAAGAATGTATGGATAAAATTTGAGGGCATGGCCTTAAAGTATATTTATATAAGAGTAATTCTGAAAGTGGGAGTTAGAAAATACAGTTCAGTTATACAGTATTATGATGATCCAATTTGCTATGGGGCTAATTCTTAGAACATAAACACAAAGGAATGGATCATAGATTTTTTAGCCAGTAGTCTCTAAAGCAGGGTAGCAGGTATGAAGATGATCCATTGGGACGAGGGGTCAAAGTGTTAGAATTTTATTTATCATATACATTTAAAGAAAGAAAGGATGAATTTCAATGGTACCCTTACTCAGTTTATATTTCAGAAAAGCATGCTTCACACATGGTTCTTGAGGTATCCTGAGGGAGACTGGAGTGGAAATACTCATGTTAGATGTAATTATATAATATATTAGGTTGGCCAAAAAGTTTGTTTTTTTCCCATAAGATGCCTCTAGTGGTGCTTAGTTGTCTTTAACTTCATCTGAAACTATTTTGATAGACTGTATTGTAACAGCTGTTATATCAGCATGAATTTTTATTTTTTAGCATGCATTTAAAAAAAATCAAAATTGGTGAACTTTTATGTAGCTGTTTTAGTATTGAAGATAGAAGAAAAAGCAACATTTTTGGCATACTATGCTTTATTATTTCAAGAAAGGTAAAAATACAACCAAAAGACAAAAAAAAGATTTGTGCAGTGTATGGAGAAGATACTGTGAACATGTCAAAAGTTGTTTGCAAAGCTTTATGCTGGAGATTTGTTGAAGTTGATAGCCAACAAATTGAGACATTAGTTGAGAACAATCAACATTATACCACGTGGGAGATGGCTTACATACTCAAAACATCCAAATCAATAAAGTTATTGGTGAAAATGAAAAAAAAAGTCTTTTACTTTATAGAAAAAAAGTAAACAGACTTTTTGGCCAACCCAATATTTACATTATTATTTATTCCTATCCCGTTTTACCTGTATTAGATTTTTGCGATGGAAATAAGCAATTTCAGCTTCAAGAAAATAACCTAACATTTAGATGAAGGGAAATTTAATCCCCTGTACAAATTAAGAAACATTTAAAAATTAAGACATTTAGATATTAGATATTTATGAGTTAAGCCATGAAGAATGTCTACCTTGAGAGTGCATTTAGGAGACCTGACTGAACATAACTTTTTCCTCTTTGGCCGGAACACTGGCATTCATTCCCCTATATAACTGAGTGAAGTAAAAGTAGTTCCATTTGGCATTGGCAAAATGATGGAAAAAATATTCAAAATGCTTGAACAGAAAGATACCTGACTACTGATTTAAATTACCTGAGTTTTCAAAACACAAATTTTTATAAGAAATGAACTAAATTTTCCCAGTTGGTAGGAGAAAATTCAGGGACTTTGGGAAGAACAGAAACTTTTATGGTAACTGAGGCACTATTTAAACAGTCTAGTATGCAACTTGCAAGGAGCCAACTCTAGCAGGACTTAGCAAAGGACCTCAATTATTCAACCATTAATAAGTATGACATGCATTCCCAAAAGAACCAGAGATTTCAAATTGTACCTTAAATGCAAACTCCTCATCTATTTCAAGTGAATACTTTCGAAGTGTGAAGTAGATTTGTCCAGAAGTTATCACTTCTGATTTCCCATTATCAGTTATGCAAAAATGAATGCACGGAGACAAATTCAAATATCTATTTTGAAAATATTTACTTAGTTTGAATAAATTAATTGCAAATAAAAATTAGCTACAATATATAGACTGAATAGAAATGACTAGAACAAATACAACACAGGACTTGATTTCCTTGCATTAGTCACAAAGCATGTGACAATCTAGAAAACTTCAATATCAATTATATTTCTTTGAAAAGGGGGTAACAGCAGTTACTGATACATCACAACTAGTAAACTTATAATACAAATTTCCTGACATGCATTTCCTGAGTGAACCCAAATGATCATTTTTAAAAAACAAGAAAATGTTGACAAATTGAAGTAAAATAAAATAGTTCATGGCTTCTAAGCAACAGGTTTTTTTTAAACCAAAAGAAAATCCAGAACAGTGCTGTAATAGGATAAATTAAAGCTATGCTACCACACACATAATTTTGCTAGAAGTCAATTATTATACAACTTTTCAAACTAAAGGAAAACAAATCAAAAGATTAAAATAATAATTCTGTCTAATCTGAAAGTGTATTGATTTCTACAAGTGCCACAGAGGATTTGATGTAGTGCCAACTGTCTATATTTTCCTTGTGGTGAGTTACAAAAAGAGGGGAGCAGGAAGAGAAGGGGAGAAGAAACTTTTCTTGCTTCTGAGAGCAAAGGACTTATTGGAATTAGAGAATGGACAGACCATGCAAGTACGTCCCTCCAACTCTGCTGTCAGCAATGTGCATCTGCCAACCATGCATTTCCTAGAGTCACACTGGCAACTCTCCTTAGTATTCAAGTCCAAAGTTAAGGCTGGTCTGTTAGGTTAAAAAAAAAGGGGGCATATACTTGTCATTCATCCCCTTGTCTCTCTCTAGACTTCTTGATGTCTGGATAAGGCCAAAAACAGAATAATTAATTAAGCATTTGTTTTTCTAAAAGCAAATCAAGCCCACTCTCCTTTCTTGTTAATTTATGCTTTTTCTCATGAGAATGATTTTTTTTTTCTAGAAACAGTGAACAGATGAACCACAGTTTATATCTAAAAAATAAACTTGCCAAATGTTGCTGATACTAAAAACAGATTAGTTATCACGGGAGAAAAATAGATAATCTAGATTAAATTGCATATTCAAAGGAGCATATAAAACATTTCTTAGCATTAAATTTTTGTTATAGTACTACACTTGAGAGAAACATTAAGGAAAAAATGTTTTCTGATTATTTTCAATGTAGTTAAAAACAAACACCTCTTACATGATAACTAGAATGAGTTTGGTCTTACAAAATATTCTAATTTACCAAATTCCATATTTAGATGGGGTGGGGAAAGAGGCTCTTCTTGTCCTTCTTCCTAACTTTGCAAATCCTTGAGCTATGCTCACTAACCTACCATTCACACCAAGAGTGTGACACCATCGTTACCATGCTACTCGATCAAGAACACTCTAAGATATTTTTTATAATAAAGATAAATAGAAAAAAGTTAATATACATGTTGCTGTATTTTACAATATTTGCAACAAACTGTAAACTAACATAGTTTGAACCAACAGTACCCTCAGTTATACAAAATGATTTTTCAACACTGAGGATGGGTGATTCAAAAACACTAAAATGAAGACATAAAATTAGACTGTCTTTTTTCTCCTCAAAATAGATTTAAAAAACTCAGAATTCAGAACTCTGGTACTTTGAGAAATTCCTTTGCTTGAGTTTCCCAGATTTTTGCTCAAAAATTACTCTTTATTATAAATGTTTAAAAAACTTCATCTTAATGCAAATGATCAGATTAGAGAAACCAGGACGTGGACAACAGGTTGAAAAACCCAACTCACTTAGCTTATAAATTTATAATTCAGTCCAAGAGGACAACTGTCTGTTAGTCTAGCGGTCCTTGGAAAATAAGTCTGATGTAGCCTTGTTCACCAGCCAACTGATGTGCACAAAAGGGACAGGCTGCATGAAAAGTATGAGTACCATGAGGAAGCGGGATCTGGGACCAATAGGCAGTTGTCTTTTCTGAACACACATGCCCACATGGGCTAAATGCATGGGTTGGAGGGCCGGCGTCCACATAAAATCCAGCTTCACATCCAAGCCACAGAGGGACATAGGGCCCAACAGACCTACACATAGGACATTCACGATCTTTTCCATCGCGTTCTTCTTTGTTTCCCCAGTTATGATAGCCATGGACATGGCCGCAGTTTAGATATACCCATGGTTGTTTTTCATCAACATCTTTCCTCTTCATGCTAGGAAATGCTAGTGTGTTGAACCCTACAGGGCATTGAGGTCGAGCTGCATTGATTTCCTGTCTTAAAGCTTCTAAATGCTTCACTGTAGGAGTGTGGGAAAGGCCTTCTGCAGTACGCCACAGCAATGTTGCACCACAGAGATCAATTAATGAGCCATCTTGCAATTGATTGGTTTCAATTTCCACCTAGAAGAAATAAGATCAAAAAACACATTCACGCCTGTCTCGGATGTTTTACATAAGAGTGTTGTCTCATGTGTTCCTTGTATAGAACCAACATTTTCTGTAACTATTACTAAATATTTAAAAAACTTGAATGATAGTCATAAAAAATATAAGTCTGAAAATCAAGGATAAAATAGTAAGCAGTAACATTATTTCTTTTCAGCCTTACTGTAAAGATAACTTATGATTCAAACGAAAGGGATAGGCTGCACAGAAAGTATGAGCACCATGAGGAAGCAATATCTGGGACCAACAGGGAACTGTCTTTTCTGAACACGTATGTCCACATGAGCTTATTTTCCAAGGCTAATCAGTAGGTCTAATATTTCCAATAAATATCATGGTCAAAGATAATACAGATATAAGTAGAAAATACAGAGTGCCATTTAATTTAGGAAAGCCTAGGTTTTAAAACATAGTAACATAATATGAAAAAATAAATTTTTAGAGTGTCCAAATTAAAACAGTAAAACATCATATAGTATAGTATTTAGTAGTCAGTGTTTGATAGTCAGACTTAGGACTATATGTCAACAAGAGATTTAAGAGTTTTGGGGAATACGTAATGTACTCAGTACAACCCATCCAATGTGTTTACTGTAGCTAAATAAGAAGCTACATCTCAGTACTTACCATTTTCCCTCTCTGCTGAGCTGATCTGGTTTCACGCAAGCTGAATACATTTCCACACACTGATATTTCTCTCCATATTCCAGGCTTGGAGTCTTCTGTGAACCCATTACGTGGATGCATAACTAGAACGCCATTAGTGGTTAAGCCATCCATTTGCCCATCTGATGTCTTCCATTTGGCAGCCTTCTCCTAGTTGGAGTAAGAAGAGTGAGCTTCCATTTATTTGTAATTTGGAAATAGAAGTGATTATTAAAATAATGCATCATTTAGGAAAACGGCTCTTTACCCCAAGAAAGATGTTTTTTGATGAATCAAATCCTGCAGCATATATCCGTGCTGTAAATGGGGGATTGCGTTCACAGATGATTCTACAGGCAAATCTTGAGATAGTACTTTGCACTGACTGTGTATCAGAATTACTTTGACTTCCAGGAACTGTGTCAGTTACTACAAAATCAATGGGACTTTCAGTCGACCGACCAATCTAAGGGAAAAAGAAATGTCTATAAACCTGTTCAAAGGAACACAGTGGAAAATCCTTTCAACAAAGGCACAATAAGGTGCAATCATTAAGCCTCTGAAATTTCTGAAGCTCAAACTTATCATAGTTAATTAACTCTGGGAGCATCTATACCCTTGAAAACTAATCTGTCAGACTTGCTCTAATGTAATAATCACTTAGAGCGTAGAATTAAGTGGGAACTTACAATCCAGAATATATGAAACCCTCAGGGAATAAAGAGGTTAGGATGGGTGAGATTTTCTAGATGGCTGCAGATGGAAATATGTCCACCATGTATTACTCTCTACCTTCTGTAACAGAATATAGTTAACACATATAAATAAATCTTTTATGATGACTCCAGGATATTACACAATGAATACCACTTCTATTCAGCTGAAGTACACTGATGTCTTCAGGTGCCATAAAGGCATACAAGAACACCGATCCTAATGTTAAGGGCTTATACAGTCTTGCTTTGAGGTCTTATGTATATTTCATAGATTTTTTTTTTTTTTGGTCTCTGTCAGGTTGTCAGCTATCATTTCCTGCTGTTGGGCACACTTGTCTCTAGCAGCATACCACTCCTCTAACCAGCTACTCTTACTCTGGTACAGGTTGAGAAATCAAATACCGTAACCAAACTTCAAAGAATGGCATTTCAAAAGGTTACTGATAAGAGCCTAAGGGGTTCTCCAGCAAGCACAGAAAAGAAATTTCAGTGCTTGGCCTACCTGACAGTTTACTTTATATGCCTAGATGTCCTTTTATTTTTTTCTTTGTTCTTGGCCATATTTCAGAGATAAGTTTCCCAGATAAGAGTTCTGCTGGGTGAAGTGTCAGAGAATTAAAAACAACTTCAGAATATTAGCTAATAAATAAATTAATTTCATTTTGAAAGAACAAAGTTAAAAAGGAGAAAAGGCAATCAGTGGAATGGATGACAGAACTGACAAGTGTCACAGGGTTTTAAAAGTAAACATTTAAAAATGATCAGTATAGTAATGCATTTGTTATAAAGTAATATCAGAAAATTGAATAATGTGGGTACTGAAAAAAATATTGACTCTCTACAAAGATGATTTTTAAAAGTCATTCTTTGCATAGCTGAGCCTCAGGAATTCCTCATATCAGGATACTTTTGGATAAAACTCTTCAGTGCTTTTGTCCTACCATTAAGTATACAGTCTTCATTTAGTTTGGAGTTTTAAGGGAAAATTGGTTGGTTAACAAATTTAAGATTGAATGTACCTTTTTCTTATTTCAAAGGTAAATGATATCCAAAGAAAATAATCTCAGACCTTTGAAATAGTTCCAAAAATAAAAAAGCTCTTTTAGAGCCAAAAGATGCAGAACCAAGGATTGGATTGAGAAGTGATATTCAGAATCAAGATATTCAGAAGCAGCGTTTATTTGGGAAGAGATATTGTTCCAGAAGATCTGATATTTGATCTGGGCCTTGGAGAAGATGATTTGAGATATTAAAGCAATACTGGTAATGACAGGTAAGAAGGAAGAACTCTTAAGCACGTATGAAGAGAACACCTACATGACTCTGCTCGGATGCAAAATATAAATGTGTTAAACTTTAGTAATTCCACCTCTTTCTAACTGCTATTAGTTTTAAAAATACAGATCTTATCATGTCATTCTCTCCCACCCTCACTAAAAACTTCAGTGGTTCCTTACAACCTAGCTAAACTTATCAGTTTCTTATTTCTGATAATTAGAAACTAATGTCACAATTTGCCTCCTATCTACCAATCCAGCCTAATTTCCTATTATTTCTGTTCACACAAAAGTATATTCTGGCTGAAAGTAGCTTATTCATCAATCTTCCACCACACTGTGTACTTCTCTGTCATCTCTCTTGTCAGAATGTCTTTCTCCTGGTTGGATTGGCAAAATCCTATTGAACTTGATAGAAAGAAAAAAGGCCCAGATAAAAAGGCACTGCCATAAAGCCTTTTCCTCATCCTTCTTTAACCCAATTAGAAGACTGTACTTCTCACATTTAGACTGCCTACATATGTCTTCTTTATTTACTCATAGTGTCAAGCAAGGCACTGAATTGGAGTTTGAATATCTGATGTCTTGAACAATAAATATTCTTGTTCAGGTTAGAAGGTAAGCAATCCTTGAATGCTTACAAAACAAGTTCCTCAAAGACTAGCTAATTTATTGGGATAGTTTCTGATATATTTCAATTTTTGATGTAGAAATGTTTGTATCTTTCATACATTACAAGGTATAATCCTTGTAGAAAGGATATGATCAGTTTACTGTTATTGAGAAAAACTCTCTATTCCTTTAAACTAAAATTCTAGTCTATGAGCAAATATCTAGGTAGTTATTTTGATTTTTTTTAAATCACCGATTTTTATTAATTTCATAACTGGGAAATTCCACGTGAAAGTGAAAGGAGAATGAGTCACATAAAGCTGAGGATGGGCCCGGAGCTATCTCAGGATCCCGGCGGCTGGACTTACTCAGGGCAAGGAGTAAGGATGGGTCACCGGGTCTGAAGGCAGTAATTCAGAGGTAGGACATGAGAGAGATGGCAGATTCTGCAGAACAGCAAAGGGTCAGTGGGTCTGATTAGAGGGGCAAGCAGTTCAGGATGCCCTCTAGGTGCTGCCTCAGCCAGGGCTGCAGGCAAAAGAGACTGTTGTGGAAATAGCGTGGTGGTGGGACCGTGCCACTGGGAGCTCTCTTGTGAGAGTTTTTATCAGACTTGCCACAGCAGTTGTAGCATTTTGATTTTTAAAAAGCTAATTAGGTATATTAATTTTAACTGACTGTCAGTAATAAAAAAATATGGAAAATCACCCTAAAGTTTGTGTTAGGTTCTCTTTAAGATCAAAACCTTCACTTTCATTAAGGTTGTTATTTATTTTTAACTTTTTGGTAAAAGCAACATCCATATTCTAATATTAGAGACACTATTCTAAAACTCCAGTATTCCATTAAAAGGGCTGGAAGAAGTGAGTGACTTCAAAGAAATATTTTGCTAATGGTAATAATTAAAGACATCTCCAGGCCTTTTCACATTCACTTAATCTTGTAAAATAAAGGGAATGTTAAAAAGTCACTGGGACAATAATTGTAAAAACAACATTATTAGGTGCTTCAGTTTTTTTGTTTTTATCAGAAAACCCCCCAGGTCTTTACAAATCCCAATATTAAGGGAGAAGATACTATGAATTTTATTTATACATCTTTGAGTTTGGCTGCTGTATCATCTACCAGTTTATATAAACATTCTTTTATGCCACGGATTGATATAAGAGAATGAGGGGGGAAAAAACACCTTTTCAAATACGTGCTGAGAAACAAGTCTGACTTCACATATATGTTAGAAACAGAAATGCCTATACTTTTTGTTGTCTACAGAGGAAAATGGGAAAGTGGTGGCAGAAAAAGGTCATGTATATGTGCAGAATATTTCTTGGTTCCTTTTTTGGATAACAACAGCTAACAGAGTTACTATTGTATCTAGATTATTAATATCTAAGTGTTTACCATCTACCTGGCATACTCTGAGCACTTTACATGTACTAAACCATTATAAACCTCATAATAGTCACATGAGGGAAGTTTTATTAACTGTATACTTTAGAGGAGGAAACTGAGGCATACAATGGCTAAGGAATGCATGCTTAAAGGAGTTCTGATTTCAGAGACCATCTCTTAACTATGCTATACTACTGTCTATATATGTGGTTTAGTAAACAATATATATTTAATAAAATACATGAAAATATGATAATCTTTAATTTGAACACAGCAAAAGTCCACAACCATAGGTTTTAACTTTCTTTGTTTTTTACCAAAAAAATTCCACATATTATAATACCTGAAACATATCAGTGTTGCTGTCATGAGTATATTCAACCACCACTGTCTGGGCCCGAGATAAGGTATATGATATGCTATGCTGGTCCTTGTTGCTTATTGCCTAAAAGAGAAAAGATTAATAGCAAAAACTAATTGGCAGGTCAATCAAACCAGATTTTAAAAAAAGGTAATCTATCATATATATGACATATTCCGACCCCCACCCTGAAATTTAGGTTAAAGATTAGTAACTCTTACATAACCTTAGCTATGACAGAAGTTTCTCAAGATGAGTGGAGTGTAGAAAAATACTTTGCAGTAGTTACAGAGTAAGAACATATTTTTCCTGGTATAAAAACAATAAAATTTGGGGCTGCCTTGTAAGGACTTAATTATAAAGTCATAGAAACCAATCCCATGTAGAATTTCAAAACAGTACTCAGTACTACTCTGGTAAGAAGAAAATACAAAATCTTGCAAGATAAGAGGAATCTTATTTTTAAACTAACCCAAAGAGTTATAAAATTAACCAATAAGCAGAGTTAGCTGGTTTTCTAACCATTCTGTGACTACAGATGACAAATATTTGCCACATGCTGGGCCAGGTACAGAAAAATTCATAGAATGATTACACATTACCAAAGGAAATGGATATAATGCTTATGACTATACTTCTGACTTGTTCCAAACTAAAAACATTGCTAAAAAGAACTTTTCAGTTTTGTTTTCAGGCATTTTCTCTCTCTCTCTATATATATATGAGTTGAAGATAATACCAGAGGGGGGGAAAACCCAAACAAAGGAAGTGGAAACAGGTTGCGTAAAAGGAAAACATACAAAGACACAAAACAATGATTATACACAGGAAGGCTAAATGAAAAAAAAAAAAGAAAGAAAAGTAAAGTTCTTATTTAGAGCTCTGGCATTTTAAAATTTTACTTGGTATGATTTTGTAGCCAATCTATAACAAATAAAGTCTTAAAATAATGGCTTTAAGCTTAAATAAGATGATGAAATTTTCATATACTATACCAAGAGAACAAACACCTGGGTACTAACTATACAGCTTTATCAAAGTTCAATAATGTCACTTTTGCTTCTGATCTTTTAAAAGAAATTAAGCTCTACATATACAATCAATACTGTTTGCATGTTCCTCCCTACTCCCCTTTCTTCAGAGGCATCCAACCTAGAGAGCAGCACAGACCATTCCTACACATGTTCTTTTTCACTGTGCATTTATGTATTCACAAATGTTGTGTAATTGTTTTACAGGTTTTAAACCTACAAATGACTTTAACTCAGCATTAAGGAACTAACTTTTCAATCAAATAATTGCTCAGTATTTTGGAAGTTAATTCTTAATGGCTAAAGAGCTTTAAAAAAAGGTGTTTTTGTGTACTTGGAGATTGTAAACCCTGTTTTTGTTTTTAGCTATTGAACCTACTTTCAGATTCAGAGCAAGAACTATGTCAAGTTTAATTCTCACTGGACTGGAAGGCAGGGTTTAACCATTCACCCCAGACGACTGCCAGACTAAACAGTTTTCTTCATGACCTCATACTACATTCCTCCAAAACTGAAAAAGGAAAGAGGCAGTCTTTGATCCCTAAAATTCTTGTTGTCCAGTAAAGATGAAAAGAAGCTAACAGTGAAAACACTAGAGGTATGAAAGTAAAAATGCAAAGAAAAGAATAGAACAGAATATTATAGAGGTAGGGATTAGAAATATTTTCCCAATGATGGCTCTCAATGAAAGGTCATATTAGCTGTGTGAGGGGCATCTGGAAATATGCAGGTGCATTTTTTGGCTGTCACAATGATTTGAGGGCTTACAAGGCATTGTCCTGCAATAGGTGAGACAACCCTGCACAAAGAATAATTGGCACACCCAAGTTGCCAAAGCACTTTTGTGGAGAAATACTGGAAAGAAACCCCTCTGATTGTATCAATAAGCCGTTCACTTCCACCACCTACTTAGCACATCCATTCTCTTCAAAGAAGCAAAAAGAAACAAAAGAAACTGTCCCGTTTCTACATTCACTGGCTCTCAAACAGTAATAGATGATGCCTGGTCAAGACATGAGGACTCTATTTTAGACATCACATTGAATATAAAAGCAAGCCAAAAATCCAATTAACTTTGGGGACTGAAACTACGACTTAAAACAAGGCATCATTTACCAATTTCTCTGTCATTACTTAACTTACAAAGATATGCTCAGATGGTATAATTATAATGTACATCCTGGGGTTGCTTAGCTAAAGATAACATGTACTTCCATAAGCCAAGGAACTCCAATGGGAAGTACAGGAATTCACAGGAAATGTGAAGATCTAAAATTCCCTCTAACTGTCTATCAATCTAAGAAAAGTCTAAGTGTCTTGAAATGGTGGCCTGGGTTCTAGAGACTTTTGGTAGGGATAGAAAAAGGGACTAAAAGCACCAGACAAGGAGACTGAGAAGTTATATTGTAGATACAGTTGAGTACTTGCTTTTTCATAGCTTTGATTCAACTTAATAATTATGGAGTTCTACTTTTTTCAAGGCATTATGCTAAAAGTTATAAGGATCATAAAACAAAATATAAAAATAAAGAGCATCCATAGATCTTTGAGAAAGACCATTAGTTACAAAAATTACCACACCCAAGCATGCTTCTAGTACCTGAATACAATTCTTACACACTACGTTCCTTGCCAAGCCTAGCCAGGGGCCCTCTAGTGAAGGAACACATTAATTCTCAGGGCAGACAGCTGCACAATTCCAAATACTAGATAAAGCACCAGACCCACCCCCACACTTTTTAATAAGAAAAGAGAATGTTTCTTTCTAATTTCCATCCACTGATCCTGGTTTGTCATTAAAAAGTCCAAAGCTCTTCCATATGGCAGCCCTTCACATATCACATCTCCAAAGTGTCTTCACCCACCCAAACAAAAGGAAACTTCTGGTATTGAATGTGAAGGGCAAATGCAAGAGAATATGAACAACATGCATAAGTCTTTCAATTTCTCCAAGTTAATTTACAGGGTTTTTTGTTTGTTTTTTTACCTTTGCAGCCTGAGGAGTACAAGCAATATGCACAGTGCTGGGCTTCACCCCATTTGCCTTAGGTCTTTTAAATAAAGCAAACCTACTTTTCCTTCTTCCTCTATCGCCGTTTGGGAGAGACCCATTATACCTGATGGGGGGAAAAAAGTTTAGGTGATCTCTTGTAAGAACTACACAATTTTAACAGATGTGTTACTTTGCCTTATAGGATCAATTCCAATTAATTATCTATTACCACATTCTAAGTATCTAAAATTCTTTTTAGCAATTGCTGATCCCCATCTGCCTGAGTATAAAACAAAATGAGATTTTGTCTGGCTACATTCTAAATCACAGAGAAGTACCCTTTGGATTATACATATAAAGCTAGAATTTGGATCCTGGTGTTTGTCATGCTTTTTTTCATTCTTTACTTTGAATTAGCTGTATTTTTCTTCCCTCATAAGATAATCAAGAACTGATTAGCATATCTGACTCCTTATGACTCATTCTATTTTTTCCTAAAGGTGAGTGTTTGTATGTGCTAATCTAATCTTTAAAAGTACAATATAAATTTTTAAAAATAGAATCTCCTTTAATTTTGAACCAAACACTTTAAATAGCTGAACTTTTGAAATGAGGAATTTCAGACTTGTTTGTTAGGTCTCAACCACCCAAACTTAAGTGTACACATTCACATTATGTTGGCAAAACCTGCCCAACTGAAATGCCTGCTAACCAGCTAAATATACTTTTGTTGTTCAGATGTTATGACCATTTCTCCATGACAACATTATAAGGACTGAACTACCAGGAGAAAAGTTCAAAACAAAACATCTTTACTATGTAGTAGGCACTCTTGAGTCCTACCCCATACATCACTATACTTAGTCCATCTCTATAAAGAACTCTCGGGGACTGGCATCACTCTCTGCTCTTACAGATTAGGAATTAAGTTACTCCTCTGAGGAATGAAGTTCCTCACAGACTCAGAGGAATTAAGATATTTTCCAAAGGTCACACATGTGACACCAGCAAAGCAGATCCAGGTGTTGTCATGCTTTCTTTTTTTTTCATTCTTTATTGCTTCATTATGACATGGGCAGTAGTTTAATAATAATCTCGCCTCATTCACTGTTTCCCCCTTGCATCCTGAAGTCATGGTCAATCTGGGAGGAAACGAAGCAGGGAATAGGGACAGTTCTGAGGCTGGAAGAGAATGTAATTGTAAAATGGCCTACTTTAGTGGCTGACAAGGAAGAAAAGGGTGTTTATTCAAAGAATGTCATATATAACAATTATATTGACCACCCTTCATAAAAAATAAAGTCAGCCAAGGCAAATCTTCTAAAACAAGAAATAGTGAAGACAAAATAATTATGCAGCTCTAGACAACACATTTTCATTTCGTCTTTAAGAAGCTTTGTCCTATTCAAGGGGTGGGGGTGAGGCAAAATTTATGCAGTACTTGAGCACTTATAAGTGATGGCATAAAAATGAGAATTAAGTGTTTCCTGATTTGGTAATATTACTCTGTATCTTTAAATCCTTTCTGTAAATAGTTAAGACATAAATTCTAAAAAAAAAATACTTTTAACCTAGATATTAAAGTTACTATATAATATTCAATTTTATGTCATCAGGTGAAGAAAACTTACCCTAAGACAATGAGTTCACCATATTTTACTGGTGCTTTGGATGGATGATTTTCTTGATCAGGAGAAAACATGAGCTTGGCTGTTTTTCTCAAATCTTTGTTCACTGGTCAGGAGCCTTGGGACACCTTTTGCATTATTTCCTAGAGGGGAAAAGTTTTCATTAATAATGTGAGCAATAAATTTCAGTTTAAATAAAGATGTTATTTTCTAGTCTATCTCGTGCAAATATTATGCAAATTATCACATAATATAAAATATGAAATATTTCCCCCAGTAATGGCTATGTATTTGATACAACTGTTTAAATAAATTAAAATGTAAATTTGGGGACTTCTACTTCCAGGAAGATGGAGTAGACTTATTTTTCCCTATTATTTCCACTAAATATAACTAAAAACCTTAGACATAAAATATAAAGCACAGGAAGACTCTGAAAAGTAGAGAGAAGGCCAACCAGCTAGGAAACTCAGGAGCCAAAGAACAACACAATGGTAAGTGTTCTTTCTGCCTAATATAACAGATTTGGAGTTGAATACAGCAACCTGAAATGCCAACTAGCAGATTAAAAAAAACAAAGCCCAACAAAAGCCAAGTCTCTCTAGTCAAAGGAATAAGAAAGGAGCAGACTTAGTAAGACTGAAAACTTTTGACAATAACTGCCCCACTGCAGTCAAACACCACAGAAAACCCTGTGGCCCTACCTCTATCCAGAGCTGTAAGAGCTGAGTGGGGAGCCTAGACTTTGACCGCATGAGGTCTAATGAGAAGGCCCAACCTCCCAATGGTAGTGTCAGGGTAGGCCAAATAGGGAGCTAGGACTTCCACCCTGCTGGTTGATAACATGCCCCTACCTTTACCCTAGCAGTGCCAGGGAAGATCATATAGGGAGCCTGGACTTCTACCCTTACCCACAGCAGTAAAAAGGATCTCTTTCCCTGGCGGGGGGAAACTGTCAATGGAGGCTGAGTAGGGAATCCGAACTTTTATATCCAGCTGGCTGCAAAAAGGAGGCACCTCCTATTCCCCTGCCAAAGTAGTGTCATGTAAAGTCAGTGGAAACAGAAGGTGTAGTTAATATCTTCAGTCTCAGAACATAATACGAAAAGACTCAGGCTTCAATAGGAAATCATTCATGATATAAAGATTTAAAACCATGCAAAAAGTAATCAAGATGACAAATTAATAGACGAAAAAAGCAAAATATGAAAAAACAAATAAATCAGAGTCTCATGGACCTGTAGGACTACAGCAAAAGATCTAAACTTGTATCACTAGAACCCAGAAAGGCAAAAAAGAATGAAGCTGAAAAAATACTGAAGGAAGTAATGGTTGAAAACTTATCAACTTTGGAAACAGAAACAAAACCACAGATTCAAGAAGCTGAACAAACCGTACACAGGATAAATCTGAAGAAATCCATGACAAGACACATCATAATTAAACTTCTTAAAACCAAAGGCAAAGAAAATATCTTGAAGACACAGAGAAACTACACCTTACCTATAGGGGAAAAGCAATTAGAGTGACAGTGTATTTCTCACCAAAAACTATATGAGCCAAAAGAAAGTGGCATATTTTTTTTAGGCACTGAAAGAAAAAAATTGTCAACCCAGAATCATACAGTCAGCAAAAATGGAAGAGAAATCAAGACATTCTCAGAAGAGGGGAAATTAGGAGAATTTGTCACCAGCAGATTCATTCTAATAGGATAACCAGAAGAAATTCTCTAAGCGGAAAATAAATGATAAAAGAAAAGAACCTTGGAACATCAAAAAGGAAGAATATGGTAAGTAAAAATATGGCAAATACAATAAGCTTTTCTTTTCTTGAATTTCCTATATTATGTCTGAAGGTCAAAGCAAAAATTATTAACCCTTTCTGATGTGGTTCCAATGTATGTAAAGGAAATAGTTAAGACAATTATATATATATATATTGCACTCCTGGGCATTCATCCTACAGAAATGAAGACTTCTGTACACAAATGTTTAGAGCAGCTCTATTCCTATTATGTGGACTAGTTCTCAGCAATAAAAATGAACAAACTACTGTTAGATGAAACAATATGGATGAAATCTCTATATATAATTATGCTGAGTAAAAAAGCTAACAACTTTCAAAGGTAACATTCTTGAAATGACAAAATTATAGAAATGAAAAACAGATTACTGGTTGTCAGGAGTTAAGGAGGGGGCAGGAGTAGGAGCTAAGTGGGTGTGACTACAATGGGCAATAGGAAGGACTTAAGTGATGAAGGAAGTGTTCTGTATCTTTGACAATATCAATATTGTGGTTGGGATATATTACTGAATATTAAGTTTTATAAGATATTATACCATTGGAGTAAATGGGGTAAAGAGTACATAGAATCTCTGCATTTCTTCCAATTGCATGTGAATCTACAATCATACAAAATAAAAGTTTAATTAAGCTCTGGCAGGGTGGCTCAGTTGGTTAGAGCATCATCCAAACACCAAAAGGTTGCTAGACTCCCAGTCAGGGCAATACGTAGGTTTCAAGTTCGATCTGTGGCTTGGGTGAGAATGGGAGGCAGTGGATCCACGTTTCTCTTTCACATCAATGTGTCTCTCCCCGCCACCCGACTTCCTCTCTCTCTAAAATCAATAAAAAAACATATCCTCAGTGAGGATTAAAAAAAGGAATCTATAAAAAAAGTTTAATTATAAAAATATAAATTTGACATAAGTATAAAAAACAAAAGCCTGACACTTCTGTTGTGATTTTTCAGAAAAATCACTATAATAAACAATCCCCACAATACTTTCAGGTCTATTTCATTAGCAGTTTAATGGGATGAGGTATTTGCTATGTCTATTTCTCTCCCCAGTCTTCCTATTAGGCTTGTTACAAAGGTTCACAACAAAACTCTAATGCTAACCCATAAAAGTGTCCTGGTTTTATAATTCCACCAGATTTCATAGGAAACTCATGAATGAAAAATACCTACTTGTTTTTTTCTACTGTACAGTAAAATACAGCCTGTATATAGGTGCACTTTTAGAGAGAAAGAAACACATTATTTGCAGCCCAATGATTAAGAACAAGTAAAGAAGAAGGCTTAGCCAGCTTGATCCTTTTATTCCTTTTAACTGACATAAACATTTAGATTAGCAATTCAGACAGCATACTAACTTTTGTTGTAAGTTAAAACATGCTTACTAAATTAATTTTAAAGTAAAACACACTTAAGAATTATTTTAAAACTCCATTCACTCAAATACATTATAAAATCCTCTTATCTTCCCAAATAAATCTCAAGTATTGAACTCAAATTTTAACAACACTGCTTAGTCTACATTTGGATTTCTATTTAGAATTTAGGAAGCGGTGGTTTTCCATTTTTAGTTGTAAATAATTTCCTTTAAAAAGCTTATTTATTTAAAGTCTATTTGAATAGTATAAATAGTATTACACAGATATGGCAAAAATCTGAAAGTGATATGCGAATGCTCATAGTTGGCTGATATTAATATATTGTATGGCTAGCAAGTATTAGCTCATGTTGTAGTTCTAGCTCTCTATGAACAAAGCAGTATATTTCCTCATCTCTAAAAATTAAGGGACTAAAGTAGGCTGAAGAGAATTTTGGAGCTGGAAATACATGAGACTATAATGGTCCTAAAATAAGAATTTATAAGTAATGTGCACATAGCACAATAATTTAGTCCTTACCTTTATAGAAAAAGAAACAATTTTTACCTTAGCCAAGGAATTAGAGTAGGGCTGGCATATTTCCACTATTCTATACTTTCTAGAGCCCTTGGCCAAATTAGCCAAGAAAAATAATGTATTTCTAATTATACTCATTCTACTTAGGGACTGATCTTGGGATATTTTATCAGTGATACTAAAGTTTCAATCACAGGAACACACTCAAACTTGGATTCTATTTCTGTATCTAATAATTGAAAACCTACAGTACAGGGGTGTCAAACTTATTTTCACTGGGGGCCACATCAGCCTCGAAGTTGCCATCAAAGGGCCTAATGTAATTTTAGGACTGTATAAATGTAACTACTCCTTAACAGTTATGAAAGAGTTCTGCACTGCCACTGGGTAGAAACAAGGTGGAGGGCCAGATTCGGCCCACAGGCCTTGTGTTTGCCACCTGTGCTATAGTAAAACACTTGAATAATATTGGTTATAATAACCAACTGGTTAAAATAACCCAATTTAAAGTTTTCTTAAATTTAAAATGGCATATAATCAATTTATATACAACTGGCATCTTAAACTATGAATAAAAGGTGCCATGACAGCTTTTTCTCCTTGAACCTTTCATTGCAGTTCTAATACATGTTGACAGGTGACTGTTGTAAAGAAGTTGTTGGAATCTCTGCATTCTGAAGAAAGATTAATGCTCTTCACAATACTGTAGAATCTTAGCAGCTAGACAGTGCTCTAGCACTCTATATATTCTCTGTTTTAAAATCTGGATAAGATATAGAATTCTTCAACATCAGTTTCTGAAGACATGCACTTGATGGCTTGAAATGACTACCTACATCAATCAAGTTCATTCTAATGCCTCAATTACTGGGCCCAGCGGCTGGTATGCAATTAAGTTAGTTGGTCAGACTCATTCCCCTACCCCCCCCATATACCGTTCTGTCCCAAAGTGATGCAGCACAAAGAACACGAAATAGCACCATTAATTCTACCTGAAACTGGGGAAAAATATTAGAGAAAATCTTCCTAAGATAATAAAGCTGTTTTCTACATAGTATCAGTAACTTTGAACCTATACTTGATCCTTGAAAATTAAGCATGTTGCTCTATCAGCAGGAATCTTCCCAAGTCAAAAATATTTTTTTAAACAAGTATATTCTGGAATAGTGTTACTTTCAGTGTGTAGTGGGAAAACATGAAGTTAGCCATAAAATACATATTAATTTGAAATAGTCTTATCAATTTGACCAATACAACATTCTGATCATTTGTTCTTCAAAGGCCAGTGGACTACAACTATTTTCATATCAAGTCTTTCTCCAAAGATGACTTTCTACAACATAAAATATAATAGTCTGTTTCACCTAAAAAAGGAAAACTGGGAAGTCAATCTTTGCTCAAACTGCTCCCTCAACATATTTTTTCTTTTATTATTTACATTGCACACAGCCTTTTGCTTACCTACTAAACACAAAATTCCTGCCCTGAAAAAAATAAAAAGCAAAACAAATTCTAAACAACGGACAAAACAGACCTTATATAGATGTTTATATTCATCTTTTGAACACTTCTATTTTGGTGGGCAAGTGAGTAGGCTCAAAGGAGTGTTGAGAAAAAAAACTTTAAAATATAAAAATATAATGTGGATTGCATACATTATCTTTGATGAAACAGATTTCCATCTATACTAGAGTTCCTTTGTGGTTGATTTCAAAAGGATGACTCAAACAGAAAGAATTTTTTTGGTATATT
The DNA here is from genome assembly GCA_028533065.1 of Trachops cirrhosus. Taxonomy (NCBI): domain Eukaryota; kingdom Metazoa; phylum Chordata; class Mammalia; order Chiroptera; family Phyllostomidae; genus Trachops; species Trachops cirrhosus. The sequence continues at coordinate 108,200,239 of CM052543.1, read as the reverse complement.
TGTGGCAGAGCCATTTTATGAAACCAAGTGAGCTGATGATTGAAGGAAGTTAAATTTATAGCAGTTTCTTATTGATAAGAGTGAAAAATTAATTACCTTCTTCTTTCTTTCACAATTAACAGAATTAATAAGCAGCATCTTTCTACAAAAGAAGAGAAGGGATAGGAGAAACAATAGTGTGAGAAGTAGGAGTATGAGGTTACTACTTTTGTCAGTGTCTTCCAGCTTTCTCATTACAGCAGTAAAAGAAGTAATGTCCATGTTCCTCTTTCCATAATACAGGGCACTCACTCCCTGGGCAAACTCCCAGCCTCCTCCTTAGGGAAGGCAAATGACAAGATAGTAAGACTTCCCTACCTAGTTCACAGGGCTTTTGTGTTATTATATCACCCACTATGATAACTGTTTTCCTATTAGGATGAAAATAAGTTAACATCCACCTCAGGGATAGTATTTGTTCCTATAAACCAGGGTTTCTCAACCTTGGCACTACTAACATTTCAGCATTGTGAGGGGCTGACCTGTGATTATAGGAGGGTCAGCAGTGCCCCTGGCCTTTATAACCACTAGATGCCAGTAGCATCTGTAGTTGTGCTAGTCAAAAATGTCTCACCTTCCCACCATTCACCCTATGAGAACCAATGCTCTAAATCTCAAATTGGGGATGACAATTAGTTTTCAGGAAGGTAATTTGCCCTATTTTTGACATAGTGCTTGGCACATAGTAAGGCATTTAAAAAATGTTTTCTTACTAACATACTGATGTCTTAAAGGGTTTTCACTCACGCTTGTGTTAGTAAAGGTAATGGCTTTTAAGATAGCTGTAGTTTCAGTATTTTATTAGAACTGAAAGAGTGGCTAGGAGTGACAATGGGAGAACTATCAACATACCTTGATGGTAATTATTAATATTTCTATGAATTTATTTTAATATTGAAACAACCTCTGTCAAGTGATTGAAGGAAAGTACCTATATGGCCAGTGCTGAGCAGACTGATGTTTAGAGAAATGTTAACCTGTAGAGGCCAGATAAGGAAATATCTTCTTGACCCAGAAGACCCATGCCTAGAAAAATTAAAAGCAGGCTTTGGAAAGCAGGGAGGAATTCTTTTAAATCAAAAGGAGTGTCAATCTGAATCAACCTTGGATTAAGGTCTATAGTGCACTTGCACAGACTGTTAATTAGCAAAGTGCTTTCACATAAAATTATTTTATTTGACCCTCACACAACAGCCCTGTGAATTAGGTAGGAAAGTCTTATTAACTCCATTTTCTAGATAAGGGAACTCAATATGTCAGTCAGAAACACCAGTGACTAGTTCAAGGCCATACAGGTAATATTTGGCAGAGTTAGAACTAAATCCCCTATACTGATTTAATATGCATTAACTCATTTATCTATATCACAACTACATGAAATAAAATTGTTATCCCCATTTTATAAATGGGGAAATGACGCTCCTAGAAGTTAATTAGTCTGGGTTTTCTGATACCAATAATCACACCCCAGACAAGGTTTGGTAGGGCTGATTCCTAAAAAAGAATGAGAGACTCTGCAATGGGACCATTTAGGAAAGAGACTATAAATAGAAGGTATACCTGTGTAAAATAAACCCTAAACAAGTTATACTCCAGCACAGACTTGTAACAACTATTCAGCTATGACTAGTGCTTTTTGAGATTTGAACCTTTGTCACTTCCTCAGTGCTCATTGTATTTGTCAACTCAGTTTCCTGGTTGTGACCAACAAGAAAAACTTCAGTAAATGACGGGGACTTTGCATGTTTGTTTAAAAAATGGGGCGGGGAGCCCTGGCTGGTGTGGCTCAGTGGACTAAGCACTGGCCTGCGAAATAGAAGGTTGCCAGTTTGATTCCCTGGCAGGGCATGTGCCTGGGCTGTGGGCCAGGTCTGTCATTGGGGGCACGTGAGAGGCAAGCGATCCATGTTTCTCTTATACATCGTTGTTTCTCTTCCTCTTTCTCTTTCTTCCCCTCACTCTAAAAATAAATAATAAAATCTTAAAAAAAAAAAAAAAGAAAAAGAAAAAATGGGATGTGGAGAAAGGAACCCAAGGGGAAAAGCAGGGTATTACATTAAGTCAAATTCCTTGTACCATCAAGAAGAAAATCGTATTAGAAGTAGGTCCAGACAGCCTAGGAACACAAAGCTTCATGTATTCCTGAAAAGTGACAGCCAAGAAGAAATTGCAGGGCAGTCAGTATTCCTGATCCGGGAAGGGGTTTAAATACAACCACACCACCCTACTCCAAAATGATCACTAATTCCCCACAGTTAGAAAATGTTATTTTAAAAGACATAACAAAAGACTGAAACATTTTTATTGTACCTACCCATGCTTACTTGGCCTGTATTCAATTCTTTTAGATTGCCAAAGTTTCTAGAATATACTTCTCAGAAAGCAGGACTAGAAATTCCCCTAGGTTTAACCATTAAAGTCCTGAACAAATTCTATAGAAAGTACAAAATTTGGTGGGATTAGATAGTTATTCGGAACAAAAAAGTATATTCATGGGAAATTCTATCATTTTATAAAGTCAGCATCCAACACTGGCAGCCAGCTTATGCTTTGCTACCCTTCTTTCATAGTGGCTAACACTGGGTTCTGTCTCTATGCCAAACACTGTTAGGAGCACTTTACATGTATTATCTGATTTATTCCCCAGAACAACTGTATGAGATAGAAACTATAATAAAACTCATCTTATAGATAAGAAGCCTATGGTTTCAAACTCTAGTTAACACTCTGGAACTGCTGAAAATACAAGGGAATGGGAGGACTAGAGAACTACTTTGGGAAATTAAACAACAAACAAGAAAATCCCCAAATCTTTTCCTACTAGGGATAAAGTATTAAAGAGAGAGAGTTTACATAAATGCTATTGCCCTAACATGGGGATAAACCTCTATAATACTAACCATTTTAATTTTCTCAGTAACTCAGTCATTTAAAGCTGAGTTTAAAATTTCCTTGGATAAAATTTAAACTTGGAAAAAATAATTTTATTCATTGTTTCTAACCAATTTAAATCTATACCAACTTATAAAATAATAATAATTAAAAAAACAGAACACTGGGTCCATGGTCATATTTTTCTATTCCAGGAATAAACCATATCAATCTTAATGTAGGTTATGGGCCCTTCCAAAAAAAAGTATTGTGTAATGATCATTCTGGACAGTTAAATTACCCCCAGAAATAGAATAATCTGGGTTTTCTTTAGTCCTTATAAAACACTGACCAAGTTACATGGATTTTTTTTCTTTTAAAGACAACGATGACCTCAAAGCATCTCCCCGAAGATATTTATTAATTATACAGGGACAACAGTAACTTTACAGTGGAGTAACCTGGCAGATACCATCTTAACCAACTAACCAAGTTTAACAATCTGTAATGAGACATTTTTTGATATCATGCATCTTTTGATTATGATGTACTGAGAACACATCAGTTCTGTGTGTGGTACGCTGCCAAAAAAATGCATAACCTTGATCTAATCATGAGAGAACATCAGAACAACCCAAACTGACAAATGTTCTGCAAATAACTATCAGTACTCATTTAAAGTGCCAAGGTCACGAAGCACAAGAAAAAACAAAGAAATTCCCAGGTTGGAGTAGATTAAGGAGATGCAATAACTACATGGGATATACAGCATCATGAATTGGATACTGGAACAGAAAAAGGACATTAGTGAGAAACTGGTTAAACCGAATATGGTCTATAGTTTAGCCAATAGTATTGTATCAATGTTTATTTCCTGGTTTTCATAAATATATGCTGGTTATAAAGATTGTTAAACTTTAGAGGAAGCTGACTATAGAATATATATAAACTTAATTCCTTTTATGTCGCACATTTTCTGTAAGACTAAATTATTTGAAAATAAAAAGTAATAATAATGAAAAGCAAAATAGCCCTTTGAATTTAATAAAAGGCATTAAAATATGAATTCAAGATTCATAGTTTGCCTCCTTTCAGCCTTCTTACCACTGAAAGGTACAAGATGTCCAAGCTGTACCAATCCTGTCAAATCACAGCATCTGCCAGGTCTCATGCCCTCTTTCTGATCTGAAACTGCACCATCCAAGCCCCTTTGGTTAGGAGAGTATTACTACAGGAGAGTATTACTACACAAGTGTGGCCACCCACTGGACTGAACAATATCTAAACTAAAGTAATCCACCAACGTACTGACCAGAATTTGACAAAACCATGCTTTATTGGTTTTTCTTTAAAAATTAAAAAAAAATGATACAAGGGCAATTTTACTATTGAATGTTATGGGTAGTTTTTATCAGAAGACACTCTGTATATGCAATTATATCACAGCTTCTGAACTAATGCTATACACTGAAATCTTTAACTATCATATTGGAAGTTATTTGAGTTCTGTCTACCTAACTACCAGAATTCTGCTTTTAAAAAAGTTTATGAAAGGGAATAGATAGGGGACACACCTGGGAGGAAGAAAAGTGAGGAAGCACCAGCCCTGGGCAATTCTGGTATTTCATTTTAAAAAGCCAGAAACTCAAACACTTTTCTGAATTATTCACTAATTATTTCATTGTCATAATGTTTTCCTCAAGCTAGAGGAGACACTTGTAAAGGACTAAGTAAAACAACAACTGGACCTAGGGTCAACTCTGAGAACACTGGCCCTTGCGGGCTATATACAGGGTTCTTCATGAATTACCAAGCCTATAAAACCAGCTCTGTATGCATATGATTTTCTCATCCTGTAAAATGGTGACAGTATTTCCCACACCTCATAGAATTTGTCATGAGCAACCAAAGCTGCACTGAAATCTGGATGCTGGGCTATCTGCTTGGTTCACTCACTAAATACACAAGTCATAGACTTCTGGGTCTCTTGCAATTATTCAAACTGTGCAAGTTAAGCCAGTGATTTTCAAGGAACAAATGTAATGTGAAAAAAAAAATCAAGTGTTTTTTTAAATACCTAATATGTATTTAGGTAGGCATACAAAGTAGGTCGTAGTAATACTTCATTAATTATGGTGATGCTGACCCATCACTTAAGATTTAATTATCTTCTCAGAGATTCACCTTTATTTCTCAGTATCTAAACAAATGTTTATAACCTATTCTCTATAGATAACTTAGACACAATGAAGAAACTTCTGGTTTTTCTACCGCTCTAATGTATAACAGGCCTTGAAATATAATCAGACTCTTCAAAAATCATTACAACTAGTTTCAAGGTTGAATGCTGTATAAATGTTTGATTCTCAATAGGGGGAAAAAACAGTGCAGCTAAGAAAATTAAGATTTAGTATATGCAGTTCCTGCCCTTACAGTAAAGTTAATAATTTCACAATTCCATTACAAACTGTCTTTAAAAGGTATGGGAAAAATGTAGTTGAAAATTCAAATCACAACTGAATCTCCAATATTGCTTCTAAGAGTAAAGTTAGCTACCGACAGAGAATCATTACCAGAAGATAACTGTTACTAATTTCACTAACAAACAAAAATTTCATCTTATGAGAGTTCTAGTTTTCTCTTTGGTTCATGAAAAGTTCTGAAAGTAGGCGCTGATCTTTCATTGACCAAATAATAATGTTTTCTCCATAAATTTTTATAACAGCAATTTATAGCCAATGTGAGAGGCTAAGTACCACTATTTTTTAGCTAAGTGAATATTGCAAATCCGTATGGTATTCGTATTTAACCCTTTCATTAGGAAAACAGTACATACATACAGAGCTGGGATATTTCTACAAATTTTCTCTCTAATTATTATTGTATTTTCACATTACAAATATATCAATAGGTAAATTATGATCAATTTAAATTATGATCATAATCTGTAACTCTTGTCACTAACTTACGGTAACTGCCATTTTATACATACACAAGAGAGTGAACATTTCCTCCTCACAAACAGATTAGAAAATGATAAAAAAAAAAAAAAAAGAACATATCACTGGGCAACATGTCAGTACTCTAACAAGCAGATTCAGTTTTTGATGAATTTCCTACAGAAAGAAAATATTCTCAATTATCTTTTTTTTAATAAAAATAAAATGACTCAGAAAAAAACTACTGGGAACTATCATTGTTCATTTTTTAACAGAAAGAGCACCCCCTCGTGTTCCCATAAATTACCAGATATAAAATTATTAAATCTCTTCCCACTGTATCAGAGGAAGAACAAAATATTCAGGTAGGAACATTAGTTAAAATCCTTATAAAGTAAGACTCTCAATATTAAAAAAATTCTTTATATTTTTCCCCTACCTTGTGAAAATGTTTACATAGTAGACTGAAGTTATCCCAAAGGTCTAGATCTCTGAGACTAACTCAGGAGAAGATTTATGGTAAAAATAAAAACAAAAAAACCCTCGATTCTGAATAAACTGTCAGCACCAAAATACAATGGCAGCACCATCATTCTCAAATTTAATAACTCAAAAGAAAACAACACACAATATTAAGTTCCAAGGCATGTAAAAAACACACACGCAAATACTGCAGCTTAGATTGGAAAAATATTACAAATGAAGAGTTTTTGGCTCTGCTGACAGGCAATAAACACCCAGTTATTTTTCTTATGCGTTCTTAAATACTGACAGGAGGTGAGTCAGTGTAAACCCTCCCTAAAAATACAAAAGCTTTGGAACTTGAGATTTATTCAGCCTGTTCTCTAAAATGGAAGGATATGCAATTCATACATAATACACTTCTAAAGCTGAATGTGAAAAAATGTGAAATAATTAAATGTAAGTGATCTGATTAATTATGATCCAAAGCATTCCTTTTACAAACTTACCTTTAACCTGAAGCACTGACAATGTTACACTAAAAATTAAACCAGAGAACACCTACCTCTTTATTCCATGGCTTATCATAAGCCAGACAAACGACCTTCTCAGCAGAACATAAAATCCAGATAGTATTTAAAGCATCTCCCAATTGCACTTGGAATCACACACTGAATAGCTGTCTGCTCAGTGTTCTTTCACTTAAGCATCTCATAATGTGTGTGGGTGAGCCTGTGTTATGCAAAATAGGTAAACACTATATAATTCTAGATTCTATTGGCTGAAGTGAGAATTCACTTCTCTCCCACTTCCTCCTTAAGGAAGTCTGTGGCCCAAAAGGGAAGAAACGGAAGTGAGCAGGAAGCATAGAACAATTTTTAACACAGGTTTATTTTGAAGTTATGGAATTAGGTACTTTAAAAGGGATTATTCTATTTCTTAAAAGGCTGATTTAATTAACTATATAAATGCTCTATAAATGTCCGAAGTATAGCTGTGACACTAACCTACCTTTTCATGATAGTGTAATAGCCTAGCCTATTTTAACATATTTGGTATAATAATCTGTTAAGAAACACTCCACTAAAAAAAACCCGCAAGAATCAATACAATTTATATGTGAAGAAAGAGTGCCCCCTTTTAGCACTATCAAATGAATCAGGTATTTTGGTTGTGTTATAAAAAACTATATATCCCAGGCACAAGAATAGGTGAAAAGTCAACCTCATTTTCAATTGATCATACTTGTTTATTCCCAGCTTTATACTTTAAAATAAATCAGATTCATTAGCTGCTCATGAACACGGAGAAACAACAGCAGTAACCAGAGGTGAACTGGGAGTATAGAAGCTTCATCAAATACCTACTTTAGACTACCCTACTTGTAAGCTTCAGTTGAGTAGTTCCTGCCTGCTACTCCAGATTATCCTATAATTTATGTGTTTTCTTATGGTGAAGGGTTGTGCAAGAAACTAGTTGATTCTTTTACACAGCCAAAGATTAACTTGCTTTGTGCTTAATTACATTTAAGATTTTTTTTTAAAACATGCTAAATTAAGTCCTAAGAGTAAATGCTAGTTCACGCTTGGTTAATAAACTGTATTTGCAAATCATCTATACCAGTGATTTCCAACCTTTTTCATGTTATGGAACCCATGAAATATTAGTAAAATTCTGTGGCACACCAAGAAATATATTTTTTGCCAACTTGACCAAAAAATAGATATAATTTTGATTGATTTACACAAAAAAGGAATTACCCTTTTTGCTCTGAAGTGACTTTTAAAAATATCAGATGTCTAAACTTATATATGAGGATTTCTGGTATCAAGAATTAACCAATCAAACACAAATTTATTATGCAATGTGACCAATAAGATGAAACTCTATTATTATGAACTATATATTTATGGTTCAGGACAGGGCATTCACAGTGGATGGCTATTGTCATCTTTTTATTTCACAATGTAAGGGAAGAGTGGTCAGTGCCTCTGACTAAATAGTTAGTATTGCATGTTTTAAAAATTCTTGCAGCACACTGGTTGAAAATCATTTATCTATACTATCTACCCATTAAACATATTCGACTTGAGTCTAGGGGCAGATATTCTCTTATATAAAAATACTGTTGGTGGTCCTTAAGTCTAATAATACCTTGTCACCTAATGCTTTGGCACAAGGTGAACCACCCTCCACTTCACAGCAGCAAGTTTAATTCTGTTCCTTCCCGGCATTCCACAACTGTGTCACAACCCCTGAAGCTGTTCTTCAGTAAATCTGCATAATGTTTCTTTTGCTTGTTCTGCTGGCAGCAGGCCCACAGTGGCTACTGTGACATAATCTGCTCAGGTATCCTGCTTTTGTCCAACATAGATACACATCCAGTCCAGGAAACACATCCAGGCATATTCTAAGATTTTGCTGTTTGGTGAGCCTGCCTTGGTCATGTGATTCTAGTCTGTTGAAACTGCTCAAGAAGCCGGACATGACAGCACCAATACTCATACTAAACGGAATGTAGTTTTGACTGTGCCACAACAAAACCTGAGGACCTGCCATTCTTTAGACCAATGCACTGACTCTCTTATTAACTGTAGGAGTGTAGTTCTTGTTCAACTCCTAGGGCAACCAAGGTATCAATCAATAGCTCACATGAACTACCTTAATGATTGAGAAGAGCATTAAGAGTATGAAGATTCCTTATGTATATCAAGCTCTGTTTATACAAAATAATCTATCTCCTAAGGGAATATATTTTTCTTAAAGAGCTCTAACACATCAAAAACATCACCTCTTTTTTTTTTGATATGTGAACTATTTTTATAATAGGACGAGAGAGAAGGGCTGGAATTAAATTTTGAAGCTTTTGTTTCCCAATCTGAATTCTGATCTTTTTGTAAAGAACTTCCTTGTTTTTGCTTTTCACATATGCTGTCTGATTAATAACACCATGGAGGCCAGTCAAATACAAAAACAAAACTTTAATGAGCTTTCTTGGCTGGTGGGAATCAGTTACCAAACTTGAACCAATGAACCTAAATCTAAATGACCTTTCCCATCACTTCTCCCGTATCTCGCTTGGCTCAAAGATGTCTGAAAACTTCCTTGTCTTCATCTATAATGCCTGAACTTCTGGGAATTACCTCAGTTGAGGCCAGGGAGCAACAATAAACTTCCAACACATTGTGAAAATGTTTAAAAATCATTCCAGAATAAACTAAACAAATCTCCCCCTCCCTCCCCACAACTGTGCACTTACCCCACAATTTCTAGGCCTTTTCAGTTGTTTTTCTTTTCTTTTTCTTATGGTCCTATTTTTCTTCTTATTTAGCTGTAGCCTAGGTTTTGATTTTACCCTTGAACACAACTGACTTCCTAGAGCTTGCTTCTTCTTTAATGATGTCTGAGTACTTCTCAGGAAGCAATGAAGCACTCATTCCTCACAGGCCCTTTGCTTCTAGCCACACCCACAGCAGGTGTGTAAATTATTCCATCCTTTAGTTGCACCTCACCAGTGACACTTAGGTCATGTTCCTCTAACCCAAAAGGTAAACTCACATAGAAAGCATTTGTTATTCTGCAGTAATCCTTTCCTGAATATCTACATGTGTCAAGGTTTTTACTTGCCCAATCCATCTAACTCTAATCTTTTTGAGGAGAAGTCACCATACACTGAAGCCTAAGATTTTTCAATAAGGCATAATTCTTCCTCATTGGGACAGGAAGAACAAAAAAAACCACTGGTTTAACTGTATCGTATCACATTTTAAAGCTGGAAAGAACCTTAAAAAATAACCTGCTCAACTTGCTCAATTTTCCTTCCAATTCCCTCTATTTTATAGATGAGGAAAAAATATCCAGAGAGGGTAAGTATTGATGAAGGTCACAGGATTAAGTGAATAGGCCTTTCTGACTACTATACTAGTTTCATTAGTTTTGGAGGCAATAACACAAACTCTAAAGAACAGAACAGTCAGCCAACAAGTAACTCATACCTTGCATTACGTAAATACAGTATTATCACATGAGATGGCCAAATCTTCACCTCTAGTTTTATTCTCTGCTGTGTGTTATTTTAATTTTATACCAGAAAGAGAAACCTGAAAATAAGTCAAATAAAATATATAATTGGCAAACCATGGAGATTTGTTTCTTTCTGCTCACCAGATAGGCCATGCCTCCCCAAATTAGTTGTTCACACTCCCACTTTATGGACTTTGCTAATGTGGAAGTCTCCTTAAACAAAACAAAGAAACCTATATACCAAAAGTACTGCCACACAGAGGACCTGAATAGATACTTCACCAAAGAGGACATATGAAAAGACAAGTTCAACATCAGGAGACTTCCGGCCAAGATGGAGGCACAGTTAGATGCACTGTGCCTCCTCCCACAAACAAGATAGGGACAACAACGATATAGAAACAAAATAACAACCAGAACTGACAGAAAATTGAAGTGTATGGAAGTCAGACACCCAAGGATTTAAAAAAACACACGTTCATCCAGACCAGTAGGAGGGACGCGGAGCAGAGAGCTGAGCAACTGGGGTGGTGCACAAGTCCCCAGCAGGCAGACCCTGGGCGCACAAACGGTGGTGGCTGGCGGGGCTGGGGGTAAGGTGACCGGCAGACCCAGCGAGGCGGCCATTGGAAAGCAAAGCACTGCACGCAACTCAGAAACCCAGTGCCTGGAAATAGAGCTTTGGGGCACTGACTGAAAAGGAAGGTCCTGCGGGGTGCACAGGCCCACCCACACCGGAACTGGTGCCAGAGGGGCCCAGTTAGCTTGCGGAAAGCAGTGGAAGGGTCAGAGGTCCTACAAAGAGCGCAACAAGCACCATTGTTCCCTCTTGGATCCCGCCCCCACATACAGCGTCACAACCCAGCCACTGGGGTGCCCCGCCCTGGTGAACTCCTAAGGCCCCGCCCCTCACTACAGGAGCTCAACAAGACCAAAAAAAACAAAAAAAAAACAAAAAACAAAACCAGCAAAGAGATGGCTCAAACAGAAGAAGAATTGAAAGCCCCAGAACCCATCCTTTTAAGCTACCAAGAGATAGCTAAACTATCAGATGCACAGTTCAAAGCACTGGTGATCAAGATACTCACAGAACTGGTTGATTTTGGTCGCAAATTAGATGAAAAAAATGCAGGCTACAATAAGTTTAATGAAGAAAAATGCACAGGGAACCAACAGTGATGGAACGAAAGACGGGTCTCACATCATTGGAGTGGACCAGAAGGAAGAAAAAAACATACAACCAGAAGAGAATGAAGAAATGAGAATTCAAAAAAATGAAGAGAGGCTTAGGAACCTCCGGGACATCTTTAAATGTTCCAATATCCGAATTCTAGGGGTACCAGAAGGAGAAGAGGAAAAACAACAAGTGGAAAAGATATTTGAACAAATAATAAAGGAAATCTGGCAAAGGAAATACACTTCCAGGAAGTTCAGGAAGCTCAGAGAGTCCCAAAGAAGTTGGACCCAAGGAGGAACACACCAAGGCACATCATAATTACATTAGCCAAAGTAAAAATGAAGGAGAGAATCCTAGAAGCAGCAAGAGTTAAAGAGACAGTAACCTACAAAGGAGTTCCCATCAGACTGTCAGCTGATTTCTCAAAAGAGACCTTACAGGCAAGAAGGGGCTGGAAAGAAGTATTCCAAGTCATGAAAGACAAGAACCTACAGCCCAGATTGCTCTATCCAGCAAAGCTTTCATTTAGAATGGAAGGGCAGATCAAGTGCTTCTCAGATAAGGTCAAGTTAAAAGAGTTCATCATCACCAAGCCCTTATTCTATGAAATGTTAAAGGGACTTATCTAAGAAAAAGAAGATTAAAAACATGTACAG